>CAWVNO010002271.1:0-690377 GCA_963930645.1 Salticus scenicus | reverse complement strand
TCTAAGTTCTGAAATAATAAGAGTTTATTTCATCTAAACTTTTAATCTAAAATTATTTCATCATGTGTTTTTATTAACTTCTATTCTTGTTTGTTTGTTTGTCCGGTACAAATCTTCTAATCGAATTTTAACTAACTTCCCTACTAGCTAGACATTTGAAACTTTCACAGTAGCTCAGAACCCGGTGACAACACAATACTTCGAAGTCCGATTTTCGAATTTTTGATTAGTTTTCTCAAAATTAATTGAAATATGAAAATAATAATAACCTAATAGCGTTAAAATAGCCATTAAAATATTAGCTATAATTTAATTGTTGCCAAAAAAAAAAAAAAAAAAATACGAGTTCATTTTCTTTTGACATAAAAATAAATACATTTAATTAAACGTGAACGTTAAAAAAATATGAGTTAAATTATGCATTTCACAAAAATTGACGTCATTATCACATTAAAATTTTTATGTATTTTAATAAGAAATTACACAAAACACAAAAAAAAAAAAAGTTTTTCTTAAAACAAAAAAATGAAAACATAGGAAACTAGTATGTTGTGGCCATCACAAGACTTTCTTCTATATTTTCCAATATAAATTCACTAAGAAACAATATTAAAAAAAAAAAAAAAAGTTTTTTTTCTTTTTTTCGTTAAAAGTAAAAAAAATCGGTAACTTTGTTTTAAATTATCACATATTCACAGTTCAACCATTCGTTTTAAAGGTATTGACGAGACCTTTCGAAAGATACCCATCTTGAAATACCCATCTTGAAAGATGCCCATCTTGAAATGTTGAAAGCATTTCTAGATCAAAAATTTGGTTACAAGATGTTGATTCGTTAAGAACTGGTTCATCCAGAAGTTTGTAGTTTTGAAGAACTAGTTGTTATTGCATCATCTTCACAAACATCATTTTTCGTCCTTTTAATAAAACGATGGCCATAAAACTGTCGTTTTTTTCTTTCTACTAATACTTTTTCCAATTTTATATGTGGGAATAAAGAAGATACTAACGAAATAATTAGTAAAAACTACTTTTATAAACGGCTTTAACCATTGCCTTAAAATGCATTTTCTTTTGGATCTATTGACTTTTCCGGGGTTGACATGGCTAAAAAAAGCCTAAAAATGCCTAAAAATACATAAAACACTAAAAAAATATGTTATGTTGTTTTAAACGACCATAATTGACAATTTGTAAGTCAAAAACACGCTTTAAGCGCCCTCTTCACTCACCGCCGCCGGAAGCCGAAGCTAATGTTATTCTATGGGAAATTTTTCTTTACAAATAACTTATTAACTAATAGATATTTTTAAATTCTGTTTTCACATTCTGAAAATGCCCAACTGTTAAATTGACGGACCTTTTTTAAAAAAATATTTTTTTAATTTTTTATATTTTATTTTGAAGCTGTAATATACGAATTTTCAGTATGTGAATTTTTGTCATTTTTCATTTTGCAAGTTAAAAATAATATATATATATATATATATATATATAAACATTTTTAAAAAAAGTCCGTCAATTTAATATTTCGACATTTTCTGAATGTGAAAACAGAATTTAAAAAGATGTATTAGTTAATAAGTTATTTGTAAAGAAAATTCCCCCATAGAATAACATTGGCTCGGGCTTCCAGCGACGGTAAGTGAAGAGGGCCGTTAAGGTGCCTGCCTACTGTCGAAGGTGATTTTTTTTTTTTTTTTTAATAATTGAAAAATTGTCTATTTATGTGCATCATATGATAGAATATAGTAAAAAACAGTGAATAACATGAAAAAAAAAAAAAAAATAAATAAATAAAAATACGCAAATTTTAAAATATTTTGATATTTAGGCTCAAAATATGCATAAAATTTGTGAATAAAAAGCACTTTTACAAAACATCATAAGTCAAATTTAAATAAAGATATTTTTCTTCTGTAAATTTTATTTAGATTACTGAAAGGTCCTTAAGGGAACGAACTACTCTCAAAACTATAACCATGTTATTTAATATTTTAGAGAAGATAACATTTTTACATGCTGAAAAAATCATGAATATACGTGGCAGTTCATAACTTCTATCGACAGAAAAACAAAAAATAATTCATTTAGCTGTTTCATTTAGTTAGATTCATTGTCGTAGTTCAATCCCTAAAACAACTCCTCTAGAGTATTTTGTCAAAGTTTCACAAGGTTTCAATTATAACTTTTGGAGTTATGATGTTTTGGGATAAAGCAAAATGCTAAAAATCTCATTTTGAGAAAAAGCAGAAAACAAACTTAAAAACAAGATTTTACCTATTAAACAAAAAATAATTTTAATAAGTTCCTGATTTATTTCAAAGCTTTTTATTTTCTTTTTTAAGTTCATTTTATATTCAGTAATAAATTTTGATGCTTATACTGAGTAAAACATTTATATGAACAGACATTTCCGGGTCATTTCCGGTCACTTCCGGTTTCAAAAACTGGCGAGTGACTAATATTAAAATACCGGTAACTCAAGTTCTAAGCAAGATAGAAACGAAAATCAAATTGATTTAGAAAGCTAAAATGTCAGGTTTTAATACTAATCCAAAAATAGAAAATAGGAGTTTTGATCGAAAATTGCGTTTTAAAGGTAGGCAGGCACCTTAAATGAAAGAAACATGGGTGTCCACAACCTGTTACATGATGGTGACCACAAGCGGGAATGACAACCACTTTTATAATAACAGAAAAAACTATTTTCATTCTAAATTTTGGCTTAATTCGATACTGCATCACAAAATATATTGAATATACTGCATGAATATATATTACACTCACATTTTTTGATTAATTAACTTCGATTTATCGTACACTGAAAACATTCAGAAATTACTATTGTGTTGCTTTTTTTTTTTTTTTTTTTTTTTTCAAAATTTTATTTCGATGCTTGCACTAACTAAGCAAATGCGTCCATTCAGTTCGGTGTTAGCGCAATAACTGAGTACTGTCACAATACATGTTTGACAGTACTCAAATCCACCATATTTACTTTTTGTTAAAAGATATGGTGGAGTGCCCACAACCGGAGATGTTTCCCTGCATAATGAGAGTTATTTTTAGCGAATGATTGTAAAATAAATATTAATTATTGATTATAGTACTAGTAAACTGGGAAAAAATTGTGGACGTGTATTAGAGTCGACCACTCCCCCCCCCCACTTCCTGAAGGTTGTAAATTTTCAGCATCGATATCTTTCAAAAGAACTTTTAAAACAAGAAGTTGAACCATAGATCTGTGATAATTTGAAACAAAAATACCGATTTTGTTTTTTTTATTTTAATAATAATAATAATAATAATAATAACCTTTTTTCTGACGTTGGCATAAAATTGACTTCCTTTAGGCATTTGTGGTACTTCTCTGAGAATCGTCTGCATTCACCAGGAAAAGTAATTTCAATAAATAATAATTTATTCAATAATTTTTACTAATTTATTAAATGATTTGTAATATAGAAGCATGTCTTGTGATGGCCACAATATTTTGTTTTTGATGAAGAATATCTTTGTAGTAAGTGCCTAAAATATTAAAATTAATCTTTTTGTTTTAAAGATGAGAGTTTATTTAAAGATTCACTCAATGCACCTATCGTTATTAACTACCCGCTACATGCTATTTTAAATTTGTTTTATTCAATTTTGCTATTAGAATATTATATTCTGAAATAAGAACTTGGTTTAAAGTTAAAAATTAGATTAATTAATTGAAAAAAAAAATACCGAGGGACATAAAATACAAAGCATTTATAGTATTTAACAGTTATTACTTTCTTTTACCCGTAAAGTAGAGAAAGTATTGTTATAGGGTCAAGTTTTCGAATGTGAGTTTTTGTTATATTTACACGTTTTAAGGTCCCCTGAATCCGAAAATCATGTTTTTAGCGGTTGGTCCGTGTGTATGTCTGTATGTGTGTGTGTGTGTGTGTCTGTCTGTCTGTCATCAGCATATCTCAAGAACAAATTGTTGCAGAAAGTCCAAACTTGGTATTCTAAATGTGCATGGTATAGGGATGCTACACAAGCTTTTCGTTGAGATGAAGCAAATAGTTCATGTACAGGGACACCCCAGAGAATTCAAATACATTACGTCTATGGGGGAAATTGCAGGGAAGTAGAGTTTAACATCTGTAGGCTGCTCTAAACCAAATGAAATGAATATATATTTTTTAAAAACATAAAAACATGTCTCATGTAGAATATGGTAGGGAAATCCTTCATTGTTCATTTATAGGGCGGCAATAGCTGAAAATTGATTGAAATGTATTTCAGGTTGTGCCGTGTATCATTACTATAGGATTATATTTAGGTGCACCATGTTGTCTGTATATAATCTTCAAACGATATACAGGGCTGCAAATATTTAAGCGATAACATTCTTTTTTATTGTTAATGGAAGTTCTTTACTGTAATATTTTACCATTTCCACCAAAGCTGCTCAGAAATTGAAATGAATTCCTCATAGACATATGATAAATAATGTATGTTTTTAAGCTAAATATTCATCGCTTGTTTTTGTATATTTACACGTTTTGAGGCTTCCTGATTACCGAAGTAAAGTTTTTTAACGTTTGATTTTTGTCTGTGTCTTTTAGAGTAACTTACAAAAGAATAATTTCGGGATATCCAAAAGTTGTATTTTCTAGTTAATATAAGTTTGTTGCTGGAAAAGTTTCAAGGAATGTTGCGTGTGAAAATTTTCTGTATAATTTTAAGTGAACTTTTAATTTTACTAACAGATTTAAATTCTATATAAATGTAAGTGCAGTAATGAAATGGGGGGGGGTTGAGGGGGGGACGGTAGCCTCCCCTCACATAGAACTAATTATCACATAAAGCTTTTCCGATGCCTAATTTGAATTGTTTTAACATAGGTTTACATAACACTACTCGTAATCTTACCTCTTAATCTCCAACCTGTGTTTATGGTATTAAATTTCAGGGCAAGAGAAAGTTGTGTGAGTGACACACCAGATTATTTTTAAATTAAAATTCTAGGTTAAATATATATAGAATTATGATTATAAAAAGTTAATTTTCTCTGATGACAACTGTAGTTAATTATAAGAAAGCACCACAGAATTGGCATTTTAAAGTAATAAGTAAAAATTTTTGAATAAGCACCATAAAGTGAAATAAACTCGCAACAATTGTTTCGGGTCGGAAAAAACACACGACCCTTCGTCAGGCGAACAAACTAGGCACGAGTGCTGCAATTAAAGCGGCAACGCACAATGTACAACGACAATGAACGATTTAATGAATGAAATTTAACTAAACTTCGTATTTAGTATATAGTTGAACTTTGACATAAACTTGTGCTGATTACATATAGGAATCAATTGCTCAAAAGGCGGCGTTGCCACCCCACCCCCTTTTTTAAAGCTTTTAATATGGCAGTATAGGACAAAAAGTTGCGTTGTCCCTTTAATAGCAGTATTCGTGCCAACTCCGTTCGCCTGACGAAGAGTCGTGTGTTTTTTCGACCGGAAACAATTGTTGCGAGTTTATTGCACTTTATGGTGTTTATTCAAAATTTTGTACTTATGAACAGTTAATAGAGTTTATATGTTGATCACCTTTCAGATGAATAATTAAAAAGTGTTCATAACTACAGTTTGATTGTCTGACTGTTTGTATGTTATTTCCGTAAATGTTTTTAGTATGTTGTCTAAATGAAAACTCTGAAGAGTGAGATACCAAATAATAATAATAATAATAAATTAAATTACTTTGAAATGTATGCAGTTATACACACAGGGTTGTTATAATTAAAGTTTGCCTATTCAGAATTAAGTTAATGTTATGAAGAACCAGTTTTATGCCAAACGAAACAAAATTTCACAAGTATGTAGTACAGGTTTATGCACTCTGCAAAAATTGAAAAAGAAAATTAGTTAAAATTTTCGTCAAAAGGTGGAGTTGCACCGATATGTATGGCAATTTTTGCAGATTTTTTCTAAAAAACAATAGAAAAGAAAAATTATTTCACAGTTAGTAATTTTTGCAGATTCTGTCTATGGATTTCCGTCAATACAGGCAAAACAAAAAAGGATTTTTATCTATCTATTTATTTATTTACAAAAAATCTGGCTTAGAAATTGACGCACGCCACCTATTGATGAATATTGTAATTCACTTTTATTTATTTATATTATCATTATTATTATTATTTTGATTTTTGCAGAGCGCAGCGACACCTATTGAAAAAAATAATTAGGGGAGGAGTACTCTGCGAAAAAAAAAAAAAAAAAAATCTGCAGTTTTCGTCAATAGGTGACGCTGCATCAATATTTAAGGCAATTTTGCAGATTAAAAAAAAAAAAAAAAAAAGAGTGTTTTATTTGGATTAGCCGAAATTGATAGAATGAATCTGCGAAAATCACCAACTGTTAAATTAATTTTCCTTTATTTCGTTTTTTACAAAAAAAAAAAAAAAAAAAAAAAAAAAAAGCTTTAGATAATGGTGCAACATCACCTATTGACAAAAAATTTAACTTTTTTTTTTTTTTCCAATTTGCACCAAGCGCATCACTTGTACTACATACTAGCGAAATTTAGTTTCGTTTATAACAGCCTTGTATATATACAGTCGTGAATTACTTTTAACATGAACTGTTTCCACACTCTCCATCAAAATGAAGATTAGTTTAATTACATAAAGAGTAGTTACTGATAGCCTGCACTACTGATAACATGAACAAATTTTTTATCCCACTTGAGATTCACGCTAACGGGGTTCGACTGTATATATCTTATATATATATATATAAATGTGAATGTCCGTGAATTTATTTGACTGAGTTTCACGCCAAAACTGCTCGACGGATTTCGATGAAATTTGTAATGGAGATAGCTTATACCCTAACTTAAAAAGTTGGCTACCTTTTATTCCGAAAAAAAATTTGTTTTTGCAATTTTTATGCATAAAATAGCAATTTTGTAAGCTAATAATAGCAAAAAATCAGCCATTTAAATTTATTCATATATTAATTGTTGCCAAAAAGAAAAAACGAATTTATTTATTTTTTTCAACAGGAAAATAAATACATTTATCTAAACGTGAACGATAAAAAATTATAAAAAAAAAAAAAAAAAAAAAAATTATGCATCTCACAAAAATTGACGCAATTTTTAATTAAAAATTTCTTTTACACATTGATAAAGTGCTAATACGCAAGCGAAGTGATGAAGTCACTGGCCGTTCGTGGATGCAAGAAAAATATTTCCTATGTTAAACGTCCATTGGATTTTTGTAAAAAATTATTAAAAATCGAGGAAAATTATTTCCCGATTTTATTACCCATATTTAGGTATAGGTATGTATTAATTATCATGTCCATGCGTTAGATTAAGTTATTTTTGTTGTAAAATTGACAAAATTTGAATTTTTAATTTCAAAACTCTAGGGGAAAAAAATGGCAAATTTCCATATTCGATTGAAAACACAAACATTTCATTTCAAAAGATGATATTTACACAATAAATATCCAACTAATATACTAATTAAAAGGAAAATGATAAATATTCTATCATAATTTGAAGTCAAATTTGTTTTCAAATGTCTAAATAAAGTATCTGATATAAGATGCTAATATGTTGCAACGGAATAGATTTGATATCGGTCATCCTTAGCAGAAAAAAAAAATATCGACAAATTATTTGGCGAATATAATTTAATTCCTTTCAAAAATCATGGTTATTTTAACAACTTATATTAAGAGAGTAATGAATAATATGAAACAATATTTCGTACAATGCATATTACGAAAATATGCATCTGGCATGCATATTTTCGTATTACGTTTTTGATCACCAAATACAATAAGCGCCAAGAACGACAGAGTTTTGAAATTTAAAATTAAAATTTTGTCAATTTGACAGCAAAATTACTCAATCTAACACATGCACATGATAATTAATCTATACTAATATTATAAATGCGAAAGTTTGGATGGATGTTTGTTACTCAATCACGCCACAACGGCTAAACGGATCTGGATGAGATTTTGTACAGAGATAGGTCTGGAATGAGACATAGGCTACTATTTATACCGGAAAAAATGTAAATTTTTAATTAATCTTTTATATTATATAAATATTTCTTCTATAATTAAACTTTAAAATAATTTATTTTAATTTTTAATTGTTGCCAAAGAATATTTCACGCGAATAATAATAAAAAAAATAATAAATATTAAATTTGCTTAGGCACATGACAACATAACCTCATTATCAAAATTAAATTGTAATAAAAAATGAAAGCTAATTCAGATCTGTATTAAAGAGCTTTATTAGTTGATAATCCTGGGTATATTTTTAATTTTAATACTGAAGTAGATAGGACATTTTTCGCCAAGGACTCTATTTTTGTGACAGCAACCTTAAGTCAAGTAGTCCATAAAAAATATAAACAAATCTGTACATATAAAAGAGTAAACTCAATGATTCACTGGCTCAACACTGCCATGACGATTCTGTGGGAAAGAGGGTCACAAATTTTAGTGACCATGTTGGTTTTCGGAGCCTAACCCCCAACTAAGACGGAATTTTGCAAAATACCCCCCCCCTGTCTCCCTTGGGGGGCAGAAGGCTTAACTCGGCTCCAAATTACTTAACGGTGAAGAAATTGCAGATGGAAAGACCAGACTTGAATACAAAAAAAAAATATTTTCTGCGGTTTTGGAATTTTGGATTTTTAAGGGGGGGGGGAGGGAAGGGAAAAGGTTTTGGAAGAAGGGTACTCAACACACGAGGAAATCGAACTGAACACACACTACAAAGGGATTTTATGAAATTCCACCCTACCGCCCTTTGGACAATGGGGGGCAAAAACATGTATTCATGCGTAACGCTGCACTAAATTATTTAAGGTTGGACATTTTTTATGTAAGGGACGATTATATGTATCTAACTCATAGTATGAAGAGATTTTGCGAAATGCCCTCCTCCTTCCCTCCTTTAAGAACGGGAGGAGAGATTAAAAAAAAAAAGTTTTAAAGCATAGCTCAGCTTTAAATAATTTCATGATCCCAATTTTTTGATGTGTCGGTTAGGTATGTGTATGCAACATGCAATATAAAGTAATTTTGGAAATTTACCCCCCCCCCCTTCCTCTGGGGGCGGGCGGGGCAAAAACCACATTTTGAAGCTTAAATCTGTCCAAATTACCTAAGAATGGCGAATTTTGGTGTGTGGGTGTTAATTAAGTGTGCGAAATATGCACTTTGATGAGATTTTGTAAAACTTTCAACTGTAACCGCGAGGGAGGGGGAGTAAAAAGCAGGTAAGGGACTGCCCAAGGCATTGGGCAACTTAAAATTAGATTTTGACGGATTTCAATGATTTTTTTTTTTTTTTTAAGATATTTTAATATTATTAATGATATGCTGTTTTGGGGATTCATTTCAATATAATGACCAGCGAAGCGGGCAAAGCCTGCTAGTATATAATATTTCATGAATTTAGTGAAAAGAATGCGAACGAAAACTAAACAATTGAATAAATCTCACAAAACCCCACAAATGCCAATTAGGCAACTAGTTAACTTGAATAGGTTTAATAATTTGGTGAATTAGAATAGTTATATTAATTTGATTTTTTAGAAAATTATTAAAATTACTTACCTAAATATTAAAACTATTAGAATACAAAACTTGTTGAAAACATATAAAAGAAAAATCTTTCAAGGCAATGTAGTAGGAAAGAAAAATCTAATAATGGATAGTATTAAAAAGGTAAAAAAATTGAGATTGGCAAAAGTGTTTTTTGGACTTTATCAGAAAAATTATGCCATATGACTTCTTCAGGAGCCTATCCCTAAAGCATTGAGCAGAGAAAGGCAGAGTGTATAACATATGTGTGGTGTGTGTATATTGGATTGAGCCTCCCCGGCAACCTAAACTACTAGATTCGCCACGTTAATATAGTGATAGGAAATGTAGAACTTATAATTATTAAAAGTAGGTATAATGTTTTGTTTAATAATACTTAACAAAAGAAGCTTGCATATATATATATATTGTTATAGCGTATAATATTATAATTAGGGAACAATAATGCATGTTTATAGGTGTTTGGTGAGTATACAAACTAACAGCTATTATAGTCTCGTAATAATTGTTTAAAGAGTTTATTTATACACAGGATTGGCTAGATTTTGACTGACCCGAAGAAACCCGGGTACATTTTTTCAATAATATTCCACGTGTATTTCTTTTCTTCTTCTTCTTCTTCTTCTTCTTCTTTTTTTTTTTTTTTTTTTTTTCCAAAATTCTTATTTAAAATTGCACTTTTATTTAATTTGTAACAAACAAATAATTATAAATGCAAAATGCATGTTAAAATAATGCATATTATTTTAATATGTACAAAGAATTTCCTAAAAATATTGCTCTATAAAACGAAATATCAGAAAAAAAAAAAAAAAATACTCATTAAAAATAATTTACAATCATCGCATTAAAACACAATGGAAAAGAGATAGGTATAAACGAAAAAAAAAAAAAAATGTTTGACAATAAAAAGAAAATCATAGGACTGAAGGAGTGTAAAATATAAATAAATTTAATAATAATAATAATAATAATAATAAAACTGATAACTTTAACAGGGAAATACTAATAATTATAGAAGAACAATAATTGAAAACATTTTATAAAAAATATTGGATACTAAAAATTTAATAAAGCAATAATAAATAATTATTTAAATCCAGTTTTTTGCTGTAAAGAACAGATAAATAGAATTTTAGAATATGTAAAGCATAAATTATTTATAAAAAAAAAAAAAAAAAAAAATCCTTGTAATATCAAGAATGATTTTAGAAATTTTAGAAATTAAAAATTGTAAACTTTGATTTTAATGAATACATTTTATTATTATTATACTTCAGAGTACAAAAAAAAAAAAAAGGGGGGGGGAGGGGGATAGGAGAGGTGTTTCACAAAACCAAGAAAAAACTCAAAAGAAAAAAAAAAAAAGAACCCAGATAATATCCTAAAAACCCTGATAATATCCAAAAATATCCACTGTTTTTTTTTTTTTTTTTTTAACCCGGGTTTTTCCAGCATTATCCGAGATAATTTATGTATTATACAAGATAATTTATGTGCACAAATACCTTTCTATTCTACTATAATATTTTTATAAACACTTCCACAAAATCTTCAAAAATAGGGAAATAATATTTGAAAAATAATTTCATTTTCTTTTTTTTTCTTTTCAGATAATGAATCAATTCAATCTCAGTGTCTAGAGGTTCTGTCCAAAGATATCGAGCAACTATTTAACGACGATAACTATTCTGATACTATTCTAAAATGTGGTGATAAAAGCTTTGCCGTTCATAGAAGTATTCTTATTGCAAGATCGGAAGTGTTCGCAGCAATGTTCAAACACGATACGAAAGAAAAAGAGAGCGGAATGGTGGACATTAAGGATTTGGAACCAAATATTCTGGAGCATTTCTTACGATTTTTATATTCAGGCCGCGTTGAAGAAATAACCATGGATACAGCAATTCAGCTGTATAAGGCAGCAGATAAATACGCTGTGTTCACTTTGAAAAAATTATGCGCTTCATATATTTTGGAAAATATGTCTGAAAATATAATTTGTAAAGTTCTGTTAGTTGCGGATGAAACTGGAGATGTGGAGTTTTTAGATAGTGTTGCCTCTATCGCTGCAGGAAAGGAAGAATTTTTGAAATCTGCCGAGTGGAAAGATTTTTCGATACGTTATGCAAATGTCGCTGTTAAAGTGTTTTTAAAGTGCCATAGTTAGGATATTCGAACATTTTATAATGCTAATGACTGAGAAAATTATTATTAAGATTTGAGATTTTTATTATATTTAACTTTATTCAATGTATTTGCTTAATTAATGTATTTATTTAATAAGTGTATTCTTTGATCTATTATAAAGAATATGAATAAAATTATTAATCATCGATATTTACCTTTAACATTTTCTTTGTTCTACATAACTTTTAATAACAGTTTTTTTTTTTTTTTTTCGATTTTTACAAAATATATTGCTATAGTAAATTATTTATCCTATGTTACAACATGTATTTAATTCTTACATTTTATAGCATTGAAATAATGTAACAGTTTTTACACAAACCATATGATTCCATGCAATTATTTCCGATAACAGTCAAAGCATTGCTCCATTGCAAATTTATTATTGTATTGTAATTATATTGTACCAAAGTCTCGTTGTACGCATTTAAGATATATGTTGTAACGGCCTCATTTACAGTCGGTAACAAAAGTATCCGAACACTAGCAAAAATTCCTATACAAAAAAAGTAAAATTAATACTGTTTCGTTAAATACATCCTTGTCGAATCACGTTCTTACACTGACTAAGAAGATGATTCGACAAGGATTTATTTAACAAGACAGTATTAACTCTACTTTTTTACATAGGAAGTTTTGCTAGTGTTCGGATACTTTTGCTACCGACTGTATTTAGCATAAAGTATACAGTCGCTAACAAAAGTGTCCGAACACTAGCAAGAATTCCTATATAAAACAATTACGCTTAATACAGTTTTGCTAATCCTTGTTGAATCCTGTTCTTAGACTAAGAACATGATTCGGCAAGGATTTATTTAGTAAAGCAGTATTAAGTGTACTTTTTTTTATATAGAAATTTTTGCTGTGTTCGGTCACTTTTGTTACCGACTGCACCCTAGCAACTGGTTAATTGTAATATATTTTGACGCTAATATTTTATATAGGTATTCTAATATTGCCACTATATTGATGACCTTGAAGCGAATTTAGAATGTTCCCCTCTGTAGCACTTTGGATAGCACGAGTCATGATGATAGGTTAGGATTGCATCATCGCCGTCTCTAGATATCACTTATCAGAGGGCAATGGTTGCACGCGACAGACATTGTATTTCTTTTATTATTTTTTGTAATTTTAGTTTGTTAACTGCAATATTGATGTTGTTGAGCGATAAACTGCTATAGTCGCTCAAGAAAAGAACATAAAATGCTCAGATTTCTAGAAGATAAATTAAGAAGAACAAAATAATACTACTTTAATTTACTTACATTTTTCTTCATATTTTTGACATGTGCAAATGTAAAAATATCAAAAAAAAAAAAAAAAGTGTTATTTTAACTATAATATTTATATTAATAACCATAAATTAGTTTAAGAAGATCTTTTATTAATTTGTGTAACATCTTGACGGAGGGTTCGTTGAGGTATGTGTGGATGTGGGGGAAAAGTTTCCAAATAAACAGTCTCTATTTTCGCTAGTAGTTGCAGAATTTAATGATTCTTATTTACACAAATATATATACAAAAGATCTAATTGAAGATTTAGATAACTTTCCCGCACTCTCATAGTGCATAAAATAATAACAACAGACTTGAGCTAGAGAACGGCAGGACACACTTCCTCCGTCTCTCCAAACCAGCTCACGGTACATCCACTGATGCTTTTTCTCCGCATCCTTTTGCGACCCCTTTAAGGGTTGCAATGACATATATTCCCCTTCATAGGGGATACCATAAAGGTGTGGGGCTCGCCGGCATTACACCTCCCCCCCCCCCCAAGATTGTGTCTCAGCGGCCGTCTGATGACACTATCTGAGAAATAAAAGGATGCCGGAGACTCCCACTCCACAATATTATTTAAAATCTAATACAACTAAATAACATTACAGACATTCATATTCATAAAAAAAATCACAAGTAAGTAATGAAATTAGCAATTAAAATAATAAAGTAAAATTATAAGAACCTTATAAAAAATGTTGTACATGCTGGACTAAATAATTTCCTTTTCGACGTTCATTCTCTGAAACAGACAAAATAGTTGTAAAATCACACACAAAAAAAATTTAATTTGAAATTGTTCATTTAAAAGTTCAAAGAGTTTTAAAAGTCTATTATTCAAATTTCAATTAGAGGTTATTAAAAGTCTAAATTGTTCACAAATAAACAATTAACTCTAAATAGTTCATGTCTAAATTCGCACTTTCAATGAAACACGTTCAGACATATGAAAGCTGAAGTTCCATTTTATTTTCGGTGAAAAACACAATGTTATATCTAACGAAATTAATTTCTTGATAACGAAGATATAATTGAACACTTTCAGCTCCTTCGAAGACACAAATAACTGTTTCGAGTGATTTCTTCGATCACTGGGATATTCAGTGACATCCTCGGGGTATGCCAAGTCAGGTTCCAGATAGTCTGTCACCATGGCGTTCACATTTTTATTTCGAGCATTAGATCCTTTGAAGTTGAAAAACATAATTTTACGTTTAACATGAGCCCTACGTGCTTTAATTGGCACGTAGACTGAGTTGCTTTCTCCTGGAGGAGTTTTCCAATTCTCCTTCACACGATTCCAAGATGAAGTCACATCTCTTTCGTCGTGGGTAATTCTGAAGTCAGTGGCTTTTCCCTGTTTATTCGCCTGTATCAAGCCAAAATTTTCATCAGATTGTGAGCACTGTCGTGCTGTTTCACCAGGACCGGTCCAACGAGCATATAATTTAATACTAGGATCAGGTATCAATAGAATCGCCTGATCGTCCGCAGCTATCCCACAGTCACTGATGATTACGTTCGGAATCTCAGCACGCATAAAAATATCGTATAGAGCACTATAAATCGACTTGGTCGTTAACGTCTTTAACGCGATAGCTCCCAGCCACTGCCCATGCTGTTCCCCTAAACACAGTTCAGCGCAAGCGATACCTCTCCCGGGCTAAAAGAAACTACCCCGAACTCTCCCACTCTCCCTTTATTTTCGTTTTTGCATAGGACCGCTTCTCGAGCTAAGTTCAATCTTTCCTCTTTCTCTCGCCTAAGCTGCAACATCACCGTTTTCCCCAGCACTTTACTACCCCTCTGATTTATCACTCCCTCGATAACGCTCGTTTCTTCTCTGACTTCTTCCAAATCCGTACACTGCATCTTGAATTTCAGATGTTTAGCTTTGACCCTTTCTTCAATACAAAGCGTATTTTTCCCATCGACTTCCATTCCCCCCCTCCACGAAAACCGAAACCTCTCTTTCTCTAGTTTCAGAAGATCCCCCTTCTACAAACTGGACGCTATCTCTGCTCTCTCTCTCTTTTTCATCCCTCTCTTTAAACTGCCCCCTCAACGAATTCCATATCCTAGGCGGAAGCAAGCACGGGACGCAAAGTTTTTCAGTTACCGCAGCGAGAATTTCTTGAGGTCCGTCAGCGGATGTTCCGCTCGTTTTGAGAGAAATGGGAAGTTTACATAATTTAGCTTCAATCTGTTCGCCAAAAGCTGATGTGAGAATTATCTTTCCTTGCTCTATAAGTTCTATATCTGGTAGAGCCAAAGGGTTAAAAATCGCAAAATTTGTGCCAGAATCTTTTATTGCTTTCACATTTCGTCCCTCAACCATTATTTCAATATGCTCTAAAGGTTCAATCGCGAGTTGGGAATTTAAAAATTCAGTTTTTACCATCGCGGTAAATATTTCGCTGTTATTTTGCTCCGATTTAATATTTTCACTATTAAAACTTTGTTTTCGTTTATCACAGTCACGCTGTAAGTGGGAATTAGATCCGCAAGAATAGCAAGATTTGATTTTAGGTTTATAAGCATAACTCGACTGGTTTTTGGGTGTACGCAAATGAGGAGGTATGTATCTTTGCTCTTTTTCCATATCTAACGATTCTACCGTATCGCGTTGTTTTGCTATCTCTGAAAAATTTTGTTTATGTATCGACTTGCCTCTAGACGTATAAAAGTTATCCCAATCCTTGCTCAATTCCGTAGGCTTAAACCCATTGTCACCTTGCCGTATGCCTATATGCGTTTGCGTTTCCGGATCTAAAGTAGAAAATAATTTATCCGCTACTATCAAATCACGCAAAGTGTCAAAATTATCGCATTTTCTTTACCTGAGGTAATAATCAAATGTTGTTTTAAGACGAGATGCGAATTGCATGCGTGTTTCACCCACCTGCCTTTTAGCTGTATTAAAGTGTTCCAAACAATTTTGGGCTGTCGGTTCAAATTCTCGTAGCACGAGTGTTTTTATTTTCTCGTAATCTTTAATCTCCTCATCATTAATGTAAACTAGTTGTAAAATGTTAGCAGCTTTTTCGCCTAATAAATTTAACAAAATTTCAGCTTGACACTCTTATCTACATTTTTCGTTTTAAATGCGCGTTCCAGAGTTGTGAAAAATAAATATCATAACTCTGGTTTTGAAGAACAAGGAATCGTTAATGTTTTTACCGTTCTAATTATTTGATCTAAATTATCCATATCGCTACGCTGGACAGGTTCTGGCCTAGGGCTTGAACTTTGAGCTCTGACAAGCTCCAATGCGACTCTATGATCATCTCTTTTCTTACGATCTTCAACGGTAGTAATGATGAATTCTGCTACAAAATCAGGTGACGTTTTAAATTCGTCAGATTCCAGAATTTTTTCTTTAAGTTCTTTGATTTTCAAATCTGAAGTGGTGCTAACACCTATTTCTTCAGCGACAGTAATTAAGTCTTCTTTTTTAAGACCCTTTACATTGAAGATTTCCGCCATGCTAGCAAATTAGCTTATCGTAACTGTTAAATTTTAGATTTTAAACAATAATTTTCCACATATCTTTCAACAGATTTTTAAAGTCACTTTTCATGCTTCTTTTCCCCCAAAACATAAACAAGATAAGTATCTTCTTACCTCGAATCCTGACGGGTGCGCCAGTGTAACATCTTGACGGAGGGTTCGTTGAGGTATATGTGGATGTGGAGGTAAAGTTTCTAAATAAACAGTCTCTATTTTCGCTAGCAGTTGCAGAATTTAATGATTCTTATTTACACACACATATATATATATATATATACAAAAGATCTATTTGAAGATTTAGATAACTTTCCCGCACTCTCATAATGCATAAAATAATAACAACAGACTTGAGCTAGAGAACGGCAGGACACACTTCCTCCGTCTCTCCAAACCAGCTCACAGTACATCCACTGATGCTTTTCTCTGCATCCTTTCCGCGACCCTTTTAAGGGTTGCAATGACATATATTCCCCTCCATAGGGTGTACCATAAAGGTGTGGGACTCGCCAGCATTACACTTTGCGTTTGAGTTTTGGCGACATTTTGTAAGATCGCCAAAATTGTTTTGTTTCCATGTCCTAAGTTATATTTATTTTATTTTATTTGTAAATGAATAATATATACTAGAAAAAAAGAAAAAAGAAAAGAAAAGAAAGAAAAAATAAATAAAAATAAATAAATAAAAGATTTTCACTTTTAATCGGAATCTTTTTTTTTTTTTTTTTTTTTTTTTTTTTTGCATAAGTTATGCTTTGTATTAGAAACAGAAACAACCCTAACAACACATCCTATCCCCAGTACATCCTTTGGATATCCTGACGATGAAAGGACATTTTGAGAACGTATTGTGGTATTGTAGATAAATGTGTTTTTCGGGATATTATTTATTTCTATTGCTCTTCACCGCTTCAGATCAAGATTTCATAAAATTGCTAGTGAAGCGATAAGGACGCCAAGCGGGAAGCGTATCTGCATTATTTTGGCGCGTACAGCCAAACATGGCGAATTTTTGTAGCTATCGCCCACGGACTTAGAGAAGAAGGACAGTTTTCCCCAACGGCAGCCTTCCCTCAAAAATGGACCCGAAATGGTCGCTATTATTCGTTCGCCGCTAGGGGTCGTATTTGTTCTTTGACTGTCCACTGCCTCCATAGAA
Source organism: Salticus scenicus (assembly GCA_963930645.1). NCBI lineage: Eukaryota > Metazoa > Arthropoda > Arachnida > Araneae > Salticidae > Salticus > Salticus scenicus. The sequence goes on along the minus strand of CAWVNO010002271.1, from coordinate 672,617 downwards.
AACCATTGCGCGCAGACGAAATTTTAGTTTTATTTTCAGTTTTCTTTTTAATTTCTTTTTAATATTGGATTTTTTTCATAATGTCGCATTGTTACGCACCGGGTTGCACCTCCGGATATCGAAGTGTTCGAAAAAAAAACAAAGAAATAGGTGAAAAGAACCCAAGTTTATTTCGTCCACCTAATGTAAGCTATTGATTTTAATGTTTTGTTGACTGATAAAATTATTATCTTATAAATATTCTATTACTATTAAAAAAAAAAAAAAAAAAAAGGCTGATTTAATTGGTATGGTTCTTAGTAAAATTCTGTTTGATAGATTTTTTTTTTTAAATTAATTAAAATGTAATTTTTAGGTCACTTTGCATTAAGATTTTAAAATTTGCGTGCTAGCAGTATTCCTTTTTTCATATTATTCGGCGAAAAAAAAAAAAAAAAAACATGCGAGCTTGCAATCTTACGAATTTAAATCATGTTAAATTATAAATTACGTTTTTTTTTTTTTTTTTATTTGCAGCTTAAAAAAAAAAGTATTTTAAAAATCTTGAATTGTAAACCGATTTTGGCAAGAGTTAAAAATTGGTAAAAAATGATATGAGTTCACAGTCAGTCTTTTTTCAATTCATTTCAAAATTACTGAGTTTTAAGATATTTAAAAAATAATTTAAAATGTTTTTTTTTTTTTTTTTTTTTTTTTCTATGCCACTTTGCAGTGACATTTTAAATTAATTTTACAAACTGCCAATCTTTTAACTTCCAATTCATGTTAGATGATGAATCACGTTATATTATTATCATTATTATTACCATATTATAGAAATGTACTGTTTTTAACAAAAAAGAAATTTTTAATTGGTTTTGTCAAAAATTAAAAATAATGATTATGATGTCACAGTAAAAAAACTCCTAAATTCAGTTGAAAATTGGAGATTTTAAAGAAAAATTATATTTAATTAAATTCATCACCAGTGCCACATTCACATTTCATAATTTATAAGCTAGTGTTCTTCCAGCTGAAAATTAGAGATTTTATGTAAAAATTAGAGTATTAAATTCAAGGTAAGTTGTTTTTATAAAGTTAGCTTTACACTTAATCTCCGTGTCATCTCGTCGGTGTATCGAGCTATTCCCTAAAATAATATATATGTGATATGTATACATATAAAATAAATAAATAAAAAAGTAAATCATGTATATTATAGCATGAGCATAGTTGTGAAAAAATAAATAGAGTCAAAGACATCCAACAAATGTCAGATAAAACTTCCTTCTTAATACGGTACACATTTCATTTGTAACCAAGTATATACATATTACATGTCTCTTGAACGTTCAAATTTTACTTACAATATTCTGATTTAAATATGCACTTAAGGTATAATTTTCTCATAATCATAAAACATCAATATAAAAAATTACGTTATTTAATCTTCATAATGTTAAATACTTCATGAACAAATGCATGACTTCCAGAAATCCGCATGTTGTAACCAATGTAACTATCAAACCGACAGTAAAAATTTTAATATGAAAAGTTCAAGATAGCGCTGATATTAACCCCTTAACGCGCGCTGTCCGCGCTGCGAGGATGCAAAATTTAAGATCCAGCAGCGAAAATTCATCCCGCTAATTTTTTAGAAAAAAAATTACCTTTATAAAATAGCAGAAAAGGCCATTTTTTTAACCTTAAAATTTAAAATTTCTTTTAGTTTAATTTAGTTTATAAATTCCAGTGGCACTATAATTTAAATGATCGGAATTGTCTTGCGCCGCAAAGGGTTAACAGTGATTCATTAGAAACTGAATATCACGAAACACAGAAAGCCAATTTTATGCAGATTACTTTCTGTTGATGATAAATTTTAAATGCATTGATGCTATAAACAAGAAATAATTGTTCATAAATAACAATAAATAAATAAAATAAAAAACGATTTTTGCCTATATTTTAAAAAAAGTAATAAAAGGTAATATACTTGTAATATAAGCTTATATCATATGTTATGTAAAATTTTGTATCTTACTTTATTCGGTATATTTTAATTTCTTAATTCAAGATTGGTTGGATGGTTGGAGGATTAAGGCCGATTGACTCCTTATGTGTCCTAGGCCTATGGGGGGAATGCCCTCCGTGGGGGTCTTTCTAAGGGGTCCTAGCCCGTATTTACGCGAGTTTCGGAGGAAACCACGGAAAACTCCGAACGGATAGGTCGATGAGCGTGACCTGGGATCGAACCCGGCACCTCCCATCTACCAGCTGTGAGCGCAGAACCGCTCGGCCGCTGGTGGGCCTCCTTAATTCAAGAAAAATTAAACTTCATTATCATGCATATTTTTTACAGAGTTGCTTATTCTCTATTTAATTTTTTCTTTTCTTTTTTAATTATTTTCCAAGCATACTTATTTGTATTTTTCCTCATTTTTTATGCATTACAGTATCAAAATCTCGTTTCATAAATGCTAATTTTCACAAAATTCCAAAATACACATAATTTTTGTTCCAATTTGTGTAGATTTCTGGGAATCTCCTGCATACACATTAAATTTAAAATTAAAATTAAAAAAATAAAATCCATTTACGTATTAATGTAACTGAATTCGGCTTTTGGGATAGGTTTTACCAAATATTGTTACTATTCTTTCTAAATCTAATTTCTTTGAATCCCTAAAATCATCAAATTTTGCAACCTGCTTTCTGCACTGCAAGTTCTGAGGTAGTTTTTCACTATTCTAACATTTATAAATTGAACCGACGGATGTTTCAGTCGTTGGCTGAATTATTTCATAATTATTAATATATTTTATAGTTGTTTGGTTCGTTGGGTATTAACGTTGTACTAGTGCTGCTCAATAGACAATTGGCGGACACACCCTATCCCTAAGGAGGGCCCGGAAGCATGCCATCACAATTTTGATCTTCCACGGAGGGGATAATATTCTTTTATGTAAAAAAAGAAAAGGCTGAATGAAAAATTGCAATATGACTTTTGAAGATAATAAAATATAAACATTTATGAGAGGCTGAAATGATAAAATAGAGCAAGAATATTTTTTACTGTTTCCGAAATTTTTGATTTTTATACAAACAAGCATTAAAAATCGGTAAAAGTTGTATTGTTCCTCGATTGCCTTTTTTTTTCTTTTCTTTTGTTCCCTGAATCTCTAGCAAAAAGTAATTAAAAGTAAATTTTAAAAAGAGAAATACATTTTTAATTTCTTGGTGATGCAGAGTGTCGCGACGTAAAATAAATTTAACAATTTTAAATTCATATAATTATTAAAACGACTTTTAATTACACGGAAATATTTTAATGATTTGAATTTGACAGATATTAAACAAATTATCGTTATGAAATTTCACAAATAATTAAAAGAATTTTCTCTTTAGAAATAGAATGCAAAAAACAAATCTTATTTAAAGGTCTCAATTATTTTACTTATTTCATTTCTCATTGTTAAAGCTGTCTTTAAGTTCTAAAGCAAAAGCAACACATTTTCATCTTATTTTTTAGATATTTCCTTTCCAACGCCTTTGTAAAAAAATCATAAATTTTTAAATTTTGTCTTTTTTACATACTTCGCATTTTTTTTTTTTTTTGTTTGTTTAATTGGAAATGCTGGAATAAATTCTGATTTTTAAAATACATTCATTGTTTTAAATTATGAAAATTCATATTTTCATATTTATTTTTTAAATATCATATATTTATGTTTTCATTATACTATTTCGTCTATTTTTTTTTTTTTTCTTTTTTTTTTTTCGGGGTGGGGGGAGGGAGCGAATTCTTTATATTTATAGATATATTTACATATAATGAATGTTTTCATTCTTGGATTTTGAAAAAAAAAAAAATATTAATAAATAAATAAATTTTTTCATAGCTATATTCTTTATTCCTGTGAAATATCTGAATAGGTTTTTCAATAATTTTACAAATTCGAAAATATCCGCAATTGATTTGTAAGTATCGAAAACCTCTATAAACCAATTTTGAACGATTTAACTCTATTTTTATTTTTTTGCCCCCCTCCCCCCCTCTCCCCACCCCCTTTTCGCCCCTCCTAATAACTTTACACTTTCGAAAATATCCCCATTCGACTTGCAGGCCTCTAAAACCTATCTGTACCAATTCTGAACGGCCTAACGGTATTTCTATTTGTCTTTGCCTATAGCCCGCCCTTACCGCCCCACCCCCTACCCGTCCCTCCTAATAATTTTACAAATTCGAAAATGTCCCCAATCGATATGTAAATATCGAAAACATCTATATACCAATTTTGAACGATTTAACTCTATTTTTATTTTTTTGCACCCCCCCTCTCCCCTCCCCCTTCTAGCCCCTCCTAATAACTTTACATAATCGAAAATATCCCCATTCGACTTGCAAGCCTTTAAAACCTGTCTGTACCAATTTTGAACGGCCTAACTGTATTTCTATTTGTTTTTGCCCATAGCCCCCCTTTACGGCCCCACCACCCTTACCGCCCCTCATAATAATTTTACAAATTCGAAAATATCCGCAATTGATTTGTAAGTATCGAAAACCTGTATAAACCAATTTTAAACGATCTAACTCTTTTTTTATTTGTTTGCCCCCCCCTCTCTCCACCCCCCCCCCTTCTCGCCCCTCCTAACAACTTTGCACTTTCGAAAATATCCCCATTCGACTTGCAGGCCTCTTAAACCTATCTGTACCAATTTTGAACGGCCTAACTGTATTTCTATTTGCTTTTGCCCCATAGCCCCCCCCTTACCACCCCACCCCCCTTATCGCTCCTCCTAATAATTTTACAAATTCAAAAATATCCACAATCGATTTGTAAGTATCGAAAACCTCTATGTACCAATTTTGAACGATCTGACACTATTTTTATTTTTTTGCCCCCCCTCTCTCCACCCCCCTTCTCGCCCCTCCTAACAACTTTACACTTTCGAAAATATCCACATTCGACTTGCAGGCCTCTTAAACCTATCTGTACCAATTTTGAACGGCCTAACTGTATTTCTATTTGTTTTTGCCCATAGCCCCCCCTTACCACCCCACCACCCTTACCGCCCCTCATAATAATTTTACAAATTCGAAAATATCTGCAATTGATTTGTAAGTATCGAAAACCTGTATAAACCAATTTTAAACGATCTAACTCTTTTTTTATTTTTTTGCCCCCCCCTCTCTCCACCCCCCTTCTTGCCCCTCCTAACAACTTTACACTTTCGAAAATATCCACATTCGACTTGCAGGCCTCTTAAACCTATCTGTACCAATTTTGAACGGCCTAACTGTATTTCTATTTGTTTTTGCCCCATAGCCCCCCCTTACCACCCCACCCCCCTTATCGTCCCTCCTAATAATTTTACAAATTCAAAAATATCCACAATCGATTTGTAAGTATCGAAAACCTCTATGTACCAATTTTGAACGATCTGACATTATTTTTATTTTTTTGCCCCCCCCCCACCCCTCCCCCCTTCTTTCCCCACCTAATAACTTTACACAATCGAAAATATCCCCATTCGTCTTGCAGGCCTTTAAAACCTATCTGTACCAATTTTGAACGGCCTAACTGTATTTCTATTTGTTTTTGCTCCATAGCCCCCCCCCCCGTTGCTGCCCCACCTGGGGGCTGAATTTCTAAAATTCCAGAAATTGGTTTTTAGATAGTTGCATTAGCTATATTTTAGAGCAAAAATTTCACGTATATCTATTTTTTTTTGTTTGAGATATATAGGATTATGCGAAATCACGTTTTGCCCCCCCCCCCCCGCCCCCCTTGGGGACCGAAATAAAAAAATTCCTTAAACCGATTTTTAAATATTTGTATTAGCTATATTTTAAAGTAAAAATTTCACGTATATCTGTTTTTTTGTTTGAGTTATATAGAATTATGTGAAATCACGTTTAACGCATGTGAAATCACGTTTCGCCCCCTCCCCCTCCCCCTTGGGGACCGAATTTCAAAAATTCCAGAAATCGATTTTTAGACATTTGTATTAGCTATATTTTAACGCAAAAATTTTACGGATATATGTTTTTTTGTTCGAGATATTTAACATTATTTCATTTAATTCTCGCGTTAAAGCGCTCTTTCAAGTCTGAAGTGGAAAGGCATTCGATGCGAGCGCCATCTTCTAAAAGCGACCAAAATGGGGCCATTCTGATAACACAGCGTGAGCGATCCATAGTGTACATCCATGCTATCGCCAAAACCTCTCCTCCATGAAGCAACCCTTCTTTTCACTTCATTCACGATTCGTGAAGAATTCGAGCAATCTTTTTTTTTTCTCTCTTTTCCTCAAAAGAATAAACTATTAAAAATGTGTCAGTGGAGTCTTAATGTCGTGATTTTTAAATAATATATTTAATCATAGATATAGTAATATACATAGATCTATCATCCCCATGTTAACATGCAAAGATTTTTGATGCCGAAAAAGTTTTTGGCATCAGCCATGATGAGAGAGTATAAAACTCGAAAACAACAATGGAATAGAGCATTTCCTGGTGACGTCAATAATTAAAGGGCACCCTGGTGGATGGCAAAAGAGCTCGACTTTTCCGTGCCCACCATTGTTTTCAATTGACGATCCTAGTTTTATCATATGCTATTATTTTCGCTATATTTGTGGTTTTTTAAATCATTCGCCTTATTTCAAAAAAATTAATAATATTTCTTCGTTATTTTTTCCTATCAATTCATTTTTTTATAGTAAATATGATTACAAACTGATACACAATCGGGTATACTTACTATCATGCTACACACAGACGTTGAAATAATTTCAAAGTATGCAACGATAAAAAATATATGGATCAACGCCATTATATAGAGAAATTACACTGTTGCACCTTAAAAGTGTGGATAACATCTTTAGATTGGTAAGAATTTTTTACTTACGTACTACATTTTTGCATCTATTTTTAATTTCTTGTGTGACTCGTTTACTTATCACGCAAGGCTTAATAATCATTTGTTGTGTTGTGTTTATTTCATACGAAGTTTTATTTAAGTTGATTTCGTTATTTAAAATAAAAGTTGAGTAATATAGTATTTAGAAACAGAGCAGTGTTAAAAATTTCAGTAGTTCTTCCAGTTTACATAATTATTAATTTTTATTTTTAATAGTGTACGTACATATGTTTGACAAAATCTTGGTTTGGTTTTTCTCTCTCTGCATAATTTTTATACTGTTCTGGGTGTAAAAAAACAAACAAACATATTAACCATGCTTATATGTTAATTTATTGTTGCTTCATGTACTCGAAATTTTGAACCTTATTTAAGTTATAATTAAAGAAAAACATATTCGTCTTTTTATTAAAAATGAAAAAGGGGGAAATATCCAAATTTAGCAGATAACTCTTAATGAGCGTTATATGAAAACAGCGAAATGGAAATAAAAATATCAAATGAAAGAAATAAACAGATTAAATAATGAAATATAAAATCGATGACACTGCTGAAATTTGTGACACTTTTTAAAAATTGATTGCTTATAAACTAATGCAGAAGAGAGTTAAAAGTTACAATAAAATTTAAGTAAATATATTAGCAACATCAGTGTATGTTACCATAGAAAAGTAAAATTAATCAATTTAAATTTCTTTCACTAAAATAAGTACTGATTAATTTGCATTTGTAAAACTTATAAAAAGCATTTTGATATTGTGTTTCATGTGAGAAAAATATGTTGCATAAATATTTAAGTAAAAATAATCACTATTTGGTTTTATCTTTTTATTTCCACTCTGCCACAGAAAACTAAAACATTAACTAAAGTTTCCTTTGTTAAAATATTTATAGCTATAGATTCATTTAAAATAAATCTTGTAAAAATATTTATAAGTTATCTTTCATGTGGTTATACTAAATTACTTTAAAAAAAAATAAATAAACAAATAAGTTATTTTAGTGCAGTTATGATTTTTTTTTTTTTTTCTTAACTATCATTTACCATAGATAAACTAAACATTACTGTCATTTGCTATTGCTAAAATAATTAATTTTTCAAAATAGTTCTTGTAAATGAAATAACACACATCTTGTATAAAATAATAAATCATTATTATAATTTAGAGAAACTATAATTTTTCTTTACTGTTAGAAACAAAACTACGGAAGAATTTGCCATTGCTAAAATAGTCATTTAAAGTGTCTTATGATTATTTAAAAACACTTTATTTTTGATATTTAATTATTATACGTGATATATTTTGTTGTATAACTGATAGTTGAAAGAAAATACTGTATAATAAATATCTTTAATATATGTTTATCTTATTTTTTTTTTATATGTGTGTGGAGTGGGAGGATAAGATAAAGCTATTTAATATTTTTTTGTAGTTCAATCCAAAATATTACTTATAAAGGTGAAGCAATTCTTAGAGTGACTAGCTTTATGGCTGTATAGTAGTCTATATTTTCAAATAAGTCACTTTTCTATATATATGTATATATATTTTAATTTCCTCCTGCTTTTTTATTTATTTTTACTCATATTTCAAGTACGTAATTCTTTTAACATTCATTGGTTTCTCTCTCCTCACTTTCAAAAGAGCGAAAGAAAAGATGAAGTTTCTCTCTCCTCAATTCAACCATGAACTCTGAAAGTCCACACTGAGGCAGCTCTCCTACAGAACTCTGAATGACCACCCTCTAAGGCACCCCTTCTGCAGAGGACAGTGTAACTAAAGTCAAAAGCCTGGTGAGTGTCTAAATTGTGTAGTGTGTATTAAAAAGCTGCACGATTGAGGCACTTCTCCCTGGCAATAAATGAATGGACATCGATCACATCTAAGAAACGCTATATACAGGTAATTTTATATTTTCTTTTTCACTTAAGTTTAAATTGATTTTTTTTTTTTTTCTTTTTAACTGAAATTAATTTTTACTTGATTTTATGTTGTTGCTTTAAATTACTTCTATTAAATATTAATTGTCGTAAAAATGTTATTTTATTAACTTTTTGTCTTTTGTGTGTGAATTTGTTCAATCAGCTAATCAAATAAAGCGTAATTGAATACTAAATCATAAAATCATTTCTTTTTTACAAATTGAAGATTATAAAATACTAGTATTACCCAGAGGTCGAAACTCGACCATTTTTTTTTGCAAAGCGAGGCAAAGCAAAAGGCAAAGTTATTGCCTTGTCCTAAACGGAATGCAATTGCAACACAGCTGCGGCAATTGTTTGCCGATATTCACTCTAACTGAATCAGCAGAGTTTTACTTAATATAACTATTTCTCTCTGTAGATGTTAGCCTTTCCTGAAATGAGAGAAAATCGCAACGTGAAAACGTCCCTTGTTGTGTGATACAGCCCAGAAGCTAATAGGTACCATGTCAAACCAAGGCCCAACCAAGTATCAAATTCTGTTAAATTAATTCGATTGGTTCATAAAGTACAGTGTTTGAACCAAAAAAAAAAAAAAAAAAAAAAAAAAAAAGATATTTTTAAAAAATGGTCGAATTGAGTTCGTGAAATTTCAAAACGTGTAACTATTTCTACATATATGTATATATATTTTAATTTCCTCCTGCTTTTTTATTTATTTTTACTCATATTTCAAGTACGTAATTCTTTAACATTCATTGGTTTCTCTCTCCTAACTTTCAAATAAGTCACTTTCAAAAGAGCGAAAGTAAAGATGAAGTTTCTCTCTCCTCAATTCAACCATGAACTCTGAAAGTCCACACTGAGGCAGCTCTCCTACAGAACTCTGAATGACCACCCTCTAAGGTACCCCTTCTGCAGAGGACAGTGTAACTAAAGTCAAAAGCCTGGTGAGTGTCTAAATTGTGTGGTGTGTATTAAAAAGCTGCACGATTGAGGCACTTCTCCCTGGCAATAAATGAGTGGACATCGATCACATCTAAGAAACGCTATATACAGGTAATTTTATATTTTCTTTTTCACTTAAGTTTAAATTGATTTTTTTTTTTTTCTTTTTAACTGAAATTAATTTTTACTTGATTTTATGTTGTTGCTTTAAATTACTTCTATTAAATATTAATTGTCGTAAAAATGTTATTTTATTAACTTTTTGTCTTTTGTGTGTGAATTTGTTCAATCAGCTAATCAAATAAAACGTAATTTAATACTAAATCATAAAATCATTTCTTTTTTACAAATTGAAGATTATAAAATACTAGTATCGCCCAGAGGTCGAAACTCGACCATTTTTTTTTGCAAAGCGAGGCAAAGCAAAAGGCAAAGTTATTGCCTTGTCCTAAACGGAATGCAATTGCAACACAGCTGCGGCAATTGTTTGCCGATATTCACTCTAACTGAATCAGCAGAGTTTTACTTAATATAACTATTTCTCTCTGTAGATGTTAGCCTTTCCTGAAATGAGAGAAAATCGCAACGTGAAAACGCCCCTTGTTGTGTGATACAGCCCAGAAGCTAATACGTACCATGTCAAACCAAGTATCAAATTCTGTTAAATTAATTCGATTGGTTCATAAAGTACAGTGTTTGAACAAAACAAAAAAAAAAAGATATTTTTCAAAAATGGTCGAATTGAGTTCGTGAAATTTCAAAACGTGTAACTTTATCGAAAACCGAAAACTTTTCTGAATCTTATATTTTCTACTTATATATGCAGAGGAAAGAATAATAAATCCACTTTTTAAAAAATAAAAATAAGTAGTCAATTTCACTTAATTAAAATGCAAGGAAATCTCAAAACGTGTAAATTCATCGAAAACCGGAAATCAAAAGTTTTTATGTATCTTCTACTTGCTTCTTCTACCCACAAAAGCTAGCAATAAAGACACTTTTTTAAAAAATAAGTAGCCAATTTCAGTTAATTGAAACGTAAAGAAAGCTCAAAACATGTAAATTCAGCAAAAAACGGAAATTGGAATTTTTTCCGTATCGTCTACTTATACTTACATGCAGCAGTTAGTAACAAATCCATTTTCCTTTTATTTAGTATATTAGTTGAATATTTATTGTTTAAATATCACCCTTTGAAATGAAATGTTTATGTTTATATTCGAAACTGGAAGTTTGGCATTTTTTTTTCTGGAGTTTTGTGATTTTAAATTAAAATTTTATCAATTTCACAGAAAAAATAACTCAATCAAACACATGTAGACAGTAACTTATATATAACTATACCCAAATATCGGAATAATTTCCGTTATTTTTTAATATTTTTTTACAAAAAATCCAATGGACGATTAACATAGAAAAACTTTTTCATGGCTCCATGGACAGACAGTGACGTCATCACTTCGCTTGCATATAGTGATGCTACATTATACAAATTACTGTGTCTATGGTTTTATTTGAGCTTTATGAAATTGCCAGATTTAACAACTTTCTACTTTTAGGTATTTTTTAATGTAAAGGAATACGTGTATAAAAGGGGAAAATGCATAAAAAATAAATGTATTTTTAAATACGTTCTTGACATCGTAAGAAAATAATATTTGTATTCGCACCTTCCGGCTAACCATACCTTTCGAATGATACCATTTTCAACCCTCTACTCCCATAATTAATATGTTAAAAAGGGACTACAAATTTTATGCTTGCCTATTAATATATAGAAGATATTTCTTACTCTAATACAATAAATTTTGTTATGTATTTAATATCAATGTCTTGTCTTGGCATATAGTAATACAGTTTAATCTTCGTCTTTTTGATAATCACATCCCTGATCAAAAGATAGTTTTGTTATGACTCGCAAAGCTCAATTGTGATGACTATATTACAGAGACACACCAAAGTAAAAGGGAACTTTTTGTTTTCTCTACTACTATTTGAATACAACTGTACTTGTAATTAGATGGTAATAAACTGTATCCAAACAGTAGTGAAAAAAAAAAAGGACTTTGTGTCAGTTTCTCAATTTATGTTAATTTTAATTATAAATTTAAATAACAGTTCAATGTATAAATATTAACACAACATTAAAAATGCCAATGTAAAAAATATTAAGAGCAAACTGCAGTTTTCGTACCATATAGCATACTGCACTAAATACGTTGGCATTTTCAATGTTATATTTCTGTTTAATATCAAGTCTTATTACATATTCTAACAGTTCAATGTGCTAAAAATCTGTTGTTCAAATTTAATAAATAAACTTTGTCAGCAGATACGATAAATTAAAAAAAAAAAAAATTCATCTTACAAGGAAACATTCAAAAGGTGTTGTCTTCAAAAAATATTGAAAAAAAATGTATGTGATTCTACTTTTCCTAAAACACCAGAAAGGGAAAACATTATCGGCTGAAATAAATTACAATGACCACAAAAAATTATCAAAATTAAGCATATTTGGCGATTGATTTTGAGTACTCAGTGAAGAAACAAAACACGGTTCTGTTTGTACATGGCAATCTCGGTGCTAGCAAACTGAACGCCTAACAGCGATAAATCGCCAAATAGGCTTAATTTTGATAATTTTTTGTGGTCGCTGTAATTCATTTCAGTCGATATTTTTTTCACTTCCTGGTGTTTTATGAAAAGTAGAATCACATATTTTTTTCAATATTTTTTGAAGACGACACCTTTTGTATGTTTCCTTGTTAGGTAAACATAATAGCCTTAACCCTTCATCAGGCAAAAAAAAAAAAAAGTTATGCAAGAGTGCATGAAAATGCCACTTATGTCTACTTTTCTGCCTGATGATATGTTATACTATTATTTTTATCTAAAACAGTTGGAGCATTTTTTATTTCATAATTTGTGTTTCATTACAAAGTTTTTCATGTACGTAAAAATTAACACACTTCAAAAGACAATCCTTTAAAATTTTATACTTTTACAAGTGCTGCACCAAGAACTCAGTATGTGCTCGGTGTCGGTGAATACTGAGTACGTATAACAATTTCATTTTTAAGCCTTCTGGAAGACAGATCCTTATTAATAAATCAAACTATTAAGCAAAAAGCTTCTAGAATGGTGTTAGGTAAAACCACTCCAAAAAGAATTTCTGGACGGTGATTTATTTTGATAAATTGCAGGATGTGTTATATTAGATTCTATTTCGTTATACAAAGTAAACAGTTCACTGATCTCTACAAAAATTGGTACATTTATTAACCAGACAAAAATCTATCTAGCGCTGTAACTTTTAAATCAATAGGATAATTAGTTTGCAAGATATTAAATAAAAACCCCATTTTCACTTCAAAATTAAAAAAGAAAAAAAAAACTTCCTTACACATGAACATTAAATTTAAATTTATACCTGTTTAACAAAAATATCTGATAAAACTAATGTCATAATAGCTTTAATATTTTATTTAATTTATTTATTTTTAAAATATTCATTTAAATTAATCGAATTGTCTTATAGGTTTTCCCCTTGATTTTATATCCACTAACTAAAGTATTAGTAAAGTAAAGTAACTAATTTTATTAAAGAATCCCCTTGGCGACTTTTATTATCTTTTGCCAGTTTGGTGATGAATTAAAATGGCTATTGCAATTGAATAAAAAAAAAAAACTTTGCAAAAATCGCCCGAGCAACTTAGGAGCCAGTTTTCAAATTTCGTTAAGTGGTCCTATATTAAAACTGTTCCTTAATGTCAATGCATTTTTAGTATATTCAATTCCTATTATTAGTTCACACTTTCCCTATATCTTGTACAAATCTTGCAATCGATTTTTAACTAACTTCCCGACTAGCTAGAAATTTGAAATTTTCAGGATTGCTCAGAACACGGTGACAACACAATACTTCGAAGTTCGATTAGTTTTCTTACAATTAATTAAAATATGAAAATAATAACATCTTAATAGTGTTTCAATAACCATTAAAATATTAGCTAAAATTTTATTGTTGCCAAAAAAAAATTACGAGTTAATTTTTTTTCGACATAAAAATAAATACATTTAATTAAACGTGAACATTAAAAAATTATAAAAAGTTAAATTAAGCATATCGCAAAAATTGACGTCATTATCACTTTAAAAATTTTATGCACATTGATAAGACCTCTATGATTCATCAGAAAATTTAAAATATGGTATATAAAAAGTTTTATTTTTAAATCTTATAATTATTTTTATTTAATTTTTCACACGCACTTTTTATTTCCTAATTCAAAATTGTTTAAAAAAAAAACTTTTTCGATAGTGTTTGTATTAGGAATTGACTTAAAAAATTTTCTTTTTATATTCCTTGTTTTAAAGTAACCGTGTTTCTAATCAACATAATGAACCTCAAATAGTTGAATGTAATTTATATTTTCTTAACAGCTGTATATGATGGTACTTAACCATGACTTTCATTTGCTGAAAATAGGGCATAACTTTAGTATGAGACTCTCTTGGCGAAATTTGAGATTTTTTTTTTCTTTCCCATTTTTTATTCAATCTTCCAAATAAAGAATAAATTTTTATTTCTTTATTTCAATAAAGTGTTTTAGCAATGATAACAGTTTACAGTGTTACTTTTCGGGCACTTGTTTTATTAGGCTTATTAATAAAGAAAATAAGCTTTTAAAAGATTAGCTTATTATTAAGAAGCTGTTTATAAGATTAAAAAAAAAAAAATGAATAAATAAACAATCATGCTTATGTTGTTGCAAGTTGTGAATTTTTCAATGGTTTTTACTCTAACTTACATTTTACAGAGAGCCAAAAATTAATCTTATAGAGAGGAATACAGCTTTCAGATTGTTTTTGTTTTTCGTTCATTATCAATTATAACTCGAGAGTGATTCATAATTTGATCTATTGTAGTTAATAATCAGGGGTCTGTCCAGAGGCAAATCTGGGTCCTTTAAAGGACCCTTCACAAAATTATTTATTCTAAAACAGGACCCTTCACAAAATTATTTTTCCTAAAACAGGACCCTTTACAAAATGTTTTATCCTAGAAAATTGACCTTTGATAAATCTATTTCATTTTTAAACCTAATCTTCCATGGAACGAACAGGCTGCCTATGAAAAATTAGATGTTTTGCTGTATTTCCCCGAAGAGCTGATATTCAATTTCTAATTTATTAAGGGCTTCTATGCATATATTTAAGTTTAGTTTTATAAAAATGAACTGTCATGGTCTAAAATTAAACTTTAATTATAATTTTATTTTGAAAAGTTACATTTTTCACAATTTTTACCTTAGCCGAAAAGTTTGGAAGAACTTTATTTTCACACAAAATTTAAATTCACAAAAATACGTGTAGAGTTTTTCACAATTTCACAAAAACAGGACCCTGTCCGAAAAGTCTGGACAGACACCTCATAATTTTGAATCCATTAAATGTGGGGTTCAAACTCAGGACTAGCTTGTCAGCCTGGCAGTTCAGAGATTTTTCTGAAACTTACATGAATGTGAGCTAGGACTCTTTATAAAGAGACCCACGGAAAGGCCACCACCTAGGCTTAGGGTCCTCTCATAGTCAATTTATGTTAAACAACACAACACCCTCCATTATATGTGATATGTGTGTTATGTGGGGGGGGGGGTTGATCTTTTAAGGATTTTCTTTAATGAAATCTTGTGTACAAATGCAAGTAATTCAGTAAAATTGTGAAGTTTAAATTGACATGAACAACCAGTATAATATCCAATAATGGTAACGGGCAAAACTGGATCGTGTTGTGTAGGTTGGGACTGATTGACTATGCAAGGGTTCTAGGCCATTTTTATGCAAGTTTCAGGGAAAACTCTGTAAAACTCCAAACAGCTAAGATGAATGTGGCTTAGGATCGAACCCAGCATCTTCTCCCTTATGGCCATATCACATGAGGGATTTTGCTCAGCTTTTTTACTAAACACAGCATAATAAATTTTTCTGAAAGACAGTCTAAAAAGTTGATGACACACTGACCTCGAATCTTTTAAAAACCATTAATACACATTTCACTAACAGCCTTAAAAAAAAAAAAAAAAAAACACAAGAAAGTTTAATTTTTCTTCCTACAGTGCAAATGCTTAATATTTAATAGTCTAAATTAATGTTTTGAAACAACAAATTAGAGGTGAAATTGATAGTAAATTGAGGTAGAAGAGTGTATGTATGGGAGGGGGATTTATTTTTTTTCTCCTCACAGGTACAGAGCTTCAGCACATCTAACACACACACACACAGTCAGTTTCTGAATGGTCAAATCATGTTTAGAACATCTTTAACCCCTTGAACTGCAATTTATTTTCAGTCAGCACTGCTCATGCAGACAATTTAATTTTCTTAGTGTTAACAAGTGGGATTCATATAGAAACTTACAGTTTTGTTGTTCAAATAATTTGTTATTATTAAAAATAATATTTGTGTCACACATTTATATGAATGTTTATTGTTATATATACATATAAGAACTAGAACATAATGAGTGTTACAAAATTCATGACGAGCTGGACTCATTATTTAAGTTCAAGGGGTTAAATATGCAATCCATTGAAGACTAGAAGTTGAAAGATTTTACGAATCCAATACTTTCTTTTATGAATATTGCAGGAAGTAAAAATATGTTTTAAAACAATATTTCTTATGGACTTTCATATATTTTGATAGATTCTTGTAAAAAAGGCTAGAAAATATTTTTAATTTAGGATGCATAAGGTTTAACTTTCGACTGGAAAAATTACAATTAAAATTAAAATATTTTTCAGCTCAATTTTCAATGAATAATTAAGACATTAAAAAAATTCTTTCAAATACAAGTTTCATGACAAATTAACTAAAACTTCTGATGAAGAAATTACTTGAATGTAAAATTATATATAAAAAAAAAAAAATAAGCTAATCGTTATATTAATAATTTAACCAGTCACCATATTTAAAAAGGTATAATTCAAAACATTCAATTGACTAATTCAGTCCTAAATAATAGTAATAAAAAAAAAAAAAAAAAAAAAAAAGATTTAATTCTAGAATTATAAAAATTTCCTGTTAAATTTTAACATTTTGAGGTAAATAATTGACAAAATTCATAAATTAAATACATAATAAAAATGGAAAACTTATTAATAAAAGAATAATTCGACAACAGAAAGATTAAGTATGACAAAATCTCGTAACATGACAAGTGCAAAATGCAATGCTATACAGCAACTACTGTATTCGAATAATATTCATGTTTTAGTTATAAAGTAATAGAATCCATAAGTATTATGGATACATCATTAAATAAATCACGTCGTGAATAAATCTCATGAAAATTTGATTACATTAATCATCCCATTTTTCCCCAACAAATTGCCTTCGATGGAACACTGATTGGCCTAACGGCCGATCGCTTTTTTTTCCTAAGAAATATGAATCTGTATGATATTACATCCTTTTATATGGGCTTCGTCGAGCTTAATTTTTAAATGTATTTTTTATTTCAAACACATTCTGAAACATCTGCATCAGTAGAACGAAATATAAACGATTAAAATATCTCTGTGAGCAAAAACAGCCATAGTCGTCAATGGTGGGAACGAGTGCTTTCTGCCAACCACTCCCGAGAGTTGAGATGTTTGTTTACAAACAAGGAACTGCCCTATAGAATGTTGATATCATAGATATAGTAATAAGACATGGTTGATATATATTGAAAATGCCGAAGTACTGAGCGGCTTTTAATTGTAGAAATAAATTTATGAAAGGAAGTGGAATAAGTTTTCATAAGTAAGTTAAATTTAACTAATTTATGAAAAGTATAATTCTTTATAATCAGTTGCTTTGTTATTATTATGGTTTAAATACTGTTTTGATTTTTAATGGAATACTTTTTTTAAAATTTTAATATTTTTTAAGTTTTTATATTAGTAAGTAATATCGAATTTTCAAAATTCTTTTAAATGTAGTTAGCAGTGGCAGAGGTAAAACCCGCTTGTTTTAATATATTATAACTAGTATTACCACAAGACTTTCTTCTCTATTTAATCCTATACAAATTTATTCAATACAAATTATTTATTAAGTTATAATTTATTAAAGATATTTTCCATGATGAATGCAGACGATTTTTTTCTTAAAGTAGTATAATAATAAATGCTGAAAAAAATCATTTTTGTGCAGACATGAAAAGATATACAGTCGAATCTTGTTAACGTGAATCTCAAGAGGGATCAAAAATCTGTTCATCTTATCAGTAGTTCATGCTATCAGTAACTGATCGTCATATAACTAAAGTAATCTTCATTTTGACGGGGATTGTGGTAACAGTTCATGTTAAAAGTAATTCACGTTAACGAGGTTCGACTGTATATATATGTGGGATGGCACACTTTTGTAGGCGTTAAACAAAAACTAATACTTATTTTCTAATTATTAATTTAATAAAAGATCAAGTTATTTACATATATACAGGAATGCTAATAAGCATTTAGAATTAACTATCGAATGTTCATTGCATAGTTCAATTAGAACAACTTGCGGTACAGACATGTCACTTATTAGTTCGCTTTTCTGTTACGTCGAAACACAAAGTTCGTAAAGAGTACCAAGCTCCGGCACTCGTAAACATAGTCTAAACAAGCATTCGTCAAAATGTGCCTTCTCAATCGGCCGTCAACTGTACTCTCTGAACTTTCTCTCTTCCGATGCTGTTAGCAGGCGCGCGTTCCGGAAAGACGTCATTCACGTCATGAGCGCGCATTTCCTCTCAAGTGCTGGTGCTCCGTCACATGATCAGCAAACAGAAACTAAACTGCCTTGGATTTCAGGAACGGCAAAGAGAAATCAAATAGCTAGGGTTCTGAGTCATGGGAAAGCCAAGTAAGGGGAGAGAAACAGGATGCCGATCTACCACATTTATATATATATATATGTCTATACTATATATACATTATATATAACATTAAAAATAAAAGAAATCGGTAGCTTCGTTTTAAATTAATACAGATGTATGGTTCAACCATTCGTTTTAGAAATATTGACGAGTTCTTTCTAAAATATCCACATTGAAAATTTACACAGGCCCCGGGGAAAGAGCACTTCCTTCCCAGGAGGAAATCAATGCTCCTACATGCACACATTTTTTTTTTCAAGTTTATTACTACTATTATCAATAATTCATATAAATTTTACATTCATGCGTTAAAAATAACTCACATTATACACATTTATATGAAATTTTGTCCTATACTGTCATGTTAAGTACTTAGACTTTAGTACTTAGTCTTGTTTTTCAACCGGCGGATGATACGTTAACAGCGCATGCAAATTTTCCTGAAAAAGAGGATAAGTTAAACCAATTCTTCATCCGTAAATCATTTAACTCTTACTTTCTTGAAATTCATTATGTGTGTTTCCGAGTAAACCCAATTTCTGCAATATTTTGCAACAGGAAAATAAAGGGTTAACAGTTAAAGCAAGATTTCCTGTAAATGAGGATAAGTTTAATTAATTTTTCATCCCAAACACTTCTTAACTCCAAACATTCATCAAAATTATTATATTTATTTCCAAGTAAACCCGATTTTTGCCATATTTTTCCTCATTAATATGCAATTTTTGTCATATTATTCCAAGTAACCAACAAATAAAGGTCTAACAGCAAACCATGATTTTTATGAAGATGGGGATCAGACTAATCGTTTTTTTACCCCAAAAAACACTGAACTCCAAGCTTCCATCAAAATCGTTAAACCCATTTTCAAGAAAACCCAATTTCTGCCATATTTCCCAAACGGTAATTAAAGGGTAAACAGTAGACGCGAATTGCCCTGGGGATGAGGATATGCCTAATTGATTTTATACCTCTAGAAACACTTAATCAAAGACTTTCTTCAAAATCATTACATCCCTTTCCGAGTTAACCCAAATTCGGCCGTATTTCTTAACCGGTTGATAAAGGGTTAACAGTGAGCAGGAACTTTTTTGAATCGAAGAAAAAATCTAATTTGCACCAAATATCTATCTGTTTATCTATCTATCTACTTATATATATATATACATATATATAGAAAGAGAGATGCCAAGTTATTACGGATTTCCGTAATCTTAATACCAGAAATTTTTTTATGTATTCCTTTGTAATAACACTGCTCGGCATGAAAATTGTATCTGACACCATTTCAGCCCACTCTTATGTAAAATGACCTCCTGAATCCGAATATGATCACCATTTTGCCCAATCACACACCGTTTTCTTGATACGCCCCCTCCCCCATTTTTATCATTGTTTGATAATTTTATACTCATCAGTTTGATTTGGAGAGCAACGATGATTATTTTAACCGTTAAATGTCTTCTGATCTGAGGAGCTACAGTGGTAGAAAGTTCTGAAACACGAACATTTGTAGTAAGAAGGATACTTGAGAGGATTTGTGCCCAGAAAAAAAAAAAAAAAAAAAAAAAAAAAACACTTAACCCTAAAATTTAATCAAAATCGTCACATTCACTTCCGAGTAAATCCATTTAATGCTATAAATTTCGACTGGCCGTTAAAGGGTTAACGCGATTTTTTCTGAAGATGAGGATATGTCCATTTGTTTTAGCTCTCTAAAGAACACTTAACCCCAAACTTTTATAAAAACCATTACATTCATTTCCGAGTAAAACTAATTTCTATTATATGTTGCGACTGGCCGTTAAAGGGTTAACACGAATTTTCCTGAAGATGAGGATATGTCCATTTGTTTTATCTCTCTAAAGAACACTTAATCCCAAACTTTTATAAAAATCGTTACATCCATTTCCGAGTAAACCTAATTTCTATTATATGTTGCAACTGGCCGTTAAAGGGTTAACGCGAATTTTCCTAAATATGAGTATATGTCCAATCGCTTTATCTCTTTAAAGAACACTTAATCCCAAACTTTTATAAAAATCGTTATATCCATTTCCGAGTAAACCTAATTTCTATTATATGTTGCGACTGGACGTTAAAGGGTTAACGCGAATTTTCCTGAAGATGAGGATATGTCCAATCGCTTTATCTCTCTAAAGAACACTTAATCTCAAACCTTTATAAAAACCGTTACATCCATTTCCGAGTAAACCTAATTTCTATTATATGTTGCGACTGGCCATTAAAGGGTTAACGCGAATTTTCCTGAAGATGAGGATATGTCCAATCGCTTTATCTCTCTAAAGAACACTTAATCCCAAACTTTTATAAAAATCGTTATATCCATTTCCGAGTAAACCTAATTTCTATTATATGTTGCGACTGGACGTTAAAGGGTTAACGCGAATTTTCCTGAAGATGAGGATATGTCCAATCGCTTTATCTCTCTAAAGAACACTTAATCTCAAACCTTTATAAAAACCGTTACATCCATTTCCGAGTAAACCTAATTTCTATTATATGTTGCGACTGGCCATTAAAGGGTTAACGCGAATTTTCCTGAAGATGAGGATATGTCCAATCGCTTTATCTCTCTAAAGAACACTTAATCTCAAACTTTTATAAAAATCGTTATATCCATTTCCGAGTAAACCTAATTTCTATTATATGTTGTGACTGGCCGTTAAAGGGTTAACGCAAATTTTCCTGAAGATGAGTATATATTCATTCGCTTTATCTCTCAAAAGAACACTTAATCCCAAACTTTTATAAAAATCGTTATATCCATTTCCGAGTAAACCTAATTTCTATTATATGTTGCGACAGGCCGTTAAAGGGTTAACACAAATTTTTCTGAAGATGAGGATATGTCCAAACGTTTTAGTTCTTAAAAAAAAAAATTAAAAAAAAAGGCACTTAACTCCAAACTTTAAACAAAATCGTTATATCCATTTCTGATTAAACTCAATTTCTACTACATGTTGCGATTGGCAGTTAAAGGGTTAACACTAATTTTCTTGATGCTAAGGGTGTTCCAATTGTTTTAGGTCTCTAAAAAGCACTTATCCCAAACTTTTATTAATATCTTTATAACCATTTCCGAGTAAACATAAATTTCTACTCTATACAGTTGGTAACAAGTGTCCGACTGCATTGCGATTGGCAATTAAAGGGTTAACTCTAATATCTCAAAAGATGAGGATAAGTCCAATAGTTTTTTCGACCATTAAAACTTCTAACCAGACAGAAATAGTAGACAGAAACGATAAATTTCTTTAAATGTCGTTATTCCATACAAAAAAAAAAAAAAAAAAAAAAAAGGAAGAAGAAGAAAAGAAAGAGAAAAGAAGAAGAAAAGAAAAAGAAAAGAAGAAGAAAAGAGAGAAATAAAAATGAGTATCTGGAGTTTTTTCATTCATCTTTAGTACATAAATTATTCATAAATTTTATTTGCTAAATTATCTGTGTGTATTCCCGTGTATATTCAGTAGGGGAAAGACATCCACAAGAGAGTAAAATGGCCGTCTTTTCCAGAAAAAAAAAAAGGCATCACTTTTTCGGCCTCGCTGATCAATCTATGTCTTATTACTATATCTATATATTTAATGCCAAAATTTATTAGAATTCCTCCACCCTTTAAATTTAATTTAGCAAGATTAATGAAGAAATGAAATGATAATATTCTATTTTTAAAGCTTTTAGAATTGTTCTTGAAATACATTTATTTATTTATTTATTTTACTTTCTCTTACTAACATGTATGGTTAGAGAAAATATTGTTTTGGGGTCAAAGAGTTTTTGTTATATTTGTACGTTTTGAGTTTCCCTGAATCAGAACTGTTAAAAATGTGTCAATGGAGTCTTAGTATCGTTATTTTTAGATAATATATTTAATGCCTAAATTTATTAGAAAACCCTTTAAATTTATTTTATAAAGATTAATGAAGAAGTAAAATTGTAATATTATAGTTTTAAAGATTTTAAAATTATCCTTGAAATACATTTATTTTATTATTATTATTGTTTTACTTTCTCTTAGTCAAATAAAACTGTTCCTAAACCTATTTTAGATTATTTTAAAAGTACAGTAGAACCTCGATTATCCGAAGTAATTGGGACCGAACTTACTTCGGATAATCGAGAATTCATCAATAATCATCTAAAATATTTATCTGCACTCGTAATTTGAAAAGGACGGCTTGCATACAAAAGGAATGTGGAAAAAAAAAAGAAACTTTAAAAATACATGTTTGTTAAGAGAAAATTTTTGATGATAGTAGAAAGTGAGGGGAAAAAAAAAAGTGAAGAAGAAACCGACTTCGGTTAACGGAGAGTTTCGGTTAATCGAGGTTCAGATAATCGAGGTTCTACTGTACATTAAACTTTATTATCTTACGCTATTGGTCTTAAGATTTAATGTGCAATCTTTCATTACAGTATTGAAATGCCAGGTAAGAAAGAAAGTCGTGTGAGTGACACACCAAATTACTATTGCAACTGAATATTTTTGTGTGGCCCTGTAAATCTAATGCTAATCATAGAATATTCTGTAGAAAACATTCTTTTGTGCATATGAATAACATATTTCAGTTTCATTAAGCTTTGTACGAAGTAAAGTTATTAAAATTCGATTTATAGAAATACCTCTTCCAGAAAACAATGCCTTGGAATATTTTCGTGTGTTCCTGTACATAAATCAGTGGTTGCATTTATTCCATTTTATATATGAAACATCCGTTATTGATCTTGAATAAAATTTCAATTTCAATAAGATTTGTGCACAGTAAAGGTATCGAAATATGGTTTATAGAAATACCACTCATAGAACACAATGCTTTGGAATACTATCGGGTGCCCCTGTACACAAACGAGTGGTGGTATTTACTCTATTTTATGTAAGAAACATCCGATAGTGAACTTGAATAACATATTTCAATTGCATTAAGATTTGTGTACAATAAAGATATTAAAATATGATTTATAGAAATGCCTCTCATGGAACGCAGTGCTTTGGAATACTTTCGGGTGTCCTTGTACGAAAACCAGTGGTGCTATTTACTCCATTTAATATATGAAACATCATCCTCATCAACAACTTCAAGGAGTAGGCATGGTGCCTGTTCCGACTTCATTGTTCAATCCACCGCTTTCTCGGACGTGCTTGGTCTCTTCTGCCTGTTGGGGTGTAGTCTAGGCTGACCTAGAGTCTCCTTGAGTCAGATAATCTCCTAATCTTCTACATAATTTCAAAATCACTTTGAAAGTTTTTTTTTACGACTCGCAATCGTTAGAAAGACATTAGAAAACATGATTTATCTTTTTGTCTGTTTGAACTTCTCATCATTCGAATTTCTTGCTGTATCAAGAAAAGAAATATAAAAATTAATCTTAAAATGATGTTTAGCATCACTTGATGATTTATCAGCTGACTGCATAATTAAACTTCTTTTTCATTTTTCGTAATCGGGCTGGCTCTGACTCCGATGGGAATGATACCGCAATATTAATTTCTTCTGAAAATGCCTCCTGTTTATCAAATCCGAAATCACTTTTACATTTTCCGAGAACAAAATTTTGTTTTTAGTAGTGCATTAGTAGTGGAGTTTGGGTCACATTTTCACCATTGCCGCGTCGTCTTTTGTTATGTACTGACGAAAACTTTCTTCACTTATTTTCTAATAGGAAATTAACATTTTTTATACATGATCTGGCTTGTGATCGCCAAGAATGGACAACTAGAACGAGGCGGAGCTTTCAATGTTTGTGGGAAAAAGCTGTGCTATGACAGGCTACATTCCACTGTTTGTGGGTTAAAAGAAGACTCCTACAGGTTAAATAAAAGAAAATCGTCAGGACTTTGAATGACGTCAGAAAGCCATGTGGTCTATTCGCTGCAGATACCCATAGAATTTTCTCACATTGCAAGGATACATAAACTCAAAGTGAAACCGGAAGCATTTTCCATGTTCTGTTTAGCAAAACTTCAATCTTTATTTCTTTCACATCAAACTATTGTTTATTTACTAATTATTTTGGAAGATGAAGCAAAATTTTTGCTTCAGGTGGAAAAAACTTTTTTTTTTTTTTTTTTTTTTTTTAATTATTATCCTGATAGTGTTTCCTTTAGGATTCGGACGAAAATAACTTTTCAAATGAGCCTAATTTGCTTTGCTAATGATATTTTTTCTCTAATTTTCTCTTACAAAATTGTACTCCAATTTTTTTTTTTTTCCTGTTAATAGCTAGTCTCAAGTATCAACTGTACTGAAAACGAAATTTCACATTTTATTACTAAGTTGAGCTACTAGAAAAAGAAACTGTAACATAATCACTTTGTAAAATTCCAAAAAGCCCCCACGCAAAGCCCCTAGAAAGTCACCCAGTCTAAAGAGCTAAAACTTCTTTCTAGTTAGAGCTAGCTTCCTTCAAATCTTATTATTATTATTATTATTATTCTTTTTATGTCAGTTCAAAATTATAAAATTAAAATATTTATAAATTTCCGAATATTAACTAAATATAATACAAAAAGTAATAAGACAAATAATAATGTAATACTTATACACATTCTTACTGTTATAATCTTTTTCAATCAATCATCTGCGTCAGACGTGTATACAATGATAATCTGAAGTAATCCTTTTTTCTTTCGATTGCTGTACCCTGGTAAAATTGCTTTTCTACGAGCTGAGCAACTGAGAAAATTCGAATCAAAAAATACCTTTTGCGTGCAAAACACACTCAAAGTAAAAAAAAAAAAAAAAAAAAAAAACTGAAGTTTCATCTTTTTTGTCAGTTTTTTATAATCATTAAACTCAACATTGTGCCAATACATTAAAACTCTTCTCTTCATAAAGCAATGTTTAGCAAGAACATTCTTCGCTCTTTGCAGCAAAAGCAAATTTACAGTTAAACCGGAAACAAAAATGACAATCTATGCATTTCTATTAAGGTCGACCTTGACAAATTGATGAGTATTCAGTAAAAAATGATAGTTTCGAGTTTCCAAAGTTTCGAAGTTCTAATTTCAATAGAAGCCGAGTTCTGGAATTTCCAGCTACATTTTAGCTCAGAATTAACCATATATTTTACCATTTGTTGTCAAAAATTTAAAAAGAGGCTGATTAACTCCCGAGAAGTCGATTGTATTCAGTAAATTGTTCTGAGCAATCGTCTCATAGAGATTGCGCTTCAATCATTTGATTATCATTCCTGATCCTGAATAAGTGGAATTCCTGCTCTATAGTGTAATGTAATTAATGCTCTTTACTTTACTTTTGTGATACAAGTGACTGCTTGCCCCAGGATTCTAAACAATCGAAACAGTCCAATAGGACTATTTCGAAAATATACTCTTTAAAATTCTGGTTTTATTTGTTTGTTTCGAGAATATTCACTGAATTGACAGTTTTGCTGGACTGTTTCGAGAATATGAGTTAAATAAAGCTCATTAATCATCTTGAACCTATGTGTGCATTTACGATCTTCTTTTCTTGAACAAGAAAGTCATTGTTTCGTAACATTTGATTTGGCACCTGATGTAAGGCAGATACACTTAATGATTTTGACTAGAAGTATTGCAAAAGACATGAAAGAACTTGAAGCTTAGACTGTCTAGTTAAAAGAATTGAAAGCTGGACAAAATCATATGATAGTAGCACAACATGAGATGAAAATCGGACATGAAGCGATGAAGGATGGATAAAAGAAGATGAAAGCTAGACAACATGAATTGAGAGAATAGCTGAAACCCTGACAAGAGGAATTAAGGATAAAATAGAAGCCATGTAAGAAGAGATTCGTTGAAAAGTTAAAGTAATTCAAGAGAAAATGCAAGAGCGAGAGAAATTTTTGAGGAAAAAATAAAATTTACGAAAATTAAAGTTGAAAAGACAATTCAAGCGAAGTTTCTAGAAATTAAAGGTTCCAACTGCCCATATGTAGCACTAGTGCGAAATAAAACTCACTTTCCTACCCTCCAGAAATAAAAGAAGGGAAAGTATTTAAAAATAAGAAAAGATGTACAAAGGAAAGACCGAAACATAAAAGATGTGCAAGAGATGATTCATGAGATTAAACATGATGTTTAATTTAGACCCTTGAATGGAAAGTCAAAACTTTATAGTTCCAATAAAGTACAGCCCCATTAAATAATTCTGTGACTTTTAGATATAGCGTAAAGCTGTTAACAATTAGATGAACAGATTTAATGACGGACTGTTTTCAAAACTCAATTCGACGCTGTAAGTTTTTGAAATAAATAGATCGTTATTATGGTAAAATCAAGCCAGTTGTTTGTGACTCTTTCTCTAGCGCTTCTCATCAGATAAATTAGATTGACTTTGATGCCCTGAAAAGTCAATTCGAGGATTATCTGTTTACTTCATTTTTACACGTCCAGTTGAAAACACGCCAAGAAAAACTCAGTAAATGTTTCCAGTCATAGTAGCAGACTTGTACATTTTAGTCCTTTCTAGACAAAGATTGTAAGTGTTTAAAATTTTCCCACAACATGAGTGCTGTGTTTCCAAGACTACATTTTATCTATTCTAAAGTGCCGTTAGCTAGTAATAAAAAAAATAGATCTTGTTGTCTGGTTTGTGCCGCCCTCTAGATTTGAGCGCCCTTAGGCCATCGAATAGTTTACCTATATGGTCGAGCCGGCCCTGTTCAAAACCAGTCTTATCAGGAAGGTATAGGTTGATTTTAGAGTAGATAAATATGCTGACCAATCAATATCAGAAATATATTTAACCCTTATACCGGAACATCGGTCTCTGAGACCGCTAAAGGTTAGGCTTAGTGTAGGGACTTGTGGATGCATATTTCTAGAATAGAGTACCGGCACGTTTGGCGATACATGTCGAAGACGCCAAGTCTATCTAACTGCAGCAGTAGTGCGACGTAAAATACACTTAACCTGTAGAGGATAGCATATCTCAGAACAACCCTACGGGTGAGTCCCGGACCGTTGCCAATTGTCCACAACGTGGCACTAGTACAACGTAAAATCTGTTCAAACCAGGAAGCTACCCTTTGGGGTTAGAAGAGTAAGCAGGGCCCGGAGCCGCTCAGTGTTGACGCTTATTTGGTTGGTTGGATGGGTTTTACGTCGCACTAGTGCTGAGCAATGGGCAATCCCCTTAATGTTGAAAAAAAAAAAGCATGTAAAATGTCATGAGAATATTAGGAATCTCAATTTTTGAGCCCTAACAGACACATTACGTAGAAATGTCAATAACTGCAAATTCTTTCTAAAAGTTTTAATTTTTAAGTTTGTAAAAAACTGTATTGCTTTTAAAACAGTTAAAACTGTATTGCTTTTCTTAGTACAGTCGGTAACAAAAGTCTCCGAACACTAGCGAAATTTCCTATGCAAAAAAAGTACGCTTAATACAGTTTTGTTAAATAAATCATTGTCGAATCCTGTTCTTAGTGACAAACTGCCAAAAGTGGTGACTGTCCCCAATAAATTGAGACATTCGGTCACTTTAGTCCACTCCCTAATTTCAGGACATTTGGTCACCCTAGATATCACATGATAGCTACGTAATGAGCAATTGGTGGAAGTCTAGAATCCACCCCTACAAGTGGTCCAGGACGAGGCATGTCATTACCATTGTGTGTACCAGCAAAAGTATCCGAGCACTAGCAATAATCCCTCTCAAAAGAAAAGTACACTTAATACTGCTTTGTTAAATAAACCCTGTCGATTCATGTTCTTAGTCAGTCTAACAACATGATTCGACAAGGATTTATTTAACAAAACAGTGCTAAGTGTAATTTTTTGGCATCAGAATTATTGGTTAGTGCTCGGATACTTTTGCTGCCGGTTGTACAAGAAAGCTCAGCAATCACTTAGACACACGAATGTACTCTTTGCACACATGAAAAAAAATGACTGGGTACCCCTCATTAAGCAGATATACTAGCAGAGTACGGATTCCCTATATTGTCTATGGAGAAAAATTCCCTGAACATCGCTACGATTTTTGCGCCTTCTTTTGGTAATAATCGCTGTCTTGGCAACTGGTTCTTGGGATTTTGCATGTTTTAAATGGTTTATTCCTCTTACCACCAAAACTCCAAACAAAAGTCAAACGGAACAGCTTTCAAACAATAACAAGGATTAGGTTACTTGCTTTCCATTTCAGCTAGTGTAAGTTTTGGTATATGTTTAATTTACACACACCCAATCGAAATATAAAACAGCGATAGCAAAGGTGGAGGAAACTTGCCTTGGTAGAATTTTCATGTCGGTTTGGTGGATGATTTGACTGAATGGTGGAGATCTGATGTTGGAAAACAAAAAGGTTACTAGTCCGGGGTCTACTCTAATATCTTGTCGATGGTACCGCTTGTGAATGCATCTCAAACTGCACGAAATTCGGTAACTCAATAGTCGAAACAGGGTGACAAAATTTCTTCGAATCCGAGCTCAGACTCATTTCCTGCAGTTCGAAAAATAATAAGAAATTGTTTATTTATAACTTTTTATTAGTGTAGTTATTTAGAATTCAAAAATCAACGCCGTAATTACATTCTTTTAATAATTTTAATGCTTCGTATTTATAAAAGTACTCTAAACTGGTCACTATAATCATATTAAAAAAGAATAATTTCAGAAACCAGATGATTCAATCATATAATATACCAAATTATAGCTCTGGGGATCACCTAAGCGGGGGAGGATCAAAATTATGATGGCATGTCTCCGGATCATCCTTAGGGGTGCGTCCCAGACCGTCGCCAATTAACCATTGTGCAGTACTAATGCGGCATTAAATCCAATCAACCATATAATACCCTGTTGTCTCTATAATACGTCATGATTGAGAAAGTAAAGTTATGGCTGCAAGAATTCATAATTTATCGCCACGAAATTTCGCTAAATACATTCAGTACCTTTTTCTAAAAATAGCGGTCTGTGAGACCGATGTTCCCGATAAGCATGATGAAAACATGTTCCGGGCAGCGTATCTCCGAAGTGTTGGCGCCTACAGGACAGATTGGCGCGCTTTCGTAGCTAACGCCAAAATCTCTCTACCGCAAAGCAACCCTTGATTCTACTTCATTCCGCATTCGTGAAAACTTCAATCTTTTTTTTTTTTTTCTTCTTTTTTTTTTCTCCCCTCTCAGAAATATAAACTGCTGAAACTGCGTGTTAATGAGTTTTAGCGTCGTTATTTTTAAATAATATACTTAATGTCTAAATTTAGTAGGAAACCTTCACCTTTTTTTTTTTTTTTCTAATTATTTATTTAATTTTTACTTTTTCTGATCCATAAAAAGAGTAGAGAAAATATTGTTCTTAGGTCAAATTTTAGAAAAATAAAAAACTATTTTTTGTCCAATTATTTAATTTTTACTTTTCTCTTAATCCAAAAAAAAAAAGTAAAAAAAAAATTACTTTTACTATTTTTACTTTCTCTTACCCATTAGGTAGAGAAAGTATTGTTTTTGGGTCAAATTTCCGAACGTGAGATTTTGTTATATTTACACGTTTTGAGGTACCCTGAATACGAAAATAATGTTTTTGGCAAATGGTCTGTGTGTGTGTCTGACTGTTATCAGCATATCTCAAAAACAAATTATGGCAGAAAGTTCAAACTTGGTATTCTAAATGTGTATCATATAGGGATGCTACAGTAAGATTTTCGTTGAGATCAAGCAAATGGTTCGCGTACAGGGACAATCAAGAGAATTGTAGTACATTACGTCTATGGGGGAAATTGCAGGTAAGTAGAGTTTAACGTCTGTAGACTGCACTAAACCAAATGAAACGAATATATATTTTTTGTAATAGAGATAGTTAACTAGGAAAAAAATGTTTGTGTATGTGGGAGCCTCGCTCCCCCCCCCCCCCTGGGGGGAAGTCTCCCCTCGAGGGGAGTAAATTTTCATGATGGGTATCATTCAAAAGAGCTCGCCAATACCTTTAAAACGAATGGTTGAACTATAAATCTGTGATAATTTAAAACAAAGTTATAGATTTTTTTTACTTTTAACGAAAAAAAACTTAGAAAAAAAAAATCATTATTATTATTATTATTATTATTATTATTATTATTATTGAGAGTAAAATGGACTTTTTTTGGATATTTAGTGTTACACTACTTCTATAATATGGAAATCGCCTGCATTATCATAAAAGATAATTTTTTTAAATAATAATTTTAATAAATTATTTTTTAAAAACAGAATTATTTTTTAATAACTGAATTAAATTCTATATAAATGTAGGTACATTAATAAAACGGGAGTTGAGGGGGGCGGTAGCCCCCTCAGACAGAACTAATTATCGTATAAAACTCTTCTAAAGTCTAATTTGAATTGTTTAGCATAGGTTTACATGACAGTTCTCGTTATCGTGCCTCTTAATCTGCAACCTGTATTTATAGTATTAAATTTCAGGGTAAGAGAAAATCGTGTGAGTGACACACCAGATTATTTTTTTCTTGTCAAATGTATACGCAATCTGCAACCTGTATTTATAGTATTAAATTTCAGGGTAAGAGAAAATCGTGTGAGTGACACACCAGATTATTTTTTTCTTGTCAAATGTATTTTCGAAGAAATGTATTTCACGAGATTATTTTATCCAGCCATTAGAAATAAATAAAAATAAAAAAAAAAAAAACTTTTTTTTTTTTTTTTAATCCGTAAAAGGTAGAGAAAATATTATTTTCATGTCAATTTTTTTTAAATTGAGTTTTTCCTTTGCATACGCGGGTTTTAGGTCTATTAAATCTGAAAATAAGATTTTTAGCGTTTGGTACACGTTTGAGGTCTATTAAATCTAAAAATAAGATTTTTTAGAGATTGGTCTGTTGCTCAAAAACAAAAACTAGCATATGTCCAATCTCAGTAATCTAAAAGTTTTTCAAAAGGGAAGGTTGCTCAAAAATTGCTATTGGAATTGAACAAACTGGCTTTATGAAATGAGCTCTCCCCTTTCAGCTACATATACAGACCCAAACACACACACACTTTTTTTTTTTTCTACTTTCTTTTACACATATATTGCCAGAGAAAGTTTTGTTTTTGGCACAGATTTTCGAAATTGAGTTTTTGCTACATTTACACGTTTTCAAGTGTCTTGAATTCAAAAATTAGTGTTTTAGGAGTTGCTTGTGTGTGTATCTATCTGTCTAACTGAAGAACAAATATTAACAAGAAGTCCACATTCAGAGAAAACAATAACTAATTCGTGTACAGGTATTGAATTGGATTTGGGAATAAGGCCGATTAACTGCTGTAGGTCCTGGGCCTGAGGGAGAGTGACCTCCGTGGGGGTCTTTCTAAGGGGTCCTATCCCGTATTTACCCAAGTTTAGAAAACCACGGAAAACTTCGAATGACTAGGCCGAAGAGCGTGACCTGGGTTGTGTACAGGGTCTTCCAAAGGAATTCAAATGCATCACGTCTATGAGCGAAATTTTTTTATAGATGTAATTTTATATCTTTAGATTGCACAAAACAAAATAAATTGAATGTAAATTCTTAAATGCATAAAAGCATGTTTCGCATAGAATATGGAATGAAAATCATTCATTTATGGTTTACTTATGATTCCCAAAAATATTCAGATACATTTTTACAAAAAAAAAAAAAAAAAAAAAAAAAAATTGCTAGAAGTGCATTTTAAATCATTACTATGCATTTTTCATTTTGTGCTAAATTTAGGCACATCACATTGAGTTTGCATTATATATAGTTAGTACAAAGGATTACCCAAAATTAAATGAAAGTATTATTTTTTATTAATATTTTCTGAATAAAAAACAATGTTATAAATAAAATTAAAGTTTAATTAATTTAAAATTAGTTCCATTACCCTACTACCGTAGGTAATGGAAGTATTGTATTTGGTCAAAAATTCGATTTCAAGATTTCACCAGATTTACGCGTTTTAAGGTCCCCTGAGTCCAAAAAAGTTGTTTTTGGCAATTGGTGCTATCATATCTTCGAAACTAATAAATATAGAACTACAAAACTTCATAATTTAAACAGGTCTGGTATACAGATAAATTTTCATATTTTGGTGAAAATTGGAAACCGGAAGTGGGACCGTAAGTCCGTATCTCAAAAACGGCTCTATCGATTTTCTTTAAATTTGCTATATAAACACTCTATTCCATGTCCTTTCGAATGACATAGTTGTTTAGTTCAGGAAAATTGATGGGCGTCCTGTATAAATAGCTCAATTTCAGGTCTCGCAAGCGCGTTCCTTTAAAAACGGCTGAACGGATTTTTTTTTTTTTTTTTTTTTTTTTTTTTTCAAACTCACCCTATTAACTCACTTTTAAATATCCTTTGTTATAATTATTGTTTTCCGGTCAATAATTGATTTTTTGTAAAAGTTGGTATCTCAAAAACGGCTCAAACGATTTTCTTGAAAATTGTTATATAAATCCATTTCTTTCTCATGTATTACGTTGTTATTAGAGGAAAATTAACAATCATTCTGCTTAGGTTGGTCATCTAGATCTCGGAAATTTGTGTTTCAAAAAATAATTCTATCTTTTTTTTCTCTTATTTTTTACCCCGCTAAATGTAAGCTTTGTTTTATGTCTTTATATGTGCATAAAGTTTCTCTTACAGAAAAAATTTAGGTTTCTACTTCTACAGGTCACTTTTATGTTTTCTGATCACATTACCTCCCAAAAAGTGCATATAATACGTGTAATAGTGGGCAATGGAAGTCGTGTGGTTGTTTCATATCAGATTTTTTTTTTTTTTTTTTTTTAAGCGGCGATTTTCAGCACTTTTTATTGCGTCATCCTAGTTTACAGAGAGCAATGTAATTCGGCAGAAATTATTGATATAATAACCTCATTTTTTTTCATTATGAATACAAATCAAAGCTGTGTATCATGAGACCTGATTTTTTTTTCCTTCTTTTTCTTTTCGCTGGCTTTAGCGGGGGAAAAAAAGTCAGACAGATAAAGATGTTAGATAACGATTCGTATTTCAGATAGATCAAAATTAAAGTAATAAAAATATTTACAAAAATAAATAAATAAATAAAAAATAAATAAAAATCTTAGTATCTTGATATTATTAAATAAAATCTTTACACATGGTTGAATTTCATTTTTTCCCCCACTTAATTGTTATTAATTGTATATATATATATTGTACTCTGATGCGTCATTAATATCTGCAGGTGAGACAGACTTCTTATTTTTTATAATTATTTTACCTTAAGAATTATTTAACTTTTGTAAACAGTTATAAACTTAGAGCTGTCAAACAAAGTAGTTTATATTTTTCAATAACAGCTTTTAACAGATATATAACAGAGAGGTACTTTTACTAATTAATAATATTAATATTGTTTTTTGCTTTCTAATTTGTGTTTTTGTTAGATAAAAACTATATCTAGAACCAGATTTCTTTTTTCATTTAAAAAAACAAAAAACAAAAATTGATATTCATACATGGGAAAACAAAGAAAAAAAATGCAATTTTTAAATATTTTTAAAAAGAAATTTATTTTGCCTGGGAATTATTTATTTATTTTTATTTATATTTAATAATTATGTTTGTTTCATTATCAGTTTTGAAAAAAAGTTGCCTAAAGTTTCAGATTCTTTACTTCCACCTAGAAATTTCTTAATTTAATGATAACTATGTCACAGAATGAAATATGATCATGGGGTTTTGCATATTTTAATTTCCGCGATAAAATTATATTCTCTAGATCTCTATAAAATATAAAAAATAAAGGGGAGAAGTAACAGTTTTAAAGAATTGTGGATGCTTTTAACAAGAACATTTTTATTTATCTGTGAAATAATAATACACAATATGTAGGTCTTAATTGATATTTGAAAAAAAAAAAAAAAAAAAAAAAAAAAAGTATAGAAACTTAACAAAAATACTGTTAACAACGATCTACAAGTATAATCATATTATGGTTAGGGTTGGATTGATTAACGTCTTACTACATCAGCACAAAGGTTTGAGAATATCTCTTACCCATGTACATGCTATCACAATTTTCATCCTCCATTATTTGAATGTATTATTATATGCGGAAAACTGCCTTTTAATTTTGAAATAATAGTGTCAGCTTCCATTTTGCGATTTAAAGCTTTAAATAAAACATGATTGAACAATAAAAAACAAAAACGGCAATATTAAGTGGCGCGTAGTGCGTTTCTCTTTGAACGTCCATATTTGGCGAAAATCGCACTGTTTGGCGAAAATTTGTCAATTTGTCCTGTAGGCGCCAACACTTCGGAGATACGCTTCCGGGCAAAGGGTTAAGAATAGTTAGCCTTTTTCTTCCTTTCAGTACAAAATTTTCTATATGCTTGTTACTTAGCAACTCTGGATCAAGCAAGTATCCCAAATATTTAGAGTGCTTAGTATTCGTGTTTCTAATCAACGTGTAAGGAAAGTCAGATAAATAAATGTCTTTTGTATTTGATTAATGGCTGTTTATAGCCCCACGCAGCCACTTACATATATAAGACATCTATCAACATGTATAAAAGTTAAAAAAGGACACACTAAACTTCTATAAATATCCTACAGATATCTTTTAGCGCGACAAATGCCCCTCTTTTTTACACCCATTACATGTCTGTTACATATCCAATAAATCTTCAAATATCCCGTAATTGGGCTTGTTAGATTTAATAGATATTGAAAATATCTAAATCTTGTTTTGATCTACCATGTTACATCTGTTAGACATCGAAAAAGGCACGTCGAAATTTCGTCTATATTTAAACATCTCGTAGATTTGTATAATTAGTACAAGATATCCAGGACATTTAAGAGATAGTCTTAAAATATTTTGTACCTTTTATGGATCATTGGATATAATTTAGATGAATAATGGATATCAGTGACTGCATTTGTATCACGGCATTTTCCCACGGTTTTAATTTGTCAAAAATAGTCGGCAACAGAAATATATTTATGCAGTCGAACCTCATTAACGTGAATATCAAGGGGAATGAAAAATTTGTTATCACTAGTTTATGCTGTCAGTAACTAATCTGCATATAACTAAACTAATCTTAATTTTGACAAAGGTTTTCGAAATTATTCATGTTAAACGTAATTTACGTTGAACGTGTTCGCGTTAACGAGGTTCCACTGTATTCTATAACGAAGAAATATCTTTCTATATATAATTTGCAAGAGAGACGACGATTCCAGTTCGTACTCATCTATGTAGCAAGTTGCGACCTTATTTCCATACTTTAGTTAATTTTAAAAAATCTAATTTTCCGATCGATAAGCAGTTTAGTCCGACGGATTCAGAAAAAAAAGCACCTTCTATTTGGTACTTTATTTGTAACGAAGTTTTGATTAGATTTTTTAAAATTAATTAAAATATGAAAATAATAACCTGGCAATAACTTCAAATTTGGACCAACGAGATATATGTATTAGAGTGCTGATTCAATGGATGAAGGATTAGCTTTCCGTGGTTCAAGATGAATCACGTGACATGCTCGAATAGGTTGCTGTGTTTGGCCCTTTATCGCTATTTTGGCATTTAAAAGTATCAGTTTGACAAATTATCATTATTATTAGGTAACATGACAGTCCTATGACCGAAGTAAATTGTTTTTAAAATAATTTTACACATATTTCACATTTTAATAAATAATAAATACCTTTTTTTTCATCGTTTCCGAACAAAGTTTAAAAGTGTTTATAAAAGAAAATTTAAACTTTTAAAGAGCTAAATTTAACAACAAATAATAATTTTTCAACTATTTTTAAGCATTTTCTCGGTTAAAGTTCAACTACACGAAATAAAAAAGAAGTAAAATCAAAATCAAAATGATTTAGAACAAAAGAATATTAAACTACGTAAGTAAACAAAAACAATGAACAATCTCCAAACCGTTGCCATAGAAATTTACTGAAAATAAGCTGTTACCAAGGGAACCGCCGAATACGCAGGTGCAAAGACAGCATGTCACATGACTCATCTTGGACCTTCTCAAGGGTTACCATTTATCACTCTACTTTATATATCTCGTTGATTTGGACATTTAAATTTATAATTGTTGCCAAAAAAATTTACTAGTCATTTATTTATTCATTTTTTATAGCTTAAAATGAAATATGCTTTCACGCGAGGAAAATATATATATATATATATATATATAATAATAGTAAACCAATGCGAAACTTTCGCACTTTATTTCTTTTCTTTTACCTTTAAAATTTGAAACTCATAAACCTTAAGCCAAATTTCCCACCCAATTTTAATTCCTCAGAAGGCAAATTATTATTAGAAACAAATTAATATTGTGAGATGAAATGCTAAGAATAATCAAACCAATACCATTCACGAAAGACTTATAAAATTCATGTTTAACGACCTAATTTTCGTACTTCGTGAGGAAGGACAGATTTAGTATAATACCCTCATGGCGATTTTTAAATTTTTGTCCCCATGTTGGCGATACATTTTTATTAATTTATTTATTTTTGCATAATTTTGTGTTAAAAAACTTAGTACCTATTTTGATTATACTTTTTATTATTGCGTTTTTTAGTCAATTTATGACAAAAGTTCATATGGGGATTATATCATTAAAATATTAATAGATTTAAAATGACGCTTGCAAAGGTTGTAAAAATGCAATCTTTAAAAATACATACAAATGTCGTCATTTTTTATTAGATCACTGAACTGAGTTCGCGTGCTTAAATATTGCTTATGTATTATTTTTTTTATCGTATCGTTTCTAAAAACATTAATCGTAACTGGACCACGTTAGAGAAATATTATATAGATTAAATTTGCACATGGATATGAAAATATGAAAATAGAGTTAAAAAAAAAAAAAAAAAAAAAAAACTATAACCTTTTTTCATATACTTCAATTTTAGATTTTTTTCTTTTTTGTTTTGTTTAAATAGTTTTGCTTGAACGTTTTTGCCACGGATGAATCGCGCTTGGCATGAAAGCTAATTCACTGATAATCCTGGGTAATATTTTAAAATTTTGATGCTGAAATATATCGGATATTTTTCGCTAAGAACTCTCCTTTTGTGAAAGCCACTTTAAGCCAAGTTCGCATCAAAAATATAAATAAATTATAAAATATTGAAAAACAAAAAAGAAAGAAAAGGAAAGGAGAAAGAAAAGAAAGAAAGAGAAAAAATAATCACATAAATTATGTATTTTTGTCTAAAATGGCGATAAAAATTCAAAAGTCGACAAAGGGAGCTATATTAAGGCAGTACTATGATCAGATTTACATATTTAATTATTTAATTATTTATTTTTCTATATACGAACTACTATTAACTAACTCAACTACTATTATAACCAAAAAAATTAATTGTCTCATGCGATAGATATAGCCAATCAGAGCATACTGTAATATTATATTTGGCGTGAAATTGTTGTCATTTTATAGTTGATCGAATAAATCAAATAAAATAAATGTAGAAAATAACGTGAAAATATTATGTACACTACGTATCGTGTTGTTCATATGTAACTGGGGTTGAAATATAAAATTGCTACTTCAATTTTTTCGATACTGTCCGTTTCGAAACTTTGATCTGATAAGCACCCAAATGGAAGCCCACTGGTAAGCTATTGTCACAGGCACCAGAGAGTCTGTGATTGTGTGGGTTGCTGCCGAAGGCAGCGGGGACAGGAAGCGATCTTTTGAGCAATTTCATGATTTTTTTTTTATTTTAATTTTGTTTATGAAGCGATATAAAAGAGTTTCTTTTAAATATAGTGACCAGCGAAGCAGGCAAAGCCTTCGTTGATTCACTGCGTTCATTGATTTCACATTACGCCATTTTTGACGGGGTTATATGCTAGTAAATATACATGTTACAATTATTCAATTTAAAAAAAAAAAAAAAACTCGTTAAAATGTAGTGATTAGCGAAGCGAGCAAAACCCTCTAGTCAAAATCGTATAAACCTTATCTATTGATTTTTATTTTCTCGATATCTGACTGACAGCTAAAAAAGTCATTTTCATTTTCAAATATACGTCATAACTGACATACCAACTCTCCTGATTATATGTCTTATCTTACCTTGCATGCACCCTTATCAATAAGATTACATCTTTATAAAAGCGAACATTATAGTAAAAAATAAGCATTCTGAATGTTATGAAAAAATTAGCTCCGGATAAGTAAATCCCTGTTGGTGATTTTTTCCAAGTCCAAAATGTCTGTTGAACATCTATTGGATAGATCAAATTGTATGGTATGGAAAAATATTCATCTTCCTTATACTGGCCAAACAGTTAAAAGTCCAACTTTTTCTTTAAAAGGATTAAAGTGCCAGTTAAGCCTCAGTTTTTGTGATGAGAGAAGAAAATGGAAGTTTAGTATTGATTTTCCTAAAGATTCATTTCCGTATATTATAATATTGTACGTAGAATTAGAGGAAAAATATGTCTATTTTCCCGATATGGAAATCGATGAGTCATACATCAATCCAGTTGAAGACTTAGCCACGGTGCTATTCTGTTTTCAGCCACGTTCTTTGAGTACGGAATCATACAAACTAATTTCAACAGAAAATGATTTAGGTAAGATTCATTCTTTAAATAAATTTTAAATACTAGCAGACTCATGAGAAACTTTCGTATTTTATTTTATTTTAGGATGATTTTCAAACCAATCGGAGCTTCCCACCGTCGTCTGCTTAATCACTTGATAGAGGAAAACGAATAATCGAATTCTGAGAATCGAATTCAATTAAATATTGTTCTTAAGAACAAAAATTTTAATATTTAATATAAAATAAAATAAAAGTAATATTGTGCATTTGTAAACAGTAGAATAATTGTATTTGTAAATTTAATAATTAAAAAAAAACATTTTATGTGTTTATTTATTTTTACCTATAAGAATCGATTTTTGTATATTGTAGTGTAACTGTAACATTAACTGATCTAGCAATAAATAATAGCTTCTTGTGGAATGTTCAGGGATTATAATTTGAAATTTTAAAATGTTTTCATTTAATTTAATTGCATAAAGGTGTTACAACAATTTAATTAACTTAGTTACTGGTCTAAATGGATTTACGCAGTACGATATTGCACTGTCACTGATTTAAGTACCAAAAATCAGAGTATTAAACATGTTCTTCATGAACATCAATAACAAACATAAACTAAATGATAATTGCAAATGTATACAGCAAACAAAAGATAATGAATAATGATATAAAATGGATTAAAAATGATGATGTATAAAAGAATAACACAGATTAAATAAGAATGATCAAAAATAAGAATAGAAAATATGTTATTTCAGCCAGTGGCGGATTTAAGGGGGGGGGGGCTAGGGGGCTGAACCCCCCCCCCCCCAAAACACTGACATTCACAATTGAATATTGCAATTGTAAATTTTTTATTGGTCTAGAATAACACTTTGAAAAATCTTAGCCCCCCCCCCCCCCCAAAAGTCAAGTTCTGGATCCGCCACTGATTTCAGCAATCGCTATAGATAAACAAGATTTTGTCTGCTATTTGTTTTTCCTCTATCATGTGACCTCTGACGTCAGGGGGGAAGAGCCCATTGTCGGTTTGATGTCCCAGTTTTTCAATCTGAATATCCCGTTGATAATTATTATTATTATTTTTTAATATTTTATTTTATTTTGACACTATAAAAACATGAAGCAGTGATCATCTTATATTTAATTCAATGCATTCAGCACATTTTTTCTAAGTTCTGAAATAATAGAGTTTATTTCGTCTAAATTTTTAATCTAAACTTATTTCATCATGTGTTTTTATTAACTTCTATTCTTGTTTGTTTGTTTGTCCGGTACAAATCTTGTAATCGAATTTTAACTAACTTCCTTACTAGACATTTGAAACTTTCACAGTAGCTCAGAACTCGGTGACAACACAATACTTCGAAGTCCGATTTTCGAATTTTTGATTAGTTTTCTCATAATTAATTGAAATATGAAATTAATAATATCCTAATAGCGTTAAAATAGCCATTAAAATATTAGCTATAATTTAATTGTTGCCAGAAAAAAAAATTACGAGTTCATTTTCTTTCGACATAAAAATAAATACATTTAATTAAACGCTAACGTTAAAAAATTATAAGAAGTTAAATTATGCATTTCACAAAAATTGACGTGATTGTCACCTTAAAAATTTTATGCACACTGATAAGAGCTCTATAATTCATGAGAAAATTTAAAACATGGTATATAATTTTTTTTTCCCCTCTTATAATTACTTATTTATTGCTTTACTCAGCAAGTGGAGGAAAATTACGCGTCTTGTATAACAAATCCGCATAATCTGAATCTCTCTCTTTCTTTTTCTATGTTTTGAAACAACTTATATGTACAGTAACCGCCGCTTAATAAAATCACTGGTTAATAAAATCAGCCGCTTAATCTGATGAAATCGCCAGGACCAGAATCAAATCAATACAAACAACTTTTAAAGCCGTCGCTTAATAAAATCAGCATCGCCGGTTAATAAACTCAAAGTACCTCCTCAGCAGCCAAAAATATCATTTATGCATACAAAAAAAAAAAAATTTGTTTACATTTTTTTTTTTTTTTTTTTTTTTTTTGAAATAGAAAAAGAAATTAAAGCACAGCAAACCCTTCGTTATCGCTCATTGTTGAAGATTTCACGCTTGCAGCACAGTTACAAATTAAACACGACCCATAACTTATCTCCGTAACAATTTCAAGGAACGTTTTCTTCAAAGCGTAGTAATAAAATAGGATAATTTGATTTGAATTTTTTTTTTTTTTAATTTAATTATTGGAAGGCAATTTCTAGTCCTTACTTTGAAATTACTATCATTCATGAGGTTTAAACGGAAA
Source organism: Salticus scenicus (assembly GCA_963930645.1). Classification (NCBI taxonomy): domain Eukaryota; kingdom Metazoa; phylum Arthropoda; class Arachnida; order Araneae; family Salticidae; genus Salticus; species Salticus scenicus. The sequence goes on along the minus strand of CAWVNO010002271.1, from coordinate 631,088 downwards.
ATTTTTAAATTTATAAGAAAAGCGAGAACTTTTGGTAAAGCAATGGTGATCTTCCTCTTACGAAAGTGCAAGGGAACTTAGAATGCATTTACTTATATCGAAGAAATAATTAGTTAAATTCCATTATTCGTTACTTTTTGAAGTTTCTTTCGAAATTCAGGGAAGTAATACCTTTTCCTTAAGGGCAGGAACGTTCGCCGGATATTAAAAATCAGAAGCTTAATAAAATCACTTTGGTTCAGAACGAATGTGATTTTAATAAGCGGCGGGAACTGTAGATATATGTATGTCTCGTTTATTATAACTTTGAGTTGCATCATTTTCAACAATAGTTTTTTAAGTAATTTTGAATTATTATTTGTAGTGGTGAGTTTATTTTGATCTTCGTTTTTTCTGGTTTTACTATGGGTGTTTACGGCCTGTGAACAAAGAAATTCTTAGCTTTTGCTTTCTTTGTGACAGAAAAACATCCATTTTTTAGCATATTTGCATTCTACTAGGCCCTTGAAAACGTTAGAATGCAAATAATGCTTTTTTCTCATTCCAATTTCCAATAATTCATTTCGATTTTACTTTATTTCTTTTTTGGTTTGATTTGGGTAGTCTTCGCTTATGATCTGAATAATTGTTTTAATACTGAAATTAAATCATCTTTAAATTTCAAATTTTTGCACTGATTATATTGTATTACTATATATATATATATATATAATAGGAAATATAAAATAATAAGTGTCAATTAAAACAAAAATGCAAGTGATTTTACTAAAATACTAAATCTGATATTTCAGAACTTACGTGCATGTGCAGCTCATGAGTGTCTTCATATGCAATTCCAGAATGTTACCTGTAGGAAGCTTTTATTATTTGGAAAATATTTGTATATTGCAGTAAGCAACAATAATAAAATAGTAATATTGTTCGTTCTTACAGTGTGCAGGTCTGAAACAAGATACATTTATTCTTTGACAGTTCTACATAGGAATGCGTATTCCATTACAGTGATTATTTTCAATACTTCTCAAGAGTGTTACCCATTTATTTTACCAAATTCTTATGTACTTACTTTCATTCACTACGGTATGTTTGTGAATCTGAAGCTAATAAAAAATGCGCCTCCATTTTAACATAAATATAAGGTTTTTCATTTGTCTCTCCGTGGCTCAGGTGGTTAGAGCGCCACGTTAGTAACGCGGTGGTCGAGCGTTCGATACCCCGAAGGTTCGGAGTGTTAATTTTTGCAGGTGATTAGTAGAAAAGATGTCAATTGATTAAAAAAAAAAAATTCGTTGACTACACAATATCTTAAGAACTTTTGAAGAGTTTTTAAGAAGCTTTTTTTTTTTTTTTTTTTTTTTTTTTTTTTTTTAATGTTCGAATGCTGAAATTTAAGGCAAAAATACAATATTCAAACATAAAATGTTTTATAAAAATTAACTCATCGACAAATTCACAAAGGAGTACACAAACATATTTAAAATATTTTTTAAAACTCAAAATTAAAAAATTGTTTGCAGTGAGCAACATTGTATGCATATTTTTATAATTCTAAAACAATTATGCAGTTATATATATATAAAAAAAAGTTTTTATGCATATTTGCGTTTATAATGACCGATAGATGGCACAACCAGAGCAATAACTAATGGTCAATCATAGCAATGCATCCGTCAATGGATCAAATGCCTCAGAAATTTTTTTTTGGATGATTTGATCCACGACCGGTTCACGGGTTTATCATTTATTTCACCTTAATTAAAATATATATATATATAATAAGTATATAAGCATAGGACTAAGATTAAAAAAAAAGAAAAATTATACAGACACGACATTATTTCATTATTTAAAACATGAAAATCTGACATTGACAGATTTTAATTTAGTGCCAGAGGCCTACTGCTAAACTTGTTAATATCGACAAATTCTTCTTTAGTTAATTCGTGACGATCTAAATTCCATGATAAAGTTTTCATTAAATCAAACCAATGTGTTTCAGCTGCAGATATTGTAACAAAAAACGTTGGAAGTCCAAACTGTCTTATAGCCGCAAAACAACGTTTTTTCTCTTTTTCCCAATGAGGGGGAGGTGTGCCTTGGGGGGGACTCATGTCAAAGTTGTACCTTGGGGGGGACTCATGTCAAAGTTGGGCCTTGGGGGGACTCATGTCAAAGTTGGGCCTTGGGGGGACTCATGTCAAAGTTGTACCTTGGGGGGGACTCATGTCAAAGTTGTGCCTTGGGGGGACTTCATTCAATAAATCCCCATTCAATAAACCGACTGAAATAGGCCCTTAGCACTATTAAGAGTGTATTATAAAAATTCGACAACGCTGTACCGACTGAAATAGGAGTACCTTGGGGGGGACTCATGTAAAAGTTGGGCCTTGGGGGGACTTCATTCAATAAATCCCCATTCAACAAACCGACCAAAAATAGGCCCTTAGCACTATTAAGAGTGACGTATAAAAATTCGACAACGCTGTACCGACTGAAATAGGGGTACTTTGGGGGGACTCATGTCAAAGTTGAGACTTGGAGGGACTTCATTCAATAAATCCCCATTCAATAAACTGACTAAAAATAGGCCCTTAGCACTATTAAGAGTGACGTATAAAAATTCGACAACGCTGTACCGACTGAAATATGGGTACCTTGTGGGGGACTCATGTCAAAGTTGGGCCTGGGGTGGGGACTCATGTCAAAGTTGTACCTTGGGGGGGGACTCATGTCAAAGTTGGGCCTGGGGGGAACTCATGTCAAAGTTGTACCTCGGGGGGGACTCATGTCAAAGTTGGGCCTGGGGGGGGACTCATGTCAAAGTTGGGCCTTGGAGGGACTTCATTCAATAAATCCCCATTCAATAAACCGACTAAAAATAGGCCCTTAGCACTATTAAGAGTGTATTATAAAAATTCGACAACTGTACCGACTGAAATAGGCCTCTAGCACTAAAAAAACGAAAAGATTTATGTGATACTAGCTGTTACCCGCGACTTCGTTCACGTGGAAATAATATTTTAGTTCTTAAACAATTTTGGACGACTTTGCCCGCTTCTTTGGCAAACTCTTTTCTATGCAGCTTTATATATTAAAAAAAAAAAAAAAAAAAAAAAAAACTGAAATCGGTCAATAGCTCGCTTTGGTTTCCCGCTGCCTTCGGCAGCGACTTGTTCGTCCTTGCAATCTCCGGTGCCTGTCCCTATTGCGTGCGACAATAGCTTACCCATGGGCTTCCATTTGGGTGCTTATAATATATGACAGTTTCGATACGGACAGTATCGAAAAATTTGAAGTTGCTCTTTTATATCTGAAACCCAGTTACATATGAACAACATTATACGTGATGTACATAATATTTGCTCTCAAGTTACTTCCCATATTTATTTGATTTAACCGATCAATCATAGAATGACAGCAATTTCAAGCCACCTATAATATTACAATATGCTATGATCGGCTACTTCTATCGCATGAGAAAATTATTTTTTTTTATTATTATTATTTTGTGGTTATATATACTTCATGCTTAGTTAATAATATTTGGTATATAGAAAAATAAATAAATTGATTAATATGTAAACTTGATCATGGTACAGCCTTAATGCCCTTGGCGACTTTTGAATTTTTGTTGCCGTTTTAGACCAAAATATAATTTATGCGATTATTGTTCCTATACGCAAGCGAGGTGGGACGTCACTGACCGTCCCTGGATGCAAGAAAATGATTTCCTATGTTAATCGCCCTTTGGATTTTTTGTAAATGATTATTAAAAATCGAGGAAAATTATTTCCCGATTTTAATCCCCATATTTGGGTATATATATGTATTAGTTATCATGTACATGTGTTAGGTTGAGTTATTTTGCTGTCAAATTGACAAAATTTTAAATTTCAAAACTCTGTCGTTTTTGGCGCTTATTGTATTTGGTGATCAAAAACGTAATACGAAAATATACATGCCAGATGTATATTTTCGTAATATGCATTGTACAAAATATTGTTTTATATTATTCATTACTCTCTTAATATAAGTTTTTAAATAACCATGATTTTTGAAAGGAATTAAATTATGTTCGCCAAATAATTTGGCGATATTTTTTTTTTCTGCCAAGGATGATCGATATCAAATCTATTCCGCTGCAACATATTAGTATCTTATATCAGATACTTTATTTAGACATTTGAAAACAAATTTGACTTCAAATTATAATAGAATATTTATCATTTTCCTTTTAATTAGTATATTAGTTGGATATTTATTGTGTTAATATCATCCTTTGAAATGAAATGTTTGTGTTTTCAATCGAATATGGAAGTTTGCCTTTTTTTTTTTTTTTTTTTCTAGACTTTTGAAATTAAAAATTTAAATTTTGTCAATTTTACAACAAAAATAACTTAATCTAACGCATGGACATGATAACTAATATAACTAATACATATCCATACCTAAATATGGGGATTAAAATCGGGAAATAATTTTCCTGGATTTTTAATAATTTTTTACAAAAAATCCAATGGCGTTTAACATAGGAAATATTTTTCTTGCATCCATGAACGGCCAGTGACGTCATCACTTCGCTTGTGTATTTCTTTTTATGTTTTCCTTGACGAAAAATGTCCGATCTACTTCCGCATCAAAATTAAAAAATTTGTCCAGAATTATCAATAAGAAAATACCTTTAATATAATGCTGAATTAGCTTTTATGCCAAGCGTGTTTCATCCGCCATACTTAAAAAAAAAAAAAAAAAATCTGAAGTTGAGGTATGTAAAAAATGCTAAGAAATAAAATTCAGAAGAAATATGTTAGATTTGTAATATTACTATTTTATTTTAAAGTTATAAAGTGTCATTTTCCCATCGACCAATTTAACATTTAGTAATGTTTTTATTTTTCGCGTGAAAGCATATTTCATTTTATGTTGAAATAAATAAATAACTAATAAAAAATACCTCGTTAACTTTTTTGGCAACAATTAAAAATTTAAATGGCTTAAATTAAGTCAATTACCAGTTTATTATTTTCATATTTTAATTAATTTTAAAAAATCTAATCAAATTTCCGGGATAAATTGTAGCCTATGTTCTATTCCAGACTATTCTCTATCTCTGCACCAAATTTCATCCAGATCAGTTTAGCTGTTTTGGCGTGATTGAGTAACAAACATCCATCCATCCATCCATCCAAACTTTCGCATTTATATATTAGTATAGATGATACATTAAGAATTTGGGTTTTAAAAGTGTTTTTTTTTTTTTTTTTTTTTTTTTTTTTTTTTTTTAAATAGATTATTTATAATATGAAAATAATGAAATTAAGAAATAATGTACCTTTTGTTTATTAATTTAGAGGCATTTAGAATTTTTCAAGAAAAGTGTTAGAATTTATTCTAGATAAGAATTCTTTAATAAATCTTATGAGTGTTGCTTAGAAAACTTAACAATCTTGAGAAGGGAGTAACAGTACAGTCGTGATTTAAAGCAATTAATAAATAAACCTACATTTATAGATATTGTGTTAGATCTTACTCATAATTACATTTATGTTTGATTCAGGGATACGTTTTGTTATACATAAGGTAAAACTAGGAGAATTTGCGCTCAATTCAACGGAACGATATAAAAAATCCAAATATTAAATTTTTGCTAAGCTATTAGTGCATAATTTTGAATTGATCCTTCTTCTATGCATTTCCATTGATATTTTGTTGCTCTGTTGTAATTTATAACAATAGCTGTAATAAAACCTTAAGAGAGCGCTATTTTGCGCAATCTCTCCTTACAGTGTAGGAGTGACTGCGTACATGGGTAGGCGAGAATGCGCTTAATTATAACTACAATTACATTATTAATAATATTAATTGCACTTAACGGCCATCTTCACTTACCGTCGCCGGAAGCCCGAGCCAATGTTATTCTATGGGGAAATTTTCTTTACAAATAACTTATTAACTAATACACATTTTTAAATTATCTGTTTTCGCATTCAGAAAATTCCCAGTTGTTAAATTGACGGACCTTTTTTAAAAATGTATTTTTTTAATTTTTAATATTTTATTTTGAAATTGCAATATGAAAAAAATTCACACATTGAAAATTCGTATTTTGCAGCTTCAAAATAAAATATAAAAAATTAAAAAAATATTTTTTTAAAAAAGGTCCGTCAATTGAACAGCTGGGAATTTTCAGAATGTGAAAGCAGAATTTAAAAATATGTATTAGTTAATAAGTTATTTGTAAAGAAAAATTTCGCATAGAATAACATTAGCTTTGGCTTCCGGCGGTGGTGAGTGAAGCAGGCCCTTAAATAATATTGCTGTAAGTTATTTGTAAACAAATATTTTTGTATTGGCAATGGATATTTTAATGCAACAATTAAAAAATCAGAAAAATAAAAGAAAATTAAAAAGAACTACAAAAATTTATTCAAAGAAAAATTATTGCAGAAACAAAAAAAAAAAAAAAAAAAAAAGAACAAGATCCGAAAAGCAACAACATTAAGTTACTAGATAATACGTTTAACTTAAATTTAGTACACTTCCTTTTCAGCTAGGATGGTTTCTTGTTTGCTGACCGAATCTCTCATTGTCCACAGTCACTACACTAATTGTTGTACATGGTGAAGTTAATGTGCAACCTCCTGTCACAGGTGAACATGTTCAAGGCAGATTGCATGCCGTGTGTGCAATGCATTTAAAAAAAAAGTTTAGCACTCAGTATGTGCAATGATATATGACTAGCCCCGTCCATTTATAAGTCCAGGGGCTCTAGAACCAGCTCATCGAAATGCACTCGTTATCGGAATTTCTCCGATGTGACGTCACATTCCGATAGCCTTCCTTATTTCGCTAGAACGAACTCATCGAATTGCTTTCATTATCGGAATTGTCAGGCGGAATCGTTTTTTGAAATTTCGACTGGTCTTTTCCGAGTGAAATCGTCGTGAGATAAACAAATCACGGTTCCAATGGCGTCCATCTTGGCATTAGGTGTTATTCAAGAAAATGAAATATATTTAAATCTTAAAAAATAAATAAGTTAAATGAAAATTGTAATATATATATATTGGTAACTAAACTTCTTATTTAAAAAGTATGAAGAATAACATGTCTTAATATTTAAAGTTATTGAAAATTAATTAAATATTATAAAAAAAATATAAATACCCATATATATATATTTTTTTTTGTAATTAAAATTCTTATTAATCATGTCTAATATTAATAGCATATCTATTAAGAATAACAAGTATTAATATTTAAAGTTATTAAAGATTAATTGAGTTTAATGAAAACTGCAATTATATATATATATATATAAACTAAAAATCTTATTTAAAGTATGTTTATGAATGATACAAGTCCCTGTACATTAAACATTAATAAAGCTTAAAGGAAATTATGATAAATATTTATTTTCCCTGGAACTAAAATTTTTCCTTTTACATTTTATTATAATTGAATTAAGTAAGTTTGAGACACAGCACGTCAATTTTACATTCACTTGCAAAACTTCATTTGTAGCTATATAATAGTATCTATCTCTCATATCTTAGAAAGGGAAAAGTAAGTGAATGTAATTTTTTTAATTTAATAATTGATTTTTACAATCTAAATTAGACATATTATGTAAATTCACTTACAAAATGAAAATTAATTTTAAGACGGTTTTACTTTTTCTTACTTTGACGAAAGATAATTTTTTACTATGCTTAAAGATTTAAAATTACACAGCATATTTTATTGTATATTGTAAATTCTAAAAGAAATTTTAGAAACAGTACATACAAACATGCAAATTAAAAAAAAATAATAATAATAAAATACTATTAGGTTTGCTTTAACACATGTAAATACAATAAATCAATTATACTAATATATGTACACAAAAATTTTAATTAAGGAAATTTAAACGAAAATGTTAATATTTGTGCATATATGTAATAAAGAAACATTACCATAATTATAAAGTTAATACAGATTAGACAGAAAAAAAAATATATATTACCTATATACATCCAAAGCTCTTACATCCATAGTAAATTCGTCGTTCACTAAATAACAAATGCTAGCAGCTAACACTTCAAGGCAAAAAATCATTTACATTTATTGCCTTAAAATGCTAGCAACTGGCAAAAGGTGAAGTTCTGTAGTAACACGGGTTTGATATTTAGAAAATACATACGGTATTTACAAAAAATAAATGGGGATAAATACTCTTTTCTTAGTAAATAAAGCTAAAACGCACATTCACAACCACACAAGCAGAGGCAGCCATCTTTGTTTATCTAAAATATCCAAATGAAATCTCGCGGCGAGGGTGAAATTATCCTTGTCTGTGATTGGTCAACTTAATCCGATTTCGAAAACAGCCCTTTCTCTTTGTGAGAAGTTTCGACTCACCTTTACGAGGAGTTGGTGCTAGGGTATAAAACGCATATCGGGATGATTTTAGTGAAATCTGACGTTTCCGATAATGAAAACTTTCCGCGTCGAGTTCATTCCGATGAGTTCGTTCTAGCAGCCCAGAATCGAACACAGTTTATTATTTATTAATTTTTTCCCTCAAAATCTCGCGCTCAAAAGTTTTCAAAACAAAAAACCTAAAAATCACTTGTATTGAAATTCTCTCCTTTCAACTTTAAAATCGTTTACGTTTATTTATTTTATTTTATTGAAATTTAGACGCTTACATTCCCTAAAAAAAAGTTTGAGTAGGCTGATATTTTTTGCTTGCATTTAGTTTTATTTTTAGTTCCCCATCATACTATAGGTATGGGGAACTTAGGTAATCGTGAAAATTTTCGACCTCGGTTTTTTGACTTTTTTACAAGTTTTCAGGTGTGAGGAACCCGAAAATGACAAAATTTTTATGGTGTCTGTCTGTAGGGTGTCTGTTAGTCTGTTAGTCTATTAGTCCGTTAGTTTGTTAGTCTGTGTACACGATATCTCAAGAACAAACTGTCGTAGAGAGGTCAGATCAGTTTTAAAATATTACTTTCGACACTGGCAAGAACCCTATTCATTTGCAACATTCGATTTTAAAAACTTCGTAAGTTATTCGAAATTTACGATTTTCTTAACATGGGAGAATAGGACAAAAATTCACTTAAACGTGCATTAAATGGAAACTTTTTACTGTAAAAATGTCAAACCAGTTTTAAAATATCAGTTTTGATGCCGGAATGAACATAAGTAATTATAAACATGCTACTTTGAAAATTTCGCAAGTTATTGGATATTTACGAATTTCTTAACATGGCAGTATAGGGCAAAATTTCACATAAACGTCAATTTTGAGAGATATTTTCATCCTAAAGATGTCAGACTACTTTTGAAATATTATTTAGGACACTGGCATGAGTATTAATGACTATGAATTTTCCAATATAAAAATTTCGTAAGTTATTAGAAATTTACGAATTTCTTAACATGGCAGAATAGAGCAAAATTTCATATAAACGTCAATCGTTAGGGATGTTTTCCTCGAAAAGATGTCAAACCACTTTCGAAATGTTATTTAGGATACTGACATGAATACCATAGAGTATGATTTTTCCAATTTAAAAAATTCGTAAGTTATTTGGAATTTACGATTTACTTAAAATGGCAGAATAAGGCAAAATCGAGCATAAACGTCCATTTTAAGGATCATAAATATATCAGACAATTTCAAAATAGCATTTATGATACTTGTATGAACATGATTGACTACAAATATTCTAATAGGAAAATTTCGTAAGTTATTCGAAATTTAAGATTTTATCAACAAAATGGGGAGATATTTCATAAAAGTACGTATTTTTAGGAAAGTTGCATTGGAAATAGTAGCATGAAAATAAACTACGAAATTGATCCCAATAAAATAAATTAATAGATTAGAATAAGATATCGAACTGAATGGTGGGTAGCCTATTAGGCGAGGATTTCGTTCTGTCACTGTGTCAAGCGTTTGGTCAAATTCATTTCTCTTAAAATAAATATAATAAATCCTGTACAAGAAATTTATGAGAACATACATATGATGGGGAACTGAGCAGAGTCCACCTATGCCAACTAGTTTCTATTTAAGCAGCGGACAGCTGCACAAAACTTGAGCATCATACTTGAAATTATTGCAAAACTAAATAGATGTACAATAGCATTTAAATACTTTGTGATAAGTTTCTCATAAGTTAACATTAGCATTCGAGAGGTAAATCCCACCAGAGGTGTGGCTTTTGTCGATCATGCCACTCCTGAACAATGTTCAATTTCAGATTGTGGGCACAGTCTCTGAAACGGATGTGTCGTCTCGATTGGGTTGAATTAGTCTAGTGACTTATTGAAAATATTTTCTTGTGCAGTTCCAGACATTCAAAAATTTCATCCTCATTGTCTTGTCATTAAAAATGAAATGCGAAATCTCTATTAATACAGAATTTTATAAAAATCAATGCGCATTCTCTCCTAAATAGCAAAAACTCAAAGTCTCCCATTTTGGTAGGACAGACTGCGCAGTCTTTTACTAAATAACTAGTATATAACCCCGTCAAAAATGACGGAATGTGAAATCAATGAACATAGTGAATCAACGAAGGCTTTGCCTGCTTCGCTGGTCACTATATTTAAAGGAAATTCTTTTATATCGCTTTATAAACAAAACAAAAAAAAAAAAAAAAAAAAAATCATGAAATTGCTTCAAAGCTCGCTTCCTGTCCCCGCTGCCTTCAGCAGCAACCCACTCATTCGCAGACTCTCGGGTGCCTGTGACAATAGCTTACCAGTGGACTTCCATTTGGGTGCTTATCAGATGACAGTTTCGAAACGGACAACATAAAAAAAATTGAAGTAGCAGTTTTATATTTAAACCCCAGGGAACAACTATAGTATCTCTCCACAACAGAAACTGGCGATTATGGCTAAATCATAAATCTAAAAATCATAAGCTAAATTATATATCATAAATCCAAAATAAACAGTATGCAGGCTGCCATATTTTATCGCAAACAGTCCAGAACAACATCGTTATCGTTCAAATCGGCGCCAAAGAAAAATCGCCAAATTCAGCTGTGGGGAGATACTATAGTTGTACCGACCCCAGCTACATATGAAAAACACGATACGTGGTGTACATAATATTTTCTTTCACGTTATTTTCTACATTTATTTGATTTATTCGATCAGCTATAAAACGACAACAATTTCACGCCAAATATAATACTACAATATGCTATGATCGCTTACATCTATCGCATGAGACAATTTTTTGTGGTTGTAATAGTAGTTGAGTTAGTTTATAGTAGTTGGTACATAGAAAAATAATTAAATATGTAAATCTGATCATAGTGTAGCCTTAATATTGCTCCCCTTGTCTACTTTTGAATTTTTATCGCCATTTTAGACAAAAATACATAATTTATATGATTATTTCATTATTTCTTCTCTTTCTTTCTTTCCTTTCTTTTCTGTTTTTCAATATTTTATAATTTATTTATATTTTTGATGCGCTAACTTGGCTTAAAGTGGCTTTCACAAAAGGGGAGTTCTTGGCGGAAAAGGTCCGATTTATTTCAGCATCAAAATTTTAAAATATTACTCTGGATTATCAATTAATTAGCTTTCATACCAAGCGCGATTCATCCATGCCAAAAACGTTTAAACAAAACTATTTAAACAAAAGAAAAAAGAAAATAAATCTAAATTTAAAGTATATTAAAAAAGGTTATGGTTGTTTTTTTACTCCACTTTCATATTTTCATATGCATAAGCAAATTTAATCTATATAATATTTCTCTAACGTGGTCCAGTTATGATTAATTTTTTTTAATAACGATACGATAGTCACTTAATAAAATACGCGAGGATTAAAGATAATACATAAGCAATATTTAAGCACGTGGACTCAGTTCAGCGATCTAATAAAAAATTACGACATTTGTACGATGAGATCATTTTATAGAAAAAATGTATTTTGAAAGATAGCATTTTTACAATCTTTGCAAGCGTCATTTTAAATCTAGCAATTTTTTAATGATATAATCCCCATGTGAACTTTTGTCATAAATTGACTAAAAAACGCAATGATAAAAAGTATAATCAAAATAGGTACTAAGTTTTTTTAACACTTAATTATGCAAAAATAAATATATTAATTGATAAAAATGTATCGCCAACATGATAACAAAAATTTAAAAATCGCCATCAGGGTCTTATACTAAATCTGTCCTGCCTCACGAAGTATGACAATTAGGTCGTTTAACATGAATTTTATTTTTAAGTCTTTCGTGAATGATGTTGGTTTGATTATCATTAGCATTACATCTCACAATATTAATTTGTTTCTAATAACAATTTGGCTTCTGAGGAATTAAAATTCGGTGGGAAATTTAGCGTAAGGTTTATGAGTTTCAAATTTTAAAGGTAAAAGAAAAGAAATAAATTGCGAAAGTTAGTAATTGTATTATTTATTTATTTATTTATTTTTTTCTCGTGAAAGCATATTTTATTTTATGCCAAAAAAATAAATAAATAAATAAATAAATAAATAAATAAGATCTATAATAATAAAAGAAAAGGTTTGTCTGTCTGTCCGTCCGTCTGTCTGTCTGTCTGTTCTTCTATACGTTCAGCCCCTATTGAACGCAGATTTACAAAAATTGACATACGTATGCTCAAGAGCCTTCCCAAGGGGCTCCTAAAAACAGAATTTAAATATTTTAATTAGTTTCGCAGACATTAATTAAAACGTCGACCCATGTCGATCGAAAAATGGTCAAAAATCCACGGCTAATTGCTTAAAAAGAGGCATTCTGTCGGCAGACGACTTTCTCCGCTGTCTGGAACAGAAACAAAACATCTGGAAATCATTAATGTCACATGATCTTGAAATGGGGTTAAAAATTGCAAATTTCAATATTCTTCAAATTTCCTTTTTCGTACACAACACTTAATATACAACCTGTGCAGCACAAAACCAACCTTCAGTTGAAATTTCATCAATTTTAGTTAATAAACAAAGAAGTTACATTTAATTTCAAATTAAATTTTATTCTAACAGTAATCGCTCAAAAGACGATAGGAGTTTCCATAGCAACGAAATACATTTGAAGGTACAAAAAAAAAAAAATACTTTTTTTTTTTCTTTTTACTTCCATTACCCGACTACCATGGTATATATAGGTTTTGGGGACCTAACAAATATTTATTTTTCTTTTTACTTCCATTAACCGACTACCGTAGGTAATGCAATTAGAGATTTCACATGATTTACATGTTTTAGAATGTCTTGAATCGGTTTTGTTTTGTATCTCAGCTACTAATTAAAATAATTTCATAAGTAATACATCATTTGAAATCTTTGTTGATTTGGAATCGAACAGTTGATTACAGAAATTTCTACCGCCAGATGGCGTTGTAATATTTTAAAACTTCAATATTTCAAATTCTAATTATGATTAAATTATTTTTAATACATCATTCCATAGATATTTAAAGTACTTTTATATTATCGAAAGTGGAATTTGAGATTTCGCCCTATTTACACGTTTTGAAGTCTCCTGAATAGGTTTCCTTTTGTATCTCAGCTACTAATTAAAATAATTTTATAAGTAATACATCATTTGAAAGCTTTGCTGATCTGGAATGGAACAGTAGAATACAGTAACTTCTACCGCCAGATGGCGCTGTAATATTTTAAAACTTCAATATTTCAAATTCTAATTATGATTAAATTATTTTTAATACATCATTCCATAGATATTTAAAGTACTTTTATATTATCGAAAGTGGAATTTGAGATTTCGCCCTATTTACACGTTTTGAAGTCTCCTGAATAGGTTTCCTTTTGTATCTCAGCTACTAATAAAATAATTTTATAAGTAATACATCATTTGAAAGCTTTGCTGATCTGGAATGGAACAGTAGAATACAGTAATTTCTACCGCCAGATGGCGCTGTAATATTTTAAAATTTCAATATTTCAAATTCTAATTATTATTAAATTATTTTTAATACATCATTCGAAAGATATGTTAAAGTTCTTTTATATTATCGAAAGTGGAATTCGAGATTTCACCTGATTTACACGTTTTAAGGTTCCCTGATTAGGTTTTCTTTTGCATCTCAGCTAATTGAGTCAGACCGTTCTAAATTGGTACATGTAGGTTAATTAGGAGGGGCTGAAAGGGTGGGGAAGGAAGAGCACGGGACTGTGCTGCCGAAGACAGTGGGGACTCGGTCCGACTTTTTACCCGATGAGAAATGTTTTTTTAAATTTTCTTTTCTTAAGAATAAAAGTTTGATTTCAGAAGGAATATGTGCGCGCGCCGCACGTATATCTTCACACGTGCGCGCTGCGCGCGCACGGGTTTGGGGTCCGGTGCGAGTTTTTACCTGATGATAAATCATTTTTTTTAAATATTAATTTCTTAATAATAAAAGTTTGAATTGAGGAGGAATATACGTGCACAGCGCACGTATACCCTAACACATGCGCGCGCAACGGGCATGGGTCTGCGCTGCCAAAGGCAGTGGGTACCCGGTGTAATTTTTTACCCGATTCTAAATGATATTTTTTGTAATTCCTTTTTTTAAGAATGAAAGTTTATGAGTAATAACATCGAATTTTGAGAAATCATAAGGATGGTGAAGGAGCACGTGCTCGCAGCGCACGGGTCTACTCTGCCGAAGGCAGTGGGGACCCGGTGTGAGTTTTTACCCGATCACAAATGTTTTTTTTTTTTCTTTTAATTTCTTTTCTTAAGAGTAATATTAATGAGTGATAATATGCAATTTTGAGAATTCATTCATTATAGTGATTTATTTAAAAGTACTGACTCGCTAGCGGGCGAAGGCAGAGGGGACCTGGTGTGAGTTTTTACCCGATCAGAAAAGATTTTTTTTTTTGTTTGTTTGTTTTAATTCCTTTTCTTAAGAATAAAAGTTTATGAGTAATGACATGGAACTTTGAGAAATCATAAGGGTGGTGAAGGAATGCACGCGCGCAGCATATATATACATTCATTCGAGCGCATCGTGCACGGGTCTACGCTGCCGAAGGCAATAAGGACCCGGGGCGACATTTTTCCTGATCAGAATTTTTTTTTTCTCTTTTTTATCACATGATAAAAATTAATGCAATTTTGAGAATTCATTAATTATTGTGATTCATTTAAAAATAGTGACCAGCAAAGCGAGAGTAGCCTGCTAGTAATAAATAAATAAATAACTGGTAAATTTTTTTGGCAACAATTATAAATTTAAATGTCCAAATTTGAAGTTATTGTCAGGTTATTATTTTCATATTTTAATTAATTTTAAAAAACTAACCAAAACTTCGTTACAAATAAGATACCAAATGAAACGGGCTTTTTTTTTTTTTTTTTTTTGAATCTGTCGGACTAAACAGCTTATCGATCGGACAATTAGATTTTTTTAAAATTAACTAAAGCATGGAAATTAGGTCGCAACTTGGCATATAGATGAGTACAAACCGGAATCGTCATTACACTTGCAAACTATATATCTATATATATAAAAGAGCAGAGTCTGTCTGTCTGTGTCTGTGTCTGTGTGTCTGTCCGCTATAGAAACCTAGGCCGTTTCACCGACCGGGACAAAATTCGGCACGGTTAATGTTTACGACCCAAGAAACACAACGCCGCAAGCAATTTTACAAAATTCGCCCCCCAAGGGGGGGGAGGTGGGGGGCAAAACGTAATTTCACAAAATCCTTCATATCTCAAACAAAAAAAAAGATATCCGTAAAATTTTTGCTTTAAAATATAGCTAATACAAATGTCTAAAAATCGCTTTCTGGAATTTTCGAAATTCGGTCCCCAAGGGGGGCGGGGGGGGGGGGGCAAAACGTGATTTCACATGCGTAAAACGTGATTTCGCATAATCCTATATATCTCAAACAAAAAAAAAAAAAAAAATAGATATACGTGAAATTTTTGCTCTAAAATATAGATAATGCAACTATCTAAAAACCAATTTCTGGAATTTTAGAAATTCAGCCCCCAGGTGGGGCAGCAAGGGGGGGGGGCTATGGAGCAAAAACAAATAGAAATGCAGTTAGGCCGTTCAAAATTGGTACAGGTAGGTTTTAAAGGCCTGCAAGTCAAATGGGGATATTTTCGATCGTGTAAAGTTATTAGGAGGGGCAAGAAGGGGGGAGGGAGGGGAGGGGGGGGGCAAAAAAATAAAAATAGTGTCAGATCGTTCAAAATTGGTACATAGAGATTTTCGATACTTGCAAATCGATTGCGGATATTTTTGAATTTGTAAAATTATTAGGAGGGGCTTGTAGGGGTGGGACGGTAAGGGGGGGCTATGGGGCAAAAACAAATAGAAATACAGTTAGGCCGGTCAGAATTGGTATAGATAGGTTTAAAATGCCTGCAAGTCGAATGGGGATATTTTTGAAAGTGTAAAGTTATTAGGAGGAGCGAGAAGGGGGGAGGGGAGAGGAGGGGCAAAAAAATAAAACTGGAGTTAGATCGTTCAAAATTGGTTTATAGAGGTTTTCGATACTTACAAATCAATTGCGGATATTTTCGAATTTGTAAAAATTATTAGGAGGGGCGGTAAGGGGGGGCTATGGGCAAAAACAAATAGAAATACAGTTAGGCCGTTCAAAATTGGTACAGACAGGTTTTAGAGGCCTGCAAGTCGAATGGGGATATTTTCGAAAGTTTAAAGTTATTAGGAAGGGCGAGAAGGGGGAGGGGAGAGGGGGGGGCAAAAAAAATAAAAATAAAATTACATCGTTCAAAATTGGTGTATATAGAGGTTTTCGATACTTACAAATCGATTGGGGATATTTTCGAATTTGTAAAATTATTAGGAGGGGCGGTAAGGGGGGCTATGCGCAAAAACAAATAGAAATACATTTAGGCCATTCAAAATTGGTACAGATAGGTTTTAGAGGGCTGCAAGTCGAATGGGGATATTTTCGAAAGTGTAAAGTTATTAGAAGGGCCGGGAAGGGGGGAGGGCGGAGGGGCAAAAAAAAAAAAAAAATAGCGTTCGATCATTCAAAATTGGTATATAGAGGTTTTCGATACCTACAAATCGATTGAGGATATTTTTGAATTTTTAAAATTATTGGGAGGGGCGGGAAGGAGGGAGGGAGCGGAGGGGCAAAAAATAAAAATAGAGATAGATCGTTCAAAACTGGTGCATAGAGGTTTATGATACTTACAAATCGATTGCAGATATTTTCGAATTTGTAAAATTATTAGCATAGACGGGTGGGGGTGGGGCGAAGGGGGAAAAAATAGAAATAAGAGTTAGAACATTTTGGGAATTTTTTTCCGAAGGCTGTGAGAACCCGGTGCGACATTTTTCCTAATCAGATTTTGTTTCTCTTTTTTTCTTCACGTGATAAAAATTAATGCAATTCTGAGAATTCAGTAATTATAGTGATTCGTTTAAAAATAGGGACCAGCGAAGCACGCGTCGCCTGCATCGTTTATGAACGGGTAAGTCATTGGGGGACGGGTTAGCCATTGTCGCAGGCAGTAGGGCCAGGCACAGGAGGCTGCGAAGACGAACAAGTTACTGCCGAAGGCAGCGGGAACACAAAGCGAGCTTTTAATCGATTTCAGTTTTTTTCCCATAAAGCAATTATAAAAAAGAGGTTCCTTTAAATATAGTGACCAGCGAAGCGGGCAAAGCCTGCTAGTATAAAGATATAAAAAGAATTTCCTAAGAAGATTGCATTAGCTCAAATTGTTCAAATTGCTTTATAAAACGAAATATTAAAAAATACCCATGAAAAATAATTTGCAATTATCTCATAAAATCACAATGGAAAAGTGATAGGAATAAACGGAAAAAAAAAAGAAAAAGAAAGAAGAAGAAAAGAAAGAAATAATTCATTGTCAAAAAAAAAAAAAAGTAGGACTGAAGTAGTGTAATATGTATATATATATATATATATAATCTAATAACTTTAACAATAATAATAGAGGAACAATAATTCAAAACATTTTATAAAAATTATTGAATACGAAAATTTTAACAAAGCAACACTAAATAATTATTTAAATCCAGTTTTTTTTTTTTTTTTGCTGTAAAGGAAATAGAATATATATTATATATAGCACAAATTGTTTAATAATAATAACAATAATAAAATTCTTTGTAATATCAAGGATAATTTTAGAAACTTAAAATATTTAAACTTTGATTTTAATGAATGCATTTTATTATTATTATTATTACACTTCATAATACAAAAAAAAAAAAAAAAAAAAAAAAAAAGGTGGGAGGATGTTACACAAAACCATAAAAAAAATTCCACTGAGCTTTTTTTATTTTATTTAAAAATCCGGCTTTTTCCAGTATTATCCGAGATAATTTATGCATTATATAAGATAATTTATGTGCTCAAATACCTTTTTATTCTACTATAATATTTTTATAAACACTTAAATAAAATCTTCAAAAATAGGGAAGTAATATTTGAAAATTAATTTCAATTTCTTTTCTTTTCAGGTAGTGAATCAATTCAATCTCACTGTCTAGAGGTTCTGTCTAAAGATATCGAGCAGTTATTTAACGACGATAACTATTCTGATGCTATTTTAAAATGTGGTGATAAAAGCTTTGCCGTTCATAGAAGTATTCTTATTGCAAGATCGGAAGTGTTCTCAGCAATGTTCAAACACGATACGAAAGAAAAGGAGAGCGGAATGGTGGACATTAAGGATTTGGAACCAAATATTCTGGAGCACTTTTTACGATTTTTATATTCAGGCCGTGTTGAAGAAATAACCATGGATACAGCCATTCAGCTGTATAAAGCAGCAGATAAATACGCTGTGCTCACTTTGAAAAAATTATGCGCTTCATTTATTTTGGAAAATATGTCTGAAAATATAATTTGCAAAGTTCTGTTAGTTGCGGATGAAACTGGAGATGTAGAGTTTTTAGATAGTGTTGCATCTATCGCAGCAGGAAATGAAGAATTTTTGAAATCTGCCGAGTGGAAAGATTTTTCGATACGTTATGCAAATGTCGCTGTTAAAGTGTTTTTAAAGTGCCATAGTTAAGATATTCGAACATTTTATAATGCTTATGACAGAGAAAATTATTATTAGATTGGAGATTTTTAATATTTTTAACTTTATACAATGCATTTGCTTAATTAATGTATTTATTTAATCAGTGTATTCTTTGATCTTATAACAAGGAATATGAATAAAATTATTAATCATCGATATTTACCTTTACCATTTTCTTTGTTCTGCGTAACTTTTAATAACAGTTTTTTTTTTCGATTTTTACAAAATATATTGCTATAGTAAATTATTTATCTTATGTTACAACATGTATTTAATTCTTACATTTTATTGCATTGAAATAATGTAACATGTTTTACACAAACTATATGATTCCATGCAATTATTTCCGATAACAATCAAAGCATTGCTGCATTGCAAATTTATTATTGTATTTTAATTATATTATACAAAAGCCTCATTGTACGCATTTAAGACATATGTTGTAACAGCTGGTTTACAGCCTCTGCATTATTCTCTCCCATTATTGTTCAAAAATAGTTTGAATGAGTTAATGATGACAAACTTAATAACAACTAAACTTTCTTTATTTTACCTAGAAGTGGAAGAACTAAGACTAATCACAGATTTAGACTTCATTAATTTAGATCAAATTTGTATTATCACTAACACTATAATTAAAATTGGCTCACCAATTGGAGTTACTTGTTGTCTTACCACTTGAGCTGGTTTGTTTAGCTTCATCATAAACATAGTCCTCCAAAAATTACGACCCAGGAAACACATATCGAAGCACAAGTCTAAGTACATGTCTAAAGCAGGGATAAAAAGCATGAACTTCCTTTAAGGTAAATAGCTACAGAACGATTCACTACATTTTGCGTAAAATATTCATCCTAAAATTTCCTGCATTCAACTGAACATCAAATTTCGAAACTTCTCTTAAACTTGTTCTACCTCTCCATTGAACCGAAGTACAAATTACCTCCAAATAGCTGGTTACGTTTCAGCACCAACGTTATTTTACCTTAATTTAACACTTCTACGTTCAGCTACCTAACCTCTAACCCTTTCACCGAAACCATCGCCATCTAACACTGGTTACAAATTACAATTGATGACTATAGTGACCATATGTCCTCGAAATTCGAGGACACTTCATATTTTGAAATCGTTTTTCCAAGTTTTGAAAAATTGCAGCAAGAAAACTTTTCATCATAATAATTACCTTTTTAGACTTCATTTACTTAGCATAAAGTATACAGTCGGTAACAAAAGTGTCCGAACACTAGCAAAAATTCCTATATAAAAAAAGTAGGCTTAATACAGTTTTGCTAATTAAATCCTTGTCGAATTACGTTCTTAGTCTGACTAAGAACAGAATTCGACAAGGTTTTATTTAGCAAAGCAGTATTAAGTTTACTTTTTTTTTTATATAGAAATTCTTGCTAGTGTTCGGACACTTTTGTTACCGATTGTACCCTAGCAATTGGTTAATTGTAATATATTTTGACGCTAATATTTTATATAGGTATTCTAATATGGTCACTATATTTATGACCTTGACGCGAATTTAGAAAGTTTTCTTCTGTAGCACTTTGGATAGCCGTCTTTAGATATCACTTATCAGAGGGCAATGATTGCACTTAAATAAGACTCCTCTATATACGAGCTGGCGCATCAGGCATTTTGTTGCCTTACAGTTGCCATATGTATCCATCCCATTCATAGATAAACCAACGATAGCCATTGTATTTTTTTTAATTATTTTTCGTAATTTTAGTTTGTTAACTGCAATATGGATGCTGTTGAGCGATAAACTGCTATAATCACTCAAGAAAAGAACATAAAATGCTCAGATTTCTAGAAGATAAATTAAGAAGAACAAAATAATATTACTTTAATTTACTTAAATTTTTCTTCATATGTCTGACATGTGCAAATGTAAAAATACCATTAAAAAAAAAAAATGTTATTTTAACCATAATATTTATATTAATAACCATAAATTAGTTTAAGAAGATCTTTTATTAATTTGTGTTTGAGTTTTGACGACATTTTGTGAGATCGTCAAAATTGTTTTGTTTCCATATCCTAAGTTATATTTATTTTATTTGTAAATGAATAATATACACTAGAAAAAAAAAATGAATGAATGAATGAATGAAAGAAAAAAGAAAAATAAATAAATAAAAGATTTCACTTTTAATCGGAATCTACATCTTCTTCTCCTTCTTCTTTTTTTTTTTTTTTTTTGTAAAAGTTATGCTTTGTATTAGAAATAGAAACAACCCTAACAACACATCCTATCCCCAGTGCATCCTTTGGATATCCTGAGGATGAAAGGACATTTTGAGGACGTATTTTGGTACTGTAAATAAATGTGTTTTTCGGGATATTATTTATTTCTATTGCTCTTCACCGATCACAGCTTCAGATCAAGATTTCATAAAATTGCTAGTGAAGCAATAAGGACGCCAAGCAGGAATGCTGTCCCCTTCCGAGTCAACAAAATGGTGGCAGTGTGCTAGCCTATAGACCACCGCACTTTAGAATGTAAAATACATGGGGAAAAATACTTGAAACACGGGAAAAACGAGTCAAAAATCCATAGAAAAAAGCATGGGACGAAAAGAAAAAACTCACAGTGTTAAGTGTGAAAGAAAAAAAAAAAAAAAAAAAAAAAAAAGGCTAACACCGGAAGGAATAAAAAGACAAATTTGACTAGAAAGGTTGGGGCATTAAACCTATCTTTGAGGGTTAATATGTCCCGTATATAGCGAAAATAAACATAAAGGGTTGCTGTTTTATCACCAAAGTTTACCACATTTACCGTTTTCTCGCTGAATGGGCGATTCTGTTTATACTGACCGATGGTTAGTTTTCTCTGCTTTGTAAGTGAGAATAGTTTGTGACAGCTAGATAAAAACTTTTCTCTGGTTTCACTGCATTTTTCTTTGATTCCGAGGACTTTATTCCATGCTTTTATTTTCTATAATTCTCATTAAACACCTGAAGAAAGGAAAACACCGCTACGAAATAAACAAACGAAAAAAGAAGTCGTTCGCTTGTCAGAGAGACGCCGCCGTTTGTCTTCAATCCAACGCCAGTTATTCAACAGTATCGGCAAGAATCACGCTGCTTTATTTACTTTCGCTATCAGTTCTCGGCGAACAGAGTATAAATATTTTATTTAACGGCCCTCTTCACTTACCGTCGCCAGAAGCCCGAGTCAATGTTATTCAATGGGGAAATTTTCTTTACAAATAATTTATTAATTAATACATATTTTTTAATTTTGTTTTTACATTCAGAAAATTCCCAACTGTTAAATTGATGGACTTTTTTTAAAAATGTATTTTTTTAATTTTTATTATTTTATTTGGAATTGCAAAATGAAAAAAAATCATATATTGAAAATTCGTATTTTGCAACTTCAAAATAAAGTAGAAAAAATTAGAAAAAATTAATTTTTTAAAAAAGGTCCGTCAATTTAACCGCGGGAAATTTTCAGAATGTGAAAACAGAATTTAAAAATATGTATTAGTTAATAAGTTATTTGTAAAGAAAAATTTCTCATAGAATAACACCACCTTCGGCTTCCGACGGCGGCGTGTGAAGCGGGCCCTTAAGGGGCTCTACACTCATATGCAACCGAATTAATGAGATAAGCAAATGTCAGAGCACACGCTTGTTGATGAAAATGTAAACAATATTAGAAATTTGTTTTATAATTGAAATATATATATAATTTTTAGGTTCTTTTATCTCCTGAATTAGATAGCTTCAAGTATGATTAAAATTATTTATTTAGTAACTGAATAGATTTTGTTTTCTAAATAAGCTTTTTCGGGTTTTAAAATTGAAACTTTACAGCTAATTAGAAACATTTTACATGTAAACAAATTGTCGTACTTATATTATGCTTAGATAAAATTACAGAGAAATGTTAAGATTGGCGTACAGTCGGCAACAAAAGTCTCTGAACACTAGCAAAAATTCCTATCTAAAAAAAGTACACTTAATACAGTTTTGTTAAATAAATCTTTGTCGAATACTGTTCAGTCAGTCTAAGAACAGGATTCGACAGGGATTTATTTAACAAAAATATATTAAGTGTACCTTTTTTAAATAGGAGATTTTGCTAGTGTTCGGAGACTTTTGTTGCCGACTGAATGTTTTTTTTTTTTTTTTTTTTAAATATTTTGAGGACGTATAAGTTATTATTTCATATCTTTATTTAAGTTAATTATTAATTAACTAGCAGGCTACGCCCGCTTCGCTGGTCACTATTTTTAAATGAATCACAAAAATTAATGAATTCTCAAAATTGCATTAATTTTTATCATGTGATAAAAAAAGAGAAAAAAAAATTCTGATCAGGAAAAATGTCGCACCGGGTCCCCACTGCCTTCGGCAGCGTAGACCCGTGCGCTGCGCGCACGTATTCCTTCACCATCCTTATGACTTCTCAAAATTCCATGTTATTACTCATAAACTTTCATTCTTAAGAAAAGGAATTAAAAAATATATCATTTAGCATCGGGTAAAAACTCACACCGGGACGCCACAGCCGTCGGCAGCGCAGACCAATGCGCGCTGTGCGCGCACGTTTGAGGATATACGTGCGCTGTACACGCATATTCCTTCTCAACTCAAACTTTTAGTATTAAGAAAATAAAATTAAAAAAAAAAATCTTTTATCAACGGGTAAAAACTCGCACCGGGTCCCAAACCCATGCGCGCCTATTCCTTCCCCACCGTTCCAGCCCCTCCTAATTAACTTGCATATACCAATTTTGAACGGTCTTACTCAATTAGCTGAGATGCAAAAGAAAACCTGATCAGGACACTTTAAATTGTAAATCAGGTGAAATCTCGAATTCCACTTTCGATAATGTAAAGGAACTTTAAAATATCTTTCGAATGATGTATTAGAAATAATTTAATCATAATTAGAATATTGAAATTTAAAAATATTACAGCGCCATCTGGCTGTAGAAATTTCTGTAATCTATTGTTCCATTCCAGATCAACAAAGCTTTCAAATGATGTATTACTCATGAAATTATTTTAATTAGTAGATGAGATACAAAAGAAAACCTAATCAGGAGACCTCAAAACGTGTAAATCGGGTGAAATCTCCAATTCCATTTTCGATAATGTAAATGTACTTTAAAATGTGTATCAACTAAAATAAGCTTTCAAATGATGTTTTACTTATGAACTTTTTTTAATTAATAACTGAGATACAAAAAAAAAAAAAAAAAAAAAACTGATTCAGGACACCTCAAAACGTGTAAATCTGGTGAAAACTTTCGATAATTTAAAAAACTTTAAAATATCTTTCGAATGATGTATTACAAATAATTTAATCATAATTAGAAATTGAAATATTGAAATTTTAAAATGTTACAGCGCCATCTGGCGGTACAAATTTCTGTATTCCACTGTTCGATTCCAAATCAAAAAAGCTTTCTAATGATGTATTACGAAATTATTTTAATTAGTATCTGAGATACAAAAGAAAACTAATTCAGGAGACCTCAAAACGTGTAAATCTGGTGAAAACTGTCGATAATATAAAAGAACTTTAAAATATCTTTCGAATGATGCATTAAAAATAATTTAATCATAATTAGAAATTCAAATATTGAAATTTGAAAATATTACAGCGCCATCTGGCGGTAGAAATTTCTGTAATCCACTGTTCGATTCCAAATCAAAAAAGCTTTCTAATGATGTATTACTTATGAAATTATTTTAATTAGTAGCTGAGATACAAAAGAAAACCTAATTAGGAGACCTCAAAACGTGTAAATCGGGTGAAATCTCGAATTCCATTTTCGATAATGTAAAAGTACTTTAAAATGTGTATCAAGTCAACAAAGCTTTCAAATGATGTATTACTTATGAAATTTTTCTAATTAATAACTGAGATATAAAAGAAAACTGATTCAGGACAGCTCAAAACGTGTAAATCTGGTGAAAACTTTCGATAATTTAAAAGAACTTTAAAATATCTTTCGAATGATGTATTAAAAATAATTTTATCATAATTAGAAATTGAAATATTGAAATTTGAAATGTTACAGCGCCATCTGGCGGTACAAATTTCTGTATTCCACTGTTCGATTCCAAATCAAAAAAGCTTTCTAATGATGTATTACGAAATTATTTTAATTAGTAGCTGAGATACAGAAGAAAACTAATTCAGGAGACCTCAAAACGTGTAAATCTGGTGAAAACTGTCGATAATATAAAAGAACTTTAAAATATCTTTCGAATGATGCATTAAAAATAATTTAATCATAATTAGAAATTCAAATATTGAAATTTGAAAATATTACAGCGCCATCTGTCGGTAGAAATTTCTGTAATCCACTGTTCGATTCCAAATCAAAAAAGCTTTCTAATGATGTATTACTTATGAAATTATTTTAATTAGTAGCTGAGATACAAAAGAAAACCTAATTAGGAGACCTCAAAACGTGTAAATCGGGTGAAATCTCGAATTCCATTTTCGATAATGTAAAAGTACTTTAAAATGTGTATCAAGTCAACAAAGCTTTCAAATGATGTATTACTTATGAAATTTTTTTAATTAATAACTGAGATATAAAAGAAAACTGATTCAGGACAGCTCAAAATGTGTAAATCTGGTGAAAACTTTCGATAATTTAAAAGAACTTTAAAATATCTTTCGAATGATGTATTAAAAATAATTTTATCATAATTAGAAATTGAAATATTGAAATTTGAAATTTTTACAGCGCCATCTGGCGGTACAAATTTCAGTATTCCACTGTTCGATTCCAAATCAAAAAAGCTTTTGAATGATGTATTACTTATGAAATTATTTTAATTAGTAGCTGAGATACAAAAGAAAACGAATTCAGGAGACCTCAAAAAGTGTAAATCTGGTGAAAACTGTCGATAATATAAAAGAACTTTAAAATATCTTTCGAATGATGCATTAAAAATAATTTAATCATAATTAGAAATTGAAATATTGAAAGTTAAAAAAATTACAGCGCCATCTGGCGGTAGAAATTTCAGTATTCCACTGTTCGATTCCAAATCAAAAAAGCTTTCTAATGATGTATTACGAAATTATTTTAATTAGTAGCTGAGATACAGAAGAAAACTAATTCAGGAGACCTCAAAACGTGTAAATCTGGTGAAAACTGTCGATAATATAAAAGAACTTTAAAATATCTTTCGAATGATGCATTAAAAATAATTTAATCATAATTAGAAATTCAAATATTGAAATTTGAAAATATTACAGCGCCATCTGGCGGTAGAAATTTCTGTAATCTATTGTTCCATTCCAGATAAACAAAGCTTTCAAATGATGCATCACTCATGAAATTATTTTAATTAGTAGATGAGATGCAAAAGAAAACCTAATCAGGACACCCCAAAACGTGTAAATCGGGTGAAATCTCGAATTTCATTTTCGATAATGTAAAAGTACTTTAAAATGTGTATCAACTAAAATAAGCTTTCAAATGATGTATTACTTATGAACTTTTTTTAATTAATAACTGAGATACAAAAAAAAAACTGATTCAGGACACCTCAAAACATGTAAATCTGGTGAAAACTTTCGATAATTTAAAAGAACTTTAAAATATCTTTCAATTGATATATTAAAAATAATTTAATCATAATTAGAAATTGAAATATTGAAATTTTAAAATATTATAGCGCCATCTGGCGGTACAAATTTCTGTATTCCACTGTTCGATTCCAAATCAACAAATCTTTCAAATGATGTATTACTTATGAAATTATTTTAATTAGTACCTGAGATACAAAATAAAACCGATTCAGGAGACCTCAAAACGTGTAAATTAGGTGAAATCTCGAATCCCACTTTCGATAGTATAAAAGTACTTTAAAATATCTTTCGAATGATGTATTAAAAATAATTTAATCATATTCAGACTTCGAAATATTGAAATTTAAAAATATTACAGCGCCATCTGTCGGTAGAAAATTCTGTAATCTACTGTTCAATTCTAAATCAATAAAGCTTTCAAATAATGTATTACTTATAAAATTATTTTAATTAGTAGCTGAGATACAAAAGAAAACCTAATCAGGAAACCTTAAAACGTGTAAATCACGTGAAATCTCAAATTCCATTACTTATGATAGTCGGTTAATGGAAGGTGACAGAAATTTGTGGCGTCTACTCTTGAAATTCCATTCAAATAAGTTTCAAAATGACATATTACTTTTGAAATTATGCTAATTAGAAGCTGAGATACAAAAATGATATAAACACTATTAAAAAACGATTTATGTCTGACTTTTTCGTGGTTTTCTCCGAAACTTGGGTAATTCCGGGCTAAATACTGTTCAAAATCCATAGTATGAAATGTGAAAGGAGTATCAGAATTCGAAATTCTGCAAAATATAAAACAATAAAGGCGTTCTGGGTTTTCCGTTGTTTTCTCCGAAACAACCGTTCCTTTTCTACGTTTTTGCCCCTTCCCCCCCTTTCCGTCCCTTCTAATAATTTTACACTTGAAAATATCCGCAATCGATTTATCTTTCCTTGAAACCTAATAATAACAATTTCAAACGCTGTAACTCTTTTTATTTATTTACTAGCAGGCTACGCCCGCTTCGCTGGTCACTATTTTTAAAGGAATCACAATAATTAATGAATTCTCAAAATTGTATTAATTTTTTATCATGTTGTTAAAAAGAGAAAAAAAAATTCTGATCGGGAAAAATGTCGCACCGGGACCCCACTGCCTTCGGCAGCGTAGACCCGTACGCTGCGCACCCGTATCCCTTCACCATCCTTATGATTTCTCAAAATTCCATGTTATTACTCATAAACTTTCATTCTTAAAAAAAGGAATTTAAAAAATATATCATTTATCATCGTGTAAAAACTCACACCTGGACCCCGCTGCCTTAGGCAGCGCATATCCATGCGCGCTTGTGAGGATATACGTGCAATGTGCACGTATATTCCTTCTCAACTCAAACTTTTATTATTAAGAAAATAAAATTAAAAAAAAAAAATTATCATCAGGTGAAAACTCGCACCGGATCCCAAACGCATGTGCGATGCGCGCGCACGTATTAAGATAACGTGCGCTGCGCGCACATATTCTGAAATGAAACTTTTATTCTTAAGAGAAGAAAATTTTAAAAATCATTTCTCATCAGGTAAAAAGTCGCACCGGGTCCCCACTGCCTTCGGCAGCGCACTCTCGTACTCGCTGCGCGCGACTATCCCTTCCCCACTCTTTCAGCCCCTACTAATTAACCTACATATACCAATTTTTATCGGTCTAACTCGATTAGCTGAGATGCAAAAGTAAACATAGAAATTATTTTAATTAGTAGCTGAGATACCAAAGATAACCGATTCAGGAAACCTCAAAACGTGTCAATCAGGTGAAATCTCGAATCCCACTTTCGATAATATAAAAGTACTCTAAAATATCTTTCGAATGATGCATTAAAAATAATTTAATCATAATTAGAATTTGAAATATTGAAATCTTAAAATATTACAGCGCCATCTGACGGTAGAAATTTCTGTAATCTGCTGTTCAATTCCAAATCAACAAAGCTTTCTAATGATGTATTACTTATGAAATTATTTTAATTATTAGTTGAGATACAAAAGAAAACTGACTCAGGAGACCTCAAAACGTGTAAATCTGGTGAAAACTTTCGATAATTTAAAAGAACTTTAAAATATCTTTCGAATGACGTATTAAAAATAATTTAGAAATTGAAATATGGAAATTTTAAAATATCTGGCGTTAGAAATTCCTGTAATCTACTGTTCAATTCCAAATCAACAAAGCTTTCAAATGATGTATTACTTATGAAATTATTTTAATTATTAGTTGAGATACAAAAGAAAACCTAATCAGGACACCTCAAAACGTGTAAATCGGGTGAAATCTCGAATTTCACTTTCGATAATATAAAAGTACTTTAAAATATCTTTCGAATGATGTATTAACATTAATTTAATAATAATTAGAATTTGAAATATTGAAATTTTAAAATATTACAACGCCATCTGGCGGTAGAAATTTCTGTACTCTTCTGTTCGATTCTAAATCAACAAATCTTTCAAATGATGTATTACTTATGAAATTATTTTAATTAGTAGCTGAGATACAAAAGAAAACCGATTCAGGAGACCTCAAAACGTGTAAATTAGGTGAAATCTCGAATCCCACTTTCGATAGTATAAAAGTAATTTAAAATATCTTTCGAATGATGTATTAAAAATAATTTAATCATATTCAGAATTCGAAATATTGAAATTTAAAAATATTACAGCGCCATCTGGCGGTAGAAAATTCTGTAATCTACTGTTCAATTCTAAATCAACAAAGCTTTCAAATAATGTATTACTTATAAAATTATTTCAATTAGTAGCTGAGATACAAAAGAAAACCTAATCAGGAAACCTTAAAACGTGTAAATCACGTGAAATCTCGAATTCCATTACTTATGATGGTCGGTTACTGGAATGTGACAGAAATTTTTGGCGTCTGCTCTTAAAATTCAATTCAAAAAATTTTCAAAATGACATATTACTTTTGAAATTATGCTAATTAGAAGCTGAGATACAAAAATGATATAAACACTATTATAAAACGATTTACGTCTGACTTTTTCGTGGTTTTCTCCGAAACTTGCGTAATTCCGGGCTGAATACTGTTCAAAATCCATAGTATGAAATATGAAAGGAGTATCAGAATTCGAAATTCTGAAAAATATAAAAGAATAAAGGCGTTCTGGGTTTTCCGTTGTTTTCTCCGAAACAACCGTTCCTTTTCTACGTTTTTGCCCCTCCCCCCCTCTCCGTCCCTTCTAATAATTTTACACTTGAAAATATCCGCAATCGATTTATCTTTCCTTGAAACCTAACAATAACAATTTCAAACGCTGTAACTCTTTTTATTTATTTATTTATTTATTTATTTATTTATTTTCTGCCCGTTTGCTCCCCCCCCCTCCCCCTCAAGCCCTTCCTAATAATTCTACACTTTCAAAAATATTCAGAATCGAAATATCGGGCGTTAAAAAGAAATATTACGAAATTTCAACGGCATATCTCAATTAAAAAAAATATAATACAAAATTTAATCTAATTTTTTTGTTTATCCACATACTTTCATGAAAATTTAACAGTAGCTTTATAATATGCTGTCTAGGCCGAATATGAATTCAAATGTAACGTGAATTAAAATTTTAAAAAAATTGAAAATTGCAATATTTTTCCCCACTACAAAACACGTGACATCTTGATCGGTTGCAATCATTTCCTTTTTCGAGGCAGACGATGGGTCTTCATGTCTGGCATTTGAAATGATGTTGCCACAGAAAATTCATACTTTAGTTAATTTTAAAAAATCTAATTGTTGTACCGATAAACCACTTGCACACTTAGATTCAGAAAAAATGCCCCTTTCATTTGGTATCGAAATTGTAACGATCGGACAAATATTTCTAATTTATTTTCCACTTTTTCTACTTTGAGATCGCTTTTAGATTAGACATGAGTGGACATTTTAATTAATATCTCCACAACTAATTAAAATTTTTAAATTCTGTTTCGAGGAAAACATCGGAAAGGCTCCAGAGCATCCGTATGTCAATTTTTGTACTTCTGCGTTCAATAGGGGCTGAACGTATAAAAGAACAGACAGACAGACAGACAGACAGACAGACAGACAGACAGATAGACAGACAGACAGACAGACAG
Source organism: Salticus scenicus (assembly GCA_963930645.1). Classification (NCBI taxonomy): domain Eukaryota; kingdom Metazoa; phylum Arthropoda; class Arachnida; order Araneae; family Salticidae; genus Salticus; species Salticus scenicus. The sequence goes on along the minus strand of CAWVNO010002271.1, from coordinate 600,314 downwards.
ACAGACAGACAGACAAACCTTTCCTTTTATTATTATAGATAATCATGGAATTCAAACGTTCTATTTTGTATGTGTGTGAAGAACTTGTTGCAGGGTATGTACATAAAACCAAGTTTTAATGATTTTATACTTAATCATTGAAATTGAATTTAATGTCTGTAAGTTCTATAAGTGCCTAGAATTTATATATATGTAACATTCTAGTTTCACATGTTACTTGAATTTAATAAAAATTAAATACTCAAAAAGTAAATGAATTTCATGAGCCAATATATCGCACATCTTTATTCTTCTGTGTCTAACTCCGAAGTGCTAAGAATACAAGCTAGTAGATATAGACTACATGGTAGTACATGTACATTTTAACTTTGCGTTTACTCTTTATAACCTTATATGGTAATGACATGATATGGACAAAGGATTAGGAATCTTACGCAATCATCTTTTCGACACGTGGCAAGGCTGATGCAATCTCTAAACCCGAATGAAATATATAGTTAAAATAATAAATTCTTAATAAGTAATAATAATTAAATTAAATTAATTATCCGGATTAATGAAATATTAATTTTATTATTACATCCCCCCTCCCGAGAGGACTACACCCTATGCGTCCATAGGGTGGAGGACACCCAGGAGCAAGTAGATTAACTCTTAGAATAACCCCAAAATTTTGAAAAATCCTAAAACTACAAAAATTACAAATTCCAAATCCTTTACCCATTTATACTAATATATAAAAACATTTAAAAAAAGAAACAAATTGGATAGTGATAATACAAGAAAGGAGACAATATCTCTGACAAGAAGATCCCTAAGTTTTGTCTTCTTACCGTCATGTTTGCATCCCATCCTGAATTAAACTTCCATTGTATACAATGGATAAAAAAAAAATAAACAAAACCATAATAATAATAATAATAAACAAAATATATCTTCAGGGCCCTGTAAAAAACACTAAATTACAATAAAATTAAATATACGCTAGCGCTATAACACATGAAATATTACAACAGTTATTAATGAGTACTCATAAAAAAAATAATACAAAATACTGGTAAGATAAGGCCTTATTTACATCATACAATTTTTGTTAGAGGTGCACCTCTTTATGTTATTAACTTTTCCTAATTACACAATGTTGTCTGGGTCACTCAAATGTACTTTATTTTCTCATTGAGTGAGCTATTAAGTTCGTAAACTAAACATCATGCTTTTACAAAATAAACAATTATCAATACTTTCATATTCTCAATACGCTAATAAATAAACAATTTTAAAACACTGGAAATATAACACTGATATATTACTGAAATAAACAACTCATGAATAATCAAACAGAATTGTCCTGTATTCTCATAATTTTATAATATAATAAAAAAAATCTAGATGAACATTTTTACTTGTTTACAGATAATTTATCAGAGTATTCTTTTCTCATGATAATAACTGTAATTTAAGCATTTTCACTTCAAAATAATATGAAATTATTATACGTGAAAGAGTAACATAGATCTCTTTCTATATTTTATTCCATATAAAAAGAATAACAATAAAAGAATATTAAAACAAACCAAAATAATTTAAAATTTATCACCAATTACCTGCTATTAAATCATTAGAGTTCTCATAAACTTTTATCTTTTTTTTTTTTTTTTTTTTTTTTTATAAACAAATAAAAAGTTTACTTTTTAATAGGTATTTTCGAAGGTCGTTGAACTAATTTAAATTTGTCAGCAGAATTAAAAAATCTTAATCTAGTAGAATGAATGATGTCGGTTTTCTTGTTAGTTAAAAAATTGGGTCTATTTATTTCAAATGTTACCTCTGATAGTTTCTTAATGATTTTGAAAGGTCCATCAAAAGGGGGAGTTAATTTTCTAGTATTTGGGTATATAAAATTTTCAACCATGACAATATCTCCTTCCTTAAATGGAGAATCTAAAAAATTTTTGTCATACCTTACTTTGTTTTTCTCATGGTCTTTAAGCGTTCTATCAAATGCAATTTCTCTAGCTTGTTCTAAAGGAGGATATATTTCCATATTTGGCAAGGGGGATTCATACGGTAGTGTGCCATGCAGTAAATAATTAGGAGGAAATGAGGTTACTTGGTGTGGTGTATTGTTGTATTCTGCGGTTGCTTGTTCTAATAATTTTGGCCATGGAGTTTTCAAATTTCCGGAATTAATTTTACATCTCATCCTCTGTATAATTGTTGCCCCAACCCGTTCCTGTTTTCCATTACATTGTGGTCTATGGGAAGGCGTTAATCGTTGAGTGATACCGTTATTTTTTAAGAAATGTTTAAATTTAGGAGAAGTGAAAGCTCTATTTCTGTCACTCAACAGTCGTTTAGGTTTTGCAATTTGGAAAATTTGTTTCAAACAATTAATATAGGTCTCAGTGGTAGCATTAGTACTAGCAAAAGTCCACACATACCTTGTACAATGGTCAGTTATGCAGTGTAAATATTTTTTGGTGGAGTGGTAATATCCTAAACCTCCTATTGTATCAATAGACATTAATTCAAAAGGTAATTTTGCAGGTGGTAATGATTGTAGTAACCCAAATCTTTTCTGATGACATTTTTTATTTAGTTGGCATATCTCACAAAATTTTACATAATTAGAAACATCAACTATTATAGATTCCCAATAATATATAGGTGATAAAATTTGTAACATCTTTTGGACCCCTGGATGGCCAAATTGTATATGTGCATTTTCCATTAATTTCAATCTTAAAGAGAAAGGTACTACAATTTTAGTTAAACCCTTCTTTTGAATAGTTAATAAATCATTTATTTCTTTAAATTTAGGGTTAGATAAATTATCCAGTTGTTGATGTTCTCTAATTTCATCTATGTCTAATAATTTAATCTGTGTACTTAAAAAATGAGAAATCGGTTGTCTACTTAAAAAATCTGCTTCATGATTAGTGGATCCTTTTTTATATTTTACGGTATAATCATACATAGACATTTTAAGGGACCATCTAAATAATCTACCGGTAAGATGTTTAATTGATTTTAACCACACTAGTGCTGCATGATCAGTGTAAATAGTAAAATGGGTTCCGTGTAAATAGCAATGAAATTTGTCAACAGAATCTATTATAGCTAAACATTCTAACTCAGAGGCACTATAATTTTTTTCGTACGGTCTTAAGGACCTTGAATGGTATGCTACAGGGTGCAGATTACCGTCAGGATGCATCTGTTTCAAAACACTTCCTATGCCATCTCCAGAAGCATCTACGAACAAACTGCATGGATAATTAGGATTATATATTGATAAGATAGGTTTTGATATTAAACAATTTTTAAGAGTTTCATACGCTTTTTGACATTCATCATCCCAAACCCATTTCACATCCTTTTTTAATAAATTATTGAGAGGTTTTCTTACTTCAGAATACCTAGGGATAAACTTATTGTATACATTGACACTTCCTAAAAATCTTTGCAATTGCTTAGTATTACATGGAGGAACAAGTTTTTTGATAGTTTCCACATTTGCATTATTTGGTGAATAAGTCCCCTCCCCAATTTCATACCCCAAAAAAGAAATTTTTGTTTGTGCAAACTGGCATTTAGAGAATTTTAATTTAATGTTTTCCTTCTCGCAAATTTGAAAAAGAGTTTTAAGGTGTTCTAAATGTTCCTGTAAATTGTTTGAAAAGACTACCACATCATCAAAATAATTTAAGGCGAAATTTACTTGATATTTATTTAAAATTTGCTTTAATGACCTTTGAAAAATAGCGGGGCTGTTTTTATAACCGTATGGAAGAACTTGAAATTCGTATAATCCGAAATTACAGGTAAATGCTAATTTTTCTTTACTTTTGTCCTCTAGGGCAATATGCCAGTATGCCGATGTTATGTCTAAAGTTGAAAAAATTCTAGCTTGACTCAATTGATCTAATATTCCATCAATCCTGGGAATTGGTTCTTTATCAGTTTTACAAATTTCATTGATTTTCCTGTAGTCAATACATAATCTTGTTTTTCCCTCCCCTCTTTTATGTGCTAATGTTACGGGGCTACTGTAAGGGCTATAGGATGGTTTAATAATATTATATCTTAAAAGTTCATCAATTTGTTTTTTAATTTCAGCATTATCTTTTTGCGATGCCCGATAGGGTCTCAAAGATACAGGATTTTCTGATGTTAAATTTACCTTAGCTGGTTCCATTCTAATCTTTCCAATATCAAATTTATTTTTAGAAAAAATATGAATGAAGGATCGTATTAGAGATGCCAGCTCCGTCACTTGATCCATTTCAGCGAATCCAGGTAAACACTCCTGAATAGCCAAATGACTTTCAATGTTTTCAGCCAAGTGAGGGAAGCTACCATCCCCAACGCTCTCCTTTGCTACACATGCATTATCAATACACTGAATATTTGTTTTATCAACTCTACAAAACTTAGAATTACTGTTATTCACATTTTCATTAAAGAAATTTCTATTTTCAACAAAATCATACCCAGTACTATTGACATCATCATAAATATTTTTAAAATTTCTATTTTCAACAAAATCATACCCAGTACTATTGACATCATCATAAATATTTTTAAAATTTCTATTTTCAACAAAATCATACCCAGTACTATTGACATCATCATAAATATTTTTAAAATTTCTATTTTCAACAAAATCATACCCAGTACTATTGACATCATCATAAATATTTTCATCACTAGGATCACAAATTTTAATAAAGTTATCATTAATATAATTTTGTTTAAGTTTCTTAGATTTTTTACTAATTTTAGTTTTATCCAGTTTATGCAAATAGTATGTACTCATTGACTCCTGTTTAATGTTCATATTATTATAAGTTATATCTTTATTCCCTTGGTAAATTTTTCCCTCCCTCAAATCAATATCTAAATTAAAAAGTAACATATGTTCTAATGATAACAAAATATAAGGTAAATCAGAGTCAATGACATACATACGAATCTTCTTTGAATAGCTACCTATTTGTGCACTTACCTCTATAACTTTGTTTATCCATATATGCCCTTGTGTTTGCATTATTGTTTTATTTATATTTGATACTTCCACATATTGTAAATTCGTCATGAAACTTTTAGGTAGAATTGTTATGTTTGTTCCAGTATCTAAAACACATAACTGAATCTGTCCAGTGTCCGGAAAACATATTTCAGTCCGTAGGAAATTAGTTTTAACTCTTTCAGAAATATGTTCTGCATTTTGCACGCTCATAGGCGGCGTATATTGATATCACTTGGATGGGCATTCTCGGGCTATGTGGCCAGCTTCATTACATTTGAAGCAAATCCAGTTAGTTTTTCTTGTTGTCGTTGGACGAGGAATCTTCGCTGTCTGACTTGCTTCGTGATAATTTTCTCGGGCATTCGTAGGCTGATAAGTCCCCATTCTAGGCGGCTGCACCTTAGCTAAGGACTTCAAATTCTGCACTTGTTTAGGAGCTGATCTGTACTGGAAATAATTATGAGGCTTAAAACTTGGAGCATTTGGGTCTAAACTAAAGGTGACATTTTCTCTGTAGCTTATTTCTTTCTGTAAAAATGCAATTAAATCTTCTGTACTTGTTTCTTTATTTTTTTCCTTTTGACGTTCAAAAATTAATAAAAGTTCCGATGGTATCAACTGTTTAATTTTAGTATTAATAACAGGGCTGCAGTTTTGAATATTTATGCCGACATTATTGATATTCCTTAAATTAATAGAAAGTTCTGTAATAAGTTTTTTTAATTCCTTCACTTGCGCTACAGATGTCACAGGCTTCATTTCCAAAATTCTCTTCACGTTTAAATCTACTACTCTTTCTTTGTTGTCATATTGGCTCTGTAAAAGTTGAATAATATCTTTATAATTTTCTGCGGTCATGGCAAAGCCAGCTACTAATCTTGATGGCTCTCCTTTCAATAAAGATATCAGATACGTCAGTTTTTCTATCACAGCCAAATCTTGCCTTTGGTTGATGGTAGCATCGAATATTTGCCAGAAAGAGTTCCATGTATTAATATCACCTTCAAAAACAGGAAGTTCGACTTTCGGAAGACGTGCTGAAATCGTCTGTGCTTGTCTGTTTCTTTCTGTAGTATCAGCGGCACTTTTTGAAACTTCTACTATTTTTTCTTTTTTCATTTTTTCTTCTTTTAAGTTAATTTCAATTTTCTTCAAGGCTTCAATAATTTTTTCTTGGTATTCCTCGGAAGCATCACACTCTTTCAAAATATCTTCATCTTTTTCTGTTGTTATACTAATTATCTCCTTGTCAAGATTCTTCAATTCTGTTTTCTTCTCTTGTAATTGCTCTTTTAAAACTTCTAACTTCATTATATCTTCTGTATTTTTAATTAAATCTTCTTTTCCGAGAAGTTTCGTCACCTGTGTTCTAAGTAATCTTCTTTGTTTCTTTAAATTTTCCATTTTTTAAAAATTATATCAGAATATACAATTCATCGGAAAATTCCTGAAACGTTCCGCGGTACCTTACCGTCGAGATTACGGCATAACTTAAGATAAAACCATCGGTGATATCTAATCTGTCACTCCTCTCTTTTTCTACCAATCATATCGAGGCGAAAAAATTCTTTTTTCCCCCACAATACAGAAGAGGGGGGTCAAAACGCATTTCCGCTCCTCTGACTTTTCATCCGAAACTTATGACTGATTCAAATCGAAAGTAAAATATTTAAAGTTTATATTTTTAAATAAAGTCCATTTTAGATGAAATAGTCCCGCATGGCATTCTATCCCTGTCGACTTGTAACATTCTAGTTTCACATGTTACTTGAATTTAATAAAAATTAAATACTCAAAAAGTAAATGAATTTCATGAGCCAATATATCGCACATCTTTATTCTTCTGTGTCTAACTCCGAAGTGCTAAGAATACAAGCTAGTAGATATAGACTACATGGTAGTACATGTACATTTTAACTTTGCGTTTACTCTTTATAACCTTATATGGTAATGACATGATATGGACAAAGGATTAGGAATCTTACGCAATCATCTTTTCGACACGTGGCAAGGCTGATGCAATCTCTAAACCCGAATGAAATATATAGTTAAAATAATAAATTCTTAATAAGTAATAATAATTAAATTAAATTAATTATCCGGATTAATGAAATATTAATTTTATTATTACATATATATATATATATATATATATACACATAATTAAAAGATAATATTGTTTATATTACTGCTGCAACATATTGGAATATTTGTATCTGATACCGTCCTGATGGTTTATTTTATATCAGGTACTCTATTTAGACATTTGAAAACAAATTAGACTTAAAATTATGATATTCATCATTCTCCTTTTATTAAGTACACTAGTTGGATATTTGTTGTATTAAATATCTTTTTTTGAAATGAAACTGATTGAATTGATGATTACATGAAATTATCAGTTCAATCGTTTTCATAATGATAATGTCAATAAATATATTTGTTACACACTACATTTTGAATAGTACAATAAGATTTATTTACATAAAATCGATTGCATTATGTAGATTGCTGATTGAGTCGCACACATACTTTCTGAGTAAATTTGAATTTATAAAAACAAGAGCTAATTTTTGTTAATTGTGAATAATAATACAGTTTAGAATTTGGCTTAGCGTGTTTTTAATCTTATACTATTAAGTGAGCAATATTTGTATATTTCACTGTTCTCGAAAACGGTAGCTCGGACAGTCACGAGATATAACTCAAAGGTGCCCCCCGAAGGGTCATTGTGCACATCGAAGTCAGATTTTCGAATTTTTGATTAGTTTTTTCTTAATTAATTAAAATGTGAAAATAATAACCTTCTAATTTCTGATAAATAAGCCATTTAAATTTTAACATTTTATCCATAATTTAATTGTTGCCAATTTTTTTTTCGACAAAATAATAATAATAATAATAATAATAATAATAATAATAAAAACGTACATTTATTTAAAATGAGGAAAATAAATCAGAAAGATTGGAAAATAAATTAGAAATATCAGTCGCATCGTTACAAATAAGATACGAAATGAAAGGGAAAATTTTTGTACATCCGATGCATTAAACAGCTTATCAATCGGATGATTAGTTTTTTCTTAATTAATTAAAATGTGAAAATAACAACCTTCTAATTTCTGATAAATAAGACATTTAAATTTTAAAATTTTATCCATAATTTAATTGTTGCCAATTTTTTTTTCGACAAAGTAATAAGAATTAAAAAAAAAAAAAAAAAAAAAAAAAAAAAAAACGTACATTTATTTAAAATGAGGAAAATAAATCAGAAAGATTAGAAAATAAATTAGAAATATCAGTCGCATCGTTACAAATAAGATAGCAAATGAAAGGGAAAATTTTTGTAAATCCGATGCATTAAACCGCTTACCAATCAGACAATTAGATTTTTTAAAATTAACTAAAGTATGAATTTTAGGTGGCAACAGCAGAAGATTGTATGGAAACCGTTAGGAGAAAAAAAAAATGAAAAATCTGCTTCATATTAAGTCACATGATTTTTAAGTGGGATTAAAAATTGCAGTTTTCAAATTCTTTTAAATTTTCTCTCACGAACACAAAAATATAATATACAGCCTCTACCCCACAAGACCAACTTGCATTTCAAATTTCATCAATTATTTTGGTTAATAAACAAACGTTATTATTATTATTATTTTTTTTTTCAAATTAAGTTTTATTCTATCTTCGAAAAGATTTATGTGATCATAGATATAATAATATATACAGATCTATCATCCCTATATTATCGTGCAAAGATTTTTGATGCCGAAAAACAAGCTTTGGAATCAGCCATTAAGTGGTATTGAAGGAAAAAAAGAAGAATGAATTTGAAACTATATCTGGAGCTTTTCATTCACCTTTAGTAAATAAATTATTCATGAATTTTATTTGCTAAAACATTCGTGTGTATTCCCGTGTGTATTCATTCGAGGAAAGACTGCCATATTTTGGTAAAATCGCCGTCTTTTCCCGAGGGAAATGGAATCACTTTTTTCTCCCCAATGATCAATCTATATATTATTACTATATCTATGTATGTGATACGATATATTAATAATTTGGGTTTTAAAAGTTTTTTTAAATAGATTATTTAAACTGTATGAAACATATTTTTATTTTATCAGTTTCATTAACAGATCCTGCTGGGCGATTTTTTAAATTATGGTGTTGAAGTACACCGAACGTTTTTCGACAAGAAGTTTAATATAGCAACAGCCATTTTAATCTAAGTAGCGCATCAAATATATAAAAACATAAATGATTTATTTTTACACAAGATTTACAGAACAAATGCAGTTTTAAAGATAGGAAATTAATTTCAACAAGCACTATTTTAAACCTAAAAACCATTAAAAATATAAGCAGAATATAAAGGATTCTTATGTATAAACAAAAAAGAATCTGATAAAATTATTAGCAAATTAGTCTTCCCCTTTTCATACCAAAAAAAAAAAAAAAAGAAAAAAAAAAAAATCCATCGCTAATATGGCGACAAAAATTCAAAAGCCGCCAATGGAGCGACATAATAAAGTTGTGTAACACGATAATGTTTACCTATTTATTTATTTTTTTAAATAATAATCACTATGCTAATTTATCATACAAACAAATGAGCCTCTGTGTGTTACTGCACTTGCACGCTGTCGAACAGAAATATTTGAAAAATTCAAATTAATATTTAAATAAATAAATAAAAATATGTTTAATGGGAAATATATATAACCATAAAAAGATTAATTGTCTAAAATACGACAGAAATAGCGCTCATAGCATATTATTACAAGGGATTAAGTCTTATTGTTATAATGGATTAAGTCTAAAATGGTGACAAAAATTCAAAAGCTGCCAAAGAGAACTATATTTAGGCTGTACTATCAGGTTTACAACCCATGAATTATATACAAACACAAAAAATTAATTGTCTCATGCGACAGACGTAGCCGGTCACAGCATATTGTAATATTTGGCGTGAAATTGCTGTCATTTAATGGTTGATTGGATAAACAAAATAAATATATGAAATAACGTAAAAGCAAATATTATGTTGTCTAAACCCAGTTACATTTGAGTCCAGTCCGAGTTTCATGTGAACAACACGTATAGTGTTGTTCACATGTAACTGGGATTCAAATATAAAAGGGAAACTCCAATTTTTTCGATACTATCTATTTTGAAACTGTTATATAATTAGCACCTAAATGGTAGCTCATTGGTAAACTATTGTCGCAGGTAATAGGGAAAAGCGCCCGAGTTGCAGGGGATGACCAAATCGCTGCCGAATGCAGCAGGGGCCTGGAGCGAGCTTTTGAACAATTTCAGTAATTTATTTTATTTTATTTTTATAAAGCTATATAGAAAAGAGTTTCCTTTAAATTTAGTGCCCAGCGAAGCGGGCAAAGCCTGCTAGTAAATCATTAATTTGGCACTATTTTGTTATTATCCTTGGGATTTACATTCCTTTAAGAAAGCTTATGAAAGAATGCGATACTCAAAATGGCAGAAAATAAAATCCCTTCAATATACATTTTTGAAAAAAAGTTTAAATGCAAAAAATGTATAAAGTACAATTTTTAAAGAAAATTTCAGTTGAAAAGCTTAAAATTATAAACAATCGTAGTTTAAATGAGATCGAAGAGAAAAGAAGGAACAGTTTTCTTTGGAAAGTACTTCCGTTATGAAGTCTGCATCCTATGCCACTAGAACACATTTGCAGTACGCGAAATTGCTTTTGTGCCTGTAAATGTAGGCTTGCTAGCAGTTTAATTAATATCGAATCAGATGGAAGAAGAAAGAATTAGGAAGGATTATTGAAGACAGTTCATTGGGACATGTTCATTCAATAAAGCAACAACCCATAAACTAAATCTTTTCAGAAAAAGTACTGCAAGGTCTCATGAACACTTTCGTATAGAAAATTATTTGCTATTTAAAATTGCTTGTAGAATATGAGAGATTCCGGTTCGAAGATTTCCAAACTGGAGTGGCCGTGAAGAAACTGGACATCTGGATGAAGAGCTAAAAAATAGTTTTTATTTTGCAGATAAAATAGCTGAACATCAGATAATAAGTATAGTGTTTCCATAATAATATAATAACTGAAACAGTACATTCTGTTTGGGAACCGCAAAATCAGAGAGAGAGAGAGCGATCTTAATCCTCTAATACGAGATACTTTCTCGACGGTGATCAGTGAGAGAGTGTCCAAATTTTTAGCCAAAATCAAAATCATGAACATGTTGGCACACAGTATTTCGCCGCAAAGATCGCCCAAACAACGGTTTCGTTAGATCCGTTGTATATTCATTTAGTTAATAATTTTTGAATGCAGCGAGCAGGTTTACCATATTACATTAACCCGAGTCTTATGCCAAACTTTAGCCATGAGAACTGAAAAACCACATACTGCAAACAATACATAAGAAAGAAAAAATAATTAATTCTTTTTCAAGGATAATTTTGAGAAACAGATTAAAAGTATGTTAGCCGTTAAACTTTGATTTACGCAGAAAATAAGAATGGCCATGTGGTATTCTTTTAACACCGAAATGAAAGAATGAGGTTTTTGATTACAGCAAGATTTTCTTTTCCACATACTTTTTATTTTATTTTATTGAGAGAAAAAGGATTCAGCGGTTAATTAAAGACTATTATTGTATGCACGAATATATTATTATATAAAACATTAATATAGATTTAACTTTGAATAAAAGGGAAAATTTCATAAAAAATATGGGATTTCTATATCACAATCTGTACTGATAAGTATAAAGGATTTAAGTCCAAAAATGTCGATTTTGAGTTAAATATATAGTCAGACTGGGAAAAAAATTCTCCATCGATTGGTATAAAGGATTTAAGCCCATGTCATTTAGTCTTTGAGAAAATGCATTGGTAAAAAAAGATTCAAGTGAGAAATTTAGCATTCATGTTTGGTATAAAAGGTTTAAGTCAATTTGTTCCCTTTATGAAATGAAATTTGATAATCACTTGAATGGTATAAAGGGTATAAGTCAACATAATTCCCTTTTCCTGATCGAGTCTTCTGATTAGTCTTTGGTATAAAGGATTTAAGTCCACTTTTCTCTTTTTGCGCTGTGCCACTTGGCGGTCAACAGGTTTTAATCCAATGCAATAATGAGATTATAATTATTCAATTGCTTATTTTTGTATTTTATGCTTTAATTTATAAATGTAGAACTGGTATCGATAAAAAAAATTACCCACTTTTCAATTGAAATTTAATATATATAAATAATTTACTGCATCATTCTTTACCAATAATTTACTACATTTAACATCACAGAAAAGCAGACTTAGCCTATGAACAGAAAAGGCTTGGCAAAGCAGAAGCCAAAACTGATACCTCAAAACTGTGTTTAGTTTTTGATTTACAACAGTATCTAGCAACTCCATTTCTGTCATCATCTTTAGCTTTCTACAAACGCCAACTTTGGACTTTTAATTTGACTATACGTGACAGTGCCATAGGTAAGTCATGTCATTACATGTGGCACGATAGTCGTGAAACTAACGAAATTGCTTCATGTCTTTATGACTACCTACGAAAGGTACCTGACACTGTTACAAGTGTAACTTTCTATTCTGACACATCAACAAAACAAAAACATCCATGTGTCAGCGATGTTTTTGAAGGCGATGGCTGACTTCCCTCATTTCTCCAGCATCAATTACAAATTTCTAATTTCAGGTCACTCGCACATGGAATGTGACGTAGACCATGCTCTAATTGAGAGAGAAAAGAAAAGTATGGCATTTCAAGTATTCCACCCACATGATTGGTATCAGCTTGTTCGGTCTACAGGGAAGAAAAATAAATTCACTGTTAGAGAAATGTCTCAAGATGATTTTTTTGATCTTGCATTACTGTCAATAAATACTCTTGTTGTGAGAAAGAATAATGTTGATGGAGAGCCGTTTAAGTGGCAAGAGGTACAATGGTTGGTATTGCCAGGAAGGGGATCAAATATTTTATAGGGACAGTCTACTTGAAGGCACTTTTAAAAAAATTAGTATTCTTCGACGAGGCAAAATAAATCTCCGAATTACCCAGATTCAAAAACGGTATATCAAATCTGCTCCAATTGCAGTGCAGAAGAAGAGAGATCAACTTACTTTGCTCCCTCTTGTGCCTCCAGTATTCCATAACTCTTACAAAACTTTACGAACATCAGCTAGCATAGAAAACATTGACCCAGACTTAGAATTTAGTGATACTGATGAAAATGACGATTAATCACCATGACCCATGGTTCAGTGGAAAAAACACGAATATAATATTGTGATTGTCAATATTCTATTAATCCTAATTCTTCGTATTTTGTGCACTCTTAAAAATAGTTTCTTAAAAATGAGCTAAATTGTCTCAAAATAGCTCCGAAACAATATAGGGGAGACTGGGGCACAGTGGGCCACTTTTACACTTTTAATTTTTTTTTCACCAAAAATAAAAAAGCAAAGTACTTGAAAAAATTAGCAAACATTCTTTAAACCTTTCTTGGCATGTCCTAATTTTTTTATAACAATACTTTTAATACATTACGAATAAAAAAATAAATTGTGTGCACTCACAAAGTGGACCACTGTGCCCCATCACCCGGGCACAGTGGTCCACAACCCGGGCACAGTGGACCAACCTCTGTTGTTCATGTTTAATTAATATAAATGACTCAATTTTTTTTTTCTAAAATTATTTTCTTATGCAATTCTAGTCTAAATAATATAATTCGAACATTTTTATGAAGTAAAATTACCAGAATTTAAAGGAATACAAATAAATAAATAAATAAATAAATAAGAAATCAAATTAGAGTAAGAATTCTATATCAGATTTCCTTTGTCTTTTACGTGCCATTACTAAAAACAATAAGATATATTTTTAATTTGTTTATTAATGTGATATAGTTATAAAAATTATGAAATATATAATTAAACATTATGTTACTATTCAAACATTTTTATTAATTATTTTGAGATACTTTACATTATATTTGTGAGATAGGCTTAACCAAAATTATTCTACTTTTATCTTTTACATGTTATTCCTAAAAACAACAACAATAAATTTATATAACCTACTATTTATTATATCACATAATCATTTTATTTATTTTTTTAATATTAAACAATTCAAATAGTTATTAAATTTAGATATTCATAACTATTATACTACTATTCAACTATTTTCCCTTTTCAGAAATTTATATAATGTTATGATTATTATTTTTTTATTAATTATTTTGAGTCACATTATATTTGTATATGTAAATTCAACTAAAATAAATAATGTGTTGAATATAATTTGGAGTTTTAGGCACATTGGAAGGTGGTCCACTGTGCCCCATGTCCAAACAAAACAAATAATAATATTAAAATACTATATAGACTATAAATATGCTAATAAATTTTATAAATTTAAAAACAACAATATCTTAGCTTTTCTTAACAACTATCCAATACTTGTAGTCATATTTCTGTCCTAATAAAATAAAAAAAAAACTTCAAACTTGAAAAATTACTTTGAGCAGCTCAAAACATAAAGGTTTAATAAAATGGCTACCATAGCATTTACCACGTTTTTTTTTTTTTTTTTTATGTGTAGAAGTAGTACCATGCTTCCATCTATGAGTCTCAATATAAACTATAAGAGTTAAATACTAAGAGTTTTAAATAGGGGTGGTCCCCTATGCCCCAATCTCCCCTATATTTAAATTTGAAAACCCATGTACTCATTTTTGAGTATATTGACATGTCAAATATGTGGATATTGGGATTTTTATTGTTCAACCCTATTTTTGAATTTGTCAATATACTGAAAAATGAGTTACATGGGTTTTCAAATTTAAGTATATATATTGTTTCGGAGCTATTTTGAGACAATTTAGCTCATTTTTAAGAAACTATTTTTTACAGTATGTTTCAACTTTAGTGTTTTGCTTGTGGATTATTAATGACGTATTTTGTTGCCATTTAATAGGGTGATACATATTTTTGTTTTTTTAATCTATTATTATGTTCTTTTTTGTTTATCATCATTATTATTAACTATTTTCAACTACAGTATATTGTTTATTATAATTTATATTCTTCTAATCTTCAAAAGTTTTATAAGAAAAAAGGACAATGACATTTTATAACAACAGCTTCTAGAGGTAAAATACAAAAATATTTCATCATGTCTCAAACTGATTTATCTCTCAATCCGTTTAGCTTAAGTAGTATTGCACATCAGATATTTTTTTTAATTTGGTATATATTATCTGCATATTATCTTTATTTAATTACTTCATAGACATTGAAGTTTTTTGAGCATTAATTTTCAATAATTGTGGAATAATTCCTATCTTTAATATGATAGTCTATAATATTGTATTCGATTCCTTGTTTGAGGTAATAAATTCTTTCAATAATGTTGATCGTTCATGTTTTATGAACCTGGATTTACCATGGACCCTTACCTAATAACATTTCATTAATCTTAAATTTCTAAGATGAAAGCATTTGATAATCCGGCACAACATTGTTCATATATCTTATTAAAGTCATGAATCAATATGTTAAGGAAGTCAGAATTGATAAGACCTTATTTTTATTAGGTTCAAATTATTTTGAACATCCACTGAGATCATAAATCAATCCAGTATTTTTAAATGCTGCAAAGAAGTATTTGGACTGTCAGCATAATCATAATGTTAAATGAATGTACAAGTAAAAGTGGTAAAAAGGAGTTAAGTCCTGGGTTGAGTGATACAAAGGATTTAAGTCCTGCAAGCATTTTTTCAAAACTATATAAATCTGTTAAAAATAAACTTCAAAATTAAATGTATGTAGTTTATTCACAAAATTGTATATTATGATAATATCCTGGTAAAAACTATATTGAACGGATAAGTTTTTATACAGAACTTTTTAAACTTTATTTTTCGTCTCCTGAAAAATCAAGAATATGGACTTAAATCCTTTATACTTATCAGTACAGATATAAGCTTCTGCTAGCGTGTTATGTGTCTCACCTCTTCCTCCATCTGGAATCTTTGTTTAATCATTACATTAGGGAGCGTGGTTTATCTTCTCTTTGCGGTTGAAAATTCTTTCTGGAGAACTATCATGTAAATAAGAAAATATTATACAGATAAAGCAAAACTTTATACTCGGAAAGCACTTTTCACTATTGAAGAAAACACTAAAACATATAAGTGCAAATTTCATCCTCTTTATTTCAATGTCCTGCGTACAAGGTGGATAAGAATTTTTATACAGAATATCTTTTTTTTTTTTTTTTTTTTTTTTTTTGCAAATTTTGTTGTATTTAGTTTATTTAAGTTTAATTAACCTTAAAAAATATAATTTTTCGTAAATTTGAGCAAAATATATAAATTGGGATAAAATGAGTTAAATAGCATTGAAGGATACTTCTTTTGTTGCAGATTGAAGTATGTTTAATGTACCTCACGAATTAATTTAAATAATACGTCTTTACATAGCTGCCAAGTTTTTTAATTTATTCCGGAATGTCATTAGCCCCGCCTTTTTTTCCCACCGTAATAATTTTAATCGTAGTTTTATATAGAAGAAAATTTTTCTACAAATATTACGGTGGGAAAAAAGGGCCGGGCTAACAACATTCCGGAATAAATTAAAAAACTTGGCAGCTATGTCTTTATCAAAGGAAGAAATTACTTGAAAAAGACGATTTCTTCTCTATAATAAACTATTTATACCTTGATCACATGGCTGTAATTTTGCGGTCGTCGTTTTTGGTAAAAATTTTAGCTAGATTGCTTTAATTTCTCAATTATCAAACAAAACTATAGTTATCTAAAGTAAAACTAATATTTTCTCCTACTCTTTTAAATTTGTAGTTCATTTCGGAGTGGTCACTGGTCAGGGAAAGTCAGGGAATCATAGAAAAGTTAGGTAATTTCATGTAAAATCACGGAATTTTGACAATTTTTTTTAAAATAAGCCATACTTCAAAGTTCATTATTGTAAATTGTTAAATTGCTCCCCAGTCTTGTGAAATTTTTCTGCGAAATAAACAGTGTAAATCAAGGAAAATGGTGAAAAATAGTCATGGAAAAGTCAGGGAATTTGCAAAGATTCTAATGTTGGCCACCCCGCATTTGCTTCATACACTTACTGAACAAATCTGCGATAATTCACACTTTTTTTTTTTTTTTTTTTTTTTTTTTAAGCAGAAACATAGGTCTATGGTAATGTTTCTGTTTCTTTAAAACAGTGGTAATTTAAAGTTTTTCCGATGACTATATAATTCATCGGAAAAACGGGCCGCAGTAGAGCGCTGGCCTCGTAATTGGAAGATTGCGGGTTCGGTACTCGAGCCGGCCAAAGACCGTCGTGTACACTAATGGTGGCTGGTGCACGTAAAATCTGTCGTGGCCGCAATGTCCTCCACGTTCCCATCAAAAATTATACCTCTGGGGGTCACCGAAGCGGGAGAGCCATCCCTTTCGTGGAGGATCAAACTTGTGATGGCATGTCTTCAGACCACCTCTAAATGTGTCCCAGACCGTCGCCAATTGCCCATCTGTGCAGCACTAGTGCGACGTAAAAAAAAAAAAAAAAAAAAAAAAAAAAAAAACCAACTTGCCAATTATCTCATTATGAAGCGTAGTACTTTTAGTCACCGCCTTTTTTTGTACACCAGTAATTTTTTAGAGTAATTTCATTCTTATTTCATCGTAACACTATTTGGAGAGAATTGCTCTAAATATAAAGTGGTGTGGGAAAAGGGGCGTATTTTCAAGGGGCGTTAACAAGTCTACGCTTATTAATGAGATGGTTGGCAGTCCTGTAGTATATTTAACTCTATATTTAAAAATCATTGGCGCTGTTAATCATGTATTTAACAGTTATCACCTCTTATTTTTTATGAATTTGCTTCATTTGATGTATTGAACTTTTTTTGCAAACTCTAAGGTTATTGAAAATTTGCATTCAGTTTTAACAATTGCATTATGCATCTCTGATTTACAAGGGTTTATAGGAAATGAAATTGTGTATTGGAAAGAGTCACTTGTGAAGGTAATTTTTATTCATGAGAATTGCTTTCTGAGCTCAAGGACAGGGTATATTCGTTAACTGTTTCTTTTTTAATACATTTATAATTAAAAATTACATGAATATGAAATCTTACCTTGTGTTTTAACCCTGAAAATTATATATAATAGCTGTTTATCTTCTAATATCCAGTTTTCTTTTAAATCTTATACATACCTGCCAACATCCTAATTAATACTACGCAGGATTGTTAGTACCTTTCCCTTTTCATACACCACTTTATTTTTAGAGTAATTTTCTCCAAATGTAATTAGGAGGAAATAAGAAGGAAAACATTTTAAAAATAGACTGGTTTGAAAAAACAAGCGGGTATTAAAAGTAATACGGTACGGAATATTAATTAAATGTTGGCAGATATGTCTTGTATTGTGAAAATTTTCATTTTAATTCCTTTTGAGAGCCATTTAGTGAAAGCCCTTTTCTGTATTTGATAAATGGTTAGTCAGGATTGGTAATAAATTAAGAGAAATTGTAGTTTGATTTCTTTAAGCTTAACTATTTAGACATTTAAATCAAAAACTTTTTTCTGTAAAGATAAATGAAATTGTTTGAGGAACTTATTACAACATAGTCTTTGAAATATTACTAAATTAGTGACAGTTTTTGAATTGACAAAGAGTAATATTACGCTTTAGACAGGACTTGATGCGATTTCTATCCAGTAAAAAAATATTTTATTGTTTTTATGTAAAAGAAAACTTTCCACCATTTAATAAAAAGTTTCGTTCAAGTTAATGTCATGTCAGAATTCCTCTAGGGGACGTCTAAAAAAGTTCATATTAAGCGAAATCTCACGATAAGCGAATTCTTCTTAAAAAGCGAAAAAACATTACAGTTT
Source organism: Salticus scenicus (assembly GCA_963930645.1). Classification (NCBI taxonomy): domain Eukaryota; kingdom Metazoa; phylum Arthropoda; class Arachnida; order Araneae; family Salticidae; genus Salticus; species Salticus scenicus. The sequence goes on along the minus strand of CAWVNO010002271.1, from coordinate 581,340 downwards.
CTGTACAGTCGGTAACAAAAGTCTCCGGACACTAGCAAAAATTCCTTTATAAAAAGTACACTTAATACAGTTTCGTTAAATAAATCCTTGTCGAATCCTGTTTTTAGACTGACTAAGAACAGGATTCCGAGAAGGATTTATTTAACAAAACTGTATTAAGTATACTTTTTTTACATAGGAATTTTTGCTAGTGTTCGGAGACTTTTGTTACCGACTGTACTTCTTGTAGAAACAGTTCACATTAAAGGTAATTCACGTTAACAAGATTAGATTTTATCAAGTAGCTGCAACTAGAAAACAAAATGGCGGAACAAGTTTCCCAACAAACACATCCCAGATATTTGATAGATAAGTCCAATGTTAAGCTTTGGTGCGAATTAAATTAGTATTTCAAAAGTTGACTTGATAATATTTTTTTAAGTGGCAGCCTGAATTCAAGTAGCACTGTTAATTTACAATATCCACCATTTTAAAACAAAATAGCGGATCGAATTCATTAGCATATTTGATGGAGACCCTTATATGGTCGACCTTTATGCAGATGATCACTTTTAGCAAGGCATTGCATGCTGCCATCATGCTCAATTGGTCTCAGATTGTGTAGAAAAACATCAATCAGTTTAATTTAGTTTCCATTGACATATTCGAATCCTTAAATTAATTTTACTGAGTATTTATTGAACGAACTCAAAAGATAATTTCAAAACTTGAAGAATCAACCATAAAATCTGATCCAGCTTAAAGCTAACATTATGTTAGCATGGACCACCATAATTTAGAAACAATGTATGCAACTTGAGTCCATGGAAAGAAGAATATCAGTTGTGATCAGAGCTAAAGGTGGATCAAATCGCTATTAGAAAGCGTCTGTAATTTTTTGAACACTCAGTGTATTTTGCCCATTTTTACTATTCATCACGTTACAGTTTATATTATATGCATGTGAAAACATCTACAACACAACATACTGCAATGTTTAGATGGATGCCTAAATAATAAAATATTTAATAATATACGTATAATTAGGTTGACCAGATCAGTACCTTCATAATAGAGAAACGTTAAAAATAGCTACAATTATCCTATTACGGATGTCCTTTTTCATTACTAATAAATAAGGACTGAAAATAAAATATCAATGATAACTAATTTACTTTCTACATTTTTTTCTAAACTTAGAAAAATACTTTCAAAACAAGGCTGTCCCAAGAAGGGGATTGGTCAACTTATGTACAGTCGGCTGCAAAATTATTCGAGCACTAGCCAATAATTCCTATATTTAAAAAGTACACTTAAGACTGTTTTGCTAAGTAAATCCTTGTCGAATCATGTTCTTAGACTGATTAAGAACATGACTCGACAAGGATTTATTTAACAAAGCTGTATTAAGTGTACTTTTTTTTGGCAAGGATTATTGCTAGTGCTCGAATAATTTTGCAGCCGACTGTATAATTCGTTCACTGAGGAAAAAAGAAAAAAATGACTAATTAAATAGTTGAGGTCGTTTAAAGTTTCGAAGGAATTTCTTTTCTAGAAATACGGAAATAAATAGCGAGAACTGTGTAATTAAATTTTAAAGGCATTACAACAGACAAGAGAAAATGGGTGTGTCACAATAATGCCAAAGTATTAGCTTAGTTCAGTTCAGTTCTTTAATATAGAATAAGCAAAACACTAAATACACATAATAATAATAATGTGTATTTGTAATGATAATATGTATTGTAATGATAATCTGCATCGTAGTAAGTTCATTTCAGTTCTTCACTAGAGAAAATAAGCAAAACATTAAATACTCATAATACTGGTAATGAATAGGTTTATTTCAGTAATTTTTTGCAGAAAGAAAACAAAAAGTAAATAAACAAATATCAATACTAAAAATAATTAAATATTAGATATTAAAAAATGTTTTCAATCTTAAGAATTTCTTTTTCACTGAGAAGAAAGAATTTTGAACTTTCAAAACTGAACTTTTGAACTTTAAAGAATTTTGAACTTTCTTTCATTCTACTGAATGAAAGTTCTTTTAACTGTGATATTTGAATAATACTTTCAAAGCAATATCTTTGTAGCGTGTTGCAAATTCTTTCCACTCGGCCGATTTCAAAAATTCTCCCCTACTTGCAGTGTAAAGTTCAACGCGATCAAAAAATTCCACATCGCCAGCTTCATCTGCGAATAGCAGAACTTTGCAGACTATATTTTCCGATATGTTTTCCAAAATAAAAGAAGAACAGGATTTTTTCAAGGTGAATACAGCATATTTATCAGCTACTTTATATAGCTCAAAAGCTATATCCATAGACATTTGCTCAACAGAGCCTGAATATAAAAATTGCAAAAACTGCTCCAGAATATTAGGATCCATATCCTGAATATTCACTGTTCCGCTCTTTTTTTCTACCATATCATGTTTGAACATTGCTGAGAACACTTCCGATCTTGCACTAAGAATATTTCTATGAACGGCAAAGCTTTTATCCCCACATTTCAAAGTGACATCAGCATACTCATCGTTGCCAAATAGTTGTACGATGTCATTAGACAGACCTTCTATATTACCTGCAATATATGAAAGTTGAAATTAGTATAAAAATATTTCCTCCTTATCTTAGGGCGGGTAAAGCAATTGTTAAAAAAAAAAAAAACGTTATTTACTGCTTTTTAAATTTTGGCACTTAATTACTTAGTAATAATACACCAGAGCATTGAAAGACAATTAGAAAAAAAAAAAAAAAAAAAAAAAAACGTAAATAAGCAATATAAAAGGGAAAAAAAATCACAACAATTGTTTCGGATCGGATCGAAATAAAATATGACCATTCGTTAGACACGAGTGCTGCAAAAGGAATTTTGTAGCACTCATGCTTACTTTGTTCGTCTGATGAAGGGTCCAGTTTTATTTCGGCCCGAAACAAGTGTTACAAGATCTTTGCATTTAATGGTATTTATTCAATGATTTTTTACTTATTTGATACTTCGTGTTTAAATTTGAAATATTATTTATTTATTAAAAGAAAAAAAAATCATATTAAGACGAATTTTATCACAAGAAATTAAATTGCAAGAGGAACGTATTTTAATTTCTTCCAGTCGAACACTATTGGGATGGTTGCATAAATGGATGGCTAAACTTTACCTGGGATATACATGGTAATTATTGATACCATACATGACCGTACAATTCAGTGAAGAAATCTGCAGGTGGAGTAACTAAATTTTAATTTTTATGTAAAGTTTACCTATTACATTAACTAAGAACTATTAAAAACATGGCGCTGTTCGATTAACAGAGTGTTTGTTTGCATATGATACACCTCTTCTCATATTTATAAGGACTAGTATCGTCCAGTGGTCGAAATGCGACCACTTTTTTGCAAAGCAAAGCAAAGGAATTGCCTTCTCGTAAAGGGAATTAAATTGCAATACTGGTACACTGTAAATGCTAACCCTTTCCTGAAATGAGAAGAAATCGCAACGTGGAAGCGCCCCCCCCCCTCCTGTTCGGTGATATAGCCCAAAAGCTAATCGGCACTAGGTCAAACCAAGGCCCAACCAAATATCAAGTTCGGTTAAACTAAGTAAATTGGTTTATAAAGTACAGTGTTCGAATTCAAAAAGACAGATATTTTCTAAAAATGGTCGAATTGAGTTCAGGAAATCTCAAAACGTGTAACTTCATAAAAAAACTGAAAATCTAAAATTTTTCTGAATCTTATACTTTCTTCCTGTATATATAGAGGACATAATAATAAATCCACTTTTTAAAAAATAAGTAGTCAATTTCAGTTAATTCAAATGTAAGGCGATCTCAAAACGTGTAAATTAATCGAAAACCTGAAATCGAAATTTTTTCCGTATCCTCTACATTCTTCTTATAGATGCAGAAGCTAGTAATAAATCTACTTTTTAAGAAAGCTAGTATGTTGTGGTTACAGCAATACATTCTTCTTTGTTTTTCTATACAAATTCACAAAGTACAAATAATTTATTAAAACTATTATTCAATAAAATTATCTAACATGATGGATGCAAATGATTTTCATCTTAGAGAAAACAAACACTAAATATCTAAGAAACGACAGTTTTAATGTCTTTAAATAACATCATAAAAAATGTGTTTTTATAATAGTTATCTTCCATCACGTTTCGTACAGTTATATGCCATAGAAGTTGAGATATAGCCTTCCTGTTATAGAGGAAATTTGCAGTATTACATCGTCATATATTGACTGATAAACATCCAACTTGAATCAGCATAATGCCTTATTACACATCAAGTTTTATTTGATTATAAGCAATAGAACCTGAGATATAACCTTCCTTTAAATTGCGGAAATTGCTGTGTATCAGAGACACCTGTTGAGCAGTTGATACCAAAAGTTGGTAGGCCCTAATTTATGTCAAGGTGCGTTTACATATAAATTTATATGCAATTTTGGGCAGTAGTTCGTAAGATATAGCCTTCCCTTAAATTGCGGAAATCGCTGTGTAGAAGTGCCACCTATTGAGTGGTTGACACCAAAAGTTGATAGACACTAATATATGTCAAAGTGCATCTACGTATCATGAAAAACGGCAGTTTTTCTAGTGACGCAAGCGAAAAAACAAACGAACGCGGCGACCGACACTCAGCGGAAAATACGAACGAAAACTGCGACACTCATATATACAGCTAATTTGAGATCAAAGAAACCGCTGAAAGCCGACACTTAATATCTCAGGAAATATGGGATGTTTTTTCTGATATTTTCAAAATAGCATTTTACCTTCTGTCTGATCCTACCCTGAAATCGCTACATTTCTGCGTGCAATATATTTTGAGATATGAATTGGCTTATATAAGTTGTAAATGGACGGTCTATAGGGGTGGTTAAATTTTTCTCGAATATGGCTCGAGCGAATGTCGTTTAATTGATATATGATATTAATCGCTTTTATCTGATGTGCCTGACATCTCCCTTTGTCCTAGGAAAACTATTTTTCTTCTTTTCCATCTGAAATACTGAATATCAAATAATCGTTTTGGCTCCCTCTATAGGGAATTGGCGTCAAAAATAAACACAAAAATATAAAAAAATATTTTTCTTTTTTTAATATATATATTAAATGAGTTATTTATTTAGGTACTTGTATTTTATATGACATTTGTTTATCAAACATATTCATAGTATTTACATTGTTTTCATGCTGATACGTTGTTAACTTTCAAAATTGGTTCTATTTTAAAAGGTGATTGCAACAACAAAAATTTTTTTGAAAAAATTCTTAAAACAGAATTTGAAAATAATTAATTTGCTCATTAAGTTTCTAGTATATATATATATATATATATATATAAATTACAAAATCTTAAGCTATAATAAAATTTTGAATAGATTAAGATTTTTTAAAAATTAAATTCATAACAAACTATACTACTTAAATATTTACCAGTATAAAAATTTCACTTTTTAAAGATTTTTCTATTATTATTTATTTTTCTCTTTTAAATCAAAGCTATACCTAAAAAATTATAATAAGAAATAAATATAAATAAGAAATTTTTGTCATTTTTAAAATGTACTATATTATGCCTTTGTAATGTTGCATGTTTCCATCCCTCAAAAAATATTCTTTCTTAAAGTTTTTTTTTTTAATCACTTTTTATAAAATTTTGAAATTTCATTTAGTTTGTTATTTTGTTCGAGTATGACATATAAAACAAACTTTTTATACAGTGTTATAACTCATTACCATGCTCCTTTAATTTTACGTTTTGATCATTAACCCCTAAAAAGTAATGATATCAATACAAAAAACCTTTAACGGGTTAAAAGTTTGTGACGCAGCACTGTACTTTATGGCTATAAGAACTAAAAATACGGGTCTTAAAAATAATGATATCAAATTTTCAGTGACGCTTTGATATTAATTAAATTATACATAGATTTTCTTATTTGAATTTGCTTTTTCCTTTTATTTATATTTACAGTGTAAACGTTATTTTCAAGATAAAATAATATATAGCATTTACTCATTGATACCTTTCCATTCATATCTCTTATACTATGAAAGCATGTGTTTTAAAAGATATTATATGAAATTCCAGTAACGCAGTGGTGTTACATTAAATGATTTGTTTTTAAATTTCACTGCAATTATTTTGTTTTGCATATTAAAGTATATGTGCACATCGAAATATTGCTTTTAATTTTCAAATACGCTGTCAAATATATCACTTTCATTAAGCTTATATTATGTACTGAAATATATTTATTTCAATGAATTATTCTATCTTTTGCGCCATCCAAAACTGAAAAAAATTTCACAATTTTTTTTCTTTGCAGCACAATATCTATTTGCATGCATTTTCAATTTATTTGGATGAAATGATACAAAGTAAACATTTCCATATATTTTACTTACAGTTTTGGATGGCGTGACGCAAAAGATAGAATAATTCATTGAAATAAATATATTTCAGTACATAATATAAGCTTAATGAAAGTGATATATTTGACAGCGTATTTGAAAATTAAAACCAATATTTCAATGTGCACATAGACTTTAATATGCAAAACAAAATAATTGTAGTGAAATTTAAAAACAAATCATTTAATGTAACACCACTGCGTTACTGGAATTTCATATAATTTCTTTTAAAACACATGCTTTCATAGTATAAGACATGTGAATGGAAAGGTATCAATGAGTAAATGCTATATATTATTTTATCTTGAAAATAACGTTTACACTGTAAATCTAAATAAAAGGAAAAACAAATTCAAATAAGAAAATCTATGTATAATTTAATTAATATCAAAGCGTCACTGAAAATTTGATATCATTATTTTTAAGACCCGTATTTTTAATTCTTATAGCCATAAAGTACAGTGCTGCGTCACAAACTTTTAACCCGTTAAGGGTTTTTTGTATTGATAAATTTACATGCAATTCTGTGCAGTAGTCTCTGAGGTATATCCTTTCATAAATTGCGGAAATCGCTGTATAGAAGTGCCACCTGTCAGCCGATAAGCATTCAAATTAAATCAGCATAATATATGATAATAGCCTTCTTAAATATCAAGTTTTATTTGCTAACTAAAAATTTGCTAAATTTCAGTTAGCAAATTTTTATTAATAGCTCTTAATGTAACTGAATATTTTTGTGTGGCCCTGTAAATCTAATGCTAATCATACTATATTATATAGAAGGCATTCTTTTGTGTATACGAATAAAATATTTCAATTGCATTAAGCTTTGAGCAAAGTAAAAATATTAAGATTTGGTTTATAAAAAATATCTCTCATAGAACGCAATGCTTTGGAATATTTTCAAGTGTCCCTGATATACACAAACCAGTTAGAAATATACTTTATTTTACATAGGAAACATCCGATAGGGAACTTGAAAAACATATTAAAATTTCATTAAAGTTTCTGTACAGTAAAGGTATTAAAATATGGTTTATAGAAACGCTCTCATAGAACACAATGCTTTCGAATAATTTTGGGTGTCCTTGTACACATATCAGAAGAGGTATTCCACTCCAATTTCAACAGGGAACATCCGATAGTGAACTTCAATAAAATCTATCGGTTTGAAGAAATTCCATAAATGTGAAATGAAGTTAGTATTTCTTGACAAAAAATTTTTAGTGTAATTCTATTATTTAGTAAAACAGTGAATTTTACACAATTTTTCGTTAAATAACAGAAAAATATTATATTACTTAGTAAACTACAGCTAACTAATCTTAAAATACTTTCATTGAGCTTTGCAACTTAGTCAAAATTTAAGATTTGCTTAACATATGATATTCCACATTGTTATGCAAATAGTATTGGATTGCACTTAAACTACAAACATCTCAAATAGTTTAAAGTTTTTGGGAGAAAAATATTAAAGATTTTTATTAGAGACTTAGAAATGTATACAAGTTAATTTTTGTAAAATGAGAATTGTTTTAATGTAACTTAGTGATATTTAAAACAAATACATATCAGTTCATGTTTGTAAAATATAATTTGATGTTTAAGGAGAAAATTTTTACTTTAAAGTGTAAAAGTTTTTTTACAGGTCTTTGGTTTTATACACAAAATAAAATAATACAAGTCAAGAATTGCGGGTAAACATAAGTACTTTTTGTTAAATTATACATTTGTGACATGGTGGATAAGGGGAAATTTGAAATTTACGTCATAAGGGTTATGACTATGACGTCAGCTAAAGGTTGTCCAGTCATGCCTAAACTTGTAAGTATATATATATATATTCTTTGTTATTACTTCGCTTATGGTTTTTGGTATCTTATAAGTTTTATCTACAAATTTTCTAACCTAACGTTTTGTGTTAACTACTAAAAAATGGTTACATTTTTCTAAGTTATGTGACATAAAGAAAACATTTGACAAAAATGTTTAAACCATACTAAAAAATTTTGTAAAATTTCACAAACTTCTAAAATTAAACTTTTACAATTCTTAAAAATATTTTCTGTATTCTAAAAATATTAAAGTAAATACAGTCATGAGAACAAAAGTTTGAGTTTATACTCTAAAATTATTTTTACACTCTTCTGAACAGAGTTTGTCATTTTAGTTAGAGTATGCAAATCACTCTGAATATTACATACCTAAAGTAAGATTCAAGCTATGATACCTAGGAAAATACTAACTTCATAAGTATATCCAAAAAATTTTATAAGTTAGTTTTTCAGAAAAAATGTTAATAATATATATATTCATTTAAGATTTCATAGACACTTTATGAATGAGTAACAAAACAATTTTACGAGTTTTTTGATTTTTCAATGTATGTTTGATAGTTTATAAAACTACTATCGTGTATGAATTTTACTTAGTGTTTAAATATTATGCTCAAACAATTCTACTACAATAATGAAAAAAGTATACCTCTAATACATTTTACGTAAGTAACTTTTTTACATGTTCAGGTTTTAAAAATATGGTACTTAAGTTTATATTATAATAGAAAATATTGTATAAAAGGTGATTCCATAATAAAAATTAAAATAAATCATTTTTATTGAAATCTTTTTATTTGAAATTCTTTTACAATAATATAAAACAACAGATTCAAACAAATCTATGTTGTTGGGATATCGTTCTTACATTTGGTATTAAAGTTATTCAAAAAATTTAACAAGACTAGATTTTCATTGTTGAAATTATCTGTTACAAACTTATTTTGTTTCATACTATAATCGTTCAAATTCGTATTTTCACTGTTAACATAAAAATCGTGAACATCATTTAAGCATTTGGGGGGGGGGGGGGGGGGGGATTAAAGTTATACAAAAAATTTAACAAGTTCAGACTTTCATTGTCATAGTTTGCTAGAGGAAAACCAGTTTGTATCATGTTAAAATTATTCGAGTCGTTATTTTCAACTTTGGTAGATAAACCATGAACATTATTTTTACTTGTATATTCCACATTCGAATTATTCAAAAAAAATTTTAGGTCTAAATCTATATTTTCATTTTGAAAGTTGTAGGAAGATAAACCAAAAACATCGTTCATACATTCGGATATGAAAATTATCCAAAAAAATTAACAAACCCAGATTCTTGTTTTCATTGTTAACTGTTGGCAATTTATCGTTAGTACTTCGTTCATTACATTTTCTGCGAATGTTAAAGACTTTAAGATGATACTTTGTTGCAATAATTCATATTTACACTGAAAAGTTTCAGAGCATTCACCACATGTAGTTTGGATTGAAGATTTTCTATGCATATTTCTTTTATGCTTTAAAAAATGTCATTTGTTTATAAAAGTATCAGTACATTCGTCACAGGTGTACGTATGCAAAGTCTTTTTATGATTTTTTCGCTTATGGTTTGAAAAAGCATGTTTGGTTGGAAAGGTTATTGAACATTCCTCACATTTATACTTAGGTTTGCGATGAAACATCCTCTTGTGTTTTTCTAATTCATACTTGCGTTTAAAAGTATCATTGCAAAGAATACATAGATATTCAGGTAAGACTTTTTGATGAAATAACCTCTTATAAATCACACTTGCGTTTGAAATTTTCGATACAATATTCACATTTGTATGTTATGAAAATTTTTCTGTGAGTTTCTATATGTGTATTTCAACTATGTAAAGTAACAAATCCTTTCTCACATACGTAACAAATATTAGGATTTATATCATTGTGAATCTTCACGTGTCGAGTAATACAGGATTTTTTTTAATGACTTATTACAAGTTGGACAAATAAAAAGTTTGAGCAACTTCTCATCCTCAAAACTTGATGAAGGAGGTTGTTTAACAGAAACGTGGGTCTCCTCAGATGGTAAAGTGTTATCTATTTCGTACTTTAGTTTTTGAAAGTATGAAAAATCTCTCTAAAAATGAGACTTTAAAAATATGTAAAAACTATTAAGTATGAGAAATAAACAACTCTACAGCGAGAAAAGATTGTAACTAATTCAAATTTTTTCTTCGTTCTTCAGTTTTACTTAATAATCAGTGCGAAATTCTTTCATTTTATGCCAAATTTTTATAACTAGCGCCAATATTAGTAGGAATTTAGCTAAATATTATCTTACACCGTGCTATAATAGTCGAATCTTGTGGAAAAATCTAGTTCATCAACATGTCTAAACAGATAATTTGTACTATTACACTCTGTATTTTTATATAAGTAGCATCTTTGTTAAAATTTTTAGGATAAAATATTTTCAGACCTGAGTTTTTTAACAGTTGACTATAGATTTGTGAAAACTTGTAGTTTAGAATTTTCAAAGAAGATAGATTGTTAATACTTAAAGTTTTAAGTTCATGATTTCATTATACATCTGCAACTTCTTAAATTGTTGAGTTTATATCATACAACTTTTAAATTTGGTAAGGGAGATTTTACATTTTTTCAATCTAAAAAATTAAGTTAATTTTTCTGAGATGGTATTCGCATTAAAAATATTTTGTGAAAAAAACTTTCCATTTACAAAAAAATTCAGTTTAAAAACATATGTTTGGAAAACTTCAAACTATATTACTTAAAAAAGTTAGAAATATATTACATCGTAAAATAAGATGCGTTATTAACACATGTGAAACACTAAAATTCCATATTACTTACAAACTTTGAATAAATACCATAAAATGCAATAAACTCGCAACAATTGTTTCGGGTCGAAAAAACACACGACCCTTCATCAGGCGAATAAAGTAAGCACGAGTGCTGCAGTCAAAGCGGCAACGCACAAAATCGTTTAAGAAGAAAAGAAAAACTTTATTAAGTAGAAAGTAAATATAACTACTGGTGTGAGAGAATTGTATAAGAAAACAAGAAAATAAATAAATGAGTAAGATTAAACATATAACAATATAAGGATATCAAAAATTAAACGAAAATCTAAATTACGTGAGTAATTTCCAAGCATCAGAGAAGAATGAAGTGGAAGAAATATCATTAACAAGATTTTTCGAATTTTTAAATATGTAAAATGCTTCATGAATATCCAAATGGGAGGAACAGACAGGAGATGAAATTATGTTAGTGTTGGAAAAATCAAAACGATGACCTTGAGACCAGCAGTGGGAAGCAATAGAAGATTTGGTAATCTCTTCATTACGGACATTCCTACGGTGCTCATTTATTCTGTATTTCAAACGCCTCCTAGTTTGACCAATATAACCTAAGTTGAAAGACGAACACGGAATTAAATAAATTCCCGAACGGTTTTCGGTGGGAATGAGATCCTTAAGAGAAGATAATTTTATTTTATTGACGGGTTTGTAAATAACTTTGAAACCAAACGGTGAAAGAATTTTAGAGATTTTAAAAGAGAGTGAAGAATAAAAAGGTAAAACAACTGGGATGAGACTGTGATCGTTTAATTTGGAAGCTGAACGTTTAGGATTCTTAAATTTATATAGAGCTTTATCGATGATAGATGGGTTATAGCCACGAGGGAGAGCAAGAGATTTTAAATAATTAATTTCTTTCGAAAGATTAGACGGATCAGAACAAATATGTAAGGCACGATAAACATAAGTGTAAAAAGCAGACATTTTTTTGTTGAGGGGCGTGGTTAGAGAGAGCATGCGGCGGCAAAGAGACTGAGGATGGTTTTCTAAAAACAGTAGTTGAGAAACAATCCTTTTCTTTATTCCCAAGAACGTCAAGGAAAGGCAAAGAGCAAGCCTGTTCAACCTCAAAAGTGAATTGAATGCATCGGTCAATCGAATTGACCAAATCAATCGAATTGAATTCTTTTGATAAAAGATTTTTTTTTAATTTTATTTACTTAATAATAAAAGTTTGAGTTGAGAAGGAATATGCGTGTACAGCGCACGTATATCCTCAAACGTGCGCGCGCAGCGCGCATGGGTCTGCGCTGCCGAAGGCAATGGCGTCCCGGTGTGAGTTTTTACCCGATGCTAAATGATATATTTTTTAATTCCTTTTCTTGAGAATGAAAGTTAATGAGTAATAACATGGAATTTTGAGAAGTCATAAGGATGGTGAAGGAATACGTGCGCGCAGCGCACGGGTCTACGCTGCCGAAGGCAGTGGGGACCCGGTGCGACATTTTTCCCGATCAGAATTATTTTCTCTTTTTTTATCACATAATAAAAATTAATGCAATTTTGAGAATTCATTAATTATTGTGATTCATTTAAAAATAGTGACCAGCGAAGCGGGCGTAGCCTGCTAGTATACAAATACTTGCTTACTTAATAGTATAAGATTATAAGATAAAAACATTTTTATAAACCATGTTTTTAAATTTTCTGTTGAATCATAGCTATAGAACTAACTACATTAGCACTTTATCAATGTGTATTGTTACGAAATCTATAATAATAAATGGAAAGGTTTGTCTGTCTGTCTGTCTGTTCTTTTATGCGTTCAGCCCCTATTGAACGCAGAAGTACAAGAATTGACATACGGATACTCTGGAGCCTTTCCGATGTTTTCCTCGAAACAGAATTTAAAAATCTTAATTAGTTTCGGAGATATTAATTAAAATGTTGACCCATGTCGATCGAACAATGACCAAAAATCCTTATTGCTTAAAAAGAGGCATTCTATCAGCATTCAGCAGACGTTTTTAACGGCTGTCTCTAACGGAAACAAAACATGTGCAAGAATAGTTTCGTTTTCAGGTGATGATGTCGCCTTAATGTCAGATGATCTTTAACTGGGGTTAAAAATTGCAAATTTCAAAGTGCTTCAAATTTTCTTTTTCGTACAAAACATTAATATACAACCTATTCAGCACAAAACCAACCTGCAGTTAAAATTTCATCAATTTTCATTAATAAACAAAGCAGTTACATTTTAATTGCATATTAAATTTTATTCTAACACGTAATCTTTCAATAGACGATAGGAGTTTCCATAGCAACAAAATACATTTGAATTAACTAAAAAAATACTTTTTCTTTTTCTTTTTGCTTCCATCTGGATGTAATTAATGTCACATGATCTTGAACTGAGGTTAAAAATTGCAAATATCAAAGTGCTTCAAATTTTCTTTTTCGTACACAACACTTAATATACAACCTATTCAGCACAAAACCAACCTGCAGTTAAAATGTCATCAATTTTCATTAATAAACAAAGCAGTTACATTTTAATTGCAAATTAAATTTTATTCCAACACGTAATCTATCTTTCAATAGACGATAGGAGTTTCCATAGCAACAAAATACATTTGAACGAACTAAAAAATACTTTTTCTTTTTCTTTTTACTTCCATTACCCGACTACCGTGGTATATATAGGTTTTGGGATTGTCCTGATTAGGTTTTCTTTTGTATCTCAGCTACTAATTAAAATAATTTCATAAGTAACACATTATTCGAAAGCTTTGTTGATTTGGAATTGAACAGTAGATTACAAAAATTTCTACCGCCAGATATTTTAAAATTTCGATATTTCAAATTCTAATTAAATTATTTTTAATACATCATTCGAAAGATATTTTAAAGTTCTTTTAAATTATCGAAAGTTTTCACCAGATTTACACGTTTTCAGGTGTCTTGAATCAGTTTTATATCTCAGTTATTAATTTAAAAAATTTCATAAGTAATACATCATTTGAAAGCTTTGTTGAGTTGATACACATTTTGAAGTACTTTTACATTATCGAAAATGGAATTCGAGATTTCATCCTATCTACACGTTTTGCGGTGTTCTTATTAGGTTTTCCTTTGTATCTCGGCTACTAATTAAAATAATTTCATAAGTAATACATCATTAGAAAGCTTTTTTGATTTGGAATCAAACAGTAAATTACAGAAATTTCTACCGCCAGATGGCGCTGTAATATTTCAAAATTGCAATTTCTAATTATGAACCGCCAGATGGCGCTGTAATATTTTAAAATTTCAATATTTCAATTACTAATTATGATTAAATTATTTTTAATACATCATTCGAAAGATATTTTAAAGTTCTTTTAACTTATCGAAAGTTTTCACCAGATTTACACGTTTTGAGGTCTCCTGAATCAGTTTTCTTTTGTATCTCAGCTACTAATTAAAATAATTTCATAAGTAATACATCATTAGAAAGCTTTTTTGATTTGGAATCGAACAGGGGAATACAGAAATTTGTACCGCCATATGGCGCTGTAATATTTTAAAATTTCAATATTTCAATTCCTAATTATGATTAAATTATTTTTAATACATCATTCAAAAGATATTTTAAAGTTCTTTTAAATTATCGAAAGTTTTCACCAGATTTACACGTTTTGAGGTGTCCTGAATCAATTTTTTTTTTTTTTTGTATCTCAGTTATTAATTAAAAAAAGTTTATAAGTAATACATCATTTGAAAGCTTATTTTAGTTGATACATATTTTAAAGTACTTTTATATTATCGAAAATGGAATTCGAGATTTCACCTGATTTGCACGTTTTGAGGTGTCCTGATTAGGTTTTCTTTTGTATCTCATTTGCTAATTAAAATAATTTCATGAGTAATACATCATTTGAAAGCTTTGTTGATCTGGAATGGAACAATAGATTACCTAAATTTCTATCGCCAGATGGCGCTGTAATTTTTTAAATTTTCAATATTTCAAATTCTAGTTATGATTAAATTATTTCTAATACATCATTCGAAAGATATTTTAAATTTCTTTTATATTATCGAAAGTGGAATTCGAGATTTCACCTGATTTACAATTTTAAGGTGTCCAGATGAGGTTTTTTTTTGCATCTCAGCTAATTGAGTAAGACCGTTCAAAATTGGTATATGTAAGTTAATTAGGAGGGGCTGGAAGGGTGGGGAAGGAATAGGCGCACAGCGCGCATGGGGTTGGGACCCGGTGCGAGTTTTTACCCGATGATAAAAGATTTTTTTTTAATTTTATTTTCTTAATAATAAAAGTATTTGGTTTCAACGCCCGATAATTCGATTCTGAATATTTTTGAAAGTGTAGAATTATTAGGAAAGGCTTGAGGGGGAATGGGGGGGGGATTGGCGAAGGGGAAAAAAAAAGAGTTACAGCGTTTGAAATTGTTATTATTAGGTTTTAAAGAAAGATAAATCGATTGCGGATATTTTCAAGTGTAAAATTATTAGAAGGGACGGAAAGGGGGGGGGGTTGGCAAAAACGTAGAAAAGGAACGGTTGTTTCGGAGAAAACAACGGAAAACCCAGAACGCCTTTATTCTTTCATATTTTGCAGAGTTTCGAATTCTGATACTCCTTTCACAATTCATACTATGGATTTTCAATATTATTTAGCCCGGAATTACGCAAGTTTCGGAGAAAACCACGAAAAAGTCAGACATAAATCGTTTTATAATAGTGTTTATATCATTTTTGTATCTCAGCTTCTAATTAGCATAATTTCAAAAGTAATATGTCATTTTGAAACTTATTTGAATTGAATTGCAAGAGTAGACGCCACAAATTTCTGTCTCCTTCCATTAACCGACTACCGGAATTCGAGATTTCATGTGATTTACACGTTTTAAGGTCTCCTGATTAAGTTTTCTTTTGTATCTCTGCTACTAATAAATAATTTTATAAGTAATACATTATTTGGAATTGAACAGTAGATTACAGAATTTTCTACCACCAGATGGCGCTGTAGCATTTTTAAATTTCAATATTTCGAATTCTAATTATGATTAAATTATTTTTAATACAGCATTCGAAAGATATTTTAAAGTACTGTTATATTATCGAAAGTGGGATTCGAGATTTCACCTGATTTACACGTTTTGAGGTCTCCTGAATCGGTTTTCTTTTGTATCTCAGCAGGTATATCCTCAAACATGCGCGCTGCGCGCGCACGGGTCTGCACTGCCGAAGGCAGTGGGGTCCCGGTGTGAGTTTTTATCCGATGCTAAATGATATATTTTTTAATTCCTTTCCTTAAGAATGAAAGTTTATGAGTAATAACATAGAACTTTGAGAAGTCATAAGGATGGTGAAGGAAGACGTGCGCCCAGCGCACGGGTCTACGCGGCGGAAGGCAGTGGGGACCCGGTGCGACATTCTTCGCGATCAGAATTTTTTTTTCTCTTTTTTTATCACATGATAAAAATTAATGCAATTTTGAGAATTCATTGATTATTGTGAATCATTTAAAAATAGTGACTAGCGAAGCGGGGGTAGCCTGCTAGTTGTAAATAGTAATTGTATTTATTTTTTTTTATCAATTCCTTTTAAAACGCATTAAAACGCTCCAAAATGCAGGTAATGGACGGTGCCAAATTTGGCGACTTTTTGCCCTTGGTGACTTTTCTGGCGACTTTTGGCGAGAAAATCCTTATTATCGATATACCAGAGATGGACGTTCTAATGTGATTGGTTAAGGAGTTACGGGAATTTTCCCGAACATTCTGGGTTCGGCAGAGATGTATAAAAGTAGCTCCAGCGCGCCAAACCCAGATTAGTTAGTTCACAATCAGTTTCGTCAATGCTTGCAGTGCTATTGAAGGAATTCTGAGCCTCTTTGAATGAGATTTGCTTTATGTGTTATTGCTATAAAGTTTGTACTGTGGATTTGCTGTTGACAGCTGTTTCTTTAAGCTGTGTTTATTGGTGGCATTGAAGCTGATACTCAGTTTATAGACCTGTATTCTTTTGGAATTTTCTGTAAATAAAGCTCCTGAATTTTCGCAAGTTTCGCCTCCCATTCTCGGACAACTTACAAACCCCAATTACACAACAGTATGAAATCTTTAAATTGATAATGACGTCAAATTTTGTGAGATGCATAATTTAAATTTTTACAATTTTTTAACGATCACGTTTAATTAAATGTATTTATTTTTATGTCGAAAGACAATGAACTCTTTTTTTTTTTTTTTTCAACAATTAAATTATAGCTAATATGTTAATGGCTATTTTTATTGCTATTAGGATCTTATTATTTTTACATTTTAATTATTAAAAAAAAACTATTCAAAAATTCGAAAATTTGACTTCGAAGTATTCTGTTGTCACCGGGTTCTGAGCTACTGTGAAAGTTTCAAATGTCTAGTTAGTAGGGAAGTTAGTTAAAAATAAGTTGCAAGCTTTGTACCGGACAAACATACACACAAACAACAATAGAGTTAATAAAAATATGGTAACTTAGTACTTTGTAAAATAAGATGTGTTATTGACACTAAAATTCTTGTCTTCGTGATTTTTTCAAATATCTGCAGTCTCTTAAACTGGTAACTTTGTGATTTTATCTTACATTTACAATCTTATTATTGTGAAAATAAGTTTCTTATATTTATATTCAAAAATAAGTTATCTTAATTTCTAAATAACTTTGTGCAAAAACATTTTCAGTTTATATACATATGTTTGAAAAACTTGAAACTTTATTACTTGAGTAAAACATTTTTTAAGTATGCATAAATGCACATGAACACTTTAATCTAAGTATGCATCTGTGAACATGAATGAATGTATATATAAAACAGAAATAAATATTTTTTTAACTCTGAATTTTTTCAAAGTTAACTTTCATTATTTACAAACTTGCATATCTGTAAAGAAAAAAAAAATCTAATAAAATTGATTGAAAGGTAGCATATGAGGTGGGACATTTCCCTGTGTTAAAGCGGTAGAAAGTAGTGAAAAGTAGTAAAAAGTGTAGTGGGAAGTATTCATTTGACACAGATCGTTGAATAATTCTTTGAAAACATAGCTTAAAATAGCTAATGTTGGGAATGAATTACAAAAAAATAAATTAATAAATAAATAAAAATAAAAAATAAAAATAATAAATTCAAACATTGTCATTCGGGAAGTGTCAGGTTCGATTCCAGATCGAGTTTAAAGCTAAAAAATGGTAATTTCTAATTATCATTATGTTCGAAAACTTATCTTATTTTAAGACTGTTGCAAAATTTATTATTTTTTAAGAGTATTAGAAAAATTATAGCAACTTAAGAAAATTTATAATTAAATACAACTTTGCAAATTTTTTTAAGTATACGTGAGTAGTGTAAAAAGGGGGGTTGACCGACACGGTGGTGGCGTAGTGGCGTATTGTGGCGTAGGGTGGAGGCGCGCCTCCACCCTGACAACTCTACGCCACCACCCCGTCGGACAACGCCCCCTTTTTACACTACTTAGTCATCATCTTGGACGAGGGGGGGGGTTGCCACCGGAAGACTAGAAACTTTAACTATCATCTTGGATGAGGTTTGGTGGTGCCATCTATCGGGGAGAAGGGGAATTTTGAGGAGTTAGATTTATTTTCCTAAATTTCGGACTTAGTATTTTTTTCACAATTTTGGGGACTTCAAAATTTTTTCGAATTTTTGCTGGGGTTAGATTCGAACCGAAGGTAAAATAGTTTCACGGCTTGATAAGTGGATAAGGGCGAAATCCGAATTGGATTTATTTTTGATCCCACCTACGCAAACGGCTATTGAAAAAGGATACTTTGTTGAATACCACCCTCTTGCGAATATTCGAGACGGAGGACCTGTGGAATTTAATATTTCCGGAAATGGTGAAGACTATATTGATTTATCGGCTTCCTACCTGTATGTGAAAGTGAAAATTACCAAGTTTGATGGATCACCCTTAGCGGAAACAGATGCAGTTGCCCCCGTGAATTTATTTTTACACGCCTTGTTTTCTCAAGTGGATATTAGCCTGAACGAAAGAGTGATCTCCTCGTCGAGTAACAACTACCCCTACCGCGCCTATATTGAAACGCTGTTGAATTATGGAGAAGATGCCAAGAAAAGTTTATTGACCTGCGAATGTTTTTACAAAGATGAGAATTTAGCTGCTACAGATCCTGCTGGAGACAACCCCGGATTAAACATACGTTACGCACTCACGAATAAAAGCAAAACGTTAGATATGATTGGACCTTTGCATTGTGATATTTTTCAACAAAATCGATTGCTATTGAATATGGTTGACTTGAAAATTAAGATGACCCGAAGCAAGCCCGAATTTTCCTTAATGTGTAAAATCGATGCGGCGAAACCCATTCCCAACTACAAAGTGATTTTGGAACATGCTTCTATTTTCATACGTAAAGTGAAAGTGAGCCCAGGTGTATTACTGGGTCATGCCAAGGCCTTAGAGAAAAGTACGGCAAAGTATCCCATCGATCGAGTGTTATGCAAGACCTATTCGATCTCAACCGGAAGTAAATCCTTTATGCAAGACAATGTGTTTTTAGGAGCCATGCCGAAAAGAATTATTATTGGACTTTTAGAAAATAGTGCCTACACTGGTCAATATGATTTAAATCCCTTTTATTCCTATCATCACAAGGTTAACTTTTTAAGTGTTTACGTGGATGGACAACCCGTACCCAGCAAACCCTTGGAATTGGATTTTGAAGAAAATAACTATATAAGAGCGTATCATCATTTTTTTTTCGGGATTTAATCGAGATACAGGGATTTATCTAACCCGAGATGACTTTGCGAACGGGCATACTTTGTATGCTTTCGACTTGAGCCCTGACATGTGTGATGGACCCCATCTGAATCTACAGCAACAAGGAAATTTACGAATTGAAATCAAGTTTGCAGACACCTTAGAAAGAACCACGACTGTATTGGTGTATGCGGAATTTGAAAATATTATAGAAATTAGTAAAACACGACATGTTTTGTGTGACTTCCCCAACTGAAAATGAATTCTATAGAAATCGACACTATTTTATCCCACGATCCAGTGACCAAGAAATACTTTTCCGGTGTTTTCCCCAGTGATCAATTACCCAAGAAGATCGAGCGTTATCCTGCATGTTTTGTATGCAACGTGGACAAGTCTACAGAAGCCGGAAGCCACTGGGTGGCTTTCTACCTACCCTCCCCTACGGAAGCGGAATTCTTTGATTCCTATGGAAACAAGCCGAACTTTTTTAAAGGACCTATATCGAACTATATATCTCAATTTTCACGAGTGGTGTTTAATCCACTTCCACTGCAAAGTCATGTAACAGCTGTTTGCGGTCAATTTTGTGTGTATTATATTTATTGCCGATGTCGAGGCAAAACTTTGAAAGATTTTTTAAAGCAGTTTGTAACTGAAAATATATGTAACGACCACCGAGTCTATAATTTTGTATCCAAACGATTTCGCACACGTGCTCCTTTTTATCAATAAAAAACTATTTATAATGTAAACCTATGTGTCTGTGTTTATTTAGAATGGAGTTTCCACGCTTTCAACACCCTTTTACAATGCTCTTAGCAGGCCCCACGGGGGTCGGTAAGAGTTGGTTTCTGCGGGATTTACTGGCAGAACGACGGCGTATGTTTAACCCTCCTCCCGATAAAGTCGTTTGGTTTTACGGCATCTCTCAAAAGCTTTACGAGGAAATTCCCGATGTGACGTTCGTGGAAGGGTTTCCTTCTAATTATCGGGAATATTTAGGTACCCATTCTTTAATGATTTTAGATGATTTGATGGTGGAATGTGGGGGTGATGAACGATTAACCCACCTCTTTACCAAAGGAAGTCACCATTTAAATTTAAGTATTATTTTTATTACTCAAAACCTTTTTCATAAAGGTAAAGAAATGAGAGGTATTTCCTTAAACAGTCAATACTTAGTACTTTTTAAAAATCGTCGGGACATGAGTCAAATTACGCACTTGGGCAGACAATTATACCCGAGATCAACTCAGTTTTTTCAAGAAGTGTTCGAGGATGCTACCAAACAGCCCTTCTCTTATTTGTTGGTGGATTTAAGGAATGAAACCCCCGAAGGAATGCGACTCAGAACGCGTATATTACCGGGGGAAACCCAATTTGTGTACGAGCCCAAAAAAGGTTTAAAAGGAAAGCCCTACTGATTTTAATTCATTTGGGATCATGACGTTAACGAGGAAACAACTTCGAGACTTGGAGCTTATAAAGTCTTGTCCTCAAACCTTACGCAAGCATTTGTTAAAAAAATTACCGACTCGATCTGTCAAGGCTATTTGCGAATGTACCCTGAACGTATTAAAAGGAAACGTGCCTCTCTCCTCTCATCAGAAAAGGTCTTTAAGGAAATATAAGACGACTCTTCGAAAAATTGGTACCAAGAAAGGAAGTTTATTCAACAAGAAAAAATTGATTGTTCAACACGGCGGATTTTTAAATATTTTAATCCCAGCTGCATTGTCTGTTTTAACCGGCATCATCAATGGAATTCGCAGCTAAGTATGCGTTGGTACCGGAAGAAGAATTTTCTAAGCATACGCCTTCTAAAAAGCAAATGACGGAATTTGATTTAGCTATGGCTAAAATATTAAATAGTTCTCTACCGGATCAAGAAAAAATTCAACACTACTACGAACTCTTAAAAAGAAAAATGGATTTGCAAGAATATAATTTGCCTTGGATGTCTAAACAACTCGAAGAAGAACCTGAAAAAGTGGAACCTAAACAAGTGGAGTCTATAAAACAAGAACCCCAAGAAGACTATGAAACCTTTGTGTTATCATCTGTAGCTAAACCCATGAAGAAACAAGCCGAAGCCTTATTAAATTTTCTCAAGTCTCATTCAAACAAGTTTAAGTGGAACCCGAAAGGAGAGATTACATACAACGGAAGGACAGTGGAACATTCTAATTTAGCGGAACTCTTTCATTTCATCTTTTCCGTGAATAAAAAACCACCTATTACACCCCAGGACAAAGTGAATTTTTGCAAGCCTTGAAAGATATGGGAGTACCCCAAAGTATTATTAAGAATCGATATTTGTCTTCAAGAAAAAACATTGTCAAACCGAAAAAGAAACTTATTGTAAAAAAACCTGTTGTTAAACTCAACCCTGTAACCTGGGAAACATACTAAATAAAATGAATTTGTATCTATCCATACGTGTGATTATTTATAGAATAAAATACACTTACCTGAAAACACGTCCTACTCCAACGGCTGCCTTGAGAGAAAGGAATGATAAGGAGAGTTCTTATCAGCGACGCGAGGTCACGTGATTAGGGTGACGTCACGAGTAATGTGATTGGCTGTGCTCAGTCACGTGATCATGACGTCACGCGTTATCTGATTGGCTACCTCTGGTCACGTGACGAGAGTCTTATCTTATCAGAGATTGCTTATCAGCGATCACGGGTCAATGATTTACACTTATTGAAACCCCAACTTATAAATAATTTGTCTTTCATTAAAAATGTAAGTCACATGTACACGTAAAAAAGTTATATAATTAATTTTACAGAGTACTTAAAAAATAATGTATAATTAAGTTTAAGATTTTTTTTTTTTCTATAGTATATATATATACATATATAAATTTTTAGTTAGAAAGTTTTTATTAAAATACAATAATCAAAGTTTTGTACGATATTAATTTACATTGCACCTAAAACTTTAAATATATAGAAACAATTGTACAGTTGGTTTTGTCTGAAGCAAATATAAATAATAAAATCTTATTCAATTTAGTTTTTAAAACACCCTAAAGATTTCAGACACACATATTTTTATCTTGTTTAAATAAAATTTTTAAAATGAAACAATATTAATGTTATAAAATAATACACTCACCATGACTCACCGAGTGTGCTATTCCATCAAATTATTCCGCATACATGTAATAACATGTCTGACTTAGCTATATACTGAATTACCACTATTTCAGAAAAAGTTGGGACTTACCTTAAAACACGTCCTACTCCCTTGGTAGACTTGGAGGAAATGGATACGAGACATTCTTATCAGCGATGCCAGGTCACGAGGTCAGTGATGTCACGAATGATGTGATTGGCTATGCTCAGTCACGTGATCATAACGTCAACCCCTCATCAGTGACATCACCGATTGCTTATCAGCTAGCACAACGCGCGGAAATGTCCTTCACTACGCAGAGAAAAATATTCAAAGTCTACGGGACATTACTCGAAACGATTCCATTGTCTTATACGGTAAATTGAAATATAACACGCGGAAAAAAAGATCGACATATACCGGAGAAACTATCCATACTGTCCGATGAAAATAAGTCATACACCTAAGGAGATGCTAGCAGGATGAGAGACAAACTGCAACTGAAATCTAACGATTTGAGAAGGGCTATAAATCTCTCGTGTTGATTAGAGTGTTTTGAAGAATGGGTTTTCCCCTCATTTAAGCAGAAAGGATGAGTCATAGGTTTTCCCTCACCTATCACGAAGATATCTCTTAATTAAGTTTCTTAATTAAAATTATGCAAATTATATGCAAGTCTTTCAAATATCTCTTAAGTAAGTTATCTAATTAAAATTATGCAAATTTTATATAAATCTTTCATGTTTATCATATGCTCTCCTAGTTAAAGATTTAATAAACCTAACTTTTATACAACATAAATAAATTTAATAAGTATAATCTGTTCAATGAATCATCAACCGATGAGTCATCAACCGATAACTCATCAAACGATGACTCATCGTAAACATGTGCGAACATGTCTAAACATGTTTAAACATGAATCTACTTGAACACTAATATTTTACTGAATAAGTGATAATTACTATATGAATCACAAAGTATACGATATTGGAAATTAAGTAAACAACTGAATATCTGTGTCTGTCTTATTTTGAAATATTTTATTGATTTTATTTCTTAAAAGATTTAATTAGAAATATTTTATTTCATAAATGATTCAATGAATTTATAAGTTTGAAATAACTATTTTATTTCTTTAAACAATTTATTTTAAAGAGATTCACTGTGTAGGGGTTTAATAATTTAAAAGATATATTTCTTAAAACAATTTATTTTTAAGAGATTCACTTTCTAGGGATTGAATTGAAAAGATATATTTTATTTCGTAAAACATATAATAAAACCATTTATTCATAAAGCAATCCACTTGAAAAAATAATTTTTAATAATCAAATTGAAATAATAATTATTATTTTCCTTTAATTAAAAGTGTATACATTATCTCTTCATTAGAAATATGCAAATGAGTATGTTTCATATTTCGCGTAAGATATCGTACATGTGTGAACAAGGGAGTTGACTCACCTTGGAAAATCCATGAGGGGAAATATGCAAATGAATCAACCTCTACACCGATAAGTCATCCTGCATGAACTTTCTCGTAAGATCCACGGGGGTGAATCAGCGTGACGCATGCGGATTTCCCCTTATCTAGATTAGATAACCCGCTGCAACTCATTTCTCAGGTCATTCGTAGATTATCTACTGCGCAGTGAAGACGTGTTTATAGCTCTCTCCTTTACCGACGTTCGCGAAGTTTTCTACCCGTAAATTTGTTGTGTTTTTCGGCATATTGGATTTTAGTTTTCCCGTACCATTATAATGGAAGGATTCACCAACAACAATCAACCTATGGATTTTGAAAATGCAGTAAGTATATTTATCTAGTAATCATTGATTTTAATTGATTTTCTAACTGTGTTTAATCATTTTTAGTGAAATATGAGTTATTAAATTGTAATAAGAATTCTTTAACTTAATTTATTACTTTTTATGATATGTTAAAAATAAATTTGATTGACACTATGCTAAAACCTATTTATAATGTGTTTAAAATAAATTTCATTTCGAATCTTTATTTTGTTAAATGAGAAATCTATTTTTATTTATAATGTGTTAAATATAAATTTAATTTCGAATCTTTATTTTGACAAATGGGAAATCTATTTTATTTCATTCAATAAACTATATAAAGTGAAATTTAAGTATGTGTAAAATC
Organism: Salticus scenicus; assembly: GCA_963930645.1. NCBI lineage: Eukaryota > Metazoa > Arthropoda > Arachnida > Araneae > Salticidae > Salticus > Salticus scenicus. The sequence continues at coordinate 556,208 of CAWVNO010002271.1, read as the reverse complement.
TGTTTATAATGTGTTTAAAATAAATTTCCTTTCGAATCTTTATTTTGATAAATGAGAAATCTATTTTTATTTATAATGTGTTAAATATAAATTTAATTTCGAATCTTTATTTTGATAAATGGGAAATCTATTTTTATTTATAATGTGTTAAATATAAATTTAATTTCGAATCTTTATTTTGACAAATGTGAAATCTAATCTTAATAATGTGTTAAAAATAAATTTGATTGACACTATGCTAAAGAATGACTTTAAAATCTATTTATAATGTGTGTTAAAAATAAATTTAATTTCAAATCTTTATTTTGACAAATGGGAAATCTATTTTATTTATACTGTGTTTAAAATAAATTTAATTTCGAATCTTTAAATTGATAAATGTGAAATCTATTTTATTTCATTCAATAAACTATATAAAGTGAAATTTAAGTATGTGTAAAATCTGTTTATGGTTAGAAATTATTTATTGTATAAGTGAAAAAATTAGAAATTTTAATAAGTTTATTTTGTTTTACAATCTTATGACATAGAAATCTAAATTATATTTAAAACAAGAATGAAACTTAATTTTTATTATAGTACTAAAAGATTGTGTGTGTGTGTGTGTGTGATATTAATCTGAAAATTTATGCTTACACTCGAAATTATTTTTTTTCTACAACTGAAAAACTTTTTTAAATAGAAGCTTTAATTAAAACTTATTATCATAAGTTTAAACTAAAAAATTTGTTATTCTAATAAATTTATCCTGCTATTTATAACTCATACTTCGTTTGGTGAGGCTTTTTATATTATTCAAATCAAAAAGTTATTTTTATTATTATTGTTTACTTATGAGAAACTTAATTTGCATTCGTTATGAATAAAAAATTTAATTATTAACTAGAAAATCAGTTTACTTATAAGAAAGTTAATTTTCATCAAGTAGTGTTGTTTACTTAATTTCCAACATCGTATACTTTGTGATTCATATAGTAATTTTCGCTTATACAATAAAATGCTAGTGTTCAAGTAGATTCATGTTTAGGATGACTCATCGTTTGATGAGTCATCGAATAGCTTATACTTATTAAATTTATGGAGTATAAAAGTTAGATCTGCATATTCAATCTTTAACTAGGAGAATTTATTTTTCTAAAATTTTTTTTAAGTTGCATGCCTAATCCTATGTTTAGATAAAATAGTGTATTGGTTTATTACAATGCTAGCGTGTATAAAACTCCTCTTTCAATGAAGTAGATTCATGTTCAGACATGTTTAGGATGACTCATCGCTTGATGACTCATCGGTTGATGACTCATCGAATAGCTTATACTTATTAAATTTATGTTGTATAAAAGTTAGATTTGTATAACCTTTTGTATATTCAATCTTTAACTGGAAGAATTTATTTTTCTAAAAATTTAAGTTGCATACCTAATCCTATGTTTAGATAAAATAGTGTATTGGCTTATTACAATGCTAGCGTGTATAAAACTCCTCTTTCAATGAAGTAGAATCATATTTAAAATGTGTTATTGAATAGATTATACTTATTAAATTTATTTATGTTGTATAAAAGTTAGATTTGCATATTAAATCTTTAACTAGAAGAATTTATTTTTCTAAAATTTTTTAAAGTTGCATTCCTAATCCTATGTTTAGATAAAATAGTGTATTGGTTTATTAAAATGCTAACGTGTATAAAACTCCTCTTTCAATGAAGTAGATTCATGTTTAAAACGAGTCATTGAATAGCTTATACTTATTAAATTTATGTTGTATAAAAGTGAGATTTGCATATTCAATCTTTAACTAGAAGAATTTATTTTTCTAAAAATTTAAGTTGCATGCCTAATCCTATGTTTAGATAAAATAGTGTATTGGATCATTAAAATGCTAGCGTGTATAAAACTCCTCTTTCAATGAAGTAGAATCATGTTCAGACATGTTTAGGATGACTCATCGGTTGATGAGTCATCGAATAGCTTATACTTATTAAATTTATGTTGTATAAAAGTTAGATTTGCATATTAAATCTTTAACTAGGAGAATTTATTTTTTTAAAAATTTAAGTTGCATGCCTAATCCTATGTTTAGATAAAATAGTGTATTGGATCATTAAAATGCTAGCGTGTATAAAACTCCTCTTTCAATGAAGTAGAATCATGTTCAGACATGTTTAGGATGACTCATCGGTTGATGACTCATCGGTTGATGAGTCATCGAATAGCTTATACTTATTAAATTTATGTTGTATAAAAGTTAGATTTGTATAACCTTTTGTATATCAAATCTTTAACTGGAAGAATTTATTTTTTTAAAAAATTTGAAACGTAGTTTTTAAAGTTGCATTCTATGTTTATAAAATGATTCGTTTATTTTCAGTTGGGTATTTCCTTCGGTATACCCGATGATGAATTTCATATGCTGTGTGATGTTGCCGAGATGAATGACGAGGAGTGGCGAAACCCCCAATCGGATGACGTCACCCAGTCTGAACCCCAACCTGTGGCCCAACCTGAAGCCCAACCTGAGACCCAACCTGAAGCCCAACCTGAACCTTCTAAGGTATGTATTGTTTTGCATTAAAAATGAGAGTGTTTCCTTTTACAAAAGTTTTAAAAATTGTCCCTTTTACAAAAGTTTAAAAAATTGTCTTTCTTATTATAGGTTCGACCTGTTTGCCCTACTTGTGGGAAATCGTTTGCGAGAAATTGTGATTTGACTAGACACAAGAAAACACACAACACAGAAAAAATGTTCGTGTGTCTCATTTGCCATAAGGAATTCTCCAGAAAGGATGCTTTAAATAGGCACCGAAAATCGCATCACTCCTCGAGTGAATTACAAGAATCTGTAGATCCTCAGCCCGGTCCTTCTAAGGTATGTATTATTTCTTAAAGTTTTTGTTTTGTGATATTTTGAAAAATTGTATCACGTTGATTAAAAATTGTAACACTTTGATTAAAAATCGTTTTTTATTCTTTTATAGGGTTTCTCCTGTTCTGTGTGTCTGAAGGAGTTCTCCAGAAAGGATGCCTTAAACAGACATAAGAAGTTGCATGATGTTGACACTTCCACCCATCAATGTGCTACATGCCAACGAAAGTTTAGTCGCCTGGATGAGTACAACGCTCATCTAAAGACACATAGCTACCCCTGCAAAGAATGCCAGTCCACCTTTTCCTCTAAGTCATCATTAATGAACCATATGCGTGTTCAGCATTCAAATAGCCTAAGTGAGAGCCGGAAGAAACCGAAAACGACTCCTCCACCACTCTCTCGAAGACGACCCTATACACAAGCTTTGAACACGTTTAAGACGGTGCTCATTGAACCTACTGAAGCCACTCGGTACGATGTGAAAATCTTTTTAGAGTCTATTCGTGCCGAGATACATGAAAACATCCTACAGGAATTGTATGAGAAAGATTCGATCAAATGGTACCTGGTAATAAAAGTCTGCTTTGAAAGAGAGACAGCCGAAGGAGAACTGGAAATTATGGATGCCTACTTCAGAACACCCTGCTACCAGCAACACACTCCTGACTTGATTGATGATCAAATAAGTGTAGGATTCATGAAGATCATTCAAAAGTATGAAGAGTTCTTAGAGAGAGGTTCCGGCTGGGTGTTGAGAAATATTTATTACCTAGAATTCAAGTCTGCTAAATATAACCCTTTAAGAGCGAGTAGTTACCAAGAATTACCAGCTAAACTGCTTGCCAAGAAAGCTATCTTAAATATACAGAACAAGAATAACAAGTGCTTCCTATGGTGCCTGCTAGCACATCAAATGAATTTGGATTACACAAGAAAACCCGAACGAGTCTCCCACTATTTACCTCATGAAGAGGAAATCAAGATGGGTAATGTTCAGTATCCTGTTCCCATCTCAAAAATAGGCCTCATAGAAAAACTGAACAATCTTAGAATCAACGTCTTTGGCTACGAAAACTCAAAAGTGACTATTTTAAGAATTTCCGAAGTAGAAGATGTTGAAGCTATCAACTTATTACTCCTTGCGAACGAGGAAGGTGCTCACCACTATTGTTTAATCCGGAACTTTTCCAGATTGATGGGAGACCACAAAACATCGTTGCACACAGTATTATTGTTATAGATGCCTGCATGGTTTTTCGACAGAACTTTTGTTAAAAGACCATGAAACAAACTGCAAAAAACACACTGCTCAAGCCATTGAGATGCCCAGCAAGGAGAAAAATATACTAGAGTTCACGGGAACCCATCTTCAACACCCTATCAGCTATATCATCTATGCGGATTTTGAAAGTTTGCTCGAGCCTATTTCATCAGCTGCTCCATCCTCATTAAACTCCTACCTGCAACATACAGCCCGTCATACACCCTGCGGTTACGCTTATGTAATCGTAGGGTCTGATGGCAAAGCTGTGAAGCCCATCTTTAGCTATCGAGGAGACAACGCAGTCAAGCATTTTTTGGAAAATATCATCATGGAAAAAGATATCCTTGAAGACAAACTACGAGAAATTAAGCCTATGAAGCTCTCCGCCCAAGAAGAGGAAGCCTTCCAAAATACTACAAGGTGCAGCATATGTCTTCAACCCCTGTTACCTGGATGCATTAAAGTTCGGGATCACAATCACGAAACTGGAGTTTTTAGAGGTGCCGCCCATGCTAGCTGCAACCTTAATTTTAAGCAGCCTATGAAGATTCCCGTGGTTTTCCACAACTTGAAGAATTATGATGCCCAACATATTATGACAGAATTAGGCCATTTTCAAGACCATCAGATACAAGTTATCGCAACAACATTAGAAAAATATATATCATTCACTTTAAAGAAACCAGACAGTCCTGTACAACTCGTCTTTCTTGACTCGTTCCAATTTTTGCCTGCTTCGTTAGAAAAGTTGGTGAAGAATTTGGATATTAGTCAGTTTAAAATTCTAAAAGACCACTTTAATTCAAGTACCGATCTAAGTCTCCTCACCAGAAAAGGAGTATACCCCTATGACTACATTACTGGATTTGATAAATTCCAAGAAACAGTGTTGCCGCCTCCTTCAGCGTTTTTCAACTCACTTACGAATGAAGCCGTTGAAGAGGCTGATTATCAACATGCAAAAAACATATGGGAAGTCTTCAAGATAAGAAACCTCGGCGAGTATCATGACCTGTATGTGAAGACAGATGTTTTGCTCCTTGCCGATGTGTTCCAAAATTTCAGAAGTCTTTGCCTACACTATTATAACATCGATGCTGCCCATTTATACACCTCTCCTGGACTGTCCTGGCAAGCCTGTCTGAAGATGACCGATGTTAAGCTAGAGCTGCTTACGGATATCAACATGCTGCTGTTTATTGAAAAAGGGGTACGCGGGGGTGTGTCGCAGATTTCACACCGTTTCGCTGTTGCAAACAACCCGCACACTCCTCACTACGACACAAGTAAACCTTCTAGTTATATTATGTACTGGGATGCGAACAACCTTTACGGTTGGGCTATGTCCCAGTACATGCCTTACGGCAAGTTTCAATGGATGGATCCCTCTCACATTACTGAAGAATTAATCATGAACATACCCGAAGATGCAGCGGAAGGCTTCATTTTTGAAGTCGATTTGGAGTACCCGTCTCATCTTCATGATCTGCACAATAACTACCCACTTGCACCAGAAAGAATGACCGTGACAGAAGAAATGCTCTCCTCCTATGCCAAGTCCTTGTTACAGAACCAAAAATATGCAGGAACACCCAAACTGATTCCAAACCTCTACAATAAATATGAATATGTTGTACATTACAGAAATCTACAGTTATATCTAAAACTCGGAATGAAGCTATTAAAAGTGAACAAGGTTCTGAAATTTCGTCAAGCACCCTGGCTTAAAAAGTATGTGGACTTCAACACAGATAAACGAAAATCTGCAAAGAACAGTTTTGAGAAAGATTTCTTTAAACTGTTGAACAATAGCGTCTATGGAAAGACCATCGAAAATTTGAGAAAACGTCGTAACATCGAACTATGCAACGATGAAGTCAGAGCCCAAAAATTAGTTGCATCACCGAATTTTACAACTTTTAAAGAATTTTGCAATAGCCTCGTAGCTGTGGAGAGATCAAAACCTACCATCCTGATGAATAGACCGATATACGTGGGTTTCTGTATCCTTGAATTAGCAAAGTTGCTCATGTACGACTTTCATTACAATTTCGTTATGAAAAAGTATGAAAGTCGTGCAACTTTGTTGTTCACGGATACAGACTCCTTAACGTACTGTATCCAGACAGCCGACATGTACGAAGATATGAAGGAAGATCAGCATCACTTTGACTTCTCAGAGTATCCAGAAAATCACCCGCTGCATTCTAATGTAAATAAAAAGGTCCTTGGAAAGTTTAAAGATGAACTCCACAGTCAAGCTGCCTACAAATTCATTGGATTAAAGCCAAAAATGTATGCCATACAGTCAGCTGGTGGTGAAAAGAAGACAGCAAAAGGCATATCAACCTCCATTGTTAGAAAAAAATTAAGTGTTCAAGACTACCAAGAGTGCCTGCAAAAGGAGATAGCCACGTATGAGCAACAAACCAGAATCCTACAAGAATGTCATCAGCTCTACACAGTTAATCAAAACAAAAAGTGTTTATCTCCTTTTGATGACAAGAGGTATCTGCTAGATGATGGAATCACCAGTCTGGCTTATGGCCATTACAGAATACCGCAGCATCCATAGTGAAAATTTTTGTATATATTGTTCCTGCACCTTGTATATATTTTTAAATTGTTTCTGCATCCATGAAGATTGTTCCTGCACCCTGTATATATCAATTGTTTCTGCATCCATGAAGATTGTTTCTGCATCCTGTATATATTTTTATATTGTTTTGCATCCATGAAGATTGTTCCTGCACCCTGTATATATTTTTAAATTGTTTCGCACCTATGAAGATTGTTCCTGCATCCTGTATATATTAATTGTTTCTGCATCTATGAAGATTGTTCCTGCACCCTGTATATATCAATTGTTTTGCATCAGTAGTGTAAAAAGGAGAGTTCACCTGCACGGTGGAGGCGCGGAGGCGCGCTGTGGCGCGCGTGGAGCCACGGAGCCACGTAGTCACTCCGCGCCACCACCACACGCGCCGCAGGCTCCCCCGCGCCACCACCGCGCAGGTGAACATCTCCTTTTTGCACTACTTAGCCACAATCTTAAACGATGGTTCTGTTGCCTTTCAATGAGAATTTTGAGGAGTTAGATTTATTTTCATAATCTTCGGACTTAGTATTTTTTTTTCACAATTTCAGGGACTTAGTACTTTTCACGATGGAAAATATATTTCAGGGAATTTAATTGAATGAAACAAAGGTAGACGAGTATTATATAATTAAAAACATTTAATGAATGGTATAGACTTTAATATTTAGGTGTTGCCATTGGGAGACTAGAAACTTTTAGACCGCTGACATTGAAGATTATAAGTAATTTCCGGTGGGACTTTACATTTTTGAATGATTGAAGTTAATTAACATCAGTAACAATTTATGAGTATTTTAGAAACTTAGCATTTTTAGAGATTACAAATATATTGCGTTAAGATAATAAATAAGGAATTTAAACAGGAGTTCATACTTTTAGTGTTGTCATTGGAAATTTATATTTGGAAATTTTTACAGAATTTATAGAAACAAGATGATTCTAATACTGCATTCTAATTGGTAAATGAGTATACTTAGTATTTTAGAACTTGAAATTTAGAAATTTTTACAGATTTAACTAGAAATTTTCGTATTTTGTGGATTAACACACAGATTTAAAAACAAAACAATAATAAATAATTTAAAACATAATACTGCATTCTAATTGGTTAATGAGTATACTTAGTATTTTAGAACTTGTAATTTAGAAAATTAGAAATTTTCGTATTTTGTGGATTAACACACAGATTTAAAAACAAAACAATAATAAATAATTTAAAACATAATACTGCATTCTAATTGGTTAATGAGTATACTTAGTATTTTAGAACTTGAAATTTAGAAAATTAGAAATTTTTACAGATTTAACTAGAAATTTTCGTATTTTGTGGATTAACACACAGATTTAAAAACAAAACAATAATAAATAATTTAAAACACATATTTTTCAATAATGAATGTCATACAATTATATGTATAATTAATTATTTTAAAACAAAAACGATACGCATAAATTTAAAAACAATAATAAATAATTTAAAACACATATTTTTTAATAATGAATATCATGTAATTATATGTATAATTAGTTAGTTTAAAACAAAAACGACATTATAAGCAATAAAGTTGTGTAAACTAAATTTATACACATCATGACTTTATGTTAACACTAAATAAGTTTTACTTTTAAAATTTCTTTAAGCTCTAACTTATAAATACTATTAATACAATCGTTAAAATTGAACGCTGAAACAAAGGTGGATGAATTTAACGAATGGTATAGACTTTGATCTTAATATCTGCGCATTACCATTCGGAGATTATAAATTTATTACAGAATAAATAGAAATTTGCCTATGTATTTCATGGAATTTGACAAAATAAAACAAGGGGTTGGTGAGTATTATATAATTAAAAACATTGAATGTGAATGGTATAGACTTTGATATTAAATTTGGGTGTTACCATTAGAACAGTATAAATAATTTATATGTTATAAATTAAACTGAATACAATAAAAATTATTTAAATTAAACTAAATATAATAAAAATTATATAAATTAAACTTTATATTCTCACTAAATAAGTTTCACACTTATTTAAACTCTAACTTACATTCGTTAAAAATTGAACACATGCACTTTAAAAAATTACTATCATATAATAATATTAATCTAAAAAATTGCTTACAAAGACATGCAGTAAAATTATAAGTAAAGAAAAAAGAAAAAAAAATGACTATCATATAATAATATTAATTTAAAAAATGCATACAAAGATATATAGTAAAGTTATAAATTTAAAAAAAAATACTATCATATAATAATATTAATTAAAAAAAAATTACTATTATATAATAATATAAATTAAAAAAATTACTTTCATATAATAATATTAATTAAAAAAATGCATACAAAGATATACAGTAAAGTTATAAAATAAATAAATAAATAAAAAATAAAATAAATAAAAATAAAAATAAAATAAAAATGACTATCCTATAATAATATTAATTTAAAAATACATACAATGTTTAAAATCAACAATTAAATTTTACATACATTATAATTAACTAAACTTTATGCTGTTACTATTAAATAAATTTATCCTAACACGAAAACTTTACATAAATTTTATAAGCAAAAAAGCTATAAGTACATGAATATGTTATTTAAATTAAACATTATATTGATAATACACAAATATTATTTAACATTTATTCGAGTTTAACGCTGTAATATAATTTAAACTATCTTAGTTGATTTAAATGAAACAGGTAAGTACTTTTAAACTTGAAATAATAAAAATAAGTTCTTTTTATAAAATAATTGATATAAACTATAATAATAAAAAGGATTAGTTATATTTAAAAACTATCAGTTACTAAAAGTTATTTTGTATTAAACATTTCTATTTAAAATTTCGAAATAAATTGCATAAAAATTCAATGTATCATTTTAAATGAAAATAAACAGTTTCCTTAAAAAACAGATAATGCGGAATATTCTATGAGTCATCACCTGCAACGGAAAACCCATACACTTGATGAATCATGTGTAATATACGCTGAGGAATTGTGCCTATTAGTAATCAGCACTATCTCATATAAAGATTCAGTTAAAATCATTAAAACAATATAGCGAATAATTAGGAATTTGCAATATTTTTTTTTTTTTTTTTTTTTTTCACAAAGCATATCATACAATGAGTTTTAAACGATTATTACCTACCTATCACTTAAACGGTATTGAAATAAATAAATATAAAAGTAAGTTATTGTTAAAAAATAAAAACTCTTTAGCGAAAAAGTTTTATATATGTTTTTGCAAAATTTAGTTTTACTCGGATAATTTCTGAACATACACAAGTTAAATGAAAACTTTTGTAGGGTAACAAAATAAAAAGTAGGTTTTATATATGTTATACAAAATTTAGTTTTAATTAAACAAAAAAAGTTTATATATGTTATACAAAATTTAGTTTTAATCAAACAAATAAATTTACTAGAGTATACATATTAAGATATTACGTATAGAGTAGAGATATTATCAAGTTTATTAAATTATCAAATAGTAATAATAAATTATAAAACTTACTTAAAATTGAAGAAATTTCCCTTAGCGAAATGCAACCTTCAGTCTTGCACACAAATGCGAGAAACTGTTTATCGCTACACGTTGACTCACGTACAGATAAGAAGGGTGATGATTCATGCTTATCATCTCAGTAGAATGTTGTTAGAGTTCTGTGTTTTTACAATAACATAAAATAGTTTATAGAGATCATTTATTTAATATCAGTTGTAAACTACATTTAAATAATGCAATAAGAGTTGAATTCCGCAATTAACCTATTAAAATATTGAAATATTTTTAATTTTTTTTGTTTAATTTTACTTTTTTTAATTATGCTAAGAAAATAATGAGATCAAAACAGAATTATTTTACGATAAGACATCCTTTTTCATTCAATAAAATGTAACTATAATTTTTAATGAAAGGTTTTAAAATCACTTAATAGGATAAAATTAAAAACAGAAATCTTATTGTTTTAGTAATTATTTTCTCTAGTTATAAAACTAAGTAATAAACTATCTATAAATAATCGGATAGCAAGAGAGATTTTTGTATAATAACTATATATTATTTTAATATATGCATTACATCGCAAGGTAAAATTTTTAACTTATTTATACGGATTGAACTATAAGTAATAAAAATTACTCATTTGCATATCCGCTAAATTTTATAAGTTGGATATATGATTTAAAAATAAAATACTAAACAATAATCCTTGTGAGAGAATTGAGGTGACACTTTCACAGAAAGAAATTATCCTTTACAATAAGATTTGCTCAGAATGGCTAAGTGAAAATAACTTACCGTGAGGTCAGTGGATGATTCTAGAATCATGCAGTTGTATTGAAATTCCCTGTTTTTAGTTAATGGGTGATTAAACTTCTAATGAGACAATTATTTTTTACTAGCATATAAATGTACATTTTTATATTATTCCTGTATATATAAAATTTTAAATAATTCATTAAGTGTTAAACTTTGCATTTAATCGATTAAATAAATAAAGTTTTAGTAAAATATAAGAGTAATTTTTTAATGAATGGTTTTGAAATCACTTTAACTTTATAAGAAAAAAAAAATAAATAAAAAGAGGTTTTAAAATTACTTAATAGGATAAAATTAAAAATCTTATTGTTTTTAGCAATTATTTTATCTAGTTATAAACTATATATTATTTTAACATACGTCTTATAGTTAAGTCAGTTTTAGAGAAAAAACCAAGATAAAAAATACCAAAGGGTAGGCTGATGAGTTGGATTATTCTATTATACTTAAAGAATCCAGGTACGGAAAAACCGAAATACATTATGCGGAAAAACAGGCGGGATTTTCGGCTAAAACTATAAAGCAGTGGACGGTAAACATAACACACCGTAAAACAATCTACTCACACGACGGCCAAACTAAGAATGAAGGGAAACGTTGAGTTGTAACATCTTATCTACTAGAGATAAGGGGGAATTCCCGAAAAGATGACTCACCCCTCGTTCGTTCATGTACAACATCTTCCGAGAAAGTTCGTGAAGGATCGGTGACGAGATTGAATAATTTGCGTAACCGCTAAATTGTATAAGTGTGAATCTTTTAATGTGAGTATTATAGTAATGATAAATTTATTTCATAATCGATAACTCATTTATACATAATCAGGTTCACACCTTATATAAAACAATACTATATTTAAAAGTTTTACTATACAATAAACATTCACATATGGATATTCATAAGGTTTAAGACCGATTAAATAAATGAGGATCCTATAAGCGAAATGCATGAGAGTCTTTCTAAGGAACCCTATAGCATATTTAAGCAGGTTTTAGAGAAAACCAAGAAATACTCCAAATGACTAGGTTGATGAAATGGATTCGAACCCAACACTTCCCCTTTTACTATAGAATCGTTAACAAATCGTAAGATTGATGACTCATACTAGAGTCATACAGCTGTATTGAAACTTACTGTTTTCAGTTAATGAAACTTCGAATGAGACAATTATTTTTACCACCACGTAAATGAAAATTTTTATATTATTCCTATATGGATAAAACTTTAAATAATTCATTACAAGTGTAAACTCATACCATTAAATATTTAACTGTTGGCCATATAAGTGGATTGGTCTGTGTGGGAGTTTTTCTATATTTAAATGAGTTTTGAAGACATCCTCGGAAAACTCCAAACAGATAGGTTGATAAGCTGGAATCGTACCTGGTATTAAACACAGAATCGTTTGATCTTCCAAAATCCTTGTAACAACATGTTCATGAACTTTATAAGAAAATGCTTAATACGGTTTGAGCTTAGTAGATTTTGCATGCATTAACTATGTAACAGCGAATTAAACATCTATAGTTGTAATTTTTTTTTCACTATATATTGTTTAACTATATTTATACACCATGCATTGTATAATATTTCCCAGAGTAAAAGTTTAAACTGAGTAATTATTCATCAACATAAGTGTTAAATTGAATACAAAAGACAGTATATGAATAAACGGTTAGTAATGTGAAAATGTTGATTTGTAAAACATTTTGAAAGAAGTAACTCATAAATTTATTTCATATCTTTATACTTCTGCACACACACGCTTAAGAGACTTATATAAAACAACACTATGATTAAAAGTTTTACTAATTTTTCAGCATATAATAAAAAATAGTAATCAATATTCATTTACAATAAATAATTTAACGTTATTAAACCAAAAAATAATTTATTTTTTGATTCGATTTAAATAATTAATATTTATATAGGGTTGTTGGTTGATGAATGTCGTTACACGTTTTGAATGGCTATCCTCCTTCATCAGGATTTAAAGGGTAGTTTCGAAAGACTATCCTGTCTTATTTATAAATTGTCAGATAAAAGAACAACACTCATCTTGCATTCTCATGGGTTGAATCGGGTCACATGATAAAATACTGCATTCATATAACTTTTTAGAATTATGCAGAACCTTTAATAAAAAAATTTTGTATGCATTTTAGGGACTTAGCCTTTTTGAAGATATTTCGGAGACATAAGGTTTGATGGAATTAAAAATTAAAGGGATTACATAGGATGGAAAACAATAACATACCGGTAGTTAACAGTTAATTTTTTAACATACATTAAGGTTAGTGGATGAGTGTCAGGTAATTCATTTAAAACAAAAATATAATAAGGGTCGATTGAAACAAAGGGTTTGTAGGTTATAATTATAGGATAAAACGTTATGTGTTTCGAAAACCTTTCATCAAGATTGGAACAACCGTTTCGAATGATACTCTCCCTTCATCAGATAGACTTAAACTTTTATTTTATCAGAATGAAAGAAAACGATAGACGATTTACACTTATTGAAACCCCAACTTATAAATAAATCGACTTTCATTAAAAATGCAACTCGCATATACACTTTGAAACAATCAATAAATTTTATATTATCACTATGCATTAAATAAGTTTCCCATTTAACATTCAAGATGAATTTATTTTTACATTAATTAAAAATTGAACACGTATTAATTTTTAAAATGACTAGTTTTTAAAAAGTTTTAAAACAGCTAATAAATTTTATAAGCTTTTACAATTAAATAAATTTAGCATATTATGAAAGTTTTACATCACTCGATAAAATTTTTTATATTGGCAATAAAAGTTATACACATTATAAATATAAAGTCATAAAATAAATTTCACACTTAACATTTAAACTCTAACCAATCAATCTTAAAGTAATTTTTTATCTTTTGTACATACTCATAAACCTTTTGTTTCTATTGTAAAGTGAAGTATGACTCATGCTTTAATTAAAATCTCTAATCAAAATTATAAGAAAGTAAAGTTTAGGAAATACCTATGTATTATAGGTAAATTAATACAGTATAAATATTCATGTTTTTCAGTTAAGTAAAAAAGTTATATAATTAATTTTACAGAGTACTTAAATAATGTATAATTAAGTTTCAGAATTATTATTATTCTTCTTATTTTTTTTTTCTTCTATAGTATGTATATATAAATTTTTAAATACAAAGTTTTTATTAAAATACAATAACCAAAGTTTTGTATGATATTAACTTACAATGCACCTAAAACTTTAAATATATAGAAACAATTGTACAGTTGGTTTTGTCTGAAGCATATATATAAATAATAAAATCTTGTTCAGTTTAGTTTTTAAAACACTATAAAGATTTTAGATACACATATTTTTAAGTTGTTTAAATAAAATTTTTAAAATGGAACAATATTAATGTTATAAAATAATACACTCAGCATGACTCACCGAGTGTGCTATTCCATCAAATTATTCCGCATACATGTAATAACATGTCTGACTTAACTATATACTGATTTACCATTATTTCAGAAAAAGTTGGGACTTACCTTAAAACACGTCCTACACCCTTGGCAGACTTGAAGAAAATGAATGATATGAGACATTCTTATCAGTGACACCCGGTCACGAGGTCAGTGACGTCACGAGTGATGTGATTGGATATGCTCAGTCACGTGATCATGACGTCATCCTCTCATCAATGACGTCACCGATTGCTTATCAGCTACCACAACGCGCGGAAATGTCCTTCAGTACGCATTGAAAAATATTCAAAGTCTACGGGACATTACTCGAAACGATTCCATTGTCTTATACGGTAAATTGAAATATAACACGCGGAAAAAAGATCGACATATACCGGAGAAACTATGCATACTGCCCGATGAAAATAACCCGCACAGCTAAGGAGATGCTACCAGGATGAGAGTCAAAATCCAACTGAATTCAAACAATATGACAAGGTCTATAAATCTCCCGTGTTGATTAGATGGTTTTGATGAATGGGTTTTCCCCCACACCTAAGCAGAATGGAGAAGTCATAGGTTTTTTCCTCACCTATCACAAAGATGATATATCTTAATTAAGTTTCTTAATTAAAATTATGCAAATTATATGAAAGTCTTTCAAATATCTCTTAATTATATTTTCTAATTAAAATTATGTATCATATGCTCTCCTTGTTAAAGATTTAATAAACCTAACTTTTATACAACATAATAAAATTTAATAAGTATAATCTGTGCGATGACTCATCGTAAACATGTGCGAACATGTCTAAACATGTCTGAACATGAATCTACTTGAACCTTAATATTTTACTGAATAAGTGATAATTACTATATGAATCACAAAGTATACGATGTTGGAAATTAAGTAAATTACACTACTTAATGAAAATTAAGTTTCTTATAAGTAAACAGATTTTGCAGTTAATAATTAAATTTTTATTCATAATGATTGAAAAAATAATCTTAGAAGTTGTTCATTTCTTTAAATAAAAATAACTTTCGGTTTGAATAATATAAAAAGCAATAATATAAAATCTTATGCAATAAAATGTTAAGTTTCAAGTAGATTCATGTTCAGACATGTTTAGACATGTTCGCACATGTTTACGATGAGTCATCGTTTGATGAGTCATCGAACAGATTATACTTATTAAATTTATTTATGTTGTATAAAAGTTAGGTTTATTAAATCTTTAACTAGGAGAGCATATGATACATAATTTTAATTAGAAAATATAATTAAGAGATATTTGAAAGAATTACATATAATTTGCATAATTTTAATTAAGAAACTTAATTAAGAGATATCATCTTCGTGATAGGTGAGGAAAAAACCTATGACTTCTCCATTCTGCTTAGGTGTGGGGGAAAACCCATTCATCAAAACCATCTAATCAACACGGGAGATTTATAGACCTTGTCATATTGTTTGAATTCAGTTGGATTTTGACTCTC
The DNA here is from genome assembly GCA_963930645.1 of Salticus scenicus. Taxonomy (NCBI): domain Eukaryota; kingdom Metazoa; phylum Arthropoda; class Arachnida; order Araneae; family Salticidae; genus Salticus; species Salticus scenicus. The sequence continues at coordinate 540,173 of CAWVNO010002271.1, read as the reverse complement.
ATCCTGGTAGCATCTCCTTAGCTGTGCGGGTTATTTTCATCGGGCAGTATGCATAGTTTCTCCGGTATATGTCGATCTTTTTTCCGCGTGTTATATTTCAATTTACCGTATAAGAGAATGGAATCGTTTCGAGTAATGTCCCGTAGACTTTGAATATTTTTCAATGCGTACTGAAGGACATTTCCGCGCGTTGTGGTTGCTGATAAGCAATCGTTGACGTCATTGATGAGAGGATGACGTCATGATCACGTGACTGAGCATAGCCAATCACATCACTCGTGACGTCACTGACCTCGTGACCGGGTGTCACTGATAAGAATGTCTCATATCATTCATTTTCTTCAAGTCTGCCAAGGGTGTAGGACGTGTTTTAAGGTAAGTCCCAACTTTTTCTGAAATAATGGTAAATCAGTATATAGTTAAGTCAGACATGTTATTACATGTATGCGGAATAATTTGATGGAATAGCACACTCGGTAAGTCATGCTGAGTGTATTATTTTATAACATTAATATTGTTTCATTTTAAAAATTTTATTTAAACAACATAAAAATATGTGTATCTAAAATCTTTATAGTATTTTAAAAACTAAACTGAACAAGATTTTATTATTTATATATATGCTTCAGACAAAACCAACTGTACAATTGTTTCTATATATTTAAAGTTTTAGGTGCATTGTAAGTTAATATCATACAAAACTTTGGTTATTGTATTTTAATAAAAACTTTGTATTTAAAAATTTATATATACATACTATAGAAGAAAAAAAAATAATAAGAAGAATAATAATTCTGAAACTTAATTATACATTATTTAAGTACTCTGTAAAATTAATTATATAACTTCTTTACTTAACTGAAAAACATGAATATTTATACTGTATTAATTTACCTATAATACATAGGTATTTCCTAAACTTTACTTTCTTATAATTTTGATTAGAGATTTTAATTAAAGCATGAGTCATACTTCACTTTACAATAGAAACAAAAGGTTTATGAGTATGTACAAAAGATAAAAAATTACTTTAAGATTGATTGGTTAGAGTTTAAATGTTAAGTGTGAAATTTATTTTATGAGTTTATATTTATAATGTGTATAACTTTTATTGCCTATATAAAAAATTTTATCGAGTGATGTAAAACTTTCATAATATGCTAAATTTATTTAATTGTAAAAGCTTATAAAATTTATTAGCTGTTTTAAAACTTTTTAAAAACTAGTCATTTTAAAAATTAATACGTGTTCAATTTTTAATTAATGTAAAAATAAATTCATCTTGAATGTTAAATGGGAAACTTATTTAATGCATAGTGATAATATAAAATTTATTGATTGTTTCAAAGTGTATATGCGAGTTGCATTTTTAATGAAAGTCGAATTATTTATAAGTTGGGGTTTCAATAAGTGTAAATCGTCTATCGTTTTCTTTCATTCTGATAAAATAAAAGTTTAAGTCTATCTGATGAAGGGAGAGTATCATTCGAAACGGTTGTTCCAATCTTGATGAAGGGTTTTCGAAACACATAACGTTTTATCCTATAATTATAACCTACAAACCCTTTGTTTCAATCGACCCTTATTATATTTTTGTTTTAAATGAATTACCTGACACTCATCCACTAACCTTAATGTATGTTAAAAAATTAACTGTTAACTAACGGTATGTTATTGTTTTCCATCCTATGTAATCCCTTTAATTTTTAATTCCATCAAAACTTATGTCTCCGAAATAGCTTCAAAAAGGCTAAGTCCCTAAAATGCATACAAATTTTTTTTATTAAAGGTTCTGCATAATTCTAAAAAGTTATATGAATGCAGTATTTTATCATGTGACCCGATTCAACTCATCAGAATGCAAGATGAGTGTTGTTCTTTTATCTGACAATTTATAAATAAGACAGGATAGTCTTTCGAAACTACCCTTTAAATCCTGATGAAGGAGGATAGCCATTCAAAACGTGTAACGACATTCATCAACCAACAACCCTATATAAATATTAATTATTTAAATCGAATCAAAAAATAGATTATTTTTTGGTTTAATAACGTTAAATTATTTATTGCAAATGAATATTGATTACTATTTTTTATTATATGCTGAAAAATTAGTAAAACTTTTAATCATAGTGTTGTTTTATATAAGTCTCTTAAGCGTGTGTGTGCAGAAGTATAAAGATATGAAATAAATTTATGAGTTACTTCTTTCAAAATGTTTTACAAATCAGCATTTTCACATTACTAACCGTTTATTCATATACTGTCTTTTGTATTCAATTTAACACTTATGTTGATGAATAATTACTCAGTTTAAACTTTTACTCTGGGAAATATTATACAATGCATGGTGTATAAATATAGTTAAACAATATATAGTGAAAAAAAAATTACAACTATAGATGTTTAATTCGCTGTTACATAGTTAATGCATGCAAAATCTGCTAAGCTCAAACCGTATTAAGCATTTTCTTATAAAGTTCATGAACATGTTGTTACAAGGATTTTGGAAGATCAAACGATTCTGTGTTTAATACCAGGTACGAATCCAGCTTATCAACCTATCTGTTTGGAGTTTTCCGAGGATGTCTTCAAAACTCATTTAAATATAGAAAAACTCCCACACAGACCAATCCACTTATATGGCCAACAGTTAAATATTTAATGGTATGAGTTTACACTTGTAATGAATTATTTAAAGTTTTATCCATATAGGAATAATATAAAAATTTTCATTTACGTGGTGGTAAAAATAATTGTCTCATTCGAAGTTTCATTAACTGAAAACAGTAAGTTTCAATACAGCTGTATGACTCTAGTATGAGTCATCAATCTTACGATTTGTTAACGATTCTATAGTAGAAGGGGAAGTGTTGGGTTCGAATCCATTTCATCAACCTAGTCATTTGGAGTATTTCTTGGTTTTCTCTAAAACCTGCTTAAATATGCTATAGGGTTCCTTAGAAAGACTCTCATGCATTTCGCTTATAGTATCCTCATTTATTTAATCGGTCTTAAACCTTATGAATATCCATACGTGAATGTTTATTGTATAGTAAAACTTTTAAATATAGTATTGTTTTATATAAGGTGTGAACCTGATTATGTATAAATGAGTTATCGATTATGAAACAAATTTATCATTACTATAATACTCACATTAAAAGATTCACACTTATACAATTTAGCGGTTACGCAAATTATTCAATCTCGTCACCGATCCTTCACGAACTTTCTCGGAAGATGTTGTACATGAACGAACGAGGGGTGAGTCATCTTTTCGGGAATTCCCCCTTATCTCTAGTAGATAAGATGTTACAACTCAACGTTTCCCTTCATTCTTAGTTTGGCCGTCGTGTGAGTAGATTGTTTTACGGTGTGTTATGTTTACCGTCCACTGCTTTGTAGTTTTAGCCGAAAATCCCGCCTGTTTTTCCGCATAATGTATTTCGGTTTTTCCGTACCTGGATTCTTTAAGTATAATAGAATAATCCAACTCATCAGCCTACCCTTTGGTATTTTTTTTCTTGGTTTTTTCTCTAAAACTGACTTAACTATAAGACGTATGTTAAAATAATATATAGTTTATAACTAGATAAAATAATTGCTAAAAACAATAAGATTTTTAATTTTATCCTATTAAGTAATTTTAAAACCTCTTTTTATTTATTTTTTTTTTCTTATAAAGTTAAAGTGATTTCAAAACCATTCATTAAAAAATTACTCTTATATTTTACTAAAACTTTATTTATTTAATCGATTAAATGCAAAGTTTAACACTTAATGAATTATTTAAAATTTTATATATACAGGAATAATATAAAAATGTACATTTATATGCTAGTAAAAAATAATTGTCTCATTAGAAGTTTAATCACCCATTAACTAAAAACAGGGAATTTCAATACAACTGCATGATTCTAGAATCATCCACTGACCTCACGGTAAGTTATTTTCACTTAGCCATTCTGAGCAAATCTTATTGTAAAGGATAATTTCTTTCTGTGAAAGTGTCACTTCAATTCTCTCACAAGGATTATTGTTTAGTATTTTATTTTTAAATCATATATCCAACTTATAAAATTTAGCGGATATGCAAATGAGTAATTTTTATTACTTATAGTTCAATCCGTATAAATAAGTTAAAAATTTTACCTTGCGATGTAATGCATATATTAAAATAATATATAGTTATTATACAAAAATCTCTCTTGCTATCCGATTATTTATAGATAGTTTATTACTTAGTTTTATAACTAGAGAAAATAATTACTAAAACAATAAGATTTCTGTTTTTAATTTTATCCTATTAAGTGATTTTAAAACCTTTCATTAAAAATTATAGTTACATTTTATTGAATGAAAAAGGATGTCTTATCGTAAAATAATTCTGTTTTGATCTCATTATTTTCTTAGCATAATTAAAATAAGTAAAATTAAACAAAAAAAAATTAAAAATATTTCAATATTTTAATAGGTTAATTGCGGAATTCAACTCTTATTGCATTATTTAAATGTAGTTTACAACTGATATTAAATAAATGATCTCTATAAACTATTTTATGTTATTGTAAAAACACAGAACTCTAACAACATTCTACTGAGATGATAAGCATGAATCATCACCCTTCTTATCTGTACGTGAGTCAACGTGTAGCGATAAACAGTTTCTCGCATTTGTGTGCAAGACTGAAGGTTGCATTTCGCTAAGGGAAATTTCTTCAATTTTAAGTAAGTTTTATAATTTATTATTACTATTTGATAATTTAATAAACTTGATAAGTATCTCTACTCTATACGTAATATCTTAATATGTATACTCTAGTATATTTATTTGTTTGATTAAAACTAAATTTTGTATAACATATATAAACTTTTTTTGTTTAATTAAAACTAAATTTTGTATAACATATATAAAACCTACTTTTTATTTTGTTACCCTACAAAAGTTTTCATTTAACTTGTGTATGTTCAGAAATTATCCGAGTAAAACTAAATTTTGCAAAAACATATATAAAACTTTTTCGCTAAAGAGTTTTTATTTTTTAACAATAACTTACTTTTATATTTATTTATTTCAATACCGTTTAAGTGATAGGTAGGTAATAATCGTTTAAAACTCATTGTATGATATGCTTTGTGAAAAAAAAAAAAAAAAAATATTGCAAATTCCTAATTATTCGCTATATTGTTTTAATGATTTTAACTGAATCTTTATATGAGATAGTGCTGATTACTAATAGGCACAATTCCTCAGCGTATATTACACATGATTCATCAAGTGTATGGGTTTTCCGTTGCAGGTGATGACTCATAGAATATTCCGCATTATCTGTTTTTTAAGGAAACTGTTTATTTTCATTTAAAATGATACATTGAATTTTTATGCAATTTATTTCGAAATTTTAAATAGAAATGTTTAATACAAAATAACTTTTAGTAACTGATAGTTTTTAAATATAACTAATCCTTTTTATTATTATAGTTTATATCAATTATTTTATAAAAAGAACTTATTTTTATTATTTCAAGTTTAAAAGTACTTACCTGTTTCATTTAAATCAACTAAGATAGTTTAAATTATATTACAGCGTTAAACTCGAATAAATGTTAAATAATATTTGTGTAGTATCAATATAATGTTTAATTTAAATAACATATTCATGTACTTATAGCTTTTTTGCTTATAAAATTTATGTAAAGTTTTCGTGTTAGGATAAATTTATTTAATAGTAACAGCATAAAGTTTAGTTAATTATAATGTATATAAAATTTAATTGTTGATTTTAAACATTGTATGTATTTTTAAATTAATATTATTATAGGATAGTCATTTTTATTTTATTTTTATTTTTATTTATTTTATTTTTTATTTATTTATTTATTTTATAACTTTACTGTATATCTTTGTATGCATTTTTTTAATTAATATTATTATATGAAAGTAATTTTTTTAATTTATATTATTATATAATAGTAATTTTTTTTAATTAATATTATTATATGATAGTATTTTTTTTAAATTTATAACTTTACTATATATCTTTGTATGCATTTTTTTAATTAATATTATTATATGATAGTCATTTTTTTTTTCTTTTTTCTTTACTTATAATTTTACTGCATGTCTTTGTTAGCAATTTTTTAGATTAATATTATTATATGATAGTAATTTTTTAAAGTGCATGTGTTCAATTTTTAACGAATGTAAGTTAGAGTTTAAATAAGTGTGAAACTTTTTTAGTGAGAATATAAAGTTTAATTTATATAATTTTTATTATATTTAGTTTAATTTAAATAATTTTTATTGTATTCAGTTTAATTTATAACATATAAATTATTTATACTCTTCCAATGGTAACACCCAAATTTTAATATCAAATTCTATACCATTCACATTCAATGTTTTTAATTATATAATACTCACCAACCCTTTGTTTTATTTTGTCAAATTCCATGAAATACATAGGCAAATTTCTATTTATTCTGTAAAAAATTTATAATCTCCGAATGGTAATGCGCAGATATTAAGATCAAAGTCTATACCATTCGTTAAATTCATCCACCTTTGTTTCAGCGTTCAATTTTAACGATTGTATTAATAGTATTTATAAGTTAGAGGTTAAAGAAATTTTAAAAGTGAAACTTATTTAGTGTTAACATAGAGTCATGATGTGTATAAAGTTTAGTTTACACAACTTTATTGCTTATAATGTCGTTTTTGTTTTAAACTAACTAATTATACGTATAATTACATGATATTCATTATTAAAAAATATGTGTTTTAAATTATTTATTATTGTTTTTAAATTTATGCGTATCGTTTTTGTTTTAAAATAATTAATTATACATATAATTGTATGACATTCATTATTGAAAAATATGTGTTTTAAATTATTTATTATTGTTTTGTTTTTAAATCTGTGTGTTAATCCACAAAATACGAAAATTTCTAGTTAAATCTGTAAAAATTTCTAATTTTCTAAATTTCAAGTTCTAAAATACTAAGTATACTCATTAACCAATTAGAATGCAGTATTATGTTTTAAATTATTTATTATTGTTTTGTTTTTAAATCTGTGTGTTAATCCACAAAATACGAAAATTTCTAGTTAAATCTGTAAAAATTTCTAATTTTCTAAATTACAAGTTCTAAAATACTAAGTATACTCATTAACCAATTAGAATGCAGTATTATGTTTTAAATTATTTATTATTGTTTTGTTTTTAAATCTGTGTGTTAATCCACAAAATACGAAAATTTCTAGTTAAATCTGTAAAAATTTCTAAATTTCAAGTTCTAAAATACTAAGTATACTCATTTACCAATTAGAATGCAGTATTAGAATCATCTTGTTTCTATAAATTCTGTAAAAATTTCCAAATATAAATTTTCAATGACAACACTAAAAGTATGAACTCCTGTTTAAATTCCTTATTTATTATCTTAACGCAATATATTTTTAATCTCTAAAAATGCTAAGTTTCTAAAATACTCATAAATTGTTACTGATGTTAATTAACTTCAATCATTCAAAAATGTAAAGTCCCACCGGAAATTACTTATAATCTTCAATGTCAGCGGTCTAAAAGTTTCTAGTCTCCCAATGGCAACACCTAAATATTAAAGTCTATACCATTCATTAAATGTTTTTAATTATATAATACTCGTCTACCTTTGTTTCATTCAATTAAATTCCCTGAAATATATTTTCCATCGTGAAAAGTACTAAGTCCCTGAAATTGTGAAAAAAAAATACTAAGTCCGAAATTTATGAAAATAAATCTAACTCCTCAAAATTCTCATTGAAAGGCAACAGAACCATCGTTTAAGAGTGTGGCTAAGTAGTGCAAAAAGGAGATGTTCACCTGCGCGGTGGTGGCGCGGAGAGCCTGCGGCGCGTGTGGTGGTGGCGCGGAGTGACTACGTGGCTCCGTAGGTCCACGGTGGCTCCGTGGCTCCACGCGCGCCTCCGCGCCTCCACCGTGCAGGTGAACTCTCCTTTTTGCACTACTTGCATCCATGAAGATTGTTCCTGCACCCTGTATATATTTTTAAATTGTTTCGCACCTATGAAGATTGTTCCTGCATCCTGTATATATCAATTGTTTCGCACCCTGTATATATCAATTGTTTCGCACCTATGAAGATTGTTCCTGCATCCTGTATATATATATCAATTGTTTCGCACCTATGAAGATTGTTTCTGCACCCTGTATATATCAATTCTTTCGCACCTATGAAGATTGTTCCTGCACCCTGCATATATCAATTGTTTCGCACCTATGAAGATTGTTCCTGCACCCTGTATATATTTTAAATTGTTTCGCACCTATGAAGATTGTTCCTGCATCCTGTATATATCAATTGTTTCGCACCCTGTATATATCAATTGTTTCGCACCTATGAAGATTGTTCCTGCATCCTGTATATATCAATTGTTTCTGCATCCATGAAGATTGTTCCTGCACCCTGTATATATTTTAAATTGTTTCTGCACCTATGAAGATTGTTCCTGCACCCTGTATATATTTTAAATTGTTTCGCACCTATGAAGATTGTTCCTGCACCTTGTATATATCAATTGTTTCTGCATCCATGAAGATTGTACAGATAGTTTCGCATCTATGAAAATTGTCTGTACCCATGCTTTGAAGACAACCTCAGAAAACTATGTGATGAGTTCACCAGGTTGATATTTTTTATTTATTTTTATTTATATTTTTTTTAAAAGGAACTAACTCCCGCCTTGCTCTACGGAGTGAAAAGGGGCACCGCAGGGCCTCGGGAGGGCAGTCTCCCAGGCGCTCAAGGTGAACTCTTTCTTTCTCTCTCTTCTCTTTTTTCTAACTTTATTCATTCTAACTCTCATTTCTTAAATTTTGTATTCTCTTTCTAACTTTTTTCTATACATTTTTCTAACTCTTATTTCATAAACTGTATCTCTTTTCCGGCTAAGTCCCAAAAGATCGTGACGTCATCTAATCCCCTGCAAAAAGTCGAAAAAATTTTGAAGTCCCCAAAATTGTGAAAAAAATACGAAATTTAGGAAAATAAATCTAACTGCTCAAAATTCCCCTTCTCCGCGATAGATGACACCACCAAACCTCATCCAAGATGATAGTCAAAGTTTCTATTCTTCCGGTGGCAACACACAGTTTCTATTCTTCCGGTGGCAACCCCCCCCGCCTCGTCCAAGATGATGACTAAGTAGTGTAAAAAGGGGGCGTTGACCGACGGGGTGGTGGCGTAGAGTTGTCAGGGTGGAGGCGCGCCTCCACCCTACGCCACAATACGCCACTACGCCACCACCGTGTCGGTCAACCCCCCTTTTTACACTACTTACGTGTAAAAATATATGTGTGAATGTTTATACACGTGTGTTCGATAACAGTGATAAGAAGATCCCAAAAATTTACACCTAAAGTATAACTGTTGAAACTAGAGAAATTTTTTTTAACATCAACTATTATTATGTACTAAAGCAACTTCTGAAAAATGACAGATTCACTCTCTTAGGTAAAATATAATACTATATGTTACGATATTTTCTTAAACTTATTAAGACTACTTTTGAAACCGTGAATTTTTTCGGAAATGATAAACTTTTAATTTTACATTCTATGAAGTTTCTTTACATTGTTCAACTTATTTTTTAGAAAGATGAATTTTACTTCAAATAATTTTTTTCTTAAACAAAATTTCCATTTAAAGTTTTAATTTACTTTGCATTTTACATTACATTAGATAGAATTTTTTTGAGCATTGTTCTTATAAAATATTGAATAGAATATAATTCAGAATAGAAGATAATATTTTTACAATTTTCATGGTGATGAAAAAATATTTTTCTTTTCTTGTCTGCTTTTCATACATTCTTGGTGTTCAATAATCCATTTACCTAAATTCTTCTGGTAGATATCAAGAAATTTTATCCAAGGTATGATAAAGTTCCCAGATCTCTTCAATCACTTCGCGACCATTTCACTTGAAAATATTTAGTAAATTACAACTTTATCCCAATTAATTTTATATTTTATCATTTCTTGTAAAATAATATCTAAACTAGTTTTCCTCAGACAACATATCAACATTTTCATAAAATTGTTTGCTAATTTTGGAATCGATAAATTCGTTCATTCGAAATTTAAGTCGATTAATATATATTTTTTTTTTTTTTCTGAATTGTGTAAAGGGGATCGGTTGAATATGTGGGTAAATGCGTTTAACAAAATGATATCTGTTCTGGCATTCATCTTGTTAAAATTATTACTATGTAGCGCTGATTTCAGGTTATAAAATATGCATCCTCGCTCCAGGAAATAAAGTTAGGAAGTGATAAAATTTTCCTTCATTCTAAATTAATATTGTATGTTTCTTGCTAAATCTGAATTATCTTATCGCCAAATGCCTTAAAAATCTTGTTAAATGTATCCGAAAATATTACCAAATTGTTTTAAAACCATGCCAAATTCTTATTAGTTACTATCATATTTCTGAATTTATCGCTAAAATTCCACGTTTTCTCTAAAGTAATGAAAAGAATTAGGCAATTGCGGTAAAAATGGTTAAGCTAAAAAAAGAAAAATACATTGAACTGAGTGATGTTTTTGTTTAGTCAAATATGTAAGGGATTAATTATTAAAGTTCCAATTTCTACCTAAAAACCTTTTGATTTTCTAAAGTTGTGATGAATTTTTTATAGAGAGTTGTGTATAAAAAGCCAGTAAAAATCTACCGAAAATGTCTATTTTTAAAAGTTATTATATTCCCGTATTAAATATCAAATTATCAAACAGTTTATTCTAAAGATACAACTTCTTTCGATGATGCAACCGGTAGGGGAAAACAGGTTCCACAGTCACACATGTTCTAATCGAATCTCGGAAAAAAGGGTTCCGGAAAAAAGGGCACTTTTCCGATTCACAAATCGCAAAATAGTAAATATCAAATAAGGAATTTAAAGAATTATTTTCAAATTATATTTCTGAAGATTTCAACTGATATGGTACAACATTCATTTAGTATATACCTGGGGGAAGGGGGTGGGGAGGGCTAGGACCAGATCGAAAGAAAATAATTATTTTTATATCATTCTCTTACCGATTTTAATGAAAGTTTTTGTAATCACGTACAGTTTGTGAAGAAATTACAGTAAGTGTCAAACATCCTTGAAGGGGGGGGAACTAATGGGGGGGGCAGAGGAAAATAAAAATGATTTTTTCTTATATCACCATTTTACTGATTTTAATGACTTAAAAATTATAGTGAGTGTTACACATAGCTGGGGGAGGGTAGTTGCTAAGGGGGGGGGGAGTAAAAAAGAGGTTGTTTTAATATCACCATGCTATGTATTTATATGAAATTTTGTATGGTTTGTAACTTATTTTTTACTAAAATAATAGTGAAAGTTACCTATAGTTAAAAAGGGGGCAGATGAAAAATAAAATAATCTTTTTAAACAACACTTATAATCGATATTTTATGGACATTTTGGGTAAATATCACTTACGGCTAATGAAAGATTACGGTGTGGTTACATATGCCTTGGGGGGGGGGGGTCGGACAGGAGTACTGAAGGAAAGAAAATCTCACTGTTACCAATTTTAATTAAAATTTCAACAACTATCACCTACTTTTAATGAAAAACTTCAAAGAGTGTTACATATACCTAGGAGGGTGGGGGAGGTTGTGGGAAAAAATGATTGTTTTTAAATCACTTTGCTTTACATTTATAGGAAATTTTATATAAATATCTCTTATTTTTTATCAAAAATTGCAGAGAGGATTACATTATCCGGTGAGAGCTAGGGGACACATAGAAAGAATTTATTTTTTTACCACCCTGTTGTCCATCTAATGAAACTTTGCAGAAATATTACTTACGTAATTCTTACTGTAATGTTTTATAAAAGGTATCAATCTCTTTCTTTTCCTAAGTTTGTATGCAAAAATTCAATGTAAATCTGTAAAAAAGTGATTCAAAAAGGAAATTTCTTCTTTAATATGTCCCTTTTGTCCCCCTCCCCATGTAGGAATAAAAAACTTACGCTCTTGTTGATGTTTAGCATGTGTTTTACAAATAGAAATTAAGAAAAGTGCCCTTTTTTCCGCGCTGTTTACAATTGCTACTTGCAAAATACACGTGTGCTTACAAAAATTTTTGGAAGTTTTAAGGTGCAGCGAAAAACAAAATATTGTTTTTCATATCATAACATCATTTTCTTTTTCTCTCCCCCTTAGAACTCCTTAAATACTTTTGAAAACACATCTTTTACGAGCAGCTATTGTGAAAACTGCCATTTTTTCCGCTATCCGGAAAAAAGGGCACTTTTCTTAATTGTTACTTGTAAAATACTTGCTAAACAAGAAAAATTTTTTTGTTTCTACGAAGAAGGGGGTGGGGGGGGGGACAGATTAGGCAAAAAAAATTCTGTTTTAGAATAATTTTTTCACCAATGTTTGATATTAACCTTTTAACTAATGTCTGATATTAATAATAGATGGAATTTTTGCATACTGACTTAGGAACTGAAAGATACTGCGATACATAGCCCTCTCTATAATTTTTCATAAACAATAAATGGTATTTATACAAAATTTCGTATAAATATGAAGCGGTGTGATTAAAAAACAACCATTTTTTTTCTGTCTGGCACACCTTGCCCCCCCCCCCCCGCCAAGTATAGGTAACACTCACCGTAATTTTTCATTAAAAGTAGGTGATATTTGTTGAAATTTTAGATAAAATTGGTAACATTGTGATATTTATGCATTCATTTTTCTATTCTGTCCCCCCAGCCCCCCAAGATATATATAACAATCAGCGTAAATTTTTCTAAAAAGTAAGTGATGTTTATAATAAATTTTAATAAAATGCAAAAAATAGGGATATAAAACATTAATTTTCTTTCCTTCAGTTCTCCTGCTCCCCCCCCCCCCCCCCAAGATATATGTAACCTCACTGTAAATTTTAATTAACAATAAGTGATATTTACACAAAATGTCCCTAAAAAATCGATTATAAGTGTTGTTTAAAAAGATAACTTTATTTTTCATCTGTCCTCCACTTGCCCCCCCTCCTTTTTCACTATCATTTTAATAAAAAGTAATTGATAAGTCACATAAAATTTTATATAAATAGGTAGCATGGTGATGTAAAAACAAACACTTTTTTACCTCCTCCCTTATCAACTATCCCCCCTCCCAGATAAGTGTAAGACTCACTGTTTTTTTTTTAAAGAGTATGTGGTACACACACAAAGTTTCTTAAAATCAATAGTAGGTTAGTTTAAAGAAGAATATATTTTATTTCTGTCTGTGCCCCCCCCCTTGCCCCCTCCAGGTATATAACACACTCATTGTGATCTTCATAAAAAATAAGTGATAGTTATAGAATATATATCATTAAAATCGGTAAAATAGTGATATAAAAAAAATATGTTATTTTCCTTTCCCCCCTTTTACACCCCCCGTAATATGTCTGATACTTGCTGCAATTTTTTCACAAATTGTACGTGATTATACAAAGTTTCATTAAAATCGGTAAGAAAGCAATATAAAAGGAATTATTTTTTTTGGATCTGGTTCTAGCTCATCTCACCCCTTCCCCCAGGTATATGCTAAATGAGTGTTGTACCAAATCGATTTAAATCTCTAAAAATGTAATTTGAAAGTCATTCTTTAAATTCCTTATTTGATATTTACTATTTTGCGATTTGCGAATTGGAAAAGTGTCCTTTTTTCCGATGCCTTTTTTCCGGGATCTGTTCTAATCATTAGCAAATACCTCGAAGGGTTTGGCTTTTGTGATATTATTTCAGGTTTTGTTCTAGTAAGCAGACGAATAATTTAAAAATTAATTATAAGACAAATTAATTTTAGACTAATATAACATCTTCATTTTAATTGAGGAAATAACATGGTTTAAATCACAATGGAAAAGTAATAATTAGATCAATTTATAATTAATAATTGAAAATCATTAATTGAAATTAGCTAATAACTTGAGTTTAAAATATTACATATGATGTAAATGGTTGAAATAATAATAATAAAAAAAAAATAACGAATATTTTTCGATTAAGTACTTAATGACTCTTTTTAATTATCTTTCAAAAACAATTCTCGTCTCTCATTCTAATCTAATTTCTAAGGTTATATTGTTGACATTTTAATCATCTTAATTTTCACATTCATTTTCTTTATTCATAAAACATTTGTAATCTTTTGCAAGAAAATCCTTGATTAATATTTCTTAATTTTTTATTAAAATCACACAATCAACTGTGGAAGAAAATCATATTTATTGAAATTTTTATTTATTAAAAAATAAATAAATAAATAAATAAAAAATAAAAAATTAAAATTTCAATAAATATAATATTTCTTAATTACACTCATTAATAGATCAGATGTCAGGTTTGAATCCCTATTATACCGTTAAAATTTTAATCATCTTTCTATTTAATTTTTACTCTCATTGTCATTTTTCATAAAACATTTGTAATTTTTTGCAAGAAAATCCATAATTAATAGATTTGTAATTAATATTTTGTAATTAATATCATTTTAATGACTCAAATAATAGCATTCCAAACTAGTAAAAAATAACTTCTTTTTAAAACCATCGTCATCTTTTACGATAAAACCTCTCACATCTTTCGTAATAAAATCCTTAATTATTAGTTTTGTAATTAGTGTACTGTAATTAATATCATTTTAATGACTCAATCATTTTCAAACAATATCATTCCTTTTTAAACTAGTCAAAAATAACCTCTTTTTAAGACAACCATCATCTTTCACCAAAAAAAAAAAAAAAAACACTCACTAATATTACTTCATTAACAACATTAATTAATACCCTCGTCACGTTTCACGATTAAGTCGGTTAAGTCATAGGGGGTGCTCCGAGCTCCGCAAAGGCCGTGAACATGATTGAACATGCCTCCGCAATCCGCGTGACACTCGCACGACTTGCCGGTGCACCGGTGCACCCCCCTACTGCTCTGAAACCGGCCTTTCTTACCTACTCAGGATGACAATTATTTTGGTATCTGTGAGTGCTATGTGCATCCAATCCACACTGTGAAGGTATTTTGAGAAATGTCACTCCCATCCATTTGCCTCCTCTGGAGTTGGGACGGCAAGTAACACGTTTCCAACTGTAGTCTTTTCTAATTTACCCCAGAAAGGTTAGTTTTCAGTATATTGGTTGATTATGTGTGCCTAAAACACTCAATAAATAGATTTTGCAAAATTTCTCTTTTCTCATCCTTTGGTGGGAGGGGCAAAAAACTCGTTTTCAAGCGTAATTCCATTTAAAATTACCTCAGGAAAACAATTTTTTTATGTGGATGTGCTATGTGTATCCAACACGCATTACAAAGTGACTTTGCGAAATATTTCCCTACCGCCCTTTGAGGTAGACGAGGGAGGCGAGAAACACGTTTTCAGTAGTAACTCTGCTCTAAAGTATCTCAGGATTGCAGTTTTTCCTTGTGTGGGATAGATATGTGTACCCAACACACACTATAAAGGAATTTTGTGATTCCCCCACCCCCTTTTTTTTTGGCGGGAGGGGTGAGAACAAAAATATTAAGGTTTTTGACCGATTTTAATTAATCTTTTAATTAATTTATTTTTTATTTGTAAAGAAATTTTTATAATAATAAGTTATATTAATAGTAACTTATATAAATGTTGAGAATTAATTTAAATATGGTGATCAGCGAAGCGGACACCACCTGCTAGTTTGTACATATAAAAGAGTACTTTCACTCACTCACAGACTCATCAACGCACAGCAAAATCTACAGGAGCCACTGACTCAAAACTGGGTCAGATTATAGAACATATAGTGTAAGCACCCCCTAAGAAGCGATTTTGCGAAATTTGCCCCCGAAGGGGAGTAGGGGCAAAATGTGATATCATATCACAAAAGCCTTCATATTTCAAAGAAAAAATCAGATAACCGTAAAATTTTTGCTTTAAAATATAGCTAACACAAGTATCTAAAAACCAATTTCTGAAATTTTAGAAATTCGGTACCCAAGGGAGAAAAGCGGGCGAAACGTGATTTCACATGCGCAAAACGTGGTTTCACATACTCCTATATATCTCAAACAGAAAAACAGACATACGTAAAATTTTTGCTCTAATATATAGCTAATACAAATACTTAAAAAGCAATTTATGTAATTTTAGAAATTCAGACCCCAAGAGGGGGGAGAGGAGGCAAAATACTTTCAAATAATCCTTTATATCACAAACAGAAAAGAAGATATATGTGAGATTTTTGCTCTAAAATATAGCTCCCACAAATATATAAAAACTAATTTCTTTAATTTTAGAAATTCGTCCCAGGTGGGGCTACGGGGGAAAAAAATAGAAATACAGTTAGACCGTTCAAAATTGGTACACATAAGTTTTAGAGTCCTGCAAGACGCATGAGGATATTTTCGAAAGTGTAAGGTTATTAGGACGGTCAGAAAGGGGGGGGGGGGGGGGGGGTATGGACAAAAAATAAAAAATAAATAAAATAGAGTTAGACCGTTCAAAGTTGGTACATAAAGCTTTTTGATACCGAAAAATCGATTGCGGATATTTTCGAAATCGTAAAATTATTAGGAGGGGCGGGAAGGGGGGGGGGGGGGGGTGGAGAGGCGAAAAATAAAAATAGAGTTAGGTCGTTCAAAATTGGTACATAAGGGTTTTTGATACTTACAAATCGATTGCGGATATTTTCGCATTTGTAAAGTTATTAGGAGGGGTGGGAAAGGGGGGGAGCTATGGGTAAAAAAAAATAGAAATACAGTTACACCGTTCAAAATTGGTACAGATAGGTTTTAGAGGCCTGTAAGTCGAATGAGGATATTTTCGAAAGTGTAAAGTTATTGGGAGGATCAGAAGGGGGGGTGAGGGATAGGGGCACAACAAAAAAAATATATATAGAGAGAGAGAGAGTTAAACCGTTCAAAATGGGTACGTAAAGGTTTTTGATACCGACAAATCGATTGCAGATATTTTCGAAATTGTAAAAGTATTAGAAGAGGCGGGGAGGAGGGGAAAAAGCTAAAAATAGAGTTAGGTCGTTCAAAATTGGTACATACAGGTTTTTGATACTTATAAATCGATTGCAGATATTTTCAAATTTGTAAAGTTATTAGGAGGGGGAAGGGGGGACGGAAGAGCAAAAATAATAAAAATATAGTTAGGTCGAAATTGGATTGCGATCAGTACAAATCGATTGCGAATATTTTCGAATTTGTAAAATTATTAGGTAGACGGGGAGGGGGGTAAAAGGGCAAAAATATATAAATAAGAGTTAGAGCGTTGAAAATTAGTGTTGTTAGGTTTTGAGGCCCAATAAATTGACTGTGGA
Organism: Salticus scenicus; assembly: GCA_963930645.1. Taxonomy (NCBI): domain Eukaryota; kingdom Metazoa; phylum Arthropoda; class Arachnida; order Araneae; family Salticidae; genus Salticus; species Salticus scenicus. The sequence continues at coordinate 522,786 of CAWVNO010002271.1, read as the reverse complement.
TATTATATTTTCGAAAGTACAGAATTGTTACGAGGGGTGGGAAGGGGGCGGGCGCAGGGGTAAAAATAAAGAAATTCAGATAAAATGTTGGAAATTAGTATTATTAGGTTTAAAAGCCCGATTGAACGATTGCGAGTATTTTTTAAAGTCTAAAATAATTAGGATTGTCGGAACGGTAGGTGAAGGACCATGCGTGCCTGTATACACTGTCAAAAAAAAGTCCTGTTTGCAGCCAGAAATGTTCTATAATTCAGAAAAATGCGTTCCATCAACGGAAAAATTACTTTGATAGAACGTATTTTTCTGAATTACAGAAAATTTCTGGCAGCAAACAGGACTTTTTTTTTTGACAGTGTACTCTGCCGTAGGCAGCGGGGGCCCAGACCAATTATTTCACTGATGGGAGGAGATTTTATTTTTTTTGTTTGTATTTTATGTTTATGTTTTTCCTTATGGTTAATATAGTGATTTATTAAGAGTGTCGAACATAAATACGCGCGCGCAGCGCGCAATGGCCTGCGCTGCCGAAGGCAGTGGGGACCCGGTGCGACATTTTTTCCAGTGAAAATTTCTCTCTCTCTCTCCTTTTTTTTTTTTTTTTTTTTTTTTTTTTTCGCATGATGAAAATTAATGAAGTTTAGAGAATTCATTAACTATAGTGATTCATTTAAAAATAGTGACCAGCGAAGCGGGCGTATAACCACTAAAAATTGGACTTTCATGTTCAGGGCACCTCAAAACCTGATATTATACAAAAAACAGAATTGAAAATAGAACTTAAAAAAAAAAAAAAAAAAAAAATACAGTATAGTATGGAAAATAATCTGGCGTGTCACTCACACGGCTCTTTCTTACCCTGCATTTTAATACTATAAAGACAGATTAAATATTAGGTTTCAAGATTAATAAAGTAAGATAATAAAGTTCAATATACTTTTGAAATAATCTAAAATAGGTTTAGGAACAGTTTTGACATAAAAGTCTGTGTGAGGAGCTTCAACACTCTGTTCAATTATAGTGCCTACATTCATTTAAGGCTACTGTCGGAGGGTTTTTTTTTCTCAATAATTGAAAAATTGCCTATTTATATGCATTGCATAATAGAATATAGTTAAAAACAGTGAATAACATGAAAAAATTTACAAATTTTAAAATATTTTGATAGTTAGGCTCAAAATATACATAGAATTTGCACACACACAAAAAAAAAAAAAAAAAAAAAAAACTTTTTCAAATCATCATAAATCAAATTTAATTAAATTGTATTTCGATTACTGAAAGATCCTAAAGGGAGTGAACTATTCTCAAAACTATAGCCATGTTATTTCATATTTTAGAGACGATAACATTTTAGATGCTGAAATATCATGAATATACATGACAGTCCATAACTTCTATCGAAAAAAATAAAAAATAAATAACTAGATTTATTGCAGGATTTCAATCCCTAAAACAACACTTCTAGAGTATTTTGTCAAAGTTTTATAACGTTTCAATTATAAATTTTGGAGTTATGATGTTTTGCGATGAAGCGAAATGTTAAAAATCTCATTTTTAGAAAAAGCAGAAAACGCAATTAACAACCAGATTTTACCTTTTAAGGGGACACCTTTTCAGAGACACCAGATTTTTGTTTTTATCATTTACTAGCAGGCTACGCCCGCTTCGATGGTCACTATTTTTAAATGAATCACGTTAATTAATGAATTGTCAAAATTGCATTAATTTTTATCATGTGATAAAAAAAGAGAAAAAAATTTCTGATCGGGAAAATTGTCGCACCGGGACCCCACTGCCTTCAGCAGCGTAGACACGTGCGCTGGGCGCACGTATTCCTTCACCATCCTTATGACTTCTCAAAATTCCATGTTATTACTCATAAACTTTCATTCTTAAGAAAGGGAATTAAAAAATATATCATTTAGCATCGGATAAAAACTCATACGGGGATCCCACTGCCTTCGGCAGCGCAAACCCATGCGCGCTGCGCGCGCACGTTTGAGGATATACGTGCGCTGTGCACGCATATTCCTTCTCAAATCATCCTTTATTATTAAGAAAAAATTTTAAAAAAAACTTTTATCATCGGGTAAAAAGCCTCACCGTGTCCCAAACCCATGCGCGCTGAGCGTGCACATGTTAAGATATACATGCGGTGCGCGCACATATTCCTTCTGAAATCAAACTCTTATTCTTAAGAAAAGAAAATTAAAAAAAACATTTATCATCAGGTAAATTGTCGGACCGGGTCCCCACTGCCTTCGGCAGCGCAGTCTCGTGCGCGCTGCGCGCCTATTCCTTCCCCTCCCTTCCAGCCCCTCCTAATTAACTTACATGTACCAATTTTGAACAGTCTTACTGAATTAGCTGAGATGCAAAAGAAAACCTGATCAGGACACCTTAAAATTATAATCAGGTTAAATCTCGAATTCCACTTTCGATAATATAAAAGAACTTTAAAATATCTTTCGAATGATGTATTAGAAATAATTTAATCATAATTAAAATTTGAAATATTGAAATTTTAAAATATTACAGCGCCATCTGGCGGTAGAAATTTCTGTAATCTATAGTTCCATTCCAGATCAACAAAGCTTTCAAATGATGTATTACTCATGAAATTATTTTAATTAGTAGCTGAAATATAAAAGAAAACCTAATCAGGACACCTCAAAACGTGTAAATCGGGTGAAATCTCCAATTCCATTTTCGATAATGTAAAAGTACTTTAAAATGTGTATCAACTCAAATAAGCTTTCAAATGATGTACTACTTATGAACTTTTTTTAATTAATAACAGAGATACAAATGAAAACTGATTTAGGACACCTCAAAACATGTAAATCTGGTGAAAACTTTAGATAATTTAAAAGAAGTTTAAAATATCTTTCGAATGATGTATTAAAAATAATTTAATCATAATTAGAAATTGAAACATTGAAATTTTAAAATATTACAGCGCCATCTGGCGGTACAAATTTCTGTATTCCACTGTTCGATTCCAAATCAAAAACGCTTTCTAATGATGTATTACTTTTGAAATTATTCTAATTAGTAGCTGAGATACAAAAGAAAACGTAATCAGGAGACCTCAAAACGTGTAAATCGTGTGAAATCTCGAATTCCATTTTCGATAATGTAAAAGTAATTTAAAATGTGTATCAACTCAACAAAACTTTCAAATGATGTATTACTTATGAAATTTTTTTAATTAATAAGTGAGATACAGAAGAAAAATGATTCAGGAGACCTCAAAACGTGTAAATAGAAATTTCTGTAATCTACTGTTCAATTCCAAATCAACAAAGCTTTCAAGTGATGTATTACTTATGAAATCATTTTAATTAGTAGCTGAGATACAAAAGATAACCGATTCAGGACACCTCCAAACGTGTAAATCAGGTGAAATCTCGAATCCCACTTTCAATAATATAAAAGTACTTTAAAATATCTTTCGAATGATGTATTAAAAATAATTTAATTAGAATTTGAAATATTGAAATTTTAAAATATCTGACGGTAGAAAATTCTTTAATCTACTGTTCAATTCCAAATCAACAAAGCTTTCAAATAATGTGTTACTTATGAAATTATTTTAATTAGTAGCTGAGATACAAAAGAAAACCTAATCAGGACATTCTAAAACATGTAAATCACGTTAAATCTCTAATTCCATTATCTGCGGTAGTCGGTTAATGGAAGTAAAAATAAAAATAACAATTTTTTAGGTCCCCAAAACCTGTATATACCACGGTAGTCTGGTAATGGAAGTAAGAAGAAAAAGAAAAAGTATTTTTTTAGTTCCTTCAAAAGTATTTTGTTGCTATGGAAACTCCTATCGTCTATTGAAAGATAGATTACGTGTTAGAATAAAATTTAATTTGCAATTAAAATGTAACTGCTTTGTTTATTAATGAAAATTGATGAAATTTTAACTGCAGGTTGGTTTTGTGCTGAATAGGTTGTATATTAAGTGTTGTATGCGAAAAAGAAAATTTGAAGCACTTTGAAATTTGCAATTTTTAACCCCCGTTCAAGATCATGTGACATTAATGACTTCCACATGTTTTGTTTCCGTTCGAGACAGCCGTTAAAATCGTCTGCGGATAGAATGCCTCTTTCTAAGCAATAAGGATTTTTGGTCATTTTTTCTGGTCAACGTTATTTAAAATTTTTAAATTCTGTTTCGAGGAGGACCTCGGAAAGGCTCCAGAGCATCCGTATGTCAATTCTTGTACTTCTGCGTTCAATAGGTGCTGAACGTATAAAAGAACAGACAGACAGACAGACAAACCTTTTCATTTATTATTATAGAAGATTGATGAATTGCTGTAATTATTTTTTCTGAAATTGGAGCTTTTTTGACGATGAAGTTAAGCAAGAAAGAACCCTAAAAAAATTTTAAATAAAATTTTAAAAATTTAAAATTTAAAATTTTTGATAAATTTAAACTTTGTTATATCTCATGAACTAATGGTTCAATTTACAAACTTTTTTCATTCTTATATACAGAAAAGATTTATCTTCAATTTGTTTTCGGTGGTTTTTAATTAGAGGCAAAACTTTTTTGGTAATCCAAAAGTTATGCATGAAATAAGTACTTTTTTCAAATTAAAACTAATATTTAAAAAAATTATTATTGTAATCAGAAATATTGAAGACAAATTGAAGATAATCCCTTTCTGTATATAATGGTGAAAAAAGTTTGTAAACTGAACCATTAGTTCATGAGATATAAAAAAATTTTAATTTATCAAAAAATTTTAATTTTTAAAATTTTATTTATTTATTTTTTTTTTTAAGATTATTTCTTGCTCAACTTCATCGTCAATAAAGCTTCAATTTGAAAAAAAATAATTACAGCAATTCATCAATAAATAATAAAAACAAAAATTTGGTGTCCATGACCCCCTTAAATAAAAAAATAATTTTAATAATTTCCTGATTTATTTCAAAGTTTTTTTTTAAATTCAGTTTATATGCAGTAAAAATTTTGATGTTTATATTGAGTAAAATATTTATGTAAACAAACATTTACGGTTTCAAAAACTTGCGAGTGACTACTATTAAAAGGCCTGTAACTCAAGTTCTAAGCAAGATAAAAACAAAACTCAAACTGATTTAGAAAGCTAAAATGTCAGGCCTTAATACTAAACCAAAAATAGAAAATCGTTTTGACCGAAGATTGCATTTTAAAGGTAGGCAGGCACCTTAAAAAAAAAAAAAAAAAAAAAAAAAAAAAAAAAAAAACAGTTCAAACTGTTAATAATTAATTTTAAAACTTGCCAATCTTGATCAAATTTTTAAGTGGCAACTTTCAAAATACCAAATTTAAATTTTCGGCGTTATTTTTTTTAAGTTATGATGATAATAAATATACATACAGATCAACCGCTAAATACTGGACTTTCATGTTGAGGGAACCTCAAAGCATGATATTACATAAAAAACCAGAAATGAAAATAGAACTTCAAAATATACTTTGTTTACAGCATGGGCATGGAAAACTAATTTTCGTTCCTGAGCAGTGTTCATCGACATAGTATTATGTATCAAACCACTTCCATCAATTTCATGCAATAAAAAATTCTACAAAACTTGCAGAAAAATTGAGAAAACATCAGCGAAATATTATTCTGAAACATAAATTTCACAATATAAATATCTGCTAAAATATGAGCATTTATATTACTTTTTTTTTTTTTTAAATAGTGGCGCAGCATTTGCGACTAAGCTAGGGACCCTCTATAGAGAGAGACTGGACATTGGCGCGCCGGCTTTTTGACGAAATTCTCCATTTTAGTGCCAGTTGCTCCATTGCTTATCATTACGCTGAGAAGAAATTTTTATTATTTTACGTCGTAATCGAAAAAGAACTTATTTATTACATTTTTACTTTGTTGGGAGATAAATTGCTTTAATTTTGGAATACTTTTAAACGATAGAAATGCATAATTATTTATTTTATATAATGCTTTAAATACTTTGAATTCTCTTATTGCATGCTGTTTTACGTATTTATTTCCTAACATATGAGATAATTACATTATTTACTTGCTAGCTATCAGTTTTTAAGTTCTGTTGTGCAATATATTTAATATGTTAGATCTCACTGTATTTTTCTGATATATTTTAAACTACATATTTAAAATAACTATATAAAAATACATTTTTTGGTTTTTTGCTAGTACGCAAAATTTATCAGATTTCTTAAAATAAATTATTAAAAATAAAGAAAATAAGGTGTATATTATTTGCTAACATATGAAATATAAATTTCTTTTAAATAATAATTGCCATAATAAATTTTATAAATAATATTTAAATAAGTGATTATTTTTATTTACATAATATTTAAAAGAACTGGGGAAAAAAAAAAAAGCAAATGTAAACAAAATAAATAAAAACATTTTTTAATTTCTAAAGATATTAGTTAAGATTTTTACAAATTATTATTAATAAAATTTTTTTCTTTAATATTTAACTAAGTCATTATTATTCATAATGCGTAATTGCAATAAATAAAATATGTATTTTTAGCTTGTAAAAATATTACGTAAATATTTTTATAAAATAATAAAAAATAATTTCGGTTCTTCTTCTGTAGTTTTACATTTATTCATGAATTACTTGACAAAAACTAAGATTACCATATTTTTGTTAAAAATTTTCTAACTTTTTAAATATAGAATGTATGTCCTCAGAAAAAAAAGGTAGAATTACTTTCACTAAGGTAGAATTGCTTTCACAATCAGCGTATTTTGCTTAATATAGAAATATACAGCAAAAAATTCCTCTATTTTCCGATAGGAATTGAAAAAGTAACCATGTCAAAGGTTAAAGCAAAATTCGTTTTTCTTCAAATTCTTTTTTTCTAAGACGAAAAAAATTACATATTTATATTTTGCGTTACCTTCTGCACAAATTTAGCACAATTTCCTTTCATTTATGTTGTATAGTAAAGCGTCAATAGAGAAGAAAAAAGCATTACGTTCTACAGGGATCGTTCCGAATTGGCACTAAGATGGAAGACTTTCGGTCAATGTCCAGTCTCTCTCTCTATATAGGGTCCCTAGACTAAGCACTAGCCGGGGGGTTGTCGGACTGATGATCATTAGTGAAGGAGCACGTCGGTTACCCTAAACCATAGGTTCCCAACGTGGGCGATAACGCCCCCTTGTTGGCGTTTGAGGCTTCCAGGGGGGCGGTTAAAGACCCAGAGAAAATTAGGGGGCGTTGATATGGCACGGAGGGGCGTTGGAAGATTAACCAAATATAGTCTAAAAAAGACTTAAAAATCACGCTGATAATTCATTTCTATCACGTGCGCGAAAATTCACATATTTCGATATGAGACTTCACTGTTGAGAGAAAAAGATACCTCTCTAGTATATACGGCTCTGTGGCTGCATGCGCCAAAACTAGCAACCTGTAATGCCAATTTGACGAGATACACTCCTCACGGCAACCCTGAAGCTAGCCTGTTTCTCTCTCGCAGAAAACTGTTGACTCATTCTCACTCTCTCCTCTTTCTATTGTTCATCGCAGCACGTACTGCATACGATGAAAACGGCGTTTGTCGGACCCATGTCGGAAGCAAAAAAGAAGAGGCGGCAGTATAGTGTGGATTATATAAAATACGGATTTATCGAAAATCCCACAAATCCATCATCGCCAATGTGCCTTATTTGTCAAAAAACATTTTCGAATGAAGCGATGAAACCTTTTAGGCTTCAAGATCATCTTAATAAAATGCATCCGGATAAGAAAGACAAAGACATGACCTATTTTCTAAACATAAAAAAGAAGTTTGAAAATCAGCCAAATGTATCAAAATTATTTTTATCAGCTTCTAAACAAGACGATGACGGACTTCGAGCTTCGTACAATATCTCATTGTTGATTGCTAAAACAGGCAAGCCACATGCTATTGGGGAAGATTTAATTTTACCAGCAGTTAAAGAAGTAATAACCACCGTGCTCCATAAACCAGCTACAGATATTATCCGAAAAATTCCTTTCAGCAATAATTCTGTGCAAAGACGAATGGATGAGATGGCTGAAAACATTGAAGAATCGCTGTGCAATTATTTGCAAACGTCAATTTTCAATTCAGCTGGATGAGTCCACTTTACTAGCCAATGAAGCACTGTTATTGTCATACGTGAGGTTTATCAAAGATGAAAAAATATGTCAAGAAATGTTGTTTGATACCAATTTGTAAACAGATACAAAAGGAGAAACCATATTTGATACACTGGAAAAGTTTTTTGACAAAAAGGAAATTCCTTTTAATAATACTTTGTCAGTTGCTGCAGATGGCGCACCGGCTATGACAGGGCGTCACAAAAGCTTCATAGCATGTTTAAAAAAGAAAGTTCCTGGCGTGCTTGCTGTGCATTGCGTAATTCATCGGCAGCATTTGGTTGCGAAAAATTTGAGCGAACGCCTCCATACATCACTGCAATATGTTGTAAGAGCAGTTAATAAAATCAGAAGCAACTCGTTGAATGACAGATTATTCAGTCAGCTTTGCATTGCAAATGATGAAGATTTCAACCGATTGCTGCTTCACACAGATGTTCGCTGGCTTTCAAAAGGTACTTGTTTGACTCGATTTTACAATCTGTGTGAATCTGTGATAGAGTTCCTAGGAAACAAAGACACGGAATTGCGCGACAACCTCAAAGAGCGATATTGCGTACTTAGCAGACCTGTATAAATTGTTTAATGATGTCAGTCTCCAACTTCAAGGCGATGACTTAAACTTGATTAAGACTAAAAATAGCGTTGCTGCTTTCGTGTCCAAACTGCTATTATGTAAAAGAAATATAGGCAGACGTGAATTCAATAACTTCCCATGTTTATCAGCAGCATCATTCAAGCACGACGACTTGCTTGTTTACTGTCAACATTTGGAAAACCTCTACAATGACTTCAAGGAACGATTCCATGACATTTTAAACATGGACATATTAGACTGGGTTTTGGATCCTTTTTCCAATGTCAACACAGCAGGATCATCTCAGTTAAAAGAAGAACTAATAGAACTGACGACAAATGAGGAATTAAAAATTAAATTCAAGAATGGATACCAAGAATTTTGGCTGCAGAAGTCGATTTCGCAACTGTATTCAGGATTATGGTCGATTGTTCAACGATTTCAGATCGCATTCCCATCTTCATATTTAGTAGAACGTGGATTTAGTGCTGTAGCAACATTGGTATGGTAACGAAAAAGAGAAATCAGCTCCCTGTTACTGAACGCGGCGACTTACGATTGTTTTTAAGTAAAATCGAGCCTGATATTAACAAGTTCCTTAAAACCAGTGTTGTGCAAGTTCACGAAAAAAACGAGCTAGTTCAAACTCAAGTTCATCGTCTAAAAAACGAGTTAGTTCGCGTTCAAATTCATTTCTGAAAAAATGAACGCGCTCAGTTCAAGTTCATTTTTAAAAAAGAGCGAAACTCATTTAAAGTTCATTTTTACATTTTTTTTTTTCTACGAAGATTTTCTACTCTGTGAACGCTTTCATAGATAATTTATTTATTTATTTATTTTTTAAATTACCATGAAAATTATTCTTAATTTAATTCTTAATTATACTTACAACTTTTAATTATAATTTATTAACTTAATTGCAGTAAAAATTTATTTAGCGGCCATTTCTGAATAGAGAACTCGCTGTTTTTGTGTGGTTTTTCATTCTCAAATTCCCAATATGTTTGTTTTTGCGTAGGGAAAAAAAATGTTAATAGAAGACAAATTCCATCATTTAGAGTTTCCGTTGTTTTGAAGTATACTATTTTTAAAATAGCATCATGGTTTGATTTAATTAATTTTTACTTGATTGCGTCATGTCCAATGTCAGCTTTAGGCTTTCAGATAAATCACTATAAAATTTTGCTTGCTATTTAGTGTATCTACATAAAAGCTAAAATCAGCTGAAAAGATGAATAAGTCACCCTGAAAAATAATGATAACATAACTATTTTGATAACTTTAAAGTAGAAGGTATTCGATACTTCTCTACATATAAAAGGAAAGTACTAAATTAGAGAAAATTTTCAAACTCCAGTTTTTGATGGAGTTCTACACTTTGAGATATCCTGGATACGATTTGACTGTTTTTAGGAAATGTCTGTCTGTGTGCGTATCACACATTTTGCGTATGCTGTATCTCATGAACCAATGCACGAAATTTAACCAAACTTTCAATTTAGTTGCACCTTGACCTAAACTGGTTCTGATTAGCTTTGGAGATCAATCGCTCAACAGGTGGCGCTGTGATCTTGTTATTATTAGAAACCCAGGATAATCTCAGAGATACGACAGGTACTTAGTACGCATGCTCAGTGAACAAACGCTTGTCCAGATTCCCTCTTGCTACAGTAACCCTTTTACAATGCTTGGCGCTGATCGCGTATTTGATGATTTATCGGTGTAAGTTTTTAAAGATATTCTCTAAAGTAAAGCAAAAATTTTTTTCTTTGCAATCAAACTAAGATACATTATACATTACGTTACATTCGTTTTATTATTATTATAATTATTTAAATTTAAATTACATTTCTATATTCATAGAAATAATTTACACCATCTTATCTATCATACTGCATATCAAAAATTCTGAATTTTAATACTCTTTAGTTTTTAATAATATACTATGGAACTGTAGTCTAAAAAAATATATTTATACTAACTGATAATAATAATAATAATAAAATTATGTTTATTTATTTTAAAATATAATTTATCTTATCAAATTTGTCCTTGTAGGTTACTGGTAAGAAAGTTCATTGATATTAAGATTAACTAGTAAAAATTTGACTATTTAACAGTTAATTTGATTTGATATATTCATTTGAGAGATGAACGTTTAGCTTTATGATTAATTTTATTTATTGTAATAACTTACAAATATATGCATTCTCAGCGCATTAAATGCTTAAAAATTGTTTTAGTTGGTTTATAAAAGGTTTTTCAAGGGGTGAAATGTTTTTGAGACTGTAACATTAACTTTGCTCTCAAAGCTGGTAGACGGGAGATATCAGGTTCGATACCAGGTAGCGCTCATTGGGCTAACTTTTCGAAATTATCTGTAGTTTTCTCCGACACAAGCGTAAATATGGGCTAGAACCCCTTAAAAAGACCACCCCTTACTTAGGTTATTAAACCCATACCTCGGCCTTTCTTTTGTAGGCAACTGGCATATTAACACCAACATATTTTTCTTAAAATAATTCAGTTTAGGAAAATTTAATGAGTTTAATACTTAAAAACATACCAATATTTTATAGTTAAATGCATAATCATTAATAATCGGAATATTTGTAAAAATATTTTTCACTTTAAAAGTTTTATACATCCTCATTGTTCATGTCAAAAGTTTATTTTTCTTCAAATGTAATACAAATATATATTTTTTTTTCTTTATTTTTTCTTTATTTTTTTTTTTTTTCGTATTTTGTACCTTTGAATAAAATACGATAAAAGATAAAAAATAAAAAATAACGTATATGATAAAAAGAAATATGACACCTAATAAATTAATTAATTAATTAATAAACAAATAAATAAAAAGAAATAAAATAAAGAAATAAGCACTTATAATTTTACAACATAAAATTCTAACATATGTTAATCTCATAAAGAATGCTTGATTGGTTGTATGGCTTAAGACTGATTGACTACACTAGGGGCCTAGGCCTACAGGAGAAATGCCCTCCGTGGGGGACTTTCTAAGTGGATCTAGTTCGTATTTACACGAGTTTTAGCGAGAACTACAGAAAACTCCGAACGGCTAGATCGATGAGCGCGTTTTTTGATCGAACCCGGCACTTCCCATCTACCAACTTTGACCGTAGAACCGCTTGGCCACCATAGAGGGATTTACTTCTATTAATGCCTTGATTTCTCCATAAAAAATAAAATAAAATAGAAAAACAAATAAAATAATTATATGTTTTTAAATTAATAAATAAGAGAAAATTAAGCATTTTAATATTTTTAACCTTATTCTTTTCGCCGTCGTATTCCATATTTTTGAATAAATATAAGAAAAATATAAGGCACCTATTGAGTTTAAGCTTTATGCATTAAATACATGTACTAGCCTTTATTATTATTATTATTATTATTATTATTATTTCTAAATTTTTAACGTGGCAGTATTAGACAAAATTTCTCATAAATGCACATAATGAGAGTTATTTTTATCGTGCGATTGTAAAATCAATAGGATTTATTAGCAATAGTAGTATAGTAAACTAGGAAAAAGAAGTACATGTAGTACGTGCGAAGGAAGCGTGTAAATTTTGAATATTAGTATCTTTGAAAAGAATTTGCAAGTACTTTTAAAACGAATGGCTGAACCATAGATTTGGGATAATTTAGGTTATTTTTTATTTTATTTTATTTTTAATTTTTAAATTTTTAACGAAAAAAAAAACTTATTTAAAAATAATAATAATAATTCTTTTGATGTTGGCACAAAATTGACTTTCTTTCGGCATAATTCTCTGAGCTAAAAGTCGTTTGCATTCATCATGGAAAACATTTTTAATAAATAATAATTTAATAAGTAATTCGTACTGCATTAATTTGAGTAAAATTATATTGAAGAAAGTCTTGTGGTGACCGCAACATACAAGTTTTGAATAACAATTAATTGACAATTTTCCTTACCTTTTAGAGAAAGACTGGTCGATCGAAGATAAGAAAGGACGGAACATAAAGATAATTATTATGGGAGCAAAATCTGATCGTGTACCTAGCAAAAGAATGTACGCAACAACACTGTATTGGGGGGGGGGGAGGAAAAAAAAATCAGAGAGAGAGAATCCATTGTTGTATACTTCACTGATATAAATCAATACTTTGATGGAAGGCGACTTCCTGCATTTTAGAGGACTAGGCCCGTATCCCAGCTGCAGTACGCTGCGAGGCGAGCACCGGGGACCCATCTATGCGACGTACTATAGGTGCCTACTGTTATCAGGAGGCCCGAAGGCAGGTTGTATGGGCGACAAATTACCGGACTCTCATACAAATAACTGGACATTTCATTGTCCACTGTCCACGGGGAAAACATTCCCTGAAGGTGGATTTTCAGAACAGTATACTCTGTTGTCCTGTGAGACTTTCTTCCTGTGACTATTCCTTACATGTGAATAGTCGTAATAAAAGTCTTGACTTGAGAGACAGTTTCTTTAAAACATAAAAGATTGAAACTAGTATTCCTTACCGATTTATAATCATGTTGGATTTGAAGTTTTAAACTAAATTTATACATGCTACAGATAGACTAAGTAAATTATTAGTATATTTTCTAATGTCTATTTATATTTTTAACCATAAAACTATAGATATATTCATATTATTCAATTGTTTTCACATATTAGTTTTAAATTACAGGTTTTTTTTTTTTTTTTTTTTTTTCCCCAAAACTTTAGGAAAAATGTGAAAAATTAAATAAGTTAATTAACAAATCTAGTATAACGCAGTGGTAGAAATTATAAAATACATGCTAAACACTAACGAGAACGTAAGTGTTTCTGTTTCTACGTCGGGAGGGCGGGGGGAGGGGAGGGGGGGATTAAAGGGGCAAATTCAGCCCCTGAAGTATGTGTGACACTGTATTTTTGTCATGAACAGCAAGTGACTATTAGAGAAAGTTTCATTAAAATCAGTAAGAAAGTGATATAAAGACAATTATTCTCTTTCAATCTGCTCCTAACCCCCCCCCCCGCCCCATCCTTCAGATATATACTAAGTGAAAGTGGTACCAATTTAATTGATTGAAATTTCTAAAAACGTATTATGAAAATAATTATTTAAATTCATTCTTTGGTGTTCATTGTTTTTGTGATTTCCGAATTTTAAAAATGACCTTTTTTCCTGTGTCCTTTTTTCCGGGTGCCCTTTTTTCTGGGTGCCCTTTTTTCCGGGTGCCCTTTTTACCAGTGCCTTTTTTTCCAAGCGTCCTGTTTTCCGGGATCCATTTTGCACAAATATTCTCTTTTCTGCCCTTTCCTTTTTATATTTCAGACAGGAATATTCAATATGAGTTTGAGTTTGAATTGCTTTTTCACGCTCAAGTTCGTGAATAAAACGAACTTCGCTCAACTCAAGTTCAAAATTTTAAAAACGAGCGAAGTTCAACTCAAAACTCAAAATTTTTGATTCTCTTTTTTAAATAAAGAAGAAATTCAGTAGCGTTTCAATTCCAACGATATTCTATCTATTAGTAATTTTTTTTTATTTAATTCCTGTTTTCACCATGCATTATGTACGCTCTTATTTCTCTAGAGTGGGAGGGGGGCGGTATTGAAATATTCACTAGAAAAGGGGGCACCAGTTCAAAAAAGGTTGGGAACCTATGCCCTAAACCCTAACAGGGACAACACATCCATTCCTTGTCTGAAATTTGAATCCAGGCCCAACTATATAGGCGTCAGGGACTCTAGCCACTACACCGTCTGGCGGCAAAGTATGCTGGGCAACTTACAGACGACAGTAAAATTTTTGAAGCACACATCCACATTTTTCATATATATATGTATATATAAGCACAAGACTAAGATGATAGAAGATAATGCTCGAATAATACTCGACAAATATTTGCTTAACAAAACAGTATTAGGTGCCATCTTTTAAATACGTGTGATTGCTTCAATAATTTTGCTGCTGACTGTATGTCAAAAGTTCATTTAAACAGAATAACAATTAAGCAAATTGTCGATAAAAAACGAGCTGGATTTTAGATATTTTGCAGAGTTGTAATTTCGTAAGGATTTTTTCACATGCCACGTATTTCATTTGGAGATTCAGTTATTTCAATCCCCTTGCAAAAGTTCTTTTTTTTTGTGAAAATCCCCTTATGTACTCACAAAACTAATAAATAAATAAATAAAAATATGTTAGAGTTAGGATCCCATAAGGGGTTTATCTCAAAAAAAGATTTTTCTATGTGGTTGAAATAATTGGATCTCTAAATTAAATACTTGGCATGTGAAAAACCTCTCGTGAAATTTCAACTCTGGAAAATATCTGAAATCTGGCTCGTTGACATATGTTGCTCAATATACCTAGCTTTCAACCAATGTAATAAAAAATTTTCTATTTCTGGCGCATGTGCAGTAAAAAATTTTTAGTAAAAATGGTCATAGCTCAGCGAATATTACACGTGTGAATTTTTTGTATAAGAATATGTTTAATGTTTTGTCAATATTTCTGCAAGTTTCGTAAATTTTCTTGACATCCATTCGTTTTAAAAGCAAAAAACTACCCTAAAAGATTAATAATAACTAGTATCGCCCAGTGGTCGAAACTCGACCATTTTTTTTGCAAAGCGAGGCAAAGCAAAAATATTGCCTTGTCCTAAACGGAATGCAATTGCAACACAGCTGCGGCAATTGTTTGCCGATATTCACTCTAACTGAATCAGCAGAGTTTTACTTAATATAACTATTTCTCTCAGTAGATGTTAGCCTTTCCTGAAATGTGAGAAAATCGCAACATGAAAACGCCCCTTGTTGTGTGATACAGCCCAGAAGCTAATAGGTACCATGTCAAACCAAGGCCCAACCAAGTATCAAATTCTGTTAAATTAATTTGATTGGTTCATAAAGTACAGTGTTTGAACAAAAAAAAAAAAAAAAAAAAAAGATATTTTTCAAAAATGATCGAATTGAGTTCGGGAAATTTCAAAACGTGAAACTTTATCGAAAACCGAAAATCTAAAACTTTTCTGAATCTTATATTTTCTACTTATATATGCAGAGGAAAGAATAATAAATCCACTTTTTAAAAAATAAAAATAAGTAGTCAATTTCACTTAATTAAAATGCAAGGAAATCTCAAAACGTGTAAATTCATCGAAAACCGGAAATCAAAAGTTTTTATGTATCTTCTACTTGCTTCTTCTACCCACAAAAGCTAGCAATAAAGACACTTTCTTAAAAAATAAGTAGCCAATTTCAGTTAATTGAAACGTAAAGAAAGCTCAAAACATGCAAATTCAGCAAAAAACGGAAATCGGAATTTTTTCCGTATCGTCTACTTATACATGCAGCAGTTAGTAACAAATCCATTTTCCTTTTATTTAGTATATTAGTTGAAATGTCACCCTTTGAAATGAAATGTTTATGTTTACATTCGAAACTGGAAGTTTGCCATTTTTTTTTTTCTGGAGTTTTGTGATTTTAAATTAAAATTTTATAAAGTTTACAGAAAAAATAACTCAATCAAACACATGTAGACAGTAACTTATATATAACTATACCCAAATATCGGAATTAAAATCGGCAGATAATTTCCGTTAATTTTTAATAATTTTTTACAAAAAATCCAATGGACGATTAACATTGAAAATCTTTTCATGGCTCCAGGGACAGACAGTGACGTCATCACTTCGCTTGCGTATAGTGATGCTACATTATACAAATTACTGTGTCTATGGTTTTATTTGAGCTTTATGAAATTGCCAGATTTAACAACTTTCTACTTTTAGGTATTTTTTAATGTAAAGGAATACGTGTATAAAAGGGAAAAAATGGGTGGAAATGCATAAAAAATTAATGTATTTTTAAATACCTTCTTGACATCGTAAGAAAATAATATTTGTATTCGCACCTTCCGGCTAACCATACCTTTCGAATGATACCATTTTCAACCCTCTACTCCCATAATTAATATGTTAAAAAGGGACAACAAATTTTATGCTTGCCTATTAATATATAGACTAGTATCGCCCAGTGGTCGAAACTCGACCATTTTTTTTTTTGCAAAGCGAGGCAAAGCAAAGTTATTGCCTTGTCCTAAACGGAATGCAATTGCAACACAGCTGCGGCAATTGTTTGCTGATATTCACTTAACTGAATCAGCAGAGTTTTACTTAATATAACTATTTCTCTATGTAGATGTTAACCTTTCCTGAAATGAGAGAAAATCGCGACGTGAAAATGCCCCTTGTTGTGTGATACAGCCCAGAAGCTAATAGGTACCATGTCAAACCAAGGCCCAACCAAGTATCAAATTCTGTTAAATTAATTCGATTGGTTCATAAAGTACAGTGTTTGAACAAAAAAAAAAAAAAGATATTAATATGTATAATGACCCTCATCTGTCATGAACGAATCCGGTTAGTACCGCTCCAAAACAGAATCTTTTGGCAGCCATTTTTGTTTCCGTTTGTTTAATTCAACTTAGGAAACATACATATCATTTTCATACATGTTTTGTATCGCACATATTCTTATTTCCTATAAAACCTTGAAAAACTATTCAATTGTAATGTTTAAATGTCTAAATTAAGTACAACGGATCACTGGCTATTATAAACATGAACCTATAAATAGAATTATGTAACTTTCATGATTATAAACAAAGCAAGACCAAATAAAAACAAACCAAAACTTTTGCCATTCGGAAAATACAAATTCCAAATGGACAACTTTTTAATTCCGAATGAACGACTCTTTGACTGTTTCATTAAAAAAACGCTTAAAATATTTCTAAAACATATTAAAGCCTTAAAAATCTTAAAATATTTGTAAAAACGCATTAAAGCCTTTAAATATTTTTATCAAACTTTATTGTTTGTTTACAATGTAAGGTATGATTGGCGCCGGGAACAGCTTTACTATACGGCACCCATTGCTTATTGCCGTTGCCGATGTTTAGATCACGTGGTATGATGGTGTTTTGATTCGGTTTGTGAGCCGGTACTGCGAATCGTTTCACAACGTCGTGAATCGAATCAAAATGTCATGAAACAATACTTTTCATTATTATGAAACATTTTTTTATGTTTCACTATGTTTTCTGCTGTTTGCTCGCTTCGCGAGCATTAAAACCAAAAAAAACATCACTGGACGCCCCTAATTCGTGGAGCATGAATCAGTAAAAGCATGAAAATTCATGGAAACGCGGTCACTATGTTTTCTGCTGTTTGCTCGCTTCGCGAGCATTAAAAGCAAAGAAACATCACTGGACGCCCCTAATTCGTGGAGCATGAATCTGTAAAAGCATGAAAATTCATTGAGCCTCGGTCACTATGTTTTCTGCTGTTTGCTCCACTGGATACATTTAATTAGCGATGCATGAATCAGTAAATGCATGAAAATTTGTATAAGCCGCGATCAGTACACTAGCTGCTGTATATGCTTGCTTCGCAAGCATTAAAACAAAAAAAAAAAACATCACTGGACACACCTATTTCGAGGTGCATGAATCAGAAAATGCATGAAATAGTAATGTAGCGGTCAGTATTCCGATGCTAGATCGGTACGCAAGCATTATAAATAAATAAATAATCACTGAGTGCACCTAAGTAAATCACGATGCATGAAAAAAATCTGTACTGAAGCAACGACTATTATGTTCTACCCTTTTTTTTCTTCTTAAATTTATTAAAAAATATATAAAAATACACTGAAAAATTTTTGTTTTAAACTTTGTAAAATCATTTAAAAACAGTAAAATCTAGAATTAATCTTACATATACCGCGGCGGCTATAAAAAAAGTAGAAGAGAAGATATAAACGATCTTTAACAATTGAAAGATCCTTTTGTACCGTTTCGATACAACAGAAAAAAGTATCGATACTCTGATTCGGGTCTCGAATCACCATCATATCACATGATCAAAACATCGGCAACGGCAATAAGCAATGGGTGCCGTATAGTAAAGCTTAGCCTTTGCGCCGAGTTTAGTACGTAAATGCCGCCATTTGATTTTAGTTTTGAAATTAGTGTAAAATGATAGTTGGGATAGAATGTTTGGTTGGGCAAGTAAAAGTCACCAGTTGAAATGACTATTGAAATTAGAGTAGTCTAATGTGATAATGTCGAGTCAAGGTAAAATGTTCGGTTGAGAATGAGAAAGTCCCTAGCTGCATCCTGGATATTTTGGCGATGTTGAGGGTGAGATAGCTGGTTGGAGGTATCGAGTAGAGGTGAATTTGGGTCAGCATGGAGTGTCTGTAGTTATTGGATAGTTAGTTAGAAAATTTGAAAACAGGATCTACGATAGTCTTAAAAAAAAAGTATTTTGGTAAAAGGAAGTGAATGGTTTTTTCTTATTATGAGGACTTTAAATACGCAAGCGAAGTGATGACGTCACTGGCCGTTCGTGGATACAAGAAAAATACTTCCTATATTAAACGCCCAATGGATTTTTCGTAAAAAATTATTAAAAATCGAGGGAAATTATTTCCCGATTTTAATCCCCATATTTAGGTTTAGATATGTATTAGTTATCATGTGCATGTGTTAGATTAAGTTGTTTTTGATTTGAAATTTCAAAATTCTAGATAAAAAAAAAAGAACTTCCATATTCCATTGAAAACATAAACATTTCATTTCAAAGGATGATATTACACAATAAATATCCAACTAATATACTAATTAAAAGGAAAATGATAAATATTCTATCATAATTTGAAGTGAAATTTGTTTTCAAATGTCTAAATAAAGAATTTGATATAAGATACTAATATGTTGCAGCGGAATAGATTTGATATCGGTCATCCTTGGCAGAAAAAAAAAAAAAAATATATATATATATCGCCAAATTATCTGGCGAATATAATTTAATTCCTTTCAAAAATCATGGTTATTTTAAAAATTTATATTAAGAGAGTAAGGAATAATATGAAACAATATTTCGCACAACACATATTACGAAAATATACATCTGGCATGTATATTTTCGTAGTACGTTTTTGATCGCCAAATACAAAAACGCCAAGGACAACAGAGTTTTGAAATTTAAAATTAAAATTTTGTCAATTTGACAGCAAAATAACTCAATCTAACATATGCACATGATAACTAATACATATATATACCCAAATATGGGGATTAAAATCGGGAAATAATTTTCCTCGATTTTTAATAATTTTTTACAAAAAATCCAATGGGCGAATAACATAGGAAATCATTTTCTTACATACACGGACGGTCAGTGACGTCACACTTCGCTTGCGTATAGAGCACTTAATGTAACACTGGGATGTGTTGTTGCTGTTGTGTTGTCGGGCCTATATTTTTTGTCAACCAGCAGTTTTTTTATTGTCATTCATATTTATTGATCGAGTAAAATTTTTGAGGTGAAAACTTCTTTAGGCGCGTTGAGCACTTTTGGGTGAACAAAAATCATTGAACTCCCGTCATCGTCAGCTAACGCTTTCCATTTAAAGTGAAAACTTTTGGGTGAAGAAAAATCATTGAATTCGCGTCATCGTCAGCAAATGCTTTCCATCCTTGTATGATACAAATAATGTATCACACAATTAACTTGCTAATGTGATGTATATTGTTTTAAAATCTGGTGCGGCGTTACACGACTTCTCTCATCTCCGGGCACAGTCTCTATTGCAGTTAGACCTCACAAAACCGTAAGAAAGCCCAAAGCTGCCATTTTTCTCACTTTTTTACAATCTGGTGCGGCTCTACACGACTTCTTTCATCTCCGGACACTGTATCTTAAAGATTGCAGCCGGAAACGTTGTAGTTAGGCCTCACAGAACCGTGAGAAAGGCCAAAGCCTCCATTTTTCTCAGGTTTTTACAATCTGGTGCGGCTCTACACGACTTCTCTCATCTCCGGACATTGTCGCTATTGCAGTTAGACCTCACAAAACCGTGAGAAAGGCTAAAGCCGCCATTTTTCTCACGTTTATACAATCTGGTGCGGCTCAACACGACTTCACTTAACTCCGGACACTGTCTCTTAACGATAGCATCCGGAATCGTTGCAGTTAGACTTCACAGAACCATGAGAAAGACCAAAGCCGCCATTTTTCTCACGTTTTAAAAATCTGGTGCGGTTCTACACGACTTCTCCAGAGCTTCCAACCTAATCCGGCAAATTGTTAGTACCGCCCCTTTTTCTTCACCACTTAATTTTTAGAGTATTTTTCTTCTTAATTCATTGTAGATACATTTGAAGAGAATTTCTCTAAAAATTAAGTGGTGTAGGAAAAGAGGCGGTACTAACTATTTGCCGGATTAGGTTGGCAGCTCTGCTTCTCTCATCTCCGGACACTGTCTCTTAAAGATTGCAGCCGGAAACGTTGCAATTAGACCTCGCAGAACCGTGATAAAGGCCAAAGACTCCATTTTTCTCACGTTTTTACAATCTGGTGCGGCTCTACACGACTTCTCTCATCTCCGGACACTGTCTCTTAAAGATTGCAGCCGGAAGCGTTCCAGTTAGACCTCACAAAACCATGATAAAGGCCAAAGTTGTAATTTTTCTCACGTTTTTACAATCTGGTGTGGCTCTTCACGACTTCTCTCATCTCCGGACACTGTCTCTATTACAGTTAGACCTCACAAAGAACGAAAATTATAAAATATCGAAACACATTTGATTTATAAACAAAAATTGAAAATACATTTAAATGATCACGTGGTCTAAACATTGTTTTCAAGATTTATCGTTCACATTCCGTCATTTTTGACGGGGTTATATACTAGTTTTTCAATAATGGTCGAATTGAGTTAGGGAAATTTCAAAACGTGTAACTTTATCGAAAACCGAAAATCTAAAACTTTTCTGAATCTTATATTTTCTACTTATATATGCAGAGGAAAGAAAAATAAATCCACTTTTAAAAAAATAAAAATAAGTAGTCAATTTCACTTAATTAAAATGCAAGGAAATCTCAAAACGTGTAAATTCATCGAAAACCAGAAATCAAAAGTTTTTATGTATCTTCTACTTGCTTCTTCTACCCACAAAAGCTAGTAATAAAGACACTTTTTTAAAAAATAAGTAGCCAATTTCAGTTAATTGAAACGTAAAGAAAGCTCAAAACATGTAAATTCAGCAAAAAACGGAAATCGGAATTTTTTCCGTATCGTCTACTTATATATGCAGCAGTTAGTAACAAATCCATTTTCCTTTTAATTAGTATATTAGTTGAATATTTATTGTTTAAATATCACCATTTGAAATGAAATGTTTATGTTTAAATTCGAAACTGGAAGTTTGCCATTTTTTTTTTCTGGAGTTTTGTAATTTTAAATTAAATTTTATCAATTTTACAGAAAAAATAACTCAATCAAACACAAGTAGACAGTAACTTATATATAACTATACCCAAATATCGGAATTAAAATCGGCAGATAATTTCCGTTATTTTTTAATAATTTTTTACAAAAAATCCAATGGACAATTAACGTAGAAAATCTTTTTGATGGCTCCATGGACAGACAGTGACGTCATCACTTCGCTTGCGTATAGTGATGCTACATTATACAAATTACTGTGTCTATGGTTTTATTTGAGCTTTATGAAATTGCCAGATTTAACAACTTTCTACTTTTAGGTATTTTTTAATGTAAAGGAATACGTGTATAAAAGGGAAAAATGGGGGAAAATGCATAAAAAATAAATGTATTTTTAAATACCTTCTTGACATCGTAAGAAAATAATATTTGTATTCGCACCTTCCGGTTAACCATACCTTTCGAATGATACCATTTTCAACCCTCTACTCCCATAATTAATATGTTAAAAAGGGACAACAAATTTTATGCTTGCCTATTAATATATAGATGATAATAAAAAGTTATATCAGCTTAAAAAGTGGTGCTATTTGCAAACCAAAATATACAAATATTGTAAACTGTAAGTATAACATTGTTTATAAGTTATAAGTCATTTGTAGCTTTTTATGATACAGGGTGATCCAAAGTATTTGCGATTTTCTTCAATTTATAGTTAGCCCCCTATTACGATCGTGACAAGTCAATAGTGAAAAATGTGAGTTTATAAATATTTTTTGCATGTTTTAATCTCAAGGTCATTTCATCCAGTATTTCTTGAGAAAATCGAAAAAATGTCCCCCCCCCCCCCCCCAAAAAAAAAAAAAAAAAAAAAGTCTAAGTGGGTGATCATATCTGATAATTTGATCACGTATATAATATGTGTAATAATGAATAATAGAAGTCGAGTTGTTATACACTATATTTTATTTGTTGTGGCTGTATGGGACCACTAAAAAGAGTACTATTAAGGTACTAGTATTATAGGTAATGTAAAAGAAAAGCATTATTTTAGGTTATAGCACTATAGCACTAGTAAATAGGGTACGAGTACGATTAATACATTAAAAAAAAAGGAAAGAAAGAAACCTATTCTTACATATAAAGAAAACGTGTTTGGTTTTACTAGGAAAAAATATGATATCGTTTAAAATCTACAATCAGTCGGTAACAAAAGTCTCCGAACACTAGCAAAAATTTCTATATAAAAAAAGTACACTTAATACAGTTTTGTTAAATAAATCCTTGTCAAATCTTGTTTTTAGTCAGTCTAAAAACAGGATTCAACAAGGATTTATTTAACAAAATTGTAGTAAGTGTACTTTTTTTATATTGGAATTTTCTCTAGTGTTCGGAGACTTTTGTCACCGACTATACACACAAGAGCCATTATATTACGTTCACCCTCCATCTATAACAATGGGTTCGCACAGGAGCAAAACCACTGCGCATGCGCGGCTGATGTTGGAATCTTTCCAAACACAGCGCGATTAGTGACATAATGGGAAAAGCAGCTCATTTATAAGACTTCAAATAGAGGTTAAATCGTTATATCTCGGCGACTGTGAACATCAGTATCAGAAAGGGCGCGTTTAGTGGGCTGTTCACGTTCAGTTGTTGTGTTGTGAGCACATATCGAAAGGGATGTATGGATGATGAAACGACAAATCGCCGGCCAGCAGTGTGTCATCCACGGCGCATTGATTCTAGAGGAGAGCGGAGATTGCTACGCATTGACTGAAGAGGTACAAAAGCCGAAATCAACACCAGCTACAACAGATGCGACCCAGATAGTGTTTCTCAACACACTGTGCAGCATACATTGCTGCGTATGGGCCTACGCAGCCGGAGGTCGAAGCATGTCCCTACACTGACGGAACGTCATCGTCAGCTGCGTCTGCAATGGTGCAAGAAACATCGGAATTGGACATTAGAAGAATGGAAGAAAGTTGCATGGTCCGACGAATCACGTTTTCTGGTCCATCATATCGACGGGTGTGCGCGAATACGCCGATTTCCAAAAGGAACCCTCGCTCCCGGATGCACAGTTGGACGGAGACAAGCCGGTGGCGGGGGTATTATGGTATGAGCAATGTTTTCATGGAGCCCATTAGGACCCATAATCACCATAGAACAATCCCTGACGTCTGTGCACTACGTGAACATCGTTGCAGACCAGGTTCACCCATTCATGATAACAATATTTCTTTCGGGGGATGGTGTTTACCACACCATGTCATAAGGGTCGAATCGTCATGGAGTGGTTCGAGGAAAATTCCAGTGACTTTCAAGTCATGTCTTGGCCTTCAAATTCACCTGACATTAATCCAATAGAGCATTTGTGATTCCACCTGGAACAACAAATTCGCACTGCCACGCTAGCCCCTCGCAATGTGCAGGAATTGCAGGACTAGTTGGTTCGCGCTTGGTACCAGGTACCTCAAACTACCTATCAACACCTTGTGGAGTCAATGCCACGCCGGGTGCTGGCAGTTTTAAAGGCCAAAGGTAAGGCTCCTATATATACGAGCTGGCGCATCAGGCATTTTGTTGCCTTAGGGTTGCCACATGTACCCAGCGCATTTCTCTGATAAACAAACCACAAACATTTTTTTTTATCGTCTTACGTTACTTTAGAGTAACTTATTTTATTATATTTCATAATTTTAGCTAAGTAAACTATGATATGGAAGTCTGTTTAGTGATAAACTGCTATAATCATTCAAGAAGTGAATATAAAGTGTTCACAGACCTTCTATTACTGTGTATTTGAGTTTTGGCGACATTTTGTAAAAGAAACTGAAACCGCCCTAACAACACATCGTACATCCATAGGATATCCTCAGAATAAAATGACATCCTGAGAATGTACTGTGAAAAAAATGTGTTTTTAGGAATATTATTGTTGCTTATTGATCTTATCTTGACCGAATTAGCTTCAGATCAAGATTTCTTAAAATCATTAAGGAAGCGATAAGGACGCCAAGCGGGAATGCTGTCCTCTTCGGAGGCAAAAAAATGGCGGTGATGCGCCGGCCTATTATTTTATTTAGGGGCTCTAGCTAAAGGTGGTTCTACATGTTATTAACAGGGTGGTCATAATGTAATGGCTCTTGGGTGTATTTCCCTAAAGTGGATCAGTTATAATTAAATTTTGTCTAAATGATACGATAATGGCGTAAGGTGTTATTTGATTGATCAAGAAGCTGTAGGGTTAATCAAAGAATAATTCGGCTGCTAGATTTATCTTCTACAAAAAATTAATCTAATGCAGTTGAAATGCACATTTTCATAAAGAAATAAACATATGTATATAATACATATAAACATATTGTACTGAAACATATGCTCAAATTTTCATATTTAGAAGTATATTTGAAAAAAAAAAAAAAAAAACAACAATAATAATAAAAAATCATTCAATCCTTGCATTTGATGGTTGATATTTGGTAGGACGATGACAGCGCCGTCTATTGATCGAAATGGAAATCATCAAATTAAGATGCAATTTTAAAATGTTATTCTAAGTAATGTTTTTAAAACTAAGATTATATTATACATGCACACACACACATGTATATATATGTATAGTATCAGGTCGATTTCCCGACACTCAGTTTCCCGACAAGTCAGTTTCCCGACGCCACTTTCCCGACAGGTACGGTTTCCCGACAGCTCACTTTCCCGACAGGTACGGTTTCCCGACAGGTACAGTTTCCCGACAGGTACGTTTTCCCGACAGCTCACTTTCCCGACAGGTACGTTATCCCGACAACTCACTTTCCCGACTGGTACGTTTTCCCGACAGATCACTTTCTCGACAACTCACTTTCCCGACAGGTACGTTTTCCCTACAACTCACTTTCCCGACAGGTACGTTTTCCCGACAACTCACTTTCCCGACAGCTCAGTTTCCCGACAACTCACTTTCCCGACAACGCACTTTCCCGAAAACTCACTTTCCCGACAACTCACTTTCCCGACAGCTCACTTTCCCGACAGCTCACTTTCCCGACAACTCTCTTCAAATATATATGTCTGCAGACAGTTTTCAATTTTATCTGGCTATATGAACAACGAAATGGTTTCATATTTTAGTGATGAGCTGCAAAATTAGCGTGTACTTTGTTAAAGAGCCTTTAAAGAAAGTAAAAAAATATATATATATTGATTAGAGCGATAAAATAAACTCTTATTTCTGAAATTAATTATCATGAAGCATAAAGTTTCGCAATAAGTGGTAATATGATGCCATGTTCAAAAAAGCTCAGAACACCGTGACAATGCATTTTTTAAAATATTTTTACTTCCTTATACAAAGTATAAGAAAGTATAGTAATCCCGATTTGCGAAATGCATTTTGTATTTCACATTGCCCGAAACGAATGATCGCAGAGTGTTGCAAATTTATGTATACGTATGACTGTCATGATGTCTAGTTGTACACCTGCAAGTTTTGTCTGAACACGAGCTCTCGTTTTAGAGATATCAGCGACTTTACACGATTTTTCGTGACGTCTGTAATATGTGTGTGTGTGAGTGTGTTTGTATCTCACATAACTCAAAAACGGTTGGACGTAGAACGTTGCATATTGGTATATGGGTTTGTTATAGAATCTAGTTGTGCACCTCCCATTTTGGTCTTTCTGTGATTATCCGTTTTGGAGATATTTACGAAAGTTATATTTATAATGGCAAATATACAAAGGTTTTGGCTATAATATATGACCTACCGATATAGAGATTTCAAAATAAGGTAATGATAGAGCCAGTAATGGCCTGTAATGATATTATTATGAAAGTTATCAACACTTACGCGTGTAGAAAGTAATTTGTAAAGACGTAAGCAGGTTCTAGTCGACGAATGCTTCTCATTTTTAATAGTTTTGTGACTCATTTACAGAACTTTCGAAGAATTTAGTTCTGCGCAATAAACCAATGATTTTTTCCAGAATGTTCCAGAAATCTCTTATTATTTCAGTTAGAGCTTCCAAACTTTGGCAACCCTAAACTACAAGTTTTCGCCAAATTTGTTCGCCAGCTTGCCAAATTCGATGCCAAGACCAAAAATCTACGCTAGATACTACTTTGCAGTATGGCGAGATTAGCCATAAAATTTTCCGGCAAATTTGTTTTAGGATAGCCAGAAACCCTTTCTCTATTTTAACTGAATTAATTTTTTTAGTAAAATTTATCTTTTCCTGATACTAATTTTTGACAGAGAACAAAACTGGGCCGTCTATACTGGAATGACTTTCGTTGAACTCCAAGTTGCGCATTTGCCAATGAGAGATTCTATAACAAGCCGTGGAGTACTATTCCTGAAAAAACTACGATATTTTTCTCGGTGGTATATATAATCGTATTATCGTGCCTTTTTTGGTTGGAGTAGCACTTTTTTTTCTTGTTTTGTTTTTATTTTAAAGAATGTTCGTGGACTGGAACCTGCCACCTGCCTGTTTATTTATGAATCAGTTATCTCACACAAAACTGTCCTTCTCGCCCTTTCTCTCAAAGTGAATTAGATGTGTTGAATCGTGGGCTTAACTCTGCTTTAGGCAGACGCTCTGTGGATACTTTTAAACTTTTAGCCTCCGTCGAACCTATTATTTCAAAGCTTAATTGTAAAGAACAGCACTCTATTCGTAATAGTATTTCAAGAGTATTGTTAAAAAATAAACTTAGTTTTCCTTCAAATTATAATTCTGATATACAAGTTTTGAAAAACTTATCGAACGACTCTTCTATTGTCATTACACGTGCTGATAAAGGCCGCATTACTGTGATCCTCGACAAGTCCGTTTATGTTAAAAAAGCATATGGACTCTTAAACGATAATTCCACTTATGAACTCTTAGACAAACACTTAACCCCCTCATTCCAACGTAAACTTAATTCACTCATTAGTGAACAAGAAAAGTCTAAATCCATTGATCGATCTCTCTCATCTAAGTTAAAATGTTATACTGGTTCTGCACCTATCTTTTATAGTTTACCTAAAATCCACAAACCTAACATTCCCCTTCGTCCCATTGTTGATTATACTAAGTCGCCCCTTTACAATCTTTCACGTTTTATGTTAAATTTATTAAAACCCCTCATTACTTCTTCTAATTATAGTTCATATTCTGCCTTTCAGTTCCTAGATGCTTTAAAATTAATTCAAGTCCCATCTAGTTGTATTATGATATCATTAGATGTTG
Organism: Salticus scenicus; assembly: GCA_963930645.1. Taxonomy (NCBI): domain Eukaryota; kingdom Metazoa; phylum Arthropoda; class Arachnida; order Araneae; family Salticidae; genus Salticus; species Salticus scenicus. The sequence goes on along the minus strand of CAWVNO010002271.1, from coordinate 494,524 downwards.
TATCTCTCTTTACTTCTATTCCTATATCATTTGCATGTAATATTATTCAAGATATTTATCCTAATTTCAATGTTGACACTAATTTAAATTTAAATACTGTGCTTGATCTTACCACTTTTTGTTTATCTTCTAATTGTTTTATTTTTAATGATTCTTACTATCGTCAAATTAACGAAACTGCCATGGGTGCCCCTATATTGGTCGTTATAGCTGAAATTATAATGCCACACTTAGAAAAAAAATTAATTCACAGTTACATGGTAAAAAAAATTTCTGGAAATGGTATGTGGATGATATTTTGATAATTACTAAGCAACTTTATGTTAACGATATTTTAGATTTTGCTAACTCTTTATGTCCTGCTATCCAGTTTACCCTTGAAACTGAAATTAATAATGAACTACCCTTTCTTGACATCCTTAAAATGCATAAAACAGTCAATGATTTTTTTACATTTTTCAACTTCAGTCTGTAGAAAACCCACTTTCTCTAGTCAATATCTTAACTTCTATTCAGCTAATCCTTTATCGCATAAACGTGCAGTCATTCGTACTCTTTTACATCGTGCAAAGCATTATTGTAGTAATTCAGAAATATTAAATATTGAACTATCCAAATATTTTTCTGATTTAAAAAATAATGGTTACCCCCCCTCGTTTTATTAAAAGAATTTATAAAGAAGAGTTCTATTTTTCATATAAATCAGTTTATCCTAAAGTTAAAAATTCCACTTATCGTACGACTATCCCTTATTATAAAGGTATTTCTGAAAATATCTCTAAATTACTTAGAACAGTTAATATCTCTACTAGCTTTAAACCTCAACTCCGTATAAGTAACTTTCTCTCAAACTTTAAACCCGCTGTCCCCCCTCTGAAACGACTAGGAGTAATTTATCGTATTCCTTGTAAAAATTGTGATTCTACATATATCGGTGAAACTGGCAGAACAAGTGAAATTAGACTAAAGGAACAAAAACAATCATATAAAACAGGAGATTTAAGATCAAAACTCGTAATCCATTCTCTTAATACTGATCATATTCCGGATTTTGAAAACTTTAAAATTTTAACTTCTAATGTAAATTTATATGAATCCCGTATTTTTCTAGAGGGCGCTTTTACTAAAATGCAACATTTTGCCTTGAACGAGGCTAAAGCTATTCCTCCTGAATATTTAATCTTGCTATGATGTATTATGAATTTTTCTAAATGTTGAGCTTGTGTGTTTGACACTGGGGAGGGTTAGTGTTCTAGCCGAAACGTCTGTCTTGTGTTTTAATGTTTTTAATTAAAATGTATTTTTAAAGTTTTAAAGTTTTGTATTTTTTATCTCATTTTAAATGTTACATTGGTTTTAATATATTGGTTTTAAGAGACGTATAAATTATGTTTAATTTTATTAAAACTGTCAATGTTTTCATAAAAATATGTTTATTCCTATTGTTGTATAAGGAAATCATGTTTTGGCTAAATCAGATTTTTTTGTACTGCATTGCCGTTTTATTGTCAATAAATATAATAATAATAAAAAATAAATAAAAATTAAAAAGATTTCGCCTTTAAATGAATGTGTTAAATAAAAAATAAATAGCATAACAGCCGTTGCTAGGATTCGCAGACGATTACAATGGAAAAATAAATTTATGAAAAATGAAACATAGAAACCGACATTTAAAATCGAAAATAAATAAAGAAATAAAGAAATAAAAAGAAATAAAGAAATTCTTACTTGAAATTCGAAAAAATCCTGATAAGATGCACACCTGTAGGGTCCCAGGTACCCACAGGCCAAGTTTTGTAGCTCTGCGGTCGGTAGTGTGAGTACCAGAGCGCAACTTAATTTTAATATATATATTTTTTAACTTGTTACCAAAAGCAAAACCGCTTTCTAGTAATCTATTTTTGCTTAAAGCAATAATCTTATCGTCCTTAAAACAAATAAATAAAATGTATCTGGAAAAGATATTAATATTATCTATGTGAGAAATATACAGAAATTGCATAACAATTTGTAACATATTCAGAAAACTGTAAGTAATATCCTATATAAAAATTTTGTGCGTTTGGGGTGTTTCGGTCAAAATTACATAATGTATATATAATCTTTTTTAATTCCATACTCTACTGCCGTAAGTAATGGAAGTATTATATTCCGTCCAAAAATTATCTATCAAGTTTTTCCTGATTTACAGATGTTAAGGCCTCCTGAGTACAAAAATATCTGGTGTGAAACAATTACACAACTTCTATTACCTTCTATTACACCTATTATATATTGTTTTTTTCCGAGTTAATAATCAAAAGACAATAAATTGGCATAATGAAGTAGAAACCTAAATTTTTTTTCGGTATGAGAAACTTAATACACGTGTTGAGGTTTGTAAAGTATTCTACCATTCAAGGAATGATAGTTATTTTTTAAAACACTTTACAAGATATAAAATTAACCTACCTAAGCATTATGGTAGTTAATTTTCTTCTAATAACCACGTAGTACATGAGAAAGGATATCTACAATGCATTTATGTAACAATCTTCAAGAAAATCGTTAGAACCGTTTTTTGAGATACCGACTTTTACCAAAACTTAGCAAACTCAATTATTGACGGCAAAACAATAATTACATACAAAAGGATATTTAAGAGGGAGTTAAAATGACGAGTTTGAAAAAAATCCATACAACCGTTTTTAAAGGAACGCACTTGTGAGGCCCGAAATTGAGCTATTTATAGACAACGCCTATCAATTTTCCTAAACTAACCAACTATATCATCAAAAATAAATAGAATGATTACATAGCAACTTTGAAGAAGACCGTTTGAGTCGTTTTTGAGATACGGACTTAACAGTCTTATTTCTGGTTTCCAATCACCCCCTTCCGGTTTTCTAATGTTCACCAAATCGTGGAAAATTCATTTGTGGACTAGACCTGTATCAATTCTGAAGATTTGTACTTCTATCTTTATTATTCGGAGATATGATAGTTAGAAGATTTCACACATACATACACACACTGACCAATTGCTAAAAGCTACTAATATAATTATAATACTATGCAGAATAGTTCTGCAGACTTAAATACTTTAAAGTTCGCTTTAACTTTAAATGTGTTTAAAATAAACCAGACTAAAAATAAATAAATAAAATGAAAAAAAAAAAAAAAAAAAAAAATTCTATAAGTTACGTTTTCATATTTTAAAACTGTCATTTATTTATTTATTTCGTTAAGAACATAAATGCATGTAATTTACTGACATTACTATAAAAATAAATAAAATTCGGATACAGATTGTGTAGTAAAAGGAAAGGATTACTTCCTTTGTAAGAATAAATTACCTGCTGAAGTTGATTTTTTCTCTGCATATTGTATTGCTAAAATAAATAATCTGGTGTGTCACTCACACGACTTTCTTTTACCCTGAAATTTAATACTATAAATACCGATTGGAAATTAAGAGGTAACATAACGAGTACTATTATGTAAACCAATGTTAAAACAATTCAAATTAGGCTTCGGAAAAGTTTTATATGATAATTAGTTCTGTGGGAGGGGGGCTACCGCCAACCTTCAACCCTCTGTTTCATTACTGCACTTACATTTATATAAAAATTTAAATCTGTTATTAAATTTAAAAGTTCGCTTAAAATCATTCAGACACTTTTCACACGCAGCATTCCTTGGAACTTATCAATCTTGATCAAATTTTTTCATCAACCAACTTATATTAATTTGAAAATACAACTTTCGGACCTCCTGAAATTATTCATTTTTAATTTTTTCTAAAGGATACAGACAAAGATCAAACTTTAAAAAACTTGACTTTGGTAATCAGGAAACCTCAGAAAAAGATGAATATTTAGCTTAAAAACATGCATTATTTATCATATGTCTATGGAGAATTCGTTTCCATTCCTGAGCAGCTTTCCTAGACATGGTAAAATATTATAGTAAAGCACTTCCACTTACAATAAAAAAGAATGTTATCGCTTAAATATTTGCAGCCCTGTATATGTTTTGAAGATTATGTACAAACCACATGGTGCACCTAAACACAATCCTGTAGTAATAATACACGGCACAACCTAAATTACTCTTCCACCAATTTTCAACTATTGTCGCACTATAATATAGTTCTCTTGTGTAGCCCTGTAAACGAACAGTGAATGATATCCCTACCATATTCTGCATGAGACATGTTTTTACGCCTATAAAAAATATGTATTAATTTCATTTGGTTTAGTGCAGCCTATAGACGTTAATCTCTACTTACATGCAATTTCCCCTATAGACGTAATGTATATGAATTCTCTTGGGTGTCCCTGTACACGAACCATCTGCTTCCTTTCAACGAAAAGCTTAGTGTAGCATCCCTAAATGATACACACTTAAAATACCAAGTTTGAACATTCTGCTACTATTAGTTCTTGAGGTATGCTGATAACAGACACAAAGCAAGACACACAGACAGACGAATCACTAAAAACATGATATTCGGATTCAGGTTACCTCAAAACGTGAAAATATAACAAATAATCTGGTGTGTCACTCACAGGACTTTCTCTTACCCTGAAATTTAATACTATAAATACAGGTTGCAGATTAATAGGTAACTGATAGATAACGAGTACTGTTATGTAAACCTATGTTAAGCAATTCACATTAGGCTTCTGAAGAGTTTTATATGATAATTAGTTCTGTGTGAGGGGGGCTACCGCCCCCCTCAACCCCCCGTTTCCTTAATGCACCTACATTTATATAGAATTTAATTCGGTTATTAAAAAATATTTCTCTTTTTAAAAAATAATTAATTAAAATTATTATTTAAAAAATTTTTCTTTTATGATAAGGCAGACGATTTCCATATTAGAGAAGTAGTTTAACACCAAATATCCAAAAAAAGTCCATTTTATTCTTAATATTTAAAAAAAAAAAAAAAAAAAAAAAAAAAAAAAAAAAAAGTACGATTTTTTTTTCAAAGTTTTTTTTTTTTTTTTTTTTTTTTTTTTTTCGTTAAAAGTAAAAAATATCGATAAATTTGTTTTAAATTATCGCAGATCGATGGTTCAACCATTCGTTTTAAAGGTATTTTTGAGCTCTTTTGAAAGATACCCATCATGAAAATTTACTCCCCTCAAGGGGGGACTTCCCCCCCCCCCAGGGGGGAGGCGAGGCTCCTACATACACAAAAAAATTTTCCCAGTTAACTGTCTCTATTACAAAAAATATATATTTGTTTCATTTGGTTTAGTGCAGTCTATAGACGTTAAACTGTATTTTCCTGCAATTTCCCCCATAGACGTAATGTATTAGAATTTTCTTGATTGTCCCTGTACACGAACCATTTGCTTGATCTTAACGAAAAGCTTACTGTAGCATCCCTATATGATACATATTTAGAATACCAAGTTTGAACTTTCTGCCATAATTTGTTTTTGAGATATGCTGATAACAGACAGACACACACACAGACACACACACACACAGACACACAGACCATTTGCTAAAAACATGATTTTCGTATTCAGGGGACCTCAAAACGTGTAAATATAACAAAATCTCGCGTTCGAAAATTTGAGCCAAAAACAACAATACTTTCTCTACCTTATGGGTAAGAGAAAGTAAAAATCACATTCAAAAATTTGACCCTAAACAAAATACTTTCTCTACTGTATGGGTAAAAGAAAGTAAAACTAATTATAAGATTAAAAAAAAAACTTTTTATATACCGTGTTTTTAACTTTTCTGATGAATCATTTATAAAATACGCGGGGATAAAAAAAATAATATTTAAGCTATAATTAAGCAAGAGGACTCAGTTCAGTAAAATAATAATAATAGTGAAAAAAAAAAAAGTTGGTTTTCAAAATAAAATATTACTTTTTTTAGAACAACGTATATTAGCATCATGACAAAAGCGACATTAGCACTTATCGATGTGTATAAAATTTTTAAAGTGATAATGACGTCAATTTTTGTGAGATGCATAATTTAACTTTTTATAATTTTTTAAAGTTCACGTTCAATTAAATGTATTTTTTTTTATAACGAAAGAAAATGAACTCGTATTTTTTTTATTATTTTTTTTTTTTTTTTTTTGGCAACAATTACATTATAGCTAATATTTTAATGGCTATTTTATTGCTATTAGGAGCTCATTATTTTCATATTTTAATTAATTAAAAGAAAACTATTCGAAAATTTGAAAATCTGACTTCGAAGTATTGTGTTGTATCCGTGTTTTGAGCTTCTGTGAAAGTTTCAAAGGTCTAGCTAGTAAGAAAGTTAGTTAAAAATAGATTGCAAGATTTGTACCGGACAAACAAACAAAGAAACAAACAAGAATGGAAGTTAATAAAAACATGGTAATAATAAATCCCACACTTAGCACCATTTTTCTGAACAAATAAATAATTAAATAAAAATAAAACAACTTTCAAACTTTTATATTTGACTACGAAAATCTCTTAATTTCATGCAATAAATACTGGTTCAGAAATATGTTAAAAAAGTACCCACTTTTGATTCAAATACGGAATATAATTTTTTTTTATTTTTTTGTTTTGTTTAGAAAAACTCATTTCCATATGTCAGACATATAATAAAGAATAAAAGTTTTATTTTAAAAAGCAAGAAATTAGAAGAGTAATATTTTTATTTTTATTTATTTATATTTATTTTTTGCATTTTGATTAAAAAAGTAAAGCGTTATTTAAAATTCATTTTAAATAATAATCAAATAGAATTACTTATTCAACATTATTTTTATTCTTTTTTAATCCGTCCAATTTCTTATTAAGAAAAAATCTGTAAACAAGCGAAATACCGAGAAATGTCTCTGGAGAAAGTCAGGTGTTGGAAAAACCTACCAGTCGGAAAAGTGAATTTTCAGGAAAACGTAACTGTCGGGAAACTGAGTTGTCGGGAAAGTGAGCTGTCGGGAAAGTATGTTGTCGGGAAAGTGAGCTGTCGGGAAAGTGAGCTGTCGGGAAAACGTACCTGTCGGGAAACCGTAACTGTCGGGAATGTGAGCTGTCGGGAAAACGTACCTGTCGGGAAACTGAGTGTCGGGAAATCGTACCAGACCCATATGTATATACATATATATTAGATTTTTCATTCATTATAAATAGAATGAACGTTATTTCTCTTTATTTATTTATTAGATACAATTACTAACAATATAATTTCTGTTATGTGTGGCAGTATTGTTGACGATACTTTTGAATGGACTGTATATCAATTTAATAATTACTATTCTGAAGCTATTACTTCACAAACTTTTAATTAAACTGTTATACATACATTATGTACATATTTACAGTTATTAGAGGACGTATTATTAACGTATTTCAAACTATGTTGACACCATAGTCAATGCAAACCATAAAAAACGTGAACCATATCACCGAACAAGATGAACAAAATTTGTTGTTACCATTATAACGAAAACAACACAACTACCCTGCTAAAGCGGGAAGGCAGGTGAACGAGAAATGCGCGCCAAGGTTGGCGCATTATAGCCAAACTAAAGTGAGCGGCAACATACCGGCCCACCTTGAAACACTGTTTCAAAATTAGAGTTTTAATATCTAATACAATAATTACAATTAATTATACGAAAATATTACACTGTAAATACAAGTGTCTGAAATTCAGACAAAATTGTGTCTGAAACGGGTGTTTAATTTTAAGATGCTAAAAAGTGTCTTAAAAGGCACATCGTTTCACACTCGAAACGTCTGAAATTCCGCCGTCTTTGATCCTGTCTGAAGTGAATATTTTTCATAAATAAAAAGATGCGTTTTATACTGTTTACCTGTGAGAAACAGAGTTTAGAATCTCCTAGAGCATAGAACATATATATTAATAATTTTTACGATAAAAGTCCCCTTTGCCCCCGGTGGGATTCGAACTGACAACCAATGGATTCAAAGTCGAGTGTCTTCCCAATCAAGCCATTTGTGCTCACGCTGTATTCTGCTTGTATAACGAAATATATTCTAGTATCCGTAAAACAAATTAAAGTTTTATGTCTGTGCAATAAAACTGTTCATAAGGAGTAAAGCTTAATACATATTATCTTAAATTTCATGTGTAAAGGTTTAGAGGTTTTTTTTTTTTTTTTTTTTGTAAAATGCGTAATAAATAATGAAAAAATAGTAGCCTATGGATTTTAAACGATTTTTTTTTTTTTTTTTTTTTTTAACTGGTATTTGCAAGAAAACAAACTATATACATGAAACCAAAAAAAAAAAAAAAAAAAAAAAATGCTCTTTTACATTTTGAAGTGTAGGGAAACAAATAGTTTTTAAAACGTGAAAAAAAAAATCAATTATGCACAAATTGTTTAAGATTGTTTAGCTACGAATTCGCTTTCTTAGCTACAAGTTACATGCTTCGTTTATATTAATATTTTTTTGATTTATTACATGTGAGAATTTTAAATAAAAATTAACTTTGTTTTTTAATTTTTAACAGAATAAGATCCGTGTCTGAGTATTTTAAATAAGTTAACTACTTATTTTACATAAAATAATGTCAAATTTATTTGTTTAAAAAAATGTTAAAACAGGATATGCATGCTGCTTAAAGTAGATTCCATATGGAAAATTTGTTAAGTATTACAAATGTCTGAATTTCTAAGTGTCTGAAATTTGTAATGTCTGAATTTTTAAGTGCATAAATTGTAAAATGTCTGAAATTTTATGTGTCTGAAAATGTTATTTGTCTTAATTTCAGACATATCGACCTTATTCAGACACTTATCTGAACTCATTTATAAAAGAGACACTTACGTGTCTTAATTTAAGACAGCATATGCGTCTGAAATTTTGCATGCGTAAGTGTTTCAGACATTTATGTGTCTGAATTGACATTTCAGACACACTTCTGTCTGAATTTAAGAAGCTTCTATTTACAGTGTATATATGCAATTTGAAGAATAAAACTTATACAAGAAAAAAATTAATAACATTTTAAACAATAAAATAATACAATGAAATACAATAAGCAAATTGAGTTTAACTAAATACATTATTCCTTTTAAAACAAAGTTTTTTTTTTTTTTTTTTTTTTGTACTTTTCTAAAGGTAAAAGAGCAATTTTTGAAATGGGGCGTTTATATGTCCCATTTCTTGTTTTAACTGAAACTACTCTTATTTTTTTATTTTTTCCAGGAATAATTTCTACTATTCTACCCAAAATCCAACTACATATGGGCAAGTTTTCTTCCTTTAATAGTACCATATTCCCATTTTTAACGTTATCTGTTTCAATTCTCCATTTGTTTCTTTGTTGTAACGTATTTAAATAATGACATTACCATTTTTTCCATATCCCTTGAACTATTTTAGTTAATTTTTGCCAAGTATCTAATCGATTATCTGGAATGCCGGAGAACTCGGGTTCAATCACCGCTGTGATGGGTCGACCAACTAAAAAATGGCCGGGAGTCAAGACGTCCAAATCTTCGATATCGTTTGAAAGGGGTAAGGGGTCGAGAATTGAGGATTCCCTCAATTTGACAAACAACGGTTAAGAATTCCTCATATGTCAATTTAGCGTTTTCTACGGCGCGTTTCAAATGATACTTAAACGATTTTACGCCTGCCTTCCATAGCCCTCCAAAATTTGGGGCACGGGGTGGCAGAAATTTCCAATTAATACTCTCTGAATTAAAAAAATTAGCAAGGTTTTCATCAGGCTGAGCAGCTAATCTATGCAACCTTTTTAATTCATTATTTGCACTAACAAAATTTGTTGCATTATCACTGAATAATGTTTGGGCTTTGCCTCGTCTAGCAAAAAATCTTTTTAAAGTTGCGATAAAAGCTTCGAATGTTAAATCGCTAACTACCTCTAGATGTACTGCTTTAGTAGGCATGCAAATAAAAATACAAACAAAAATTTTGTTATAGATTCCTTTTCTTTAACCCCGATATTTAATTAAAAAAGGGCCACAAAAACCTATACCTGTACAATAAAATGGATGAGTCACATTGACTCGTTCCTTTGGCAAATTTCCCATAAGTTGACTGACCGTTAAAGGTTTAAGTTTATAGCACGTAATACAGTTACGAAATATTTTCCGAGCTAAAGATCTCCCACTAACTATCCAATATTTTTTTCTAACGTGGTATAACAAGGCTTGAGGTCCTACATGAAAGAATTTTTTATGGAAATGTTCCATAATCATGGAAGATAATTTATGGTCGTGGGGCAACAAAAGGGGATGTTTACTATCAAAATTTAAATTGGCATTTTCAAGCCTTCCTCCCACTCTTAGGAGCCCCTGAGAATCTAAAATTGGATTAAAACAATTTAATTTACCTGTTACGGGCTTCTTTTTCTTTAGGCAGATTAATTCTGCTGCAAACTGTGTATACTGTACCTGTCTAACCAAATGCAATTCTGCTTCGTATAATTCACAGCTGCGGAGTGGTCCAATTACTCTGTTTACCTTTGCTCTTGTATTCCTAATAAATCTAAAAATAAAACTACATATTCTAATTAATTTACAAAAATTATTTGTTATTGAAAACAAATTATTAAAGAAGTCATGAGAGGAATCCGTAGATTGGATAATTCCACACAACACTGCAGGGTTAGAGTCCCACTGGGAATTATTTTTCACTTCACCTAACACAACACTATTATCACTGGGGGACAGATAGTCAGAGTCATAGTTTATAATACTATTTGATTTACTTAGAAAGTCTGGTCCCTGCCACCACAACTGATTTTCCATTAAATCGGTAGCAGTTAGACCTCGAGAAATTAAGTCTGCTGGATTTTCAGCAGAGGACACATGGTTCCATTGAAAGTTTTCAGAAAGTTCTTGAATTTTAGCAACCCGGTTGCCAACAAATGTTTTCAATTTACAAGGCTCGGTTTGGATCCAGGCAAGAGCTTTTCGAGAGTCTGTATAGAGATAAATATTACTGATTTGTAATCTCAGAGATTTCAAAATTTTCACAATTAATTTGGATAATAAAACACAACCAGATAACTCGAGTCGAGGAATAGAGACAGTTTTTAGAGGGGCAACTTGAGATTTGCTGCTAACCAAATTGGAGACAATTTCAGAATTATGAATAGACTGGATATACACGGCTGCTCCAAAAGCTGATGACGATGCGTCGGTGAATCCGTGTAAATTTATTTGTTGTGCTTCAGGAAGTAAAATATAGCGATTTATTCTAAGTTGTTCAAGAGCTTTTAACGAAGTGGCGAATTTTAGCCAATTTTGAGCAATAGGGCTTGGAATAGGGTCATTCCAGTCTAATTTTAATTTCCATAGTTCCTGCATAAACAACTTGGCTTTGACAATAACAGGACCTATGAGACCCAATGGGTCGAAAATGCGAGCAATGTCTGATAAAATGCTTCTTTTTGTCATAGACTTTAACTGACAAAAATTTATTTTGAATGTGAAAGCATCTAAAATCATCATTTAATGATATTCCACTAGTTGCCGGACTCGAAGCATTAAATACAACGCGAAGCTTCGTAGTCGATTTTTCGGGCCTATAAATGCCATGATGGGGCAGGTAATAACAGCCAGACTCATTTAAATTATCAACAATTTTTGTCATATGATTTAAATTAGTGTATTCTTTAATAAAATCACAATGAAGATTTCGCATTGTTGGACTCTTTTCTAAACGATTCCATTACTGCTTGAGCCTTTTTTCTGCGATATATTTAGACTCCCCAAGAACACTAGCATCTTCCTTCAAAGGCATGGCTACCATAAATCTTCCCGATTTATCTCTCCGAGAAGTTTCCAAAAAATGTTTCTCACACAATTGTTCTTCCTGACTAACTGGACGTAAGTCAATTTCAGGAGCTTCTATTTTCCAGAATTTCTGAATATTTTCATCAAGATAATCATTGCATGCAGTAAAACCGCAAAAGGTATTTTCAGATACATTGTGTTTTATGGTTCCCGCCACAATATGTCCAAAAACGCTATTCTGAAAGGTGAATTGTCCTATTTTAATATTGTCCTATTTTATCTGCCTTTAATATTTCATAGAAAATTTCAGCACCAACTAAAGCATTTATTTTACATTTTTTCCAAAATTCACTATCAGCTAATTCAAGGTCATGTGGCAGATTTAAGCTTCTTATATTTATATTGTGTGAAGGAATTAATTCTGTTGTTTTAGGTGTAATTAAAAATTCAATTGGTTCACTAAATGAATCATCTTTATTGGAAATAATGGTACGTACTGAAGATTTCACATTTGTCATCTTACCATTAATTCCTGAAATATGAATATCGATTTCCTTTTTTGCGAATTCAATAAATTAGCGATTTCTCTCTCTAATATGTTACATTCGCTTCCATTATCAAGAATTACACAAACCGGAACCTTTTTTTCATTGCTACTTTCCAAATAAACTATACTTATAGACAGCAATATATGTTTTTTACTTTTTAAGATTGGATCATTAATCTCGTTATATAATGCCATCGAAACATCTTTTTTTTGTTTCTGCAATTCAGAATATGAATCATTCGATTGAAGCAGGTGTAATGCGTCTGTATCTGACGCCGTCTGGCTTGAGTAAGGATTTTGTGTTTGCGGTTTAGATCGGAAATTATTACTTTTTGTTCCCGGCAAAGAGCGGTGTAGAAGTGAATTATGTCTTTTAGAACACATATTACAAGATTGGTTACTTTTACAATTCGATACCTGATGCTTGGATTTAAAACAATTAATGCATAACAAATATTTTTTGACTGTTAGGAATCTTTCGTGTTCATCTAATTTTAAAAATTCACAACATTTTGACAAAGAATGATTTTTTTTACAAAGGGGACAGTTTTGATCATTAAAAGAATCATTTTTAGAAAAGAAAGTTTTAATTCTAGTACTTTTTTCCAAATTCATTAATTTCGGTTTAGTACTCGAAACACATTGTAAGTTTTCTAAAACTAAGTATCTTTTTTGTAAAAAGTTAATAAAGTCGCACCATGTTGGCAATTCTGTAGAACTTAAAGACAATTCAAATTTTTTTTTTTTTTTTTTTTTTTTTTTTTTTTTTTTTTTTTTTGTGTGTGTCTTTATCGATTTGTTTAAATACCAAATTTATGAGTAAGGCCTCCGTAAAGGGATTCAATTCCAATCCTATACCTTTGAGTGCTCGAATATTTTTTTGACAACTATCTGTAATTGTTCGCAGGTTTTTAACTATATCTTGAGACAGATTCTCTAAGTTTAATATGTCATTTAAGTGAGAATTTACAATCATTCTTTTGTTTTGAAATCTGTCTTCCAATGCTTTAAAAAGCGAAATATATGAATCGTCTTCAGTGATTACATCTAGTGCTCTTCCACTAAGTGTAGATTTTAAGTAATATAATTTTTGATTATCAAAAAGTTTATCATTCTGATCAATTAAGGTTATAAATTGATCTTTAAAATTAAACCATTCATTATACTGATCACTAAATTTGGGTAACGGAATTTCAGGTAAACGAAAATTGATAACAGGGTTATCTACTTTAGATTCATTTGAAATAATTTCATTTTTACTAATGTTATTAGAGAGTAAGAATTTTCGAAGCCTTACCTCTAATTTTTCTGTCTCTTCTTCCAATTCTGCGAAAGCGTTCAATTGAACTTCCAGTTCCGATTCATCAGCTATTTCGTAATACTGGGTTTTCAAGTTGTCCAGTTTAACCACTATTTTTTGTAGGTAATCCTTCTTTATTTCTAGTGTTATAATGTCTTTATTATCATCATCAACATTATCCAAATATGTTGATAATTTTGTCAATTGGCCTTTCAAAGTTCCACGTTGTCGATTAAGGATAACCAATTTATTTTTATCCATAATTAACTTTAATCAATGAGCACCACCACGATTTCATTATATTATGTTTGATCCTCCTCCGGGTCTACTAGACCAAATGTTGACGATACTTTTGAATGGACTGTATATCAATTTAATAATTACTATTCTGAAGTTATTACTTCACAAACATTTAATTAATCTATTATACATATATTATGTACATATTTACAGTTATTAGAGGACGTATTATTAACGTATTTCAAACTATGTTGACACCATAGTCAACGCAAACCATAAACTAGTATGTTGTGGCCACCACAAGACTTTCTTCTATATTTTCCTATACATATTCAATCAGTAACAATATTAAAGGGAAAAAAAAATACGATTTTTTTTTCTAAGTTTTTTTTTTGTTAAAAGTAATACATATTCAATCAGTAACAACATAAAAAAAAAAAAAAAATTACTTTTTTTTTTTTTTTTTTGTTAAAAGTAAAAAAAAAATCGATAACTTTGTTTTAAATTATCACAGATTTATAGTTCAACCATTCGTTTTAAAGGTATTGACGAGATCTTTCGAATGATACCCATCTTCAAAATTTACCCCCCCCGGGGGGAAGCGATGCCCCCCATCCAAAATTTTTTTTCCTAGTTACGTACTACTATTATCAATAATTCATATTAATTTTACAATCACAAGTGTAAAATAACTCTTATTATGCACATTTATACGAATTTTTATCCTATACTGCCATGTTAAAAATTTAGATAAAATGCTATCACAGCGCGACCTGTTGAGCTATTGATCCCCAAATATAATCAGCACCAGTTTATGTCGGGGACCAAGTAAATACCATGTTTGGTAAAATTTCGTAAAAAAAAAAAAAAAAAAAAAAAAAAAAAAAAAAATCGTTAAAAATTCGTAAAATTCGTTTTTTTTTCGTTAAAAGTAAAAAAAAATCGATACCTTTGTTTTAAATTATCACAGATTTATGGTTCAACCATTCGTTTTAAAGGTATTGACGAGACCTTTCGAAAGATACCCATCTTGAAAATTTATCCCCCCCGGGGGGGTACTTCCCCCCAGGGGGGGAAGCGATGCCCCCCCATGCAGCAAATTTTTTTCCTAGTTACATACTACTATTATCAATAATTCATATTAATTTTACAATCACAAGTTTAAAACAACTCTTATTATGCACATTTATACGAATTTTTGTCCTATGCTGCCATGTTAAAAATTTAGATAAAATGCTATCACAGCGCCAGCTGTTGAGCTATTGATCCCCAAACATAATCAGCACCAGTTAATGTCGGGGACAAACTAAATGCCAAGTTTGGTTAAATTTCATTCATTGGTTCGTGAGATACAGCGTCCACAAAAAAATGATACAGACAGACAGACATTTTCTAAAAACTATTAATTCGTAATCTAGACATCCCATAACATGTAAATCCATCAAAAAAAGGAGGTCGAATATTTTCGCGAATCCAATACTTTCTCTATATTACATATAGAAGAAAGTAAAAAGGTGAACCATATCACCGAACAAGATGAACAAAATTTGTTGTTACCATTATAACGAAAACAATACAACTACTCCGCTAAAGCGGGAAGGCAGGTGAACAAGAGATGCGCGCCAATGTTGGCACATTATAGCCAAACTAAGGTGAGCGGCAACAAGTATGTTAATTTAATTTCAGAAAATGTTACGATAGTATTTAATTCTAAGAATTTTGAACTTAGCAGCGGAAAAAAGTTATTTTCTAAAAATTAAAATCAGTTAAGTCTTGCATTTCATGGTTGATATTCGGCAGGACGATGATGGCGCTGTCTATTGATCGAAATTGAAATCACCATATTAACCCATTAACCGCTAAAACTAGAAATAATGATTTTTTTTTTCTAAATACAAACACTAATATTCATTATTTTCATCATATATAACAATAATTTAAAATAAAATTATTAAAATTTGTCTTATCTTACTAAATACAGGTTGTTGTATTTGTACAACTTCAGCCGAATAAGAGTATATAATGAAGAAAAATAAATGTTTACGGAAATTTCCTTGCGGGAGTATACAACAGCAAACACTATAGATGACTATAAAGGTAATTATTTTATTGTGAAACATTTTTACTTTCTTCTATATGTAATATAGAGAAAGTATTGGATTCGCGAAAATTTTCGAAGTCCACTTTTTGATGGATTTACATGTTTTGGGATGTGGAGAACACGAATTAATAGTTTTTAGAAAATGTCTGTCTGTCTGTCTGTCTGTCTGTATCATTTTTTTGTGGACGCTGTATCTCACGAACCAATGAATGAAATTTAACCAAACTTGGTATTTAGTTGCACCCTGACATAAACTGGTGCTAATTAGATTTTGGGATCAATCGCTCAATAGGTGGCGTTGTGATCGCATTTTATGCAAATTTTTAACATGGCAGCATAGGACAAAATTCCGTATAAATGGGCATAAAGAGAGTTATTTTACACTTGTGATTGTAAAATTAATATGAATTATTGATAATAGTAGTAGTTAGCTAGGAAAAAAATTTTGTGCATGTGGGGGCATCGGTTCCCCCCCCCCTGGGGGGGAAGTACCCCCCCCGGGAAAGTAAATTTTCAAGATGGGTATCTTTCGAAAGGTCTCGTTGATAATAGTAATAGTTAACTTGGAAAAAATTTTTGTGCATGTGGGGGCATCGGTTCCCCCCCCCCACCGGGGGGGAAGTTCCCACCCGGGGGGGCAAAGTTTCAAGATGGGTATCTTTCGAAAGATCTTGTCAATACCTTTAAAACGAATGGTTGAACGATAAATCTGTGATAATTTAAACCAAAGTTATCGATTTTTTTTTAGTTTAAAAAAAAATTTTTTTTACTTTTTTACTTTTTTTTAGTTTTTAACAAAACTTAGAAAAAAAAATCGCAATTTTTTTTTTTTTTTTTAACGAAATTTAACCAAACTTGGTATTTAGTTTGTCCCCGACATTAACTGGTGCTGATTATGTTTGGGGATCAATAGCTCAACAGGTGGCGCTGTGATAGCATTTTATCTAAATTTTTAACATGGCAGCATAGGACAAAAATTCGTATAAATGTGCATAATAAGAGTTGTTTTAAACTTGTGATTGTAAAATTAATATGAATTATTGATAATAGTAGTATGTAACTAGGAAAAAGTTTTTCTGCATGGGGGGCATCGCTTCCCCCCCCCCCCCCCCGGGGTGGATAAATTTTCAAGATGGGTATCTTTCGAAAGGTCTCGTCAATACCTTTGAAACGAATGGTTGAACTATAAATCTGTGATAATTTAAAACAAAGTTATCGATTTTTTTTACTTTTAACAAAAAAAAAAAAAAAAAAAAAAAAACCGGAAAAAAAATCGTACTTTTTTTTTTTTTTTTTTTTTTTAAATATTGTTACTGATTGAATATGTATAGGTAAATATAGAAGAAAATCTTGTGGTGGCCACAGCATACTAGTTTTTTTACAAGTTATGTAAACTTATTCAAATATGATGATTTTCAAAAGTTTTGGATAGATTAGAACTTCAAGTTTGAAATTTATTTTTAAATATAAAATTATCTTTCAGATCATTTTATTTTTGTAATAAAATAAACATTTATCCTTTCCTTATTTAAAAACAATACTTAATATAAAAAATGTTTTTTAGTTTACTGTTAAAGGCAATTATTTCTGGTGTTGCGGGAATGCAAAACCAGAGGGTAATGGGTTAAGAAGCAAAAATTTCGAAGTAATTTTTTAAAGCTAAGATTATATATATGTGTATATATATATATATTAGATTTTGCATTCATTATAAGTAGAATGAACGTTATTTCTTTTTATTTCTTTATTTATTTTGTAGATACAATTTTTAACTATGTAATTTCTGCCATGCATGGTAGTATGGAAATTTAATTTCGACAAATATTATTATAACATTTAATTGTAAGAATTTTCAACTTATCAGCGAAAAAAAATATTTTCTTTAATTAAAATTATAATGAAAATATCAGAGATTTAAATCTTTTCTTTGGGGCTAAAAAAAAAAAAAAAAAAAAACCCTGAATATTTTTAGCAATATCATTTTATGAGATTGTTCTTAAAATCATATTAGAGATGTAGTTAGTATTACTCAGATGTTCTGCGCAAGAAAGGCTGATACATAATAATACTTTTTTATTCAAAAATAATATATTAAACATATAATTAAGAAATAATAAATTATGTTTTTTTTACCTATATTTTAAAAATTAATTTTGTACATTACTGGTATAATAAATATACAGTAATCACCGCTTAATAAATTCACTGGTTAATAAAATCAGCCGCTTAATCTGATCAAATTGCCAGAAGCGGAAACAAATCAATGCAAACTAATTTTAAAACCGCCGCATAATAAAATCAGCATCGCCGGTTAATAAACTCAAAAAATCTCTTCAGTAGCAAAAATGTCATTTATGCACGCTAAACAAATTTTTTTTTACACTGTGATTTTTTATTTTTGAAATAAAATAGAAAATAAAATACAGTAATCCCTCAGTTATTTCTCTTTGTAGAAAACTTTTCATTTACAGCAATTAAACACACCCCATCACTGTCTTAGTAATAATTTCAAGGGATGTATTTTTTAAAGCGCGGTAATAAGTTACAAATTTCACTTGATTCGCAAGTGATTTTTTTTTTTTTTTTTTTTTTTTGTTTATTAAATATAATGTTTAATTAAAAGACAGTTTTTAGTTCTCATTCTGAAATAACTAAGAAGGAAGAAGCTTAAACGGAGAGATTTTAAAATTTCCCAATAAATTATCTGTTAAAAACTTGTCGGCATATTAGGTGGACTCTGCTCAGAAAAATTAATTAATATTGTTTATTAGTTCCATTATTTGGTACCTTTTGAAATTTTTTTTACAAATTCAGGTAAATAATATCGTTTTCTTGTGGGCAGAAACGTTCGCCGGATATAAAAATCAGCCGCTTAATAAAATCACTTTTGCTCAGAACGAATCTGATTTTAATATGCGACGGGTACTGTATTTTGGATTTTACTTGGTTAAGAACGGTCTTGTATTTTTGCGTGTGCTTCATTATTTTGTAATTTTGATCCTACTGTATATCGATATCTATCTATATACATACTCTATAACAAAAAAAAAAAAAAAAAAAAAAAAAAAAAAAAAAGACGCACCAAGAAGGAGTAATGCAAACTGGATGCAAATTGACATACATACAGGTTTTGATGGAATCAAGCACCAATTCATCATTATCGTTGATCCTACGTGCAACTGGTACTTCAGTGACTTCAAATACCCTTAACAAACGGCTCAGTGTGGTTGAGCTCAGTCCCCAGATCTCTCTTCCACTGAGGACGTTTGGAGCATCGTAAAAAAAGTCCTACAACCAACTCGGGATTTTACCAATCTAACGCAACAATTGGATAGAATTCGGCACGATACTTCACAGGAGCGCATCTGCCAACTCTATTAATTAATACCAAGCCGAATAACTGCATACATAAGGGTCAGAAGTGGACCAACGCGTTATAGACTTGTTTACTTTGTGGGGCCCTTTCTCTTGATTAAATCATTCAAATTTTCTGAAACTGTAATCAATTGTTTTTCTCCACATGTACATCACATCTACCAATTTTTGTCCTATTCGGACCACCCATTCCACCCCATCTACCAATTTTTGTCCCCGCTTCTTTTTGGTGCGTCGTTTTTTTTTCTTTTTCTTTTTTTTTTTTTTTTTTTTCGTTATAGAGTATATATAGACAGATAGATATAGATATTGTAGATTTTAATGGTGGTGTAATATTATTTAAAAATTACCGTTTGAAAATATTGGTGATATAGTAATAAAACGCATGTAAAAAATTAAGACAGCTGCGACCTCTGGATTTAAACCATGAAGGGAAAAATACGTTAACGTATCGAGAAATCATAGAATCAATCTGTATATGTATTTAGTATTTTTTCACTGTATAAATTTTTACAAGAAAGATTCTTACCTTCTTCTGAAGTTTTGATCCATTTTCTTTTACTCATTAAAGGAGGCAATAGAACGAATAACACTGTTATTGTATCTGTATCCATTCCGAATACAGTTGAAATTGGCATAACACTATCGTTTATGCGAACATACTCTTTATCTGTTTCAAGATACGGCAGCATCCAATATGAGTTTAGAGACTGTGAGGACTGAAGTGTAAATTTATATTTCCAAATACCATTATCTTCAGATTGAGTAACTGTAAAATCTAAATTTTCCTCTCCAAACCAAAAAGTAGGACTTCTTTTAGAAGAATATCGTGAAGGCAATTGAATATTTTTCCATAAGACACAATTTGAATTAACTGTAATGCGTTCGACAGACATTTTGACTATGCGAACATATCAATACAGATTTATTTATTCTAAACTTTAAATTCTTTGACAAAATGTACAATGCTTGTAGATAACTAAAATGGTAAAAACAATGAGTTTGAATGATAAGCATGCCTGCGGGTAGGATAAGTTCCGTATGCGGTCACGAGAAGTTTTATCTGGATGGTGACGTATTAAAAAGGAAACTGCCTCTTTAAATCTCAATTGGATATCGCTAAAATAAAAAAATATTGAAATAGTTTTTATATTTCTATGAAAATAATAATAATAATAATAATAATAATAATAAAAATAAATAAAGATTTCACAGAGTTCCTCTATATATCTTCCTCTATGTTAAAATTATACAAAATAAATTATCATTATTACTTTCTCTCATCCATATAATTGCAGATTCGAGTTTTGGCTACATTTACAAGTTTTGAGGTCCCCTGAATTCGAAAATAACGTTCTTAGCAATTGGACTCTTTTTCTCTCTCTCTTTGTGTATGTTATCAAAAAATGAAATAAATAAAAATAAATAAACAAATAAAATTAAATTAAATAAATAAATGAATGAATAAAAAGAACGCTAAACTAAATTTTTTATTGAAATCAAGTAAATGTTTCGCGTACCAGGAATTTGACCAAAAAACAGATGCCAAACAAATTCAAATACATTACGTCTATAGATGAAAGGCCCACCAGCGGCCGAGAGGTTTTGCGATCAAGGCTGGTAGAGGGGAAGTTCCTGGTTCGATCCTTTAATCGACCTAGCGTTCGGAGTTTTCCGTGGTTTTCACCGAAACTCGCGTAAGTACACAGGATAGGACCCCTTAAAAAGACCCTCGAAGGGCACTCTTTGTATAGGCCTAGGACCCTAGAGTAATCAATCGACCTTAAACCCTACAACCAACCAACTAACTATGGGCAAATTTCTGCACTAAAACACCTTCGTACAAAATCACCACCTCTAAATAAAATCAAATGAAGATATATTTCTATGTACAAAAAAACATGTTTAGTATAAAATATAGTATTAAAACAATTTAGCTTTTTCAGGGCTGCACAAAAATTCAAATATATTAGAATTATACTCAGAAACTATTAAATTGTATTTCAGCGTGTGTCGCACTTTTTACTGTGTACCAAATTTAAATAAATAATATACAGGGCCAAACAAAATTTAATGAATTCATTCTTCTCTGTTGGATATGTAATTAATGGAATTGTTTTATTAAATTTTACCGACTTCAAGAAAGCTGCTGAGTGGTAATTACTTTCCCATATCTCACGTTAAACAAAGTGCCAGTTTTGAGTTCAAATTTCAGCACTGATTTTTTTGCCATAATTACGCATTTTGTAATCCCCTGAATAAGAAAACCAAGCTTTTAGTGGTGTATATGCAGTGTTGGACAAATTACTGGTTATTTACTTATTTATTTATTATTATTATTATTTCAATATATATATATATATATATATATATAATGATAATAATAATAATAATAAAATAAATAAAAATAAAAAAATAACTGAACGAAATTATCTTTAAATTTAGACATGCAAAGAATATTTTTAAACTTATATTCTCCACTATCGATTTAATCACAAGAGCAATTAGGGGACCAACAACAACTTGAACATAATATTTTGAAAAAGACAAATATTTTGAATTATCCTGTATCATAAAATACTACAAATGACTTGTAACTTTAACACATAATTCAACATACTATGTGCAATATTTGTGTCCTTTTTCGTGGGAATCTCACAATTATTTAAACAAATATATATATATTCAAAAATTATCATTATCATTATTATTATTTTAGTAAGTTTTTTGCTTATAACAAGAATGGATTACAACAAAATTTTAAAAACTTCCAGAAAACTTGAGAAAATTCTACAAAATCATTATTCTGAAACATACATACAATTCACATGTGTAATTTTCGCTGAGACATGAATATTTGCAGTTTTTTTTTTTTTTTTTTGCATTGATTGGAAGCTAGCTATATTGGGCAACTTATGACAAAAGTTTATTTGACGAAAATAAAAATTAACCAAATTAACGGCAAAAGAATGAGCAAGATTTGAGATATTTTTCAGAGTTGAAATCTCATAAGGGCTTTTTCACATGCTGTGTATTTAATTTGTAGACGTAATTATTTCACCTAATATACATATAAATAAAAAATAAAAAAATAATAATAATAAATAAAAAATAAAATAAAATAAAAATAAAATAAATAAATAAAAAAAGTATGGACATGTAACACTAACATAATTTCATTTATTTGCTAAGATTTTTGAGTTCATAAAGGGTTTTCTCCAAAAAGAACTGTTTGCAACGTGCGCGAAATAATTGGATCTCCATGTTAAATGAGTGGCATGTGAAAGACCCCTTATGAAGTTTCAACTTCAAAAAGCAACTAAAATCGTACTGATTCTTTTGCCGATAATATTTTTTTTTTTTTTTCTATATTCTAATGAACTTTTTACAAACGTTACCAAATATATCTAGCTTTCAACCTATGTAACAAAAAAATTGCTATATTTTGCGCATGTGCAGTAAAAAACATTTACTGCAAATACACATATCTGAGAGAAAATTATGCGACGGAATTTTACTTTTCGGAATAAAGTTTCTCTAATGTTTTGTCAAGTTTTCTGAAAGTTTTGTAAAATTATGTTGCAATACATTCTTATTATAAGCAAAAAACTTGCAAAAATAAATAAATAAATAAAAATAAATAAAAAAATAATAATATGTGAAACACAGAATTATAGCTGCTTATATAATTGTGTGATTCTTACAAAAAAGCATGCAAATATTGCATCCAGTAAGTGCAACAATATGGTAAATTTACAAGTCATTTGTAGCTCTTTGTGATGCAGGGTAATCCAAAGTATCTCTGCTTTTCTTCAATTTGTGGTTGGCACCCTCATTGCACCGCTGACTAAATCGATAGTGGAAAATATGAGATCGTGAATGTTCTTTGCATGTCTAAAGTTCAAAGTCATTTCGTATAATACTCTTTTATAAATTGAGAAAATATCGGAATAAAAGTAATCTCTAATAATTTGGGCAGCACTTTACCTATGTACATATATATATATATATATAAGTGTATATGCCTAGGTTTATATACCTAAAGGTTTGCATGATGTAAAATAATAATAATAATAATAAATCAGATTGGATATCTGAAAATTATATGCGGTTGTGCCACTTCAAAATTTTGATCAATGTTGGTAAGTATTAAGGAGTGAGTTGGATATAATTTGTCTGAATATTTCTGAATAAAATTTTTAATTTAATGATAGTTTTTTTTTTTTTTTTTTAAACATGAATGTATGTGCTACACTCTATTTGGGAGGGGGGGGGGGGGTAGCATTCACACTCTCAGAAATTTATATCAAATAAAACTGTTTCTACAACTATTTTCAATTGCTTTTAAAGTGTGTTTATATTCATCAGTTGCTATTTTACTCCTTAATCCATAGGCAGTTGCTAAAGTTTTTAAATGCTGTGTGACAGAAAGTCGTGTAAGTAACACTCCAGATTATAATTTTCTATGTTCAACTCTACTTACGGTCTAGTCCAACAGCGGTCCCACGTACCACCTTTTTTCTTTTCCTCATCTTACATGTACGAACAGCGGACAACTTTTTAAAATTCCTTATGCCAACTACGGCTGGATTGAAAATATCGCCAAGCTAGATGAATCGATAATTAAGGATAATAAATTTGTATTAGTAATATTTTTAAACAAAGAAATCATAATTCTATTTTCAAAACTTAAATAGATTTCACATTAGCATTATCTGATTAGAATAATTATGAAATATATTGGGTAATTGCATTACGTTATCATTTGTTTATTACTTTATATACTGTACTAGCTTACTTTTTTTTTCCTTATATGAAATTTATAGCAAATAAAATAGTTTTAAGCTAGATAATTTTAAGTTAACTGAAAAAAAGAAAAAAAAAAGTTTAAATGAATACGGTGAAATAGAAATGTTTAATAAATCTCATACTTTTTTATGCACTTTCTTAAACTATCACTAAAAAATAAAAAAAATTCTTAAATCTCTCCCTATATATTTTCTAAATGATGCGAAACTTCCTAAACTTGCTACTTTTTGACCATAGATATAGTAATATTTATAGATCGATCATCCCCATGTTATAGATCAAAAATTCTTTATGCTGAAAAAAAGTTTTGGCAAAGAAAGTGTTTTTCATTAGAAAGTATTGGGAAAAAAAAAAAGAAAGAAAAAGAAAAATGAATTTGAAACTGTTTCTGGAGTTTTTCATTCACCTTTAGTACATAAATTATTCATAAATTTTATTTACTAAATTATTCATGTGTATTCCCATGTGTATTCACTCGGAGAAAGACGGCCATTAGTAGGTAAAATGGCCGTCTTTACCCAAGTGAAAAAGAATCACATTTTTCCCCTCAATGATCAATCTATATATTATTGCTATATATATGTTTCTGACGTAATTCCAAAGTTAATTATATCCATAAATTTAAGACGCTATTATAACTCATTATACAAAAAAAAAAAAAAACCTCGCATATATTTTTTTTTATTTTCTCACTTAAAAATTTTAATATTATGAGAAATTCACGCACTTTTTTTTTTTTTTTTTTTGGAATCGATAAAAAAAAAGAAAAAAAAAAAAGGATAAAAAAAGTTACTCAAACTGAAACTTAATTATCTTGATTTATTTCATTTTGCGCGCGCTTTTTATTTCCTAATTTAAAATTATTAAAAAAAAAAAAACATTTTCGATATTGTCCGTTTTGAAACTGATTATTATTAATTTTCTTTTCTTTTCTTTTTCTTAAAAAAAAAAAAAAAAAAAAAGAAAAAAGAAAAAAAGATTGATGAAACTCTGGCTAAAGCTGAATTTAGTTTAGTACGGAGGACTATTAGTTTTTTTTTTTCAGATTATAGCATCGCTTTCAAATTATTCAATTATATTTTCGATAAATTTTCGATTTCGATAAATGTCCAACTATCGTAAAACTGGCGAAAATGTTTTATCCCTAGATTGAGACTAATAGTCCTCCGTCCTTAAATAAAAAAAAATAAAGAAAGAAAGAAAGAAGAAAAAAAAAAAAAGAAAAATAGATTTTTTTCTTTTCTGTATACTAAGGAATTTTAGAGAAATAATCTGGTGTGTCGCTCACATGACGTTATCTGATCCCACATTTCAATGCAATAAAGACAGATTGCATTTTAAGACCTATAAGGTAAGATAATAAAGTTCAATATTTTAAAAATAATTTAAAATAGGTTTAGGAACAGTTTTGCATGCAATAAAATTCTGTGTGAGGGGATTACCGGTCCCCTCAAACCCTCGTTCAATTATAATGCCTTTTTTTTTTTTCTTTTTTAATTAAGACTGTTATTAATTTGGGAACGAGGGAACGGAGGGGGGGGGGGGATTTCTGAAAAGTTGATAGGTATAATTTTAAGTTGGATAAAGATCTAAGGTTCTCAAGTGATGCTCGGACAAACCTGTTTTTGTCTTTTGCCCCACCAGGGGGGAACGGGGGGTTTTCTGAAAAGTGGATAGATATAATTTTAAGTTGGGTAAAGATCTAAGTTTCTGCCAAGCGCTGTTGAGGTCAGTCCCGCCGTTCTCAAGTGATGCTCGGGCAAACGTGTTTTTGTCTTTTATCCCCAGGGGGGAACGGGGGGGGGGAATTTCTGAAAAGTTTATATATATAATTTTAAGTTCGATAAGTATCTAAGTTTTTGCCAAGCGCCGTTGCATTCAGTCCAGCCGTTCTCAAGTGATGCCCGGACAAACGTGTTTTTGTCTTTTGCCCTCCAGAGAACCGACAAAGGGGGCAACCTACCTATACGGTTTAAGGTCATGAGGCCGAAGGCCTCACCCCCTCGCCAAAACACTATCTAACTCTCCAGCGAGCCCGCGGACAGGGGCACGGGCCCGGGAGAAGTCCGCGGGAAGGGAAGACCCACAAATCTCGCAAGCAAACTAGCTGCTCTCCGGCGGGTGTGCTAGGCCGGGTGCCAGGAAAATCCACTTGAGCCTATTAGAGGAACAAGGCCTGGCGGTGAAGAGTAGGTGACAGATTACAAGTAGGGCAAACCTTGGCGCCTCGTGCCACCAAAGCACCCGCAACATAACACATCACCTATTACTATACGAGCGACGGATGGTCGAAAACCCCCAGGCCACAAAGGCATAAAGCACAGTGGACGCGGGGGAACATCAGTCCATCCGACATGCTTCTCGGCCACGCTGCCTCGTTAGTTCACCGGCGTAGCCGGCTATCCAGGGGCACCAACTCGGAGGTGAGGTCAGCCGCCGCAACTAGCTCCCCGCTACCTGATGGCAGCAGGGGCCAGGAGCCCCCCTTTTGCCCTCCAGGGGGGAACGGGGGGGGGGGGAATTTCTGAAAAATTAATAGATATAATTTTAAGTTGGATAAAGATCTAAGTTTCTGCCAAGCGCCGTTGAATTCAGTCCAGCCGTTCTCAAGTGACTTCACATCGACAGGCTGTGAAATTAGGGATGGTATTGAAACTGAATATTACTAAGATTCGAGCTGTCCTTATAATTGTGAACACCTGAAAAATCACCTTTTTGACCGTATTTAAAGTTTTTTAAGATAGAAAAAGAATAAAACTTCTTAAATATAGTCTTAAATAATGAAATTCAAATTAATAACAAATATATTTGTTTAAATAATAGTGTTCAGTGTTTAGTTAATATAGAAAAACGGGTGTCCTTATAATTATGAGAGCCAGTGTAGATATAAAATTCTGCATAAAATTGAATTCAATTTAGTACGGTAACGTTTATTTTAATAAATTCTTCTACATAAAGGCATGCAATAATTATTACTTACAAAACTTTGAATAAACACCATAAAATGCAATAAACTCGCAACAATTGTTTCGGGTCGAAAGAGCACACGACCCTTCATCAGGTGAACAAAGTAGCACGAATGTTGCAGTCAAAGCGGTAACGCACAAAACCGTTTATGATGAAAAGCAAAACTATATAAAGTCGAATGTAAATATAACTACTTGTGTGAGTAGAATTGTAAAATAAAACAAGAAAATAAATAAATAAGTAAGATTAAAAATATAACAAAATCTAAAAAAATATCAAAATTAAACGAAAGTCTAAGTTACGTGAGTAATTTCCAAGCATCAGAGAAGAATGGAGTGGAAGAAATATCCTTAACAAGATTTTTCGAATTTTTAAATGTGTAAAATGTCTCATGGATATCCAGATGGGAAGAACAGACAGAAGATGAAATTATGTTAGTTTTGGAAAAATCAAAACGATGACCATGAGTCCAGCAGTGGGAAGCAATAGAAGACTTGGAGATCGTTTCATTACGAACATTCCGATGGTCCTCATTTATTCTGTACTTTAAACCCCTCTTAGTTTGACCAATATAACCTAGTTGCACGACAAACACGGAATTAAATAAATGCCAGAACGGTTTTCGGTAGGAATGGGATCCTTAAGAGAAGATAATTTAACTTTTTTTGACGGGTTTATAAGTGACTTTGAAACCAAACGGTGAAAGAATTTTAGAGATTTTAAAAGAGAGTGAAAAATAAAAAGGTAAAACAACAGGGATGAGACTGTGATCGTTCAATTTGAGAGCAGAACGTTTAAGATTCTTAAATTTATATAAAACTTTATCGATAATAGAGGGGTTATAACCACGAGAGAGAACAACAGCTCTTGCACTTTGACTGCCGCTTTGACTGCAGCACTCGTGCCTACTTTGTTTGTCTGATGAAGGGTCTTGTGGTCTTTTGACTCGTTTTAATTGTTGTGAGTTTATTGCATTTTATGGTGTTTATTCGAAGTTTTGTAAGTATTAATTTAAAACGCCAGTTCTGTTTTGCTTTCTTACCAATGAATAATTATGTTTAATTCCCTAGCATCGGTTACTATATTCATTTTTCAAAATTTCTTTGGATAGCTTTAGCATAGGACCCTTCGGCGGATTTAAAATTTTTGTTGTCATTTTAATGATGAAGTAAAACGGCTATCGCAATTGGGTAAGTAAATATCTTGGCGAGAAACGTCCGAGCTTTTTCGGTGCAAAATTTTAATTTTACCAAGAGGACCTATACTGCAGAATTTCATTTCTTTAGCACAATATATATATATATATATATATATATATATATATATATATATATTCTTTCTTTTTATTATTATTATTATTATTATTATTATTTTTTTTTTAAAGTTTGCTAAACTTTTTGAATTTTTATTTAGTTTTAAATTTATGCGAGTTATAGCTCATGAATAATACAATCTTTGGTATATATTTTTTTATAGTTTTAATAATTTTTTACTAGTCAAATTTATGTCAGAAAGTTTGCTTACTTTCAGAAAGTTCCATTTCTTTTATTAAATTTGATTTAAGTTTTTTTTTTTTTTTCTTTTAATTTATTAGAAATTGCAATCATTATTTTAGAAACTGAATTTTCAGTAATTTTTAAAGCGTTAATTAAAAATATTTTCAAATACATTTCTTAATTAACTAACCACGTCATTTCGATGTAAAATCATCATAAATACATGAAAGCTTACTTTTAATTTGTTTTTCAGCATACATAAATAATAATAATAATGTTTAATAAATACCGTTTTATACTGAAGCTGTTCCATTTCTTTAGCACGATTTTTTCTCAATTTTACTTTAATTATTTAAAATAAATAAATAAATAAATAAAAATTGCATGTGTACTTCTTTTAAAACATAATATATATATATATATATATATATATATATATATATATATATATTTACTTCTATATTTATTTATTTTGGCATCACTTTTTTTTTTTTTTCAATAATTTTAGTTAAAACGGTGTTTTTATTTAACACGTTGAGCGCCACGCAAATTCTTAAAATCCATTAAAATTCCATAATGATTCCTCCTGTAATAAATAAAAGTTAAGCAAATTTTTAATAAATTTTCAATCATTAAATGGAATATTTTTAGTTTTATATTCTATTTTATATCCGCCACCGATGGCTGACGCAGCTTTATATCCTATTTGACACTGTCAGCCACCGATGACTGACAGGGCGCTCAATGTTTTTATTTTTTATTGGTACTGTTTTTAGTTTCGATGTAAAACTTTCACTGAAACGTTTGAAGTATAACATGTTCTGCACACTCCTAAAGTTTCAAGATGATTCCTTCAGTACTTAGAGACAAAATGTCTAGAATCTAGAATGGCTGACATGGCGCTCAACGTGTTAATATATTTTGAAACAGTTATCCGATTGAACTAAAAAAATACGACGTCAGCCAGATTTTGTCTTCATTAATAAGTGTACCAATTTTTGATAAAATCTAATAATCTAGACGAGTGATTCTCAACCACTATGCTGCGGCACTTTTGTGTGCAGCCAAATTTTAGAAATGTAATTTAGTAAAAATTATAATGCTTTTTTTTTTTTTTTTTTTTTTCTATTACGAGTAAAGTTTGTTTAAATTAAAGAAAAGTACACTGTAAAAGTAAACTGTTGTTTTTACAGTTAAATACCATATTTTTAACTGCTTTTGTCTTCGATAACTGTGACCTTTTATAAAGTGAAATATTTGCCCCCTGTAAAATGTGTGCCGCGACAAAAAAAAAAAAAAAAAAAAAAAAAAAAAAAAAAAAAAAGTTTGAGAATTACTGATGGTGACAAAATGGTGACGTGCCCTTAGCGGAAATAAGAAGGTGTGCGAGTAGTAGATTGAAATATGTTATTCAGATGCACAAAAGAATGCTTTCTATAGAATGTAGTATGATTAACATTAGATTTACAGAGTGACACAAAAATATTCAGTTACACTGAGGGTTATTATTTGAAATTTGCCGAATTGCATTTTCGTTTGCATTAAGCGTATTCATAAACGTGAATCATATTCACATTTAAAAAAATGGTAGAATGATTCTACCATTTTTTTAAATTATATGATTTGAATTAGTATATTTGTCTACTCTACTGTCCGTTTGTCCGCCTCCGGCATCCGTAAATATTTTAAGAATTTTTTATTTTTACTTTCTTCTATATTCAATAGAAGAAAATATTGAATTCATAAAAATATTGACTTCCGGTTTTCGACGGATTTACACGTTTTGAGAGATCCAGAACACGATTTGACTATATTTTGAAAATGCCTGTCTGTCCGTCTGTCTGTGTGTGTGAGTGACAAATATTTTGTGGTAAGTGTATCTCCGGAACTACTGCTCAGAATTGCATATAAATTTACATGTAGATGTACCTTGAGCTAAACTAGTGCCTATAAACTTTTGGTGCCAAGCACTCAACAGATGACACTGCTATACAGTGATTTCCACATTTTAAGGGGAAGCTATATCTCAGGTTCTATTGCGTATAATCAATCAAAACTTGATATAAGAGAAGGCCATTGTGGGACATTATGCTGATTCAATTTGAATGTTTATGGACCGACAGGTGGCGCTGCTATACAGCGATTTCTGCAATTTAAGGGAAAGCAAATAGGAAATTAAGAGCAGCATTTTTGTTTGTGTTAAACATTTTTTACACTTTTCAACAATGTTTCAGAGTGATTATGAATTCAGTTAGTCTATATGTCTGTCTTTCTGTCTGTCCATTTTGTAATAATATAGTTAAACATAGAACATAGAATGTTATACGATGCAACGAGTACGTAAACTTGAAAATGTTGATAATCAAAATCTACCGCATGATTTTTCGTTTTCGTTTTAGTTTTAAAAGGTGTAAAGCTTAATTAGATTTTCAAAAACTTAAATAAAATCATAAAATGACAATAATGTACGTTTTCGTATGGAGTACTGGTATTCATTAAACTTTATATTGTTACAGATCACCGTTCCCTCAAATAACAGACATTCTACAGTAAGCATACCAATTTTTGCGACAGGTTACTTCTGAAGCAAAATATAGCCAGTGCTAAATGTGGATAAAGTGTGGAGGAAAATTGAAGGATTAATTTATTTATTTATTAATTTATTTTTAAATTTATTATACATGTACGCTAAAGGCACGTATTGTACAACCGCGATAACTTGGCACGCGAATCACGTGTTTTCAGATGATTCCATTAATGAAATAAGGTGAGAGGTTGTGTTTCCATGGTAACACAGAGTAGAGTGGCTTCCAGATTTGGCGTTGTTAGCCCGTTTCTTAGTGTGAAATTATAATTTGAAGTTGTTGATAAACTTAATGTTTGGAGGTATTTTTAATTACTATTTAAAAGAAGTGTTCGGAGGTACTATTGTTTACAAATTTTAAAGTTTCGGCGATCAAATAACATTCAAAAAGAAATTTTGATTTTTTAAAATAAAGTAATCTTAATGGCTTCCGAGAAGTAATTTTTAAGTACAATCATTATCAGCAGAAAGGTATGAAAGAAGTAACTTAATTAAACTTTTAAAAAGTTTATTTCTACAATGTATGAAATAAAAGAAACCATGATTAATACCATTACAGTTTTGATAAAATAAACATTAAATTATTGTAATTGTCATTAAATAACATGACATAATCATATAATGGTTATAATAAAAGTAGAAAGGAAGAAATTTAATTAATCACGATAGTTAATATTTACAAAACATTCAATTATGATATATTTTTAGATTTAAATAATTGAACTTTGAACTAATCATGATAGTGAATATCTAAAAAAAAAAAAAAAGAACTGTTTTACGTATACTTTAAGAAGTTAAAAGCTAAACGAGTAAATTTTAGGGATTTAATTAATTTAAATACTAGAAATAAACATACATGTGAACACAAATTAGCAGCAATGTTTAAAGCTATTTCGTTTTATCGATTTTCTGCATATCTGATAAAAAAAAATTATAAGAAATAATTAAAACAATATTTAAATTGACAAAAATTTAGCAATTTTCTATTCAGTTAGCAACAATAGACACTTTGACTGCTCGTATAGGTGCCAAAGAAGCTGGTAAGTCAAAGAATTGTTTGGCGAAAAGAACTGCCGCCAAGCATTATTTGCATTTCATTCGGCCAGTGTTGCCAGATTTGGGGACTTTTTTATTCAACTCTCACCAATAATTTTGAGAAGTGATATTTGGTATAAATAATAGACGTTTATCTTCCGAAGTGCTTAGGCAACCGTTACAATTAAAATTTAGCGGCGGGGGTTGAATAAAAAAGTCCCCAAATCTGGCAACACTGCATTCGGCCGCCCCTTCTTCAAAATGAACTATCCCAAGGTCGTATGTCATCTTTTCGCGGTTGCACAGTAGTATCTCAAAGCATGCCACCGAGGGGGGATAACATTTCCGCTAAGGACACGGGTTTATGGATTTCCGCTAAGGGCACTGTCACTAAGGGCACGGCCCCGACAAAATGACAAATTTTCAGCTTTAACTATTTTAAATAAAAACAGAAATGTTTGCACTTTCATTCAAGGTGATAGATAAAAATTGGTAACGACGGTAAAATCGCTGTCTGAAGGAAATAGAACTACCTGCCGTACTAAAATAAATAAATATTTATTGTAAAGGATATGTAGATAAATTCGGGACCAAAAAGGGGAGAGTCGACCAATCTCATAGGTAAATTCAGGACCGGCATTTGATCCCGAATTTACCAATGCTTTTTGGGATGGATAAAATAACTCTCTTTTTTATTCGTAAATTGCAAGGGATCAGTCACAAATTTAAAAGATGATCTTTGCATTTCAAATACTACTTAGCATAAGTCTGATACCGTACAGTGCTGCTAGTTTGATCGATGCATATACATAAAATAGTGGTTATAAAGTAAACTATTTTTCTTTCTTTTTAATTTTCATATGAATAATCCTTCCTCCATCATTGTCTAGGTATTACTCACACGCAAGATTTCACAGAATTCAAAACATCAACAATAATAAAGTTTGAATATTACAGTAAAATATAAGCAAAGCTATGTATTATACATGATACATTAAAGATAGATTATTTGATATTATTTAAAAAAAAAAAAAAAATTCTTGAATTTCAGACTAATTTTTGACAAAAGTTAAAAATTTCTTATTAAATAGTGATTAGGAAATCACAGTCCGAAAATACATACACTCGATAGAAATTCAGAGATTTAAAAGAAAAATAATATGGTGTGTCTCTTATCCAGCTTTGACTACTATAAAGCTAGTTTTTAGATTATGGGAGAAGACAAAAATTAGGTATAGTATATAAAATCATTACTTTAAAAACAGTTGGAAACAGTTTTTTCATGCATGAGTTTCCATGTGAAGGGAAGCAATTTACTACCATCCTCAGTCCCGCAAATGAGCATAGTACGTATATTAATAAAAATTCAAGTCGGTTATAAAATTTAAGTATATATTAAAAATAATTCAGACATATTTTCCCCATACCATTCTTTGAAACTTACCAACGTTGGTCGAAATTTTCATGTGGTAACTTCATTCAAGCTTCAAAGTACTCAATTTGAATTTCTAGAAATTATTTGTTTTTAAGTTAAAACAGAAAAACGAGGATCAACCATTAAAAACTATGTTTTTTTTGTACACAAGGCAACTCAAAACGCTTAGTTACAGAAAAAAGAAACATGGAAATATAGAATATAAACTATTACTTTGTTTATAATCGGATATGAGAAAGTAATCAACATTACTTCGGCAGTTTTCTGGAGTTTAGTAAAGCACTTCCATTAATTATATTCATTAAAGAAGAATGTATTCACTTAATTTTGGGCAACCCTGAATATTGTCTCTAAATTATATATGTACCATGCACAATGTACATAAATTTAGCAAAGAAGAAAAGTATAAAAAACGAATAATACAACTTGAAATGCACTTCCAGCAATTTCCGAGTATAATTTTAAAATATCTGAATTCTTTTGTGTATCATTGTAATGAATGGTAAATGATATTCGTGTCAAATCCTACATTAAATATTCTTTCATGCATCTAAGAATTCTATGTTAATTTAATTTTGTTTAATGCAGCCCAAAAATGTTGAACTTTATATCCGAGAAATTTCGCCCATAGCTGTAATGTATTTGAATTGTCTTGGATGTTACTGTATACAAATCATCTGCTCGATATCAGCGAAAAGTTTAGTGTAACATTCCTATATGACACAGATTTTAAATATCGAGTTTGGAATTTTGCTACTATTTGATCTTGGGTTATGCTGATAAAAATTACACAGACAAACACATAGATAGACACGCGGACCAGTCGCTAGAAACCCAATTTTCAGATTTAGGACACCTCAAAACTTATAATTCTAGTAAAAATTCATTTTCAAAAATTTGACTCCAAAAGATTACTTTCCCTACCATTATATGGGCATACTTGCCAACCATCTCATTATGAACCGTACAATTTTTAGTACCAGCCTTTTTTTTCACGCCAATAATTTTTTAGAGTAATTGTAGTCTTATTTAATCATAACAACATTTGGAGAGAATTACTCTAAAAATATAGTGGTGGGAGAAAAGGGGCGTTTTTTCAGGGGGCTGTTCAATTGTACGGTTATTAATGAGATGGTTGGCAAGTATGTATGGGTATAAGAAAATAAATAATAGTGATTTAAATTCAAGGTCGTTTATATATATATATCTTATTAGTCTATGTGATTTCAGTGATCTTGCATCTGTTGCTCGGCTTTCACTATGTTTTAAAAATATTATTAATATATATGCATACATATATATACATATATATATAGGGTAAGTGCGCCAGTGATTAACACTTTTAGAGCGATCTCTGATGTTTTTTTTATGTTCTAGTCATCAGAAAATATTTTTAGAAATCTTAAGTTAGTACATATGGTATGAAAGACATTCAGAACCACATATATGTTAAAATATATACATTTGATACAAATTATTATTTTTTAATGAATTATTATTTGGCACCCACTCAATGTTCCAGTAAATGACACTGCCAGTTTTTTCTTTTATCAGTAATTGGCACCCTATGTTCCAGTGTTTGACATTGCTAGTTATTTATTTTACCAGTTATTAGCACCCTATGGTCAAGTGTTTGACATAAAATGTTAAAATTCTTATATGTAAAATATATGATTTTATCATTTTTCTTATTCATTAATTATTTCGGGATAGATGCCAATTACTGGATCATGCCAATCACTGGAGCACCCACCCTATATATATGTATATACATATATAAATCTAGCTTTACACTTGTAATGAAGGGAGGGGGTTGTTGTTATTTGATTTTTTTTTTCTATTTAAAATTTTAAATATATTCAGACAATTATTAAACAAAATTACGTGTAGATTTTAAATATTTATTTAATTATTTAATCTTTCATAATACACAGTAGGGTGGTTCGAAAAAAACTTTTTTCAAATTTCAGATCGCTATAATGCACAAAAATTGCCATTGGTATAGACATGAAAAAAGCACTAATTATTATTTTTTAATAAATTTGTCTTCCGGTCGCGCAATGCCATCGAAGTTAACAAAAAAAATGTGAAAAACCTTAATTTTTCATAATTTTTTTAAGCACGCCAGATTGTTTTAAATGCGTTCCTATACCATGAATTAACTACTAAAAGTATGTAAAATCAATATATATGCACTTATTATACATTTGTTTCATATCTTCTGTCGCGCAACATAGTACAAAATGAGTAAAATTAGTAGTTTTTACAAAATTTACATTAAAATTAGTATATTTTAATCATACGACTTTTAGAGATGCTATAGTTTAATTCTATTGCAATAATATATTTAAAATCCAAGCATATAAGATAAACGTGGCTATATGATAGGCGTGGCATACGTGACGAATGCCAGCGATGCGCGCGCAGAGCAGCCAGTCGCAGCCATTACCGTTTCCTGCTATTTTCTTCAGTCTGCTGATGCCGCTAGCTCTAGTCAGTACTAGATTGTGTTGTGCTTAAGTCCGTATTCTACTTTTGCGTTAAGTGTTTGTACTTGAAATACGACAGTTATTGATACAATGGATGTACCAATGAAAGTTGGCATAGGGACAATAACTAGAAAAGATTTTGAGTGCCTTATTTTTGGTCACCCACGAGACTTGTTGCACAACAAGCTTCCTACTCATGAAAATGTCCTTCGCTTCTGCTTTCAACAGAGATCCAACCTAGCTGTGACAATAAACAACAAGAGTGTATCTTTTCCAAGAGTAGCCTCAACAGTAGCAAATAAAATTATCGGTTTATATGACAAAGCCTCGATCCCCAACTGTTACGGAGTACAGAGTCATCTAGCTAATTAGTTCTTACTACGAATCATGCAGTAAACTGAAAAAGTCGTTTCATCGTGACAAAGATAAACCAGCATTCAAACTTAAACTTGACAATTTCAAGGAGAAAAGATGCTCTCTTTCTGATATCGCGGCGTGTAAATGTGCAAGTACATAAACCTTAATTCCAAAGGTGGAATTTTTTGTCTTCTTTCAGAATCGCAGTTCACACCCAGAGGACATACACATGTATCTGGAGATTTACATGAACAGTCATTAGCAACAATTACACATTTACACGCCGCGATATCAAAAAGAGAGCATCCTTTCTTCTGGAAATTGTCAAGTTTAAGTTTGAATGCTGGTTTATCTTTGTCACTATGAAACGACTTTCTGAGTTTACTGTATGATTCGTAGTACGAACTAATTAGCTGGATGACTCTGTACTCCCTAACAGTTGTGATCGAGTTTTTGTCATATAAACCGATAATTTTCTTTGCCACTGTTGAGGCTACTCTTGAAAAAGATACACTCTTGTTGCTTATTGTCACAGCTAGGTTGAATCTCTGTTGAAAGCAGCAGCAAAGGACACCTTCATGAGTAGGAAGCTTGTTGTGTAACAAGTCTCGTGGGTGACCAAAAATAGGGCACTCAAAATCTTTTCTAGTTATTGTACCTATACCAACTTTCTTTGACACATCCATTGTATCAATAACTACCGTATTCAAGTACAAACACTGACCGCAAAAGTAGACAGAAAAATAAGGACTTAAGTACAACACAATGTAGTACTGATTCGAGGTAGCGGCATGAGCAGACTGAAGGAAATAGCGGGAAACGATAATGGCTGCGACTGGCTGCGCTGCACGCCCATCGCTGGCATTCGTCACGTACACCACGTCTATCTTATAGCCACGTTTATCTTATATGCTTGAATTTTAAATATATTATTGTAATATAATTAAACTATAGCATCTCTAAAAGTCATATGATTAAAATGTACTAAACAGTCAAACTTTGAAATTTTGCAAAAACTACAAATTTTACTCATTTTGTACTATGTTGCGCGACCGGAAGATATGAAATAAATGTATAATAAGTGCATATATATTGATTTCATATACTTTTAGTAGTTAAATCGTGGGATAGGAACGCAATTAAAACCATCTGGCATGCTTAAAAAAATTATGAAAAAATAAGGTTTTTCTGAATTTTTTGGTAAATTCTATGTCATTGCGCGACCGGAAGACAAATTAATAAAAAAATAATAATTAGTGCTTTTTTCATGTCTATACCAATGGCAACTTCTGTGCAGTATAGCGATCTGAAATTTAAAAAAAAAGTTTTTTTCGAACCACCCTAATACACAGGCATACACAGAAGACAACTGCCAAAATCCTGCTCAATTTCAAAAATTTGACTCGATTACAAACTTTATCTACCGTTTCACATGTAAGAGAATGCAAAAATATTTTATTAAATTCAAGGTCCTTTTTCTATCTTGACACTTCTAATGAAAATGTTTGTTATTATTTGATTTATTTAAAACTACCTAAAATTTTAAATATATTCAGTCTAATATTGAACTAAAACATGTGTACAGGAACCACCGCTTGGTAAATTCATTTTTAATAAAATCAGCCACTTGATCTCATCAAATTTCCAGGACCGGAATCATATCAATACAAACTACAGTGATCTCTCATTTATGCGCGTAAACAAGAAACCGTGACAAAAACGCGCATAAGTGAAAAACCACAAAATGGAGCTTAAAAATAAAACATCAGCTTAAAAATAAAATACAGTGTACATAGTAATTGTTAATTAATGCTATGTACAGTGGCGGAAAAAATAAACGCAGCACTTGATGATATTTCGTTATTAATTGACGCAGAAAAATTTAATAGACACCATTCAACAGGAAATGAAATGCACTTTCTGAAAATGTCATCGAATTTTGAATTAGGGGTCATCTACATATAAAAATGAGCGCCAACTTTGATTTTTTTCAATAGCAACACCCAATTTTGACTTCATATTCGAATTTCTGAGAGTCTGGCAGTGCGGAAAAGTATACTGTTTGTATACTTTATCTTTAGTATTCATAGAGTTATGATCAAAAATGTGTTAGGGGGCTATCTCTAAATATAGAAAAATAAAATTAAGATCCTACAAGAGCTAGACAAAATTATACTGTTTCACACCGGAAATATTTCAAGAAAAAAAGAGTTACAAAAAGAAATAAAAATATTAACACCTTTGCAGCATCTTAATTATCATGAATTTAGTTTTTTGGATATGTATATACTTTAGTACTTTTTTAGATAATTTTAGGTATATTTAAATACATTACACTTACGATTGCAGGGATGGAACACGGGCGCAGAATTCATACCACTATCAATGTAAGAAAATTTTCTACCTCTTAAATCGACGATATTATAGGTAGAGAAAATTCTTAAACACATTCCGGTGTGAATTCTGCGCCCGTGTTCCATCCCTGAGATTGGTCAGACAATACTTTTTATAAAAGTGCAATATTTTTCAATTAAAAAGTATCTATCATAGATATACTGATCACCAATAAAGCTTAAATTTTCTTTCGTACGTGTAACATAATATACAAACTGAAATAATATAGCTATATATATATATACAACAACGCATAAACTAAATCTTTTCGGATAAATTATTGTAAGGTTTCATAAAGTAGATATTAAACAATTTTAATAGCACTTACCAGTTTTGGATCAGTTGAACTCTTTGGAACTGTACGATTTGTTTTATAATTTCTATGAAAATATAATTTCTTAATTAACGCTTTCGCGACTGCTGACGTAGATTCACATCATTTGAAAATCTGTAACAATGCCAGTGGGCGTTTCTTTCGTAATTTGTGTGTTACTTATTTCTTAAACATGTTACCAGTGTTCATATTTCTGCAATAAAATATACTATGAATAGAAATATATTAATTAGAAAGAATATAGTTATAATGTATATCCATCTGTAATATAATTGTGGTACAGAAAATTTGTTTTGAAATATTTTATTTTGAGAGTATTTCAAACAGTAAAACCCGCCTATTTAGTTAATTTTTTTCATCTAGTGTTCGTTTAAAGGATTCTAAATTTATCACCAGTAATCGATGAAGTAAATACCACTTGTGTATATTTTTGTCAATGTAAAATAAGGGGTTTAACACAAATACTCAAAGTCACATTCACTTTTCGTTTCTGTATTGTTTTGTTTTGAAGAACGATAAAAGGCGGGGCTTTAGAAAACAGGAATTCTTGATACTAACACAAATGTCTAAAAATCAGCATTTTTGTTTC
This sequence comes from Salticus scenicus, assembly GCA_963930645.1. Lineage (NCBI taxonomy): Eukaryota > Metazoa > Arthropoda > Arachnida > Araneae > Salticidae > Salticus > Salticus scenicus. Next base: position 454,732 of record CAWVNO010002271.1, on the reverse strand, counting down.
ATTTCTTTGCATTTGACGTTGTTGTTATATAATTTGACCCTTAAATAAAAAATAAAAGTATTTTGTTCAATTTTCTCCGTTATTTTTTAAGATTTGTTTCGTTATCTCATTCAAAATTTTTTAAGAGACGGCCCCCTAAACCACTCCAAAAGAAAGATTTATTTATATCTCGAAAACTAATAACTGGAATGAGCTGCAAATTTGCACACCCATATTTTTCAGCATTAGGATTCATTTTAGGTAAAAATTAATATAGGTCATAATTCATAATTTTTATGAATATGAATTTATTAATATTTTTCAGAATAAAAAATATTTTTCAGAATCAAAATTAATGATGGATTATGTTTGGGTTTCTTCACTGTATCTCGTAAAAAAAGAATTATATCGATCAAGTTATTTTTTGTGAAGATATTAATAAAAGTTTGAAATATGAATTTAACATTAGCACCTTCAAACTTTGAACGCTTATAACTCTGTGAAAAAATAAGCAAAATATACAACCAATATACTTTTTCGCATTGTCGCGATCCCAGGAATTCAAATATAAAATAAAAATGGGGCATTACCATTGAAAAAAATCAAAGTTGTTGCGCGTTTTAATATGTAGACGACCCCCAATTCAAAATTTCCGTTCATTTTCTGAATCTACTCTCAATTCCCCGTCGAATGATACCTATTACATTTTTGTGCATTGAAAAGCAATGGAGTTACATCGAGTGCTGCGTTTTTTTTTTCCCCGACTGTACATACACTATTACTATAAAGGGTAAATCAGATTACATAATTTACCAAGTTACATGTATAACTTCCATTAAATACTTTGTGTGTGTGTGTGTGTTTTTGTGTGTTTTTTTACAAACAGACACACACACACACACGCACAAAAAAAAAAAAAAAAAAAAAAAAAAAGAAAGAAAGAAAGAAAGAGCTTTTTTTTTTCTTACATTTGCTTTTTTTAACACGCTTTTATTAGCTTCACCTGTATGTATGTTTGTATGTATGTTTGTAACCGCTCTGGGAGCAAGCAAAAAATCCATATTGTAAAAAAAGACCTTCCCTACATGAACGCTGTGGCTGTGAGGTAAAACGCCGGGCTACGAACCTAAAGGTCTAACGTTCGACCCCAGTCAGGGGAGATTTTTTAAAAATGGTTTTTGTTTAATTCTAAATTATTTAAATTTATTAAAGATTTAAAAGTATGTCAATATTTTATTCGTGTGGTGTGTCACTCACACGATTTTCTCTTACCCTCCATTTTAATGCTATAAAGATAGATATTTTGTGATTTTTAGTTCACATTTCAATAAAAGAGTGTTCTTCAATTTTTTAAAAGTACAATTTTATTTCTATGTATTTTCTTACAAAATAACTTATAATTGCGGATTATTATTATTATCATTTTTTTTTTTTTTCGAGAGTTTTCAAAGAGAGTTTTTTCAAGTTCATGAAGAAGAGAAAAAGTTTCTTCATTTCCGAAATTGAACTGAAAATAATCTCTCAGAGTTCCAATGCTCTTATAGGAGTTGGAGGGAACTTTTGCCATATCTTTTTCCCAAATTCTTATGTACTTACTGTCATTCACTACGGTATGTTTATAAATCTCAAGCTAATAGAAAAGGCGCCTCCATTTTAAGATAAATATAAGCTTTTTCATTTGTCTCTCCGTATGGTTGAGGTAGTTAGAGCCATATTAGTAACGCAGTGGTCGAGCGTTCGAAGGTCCAGAGTGTTAATTTTTGCAGATAATTAGTAGAAAAGATGTCAATTGATAAAAGAAAATTTTTCGTTGACTACAGAGTATCCTAAGAATTTTTGAAGAGTTTTTTTTAAGAAGCCTTTTTTTTTTTATGTTCGAATGCTGAAATTTAAGGCAAAAATTTAGTATTCAGACATAAAAATGTTTTATAAAAATTAACTCATCGATAAATTCACAAAGTAGTACACAGACATATTTAAAATATTTTTTAAAACTCAAAATTAAAAAAAAAAAAAAAAAATGTTTGCAGGGAGCAACATTGTATGCATATTTTTATAATTCTAAAACAATTATGCAGTTATTTACAAAAAAAAAAAAAAAAAAAAAAAAAAGATTATGCATATTTACATTTATATTGACCAATAGATGGCGCAACCAGAGCAATACCTAATGGCCAGTCATAGCAATGCATCGGTCAATGGATCAAATGCCTCAGAAATTTTTTTTGAAACTCGGTCAGACGTGTATCGAATCTTCGACTGCCTTACCGCCTAGACAAAGAACTTCTACTACGTCTACTATCTAATCTACTATTCTATATTCTTTGCCCTAGACTTTCGCGGTTTATAAAAGAGTACAGATTCTTTTCCGCTGAAATTTATCATTTCACCTTAATACAAAAAGATTTGCAAAATCATAACTTCGAAAAGATTTATGTGATACGATACATTAAGAATTTGGGTTTTAAAAGTTTTTTTTTTAAATAGATTATTCATCACAGCCTTAATCTTCTTCATTTTTGTCACTATCATTTATTTCAACTGCTAAGTCACCAATTTCCCGCAATTCAGATATGATTAAGTTTTCATTCTAAGAAACTTACAATATGAATTGAAAAAATTTCAGCGAAAGGAAAAATTCGTGCATAACTGAAAAGTGCTTTTTTAGTTCCGAGCATAAATGAATAACAGTTATCATTATTTTCCTATATCCCTCGGCCGAACAAAGAAAAAAATATGCTTTAGTAAAAAACGTGTATAAAAGACAGCACGTACAGTATAAATGAAAGATCTCTGTACTTTTAAAATTACCGCTTAGTAAAATCAGTATTGCCGGTTAATAACTCAAAAAATCTCTTCGGCAGCAAAAATGTAATTTATGCACGCTAAACAATTTTTTTATTTATACTGCGACTTTTTCTTTTTTATATATATAAAAAAGAAAATAAAGTACTGCAATTCCTCCATTATCAATTTTTAACGAAAAATTCACACTTGCAGTGAGCTACAAATTAAACATGCCCCATCACTTGTCCCTGTAACAGTTTCAAAGAACGTTGTCGGGCGGTATTAAGTTATAAATTTAATGTAGTTCACAAGAGATTTTTTTTTTTTTTTTACTTACCCATATATATGGCAAGAAAAAATATTGTTTTGGGGTCAAATTTTCGAAATTGAGTTTTTATTATATTTACGCACTTTGAGGTCCCTGGATAATAATAATAATAATAATAATAAAAAGATTTTTAGCAGTTGGCCTGTGTGTGTCTGTCTGTGTGTGTTATCAGCATATCTCAAAAACAAATAGCAGCAGAAAGAGCAAACTCGATATTCTAAATCTATATCACGTAGAGATGCTACAATAAACTTTAATTTGAGATTAAGCAAATGGTTCATGTACAGGGACATCCAGCAAAATTAAAATACTTTATATCTATGGGGAAAATTCAAGTAAGTAGAGTTTAACGTCTATAGACTGCACTAAACCAAATGGAATGGATATATATATATATATATTATAGGTGTAAAAGTATGTTTCATGTAGAACATGGTATGAAACTCATTTACACAAAAGAACTAGAATATAATGGGATAATTCTAGGAAATTCATGGAAGTGCATGTCAGGCTGTGCTATGTTACTGTTATTAATATAGGATTATATTTAAGTGCAGAGTGTGATTTTTACATAATTTATACAAGCACAGGGCTACCAATAGTTAATCGAAAACATTTTTTTAATTGAATGTAATTAGTGGAAGTGCTTTACTATAATATTTTATCCTGTTCAGGAAAACTGCTGCTCGGAAATTACCTTTACTCCCTTAAAAACCACGTGTTAAATAAAGGAAAAAGGTTTTTAAAACTAAATAGTTAGCGTTGCTTTTGTATATTGACATGCTTTGAGTTCCCTGAATATTGAAGTCATGTTTTTAACGTTTAATCTTTGTCTATATCTTTTATCAAAAGAACTTAAAAACAAATAATTTTACGCTATTCAAATGTATTTTGAAGGTAATATAAAATTGTTACTTGAAAAATTTTATCAAAATTCATAAGTTTTAAGAAATGGTGGGGATAAAATTTTCTAAATGATTTGAAATGAGCATTTAAATTTAATAAGAGCTTTTGAATTCTCTTTAAATATAAGTACAATATTAAAACGGGGGGTGAGGGGGCGGTATCACACAGAATTATTTGTCAAAGGAAGCTTTTCCGAAGCCTATTTTAAATTATTTTTAAGGAAGGTTTATATAACACGTATTTGTTATCTTATCCCTTAATATCCAAATTTATGGTGTTGAATGTCAGGGTAAGAGAAAGTCGTACGAGTGCCAAACCAGATTATTATCATCATTTATTTTTAGTTTTCTTTTTTTATATAATTATTAAAAGACAATTTCTAATTCTTATTTTAAAATAACTAAGAAGCAAAAGATTTAAACGGAATGATTTTAAATGTAAAAGAAAAGCATGAACTTTAGGGAAAGTAATGATAATTTTCCTCAAAGGAAAGTACGTCGGAACTTGGGATGTGTATAATTTATTTATTATGAAGGAACAATCGATTAATTATCTGTCAAAATTTAATTAATATTGTTTATCAATACCATTATTCGTTACCCTTTGAAATCTCTTTACAAATTCAGAAAAGTAATATCTTTTTCTTGAGTGCAGAGAAATTTCACCGCATATAAAAATCAGCCGCTTAATAAAATCACTTTGGCTCAGGACGAATTTAATTTTCATAAGCGGCGGTTACTGCATATTTTAAATATTTGTTCAATTATTTACTCTTTAAAAATATATTTTGGGTTCATTTGTAAGATTATACTCAATTTCAATATACAGAAGTAATTGAATAATTTCACTAATATGGATTAGTAATTTTTGAAAAACTACAATTATTAATGCAAAAGCAGTATAAATTGTTAAATCACCCGTTTAATTGTAGCAGTATACTAAAGCAGTATAAATTCTTAAATCATTTTAAAAAATGGCAACATTGGCAATTTAATTTATATTAGTGGAAAAGCCCTCAGTTTATAAGAGAAGAGGGGGGGGGGGAGTCAGTGAATTCGGAACACAGTTTTGATTCCGAATTTACCTATGGGGTTGATTGTGAGAAAAGCTATGTAATTAGTTTGGTCCGGAATTTACGTACTTCGATCATGGGAAAATCTATGTAATTAGTCTGATTCCGAATTTACCTACTCCTTCCAGGAATTGGAATATGACTCACCACATTTCTCGTTCTATAGTAAATGAAGAAAATACATCGTTTTATCTATTTGCTTTTGTTTAAAATTTTTTTGGTAACTGTTTGTTTTTTGAATTGGGCAGACAAATAATTAATATTTGTTAAAAAATAAATAAGTATTTAAGAAATAAAAATATTTTTAAGGAACTTTAAAACTTATTTACAAATTTGTACTGATAAGTATAAAGGATTTAAGTCCAAAAATGTCGATTTTGAGTTAAGTACATAGTCAGACTCAGAAAAAAATTCTCTATCGATTGGTATAAAGGATTTAATTCCATGTCATTTAGTCTTTGAGAAAATCCATTGGTAAAAAAAGATTCAAGTCAGAAATTTAACCTTAATCTTTGGTATAAAATATTTAATTCAATTTTTTTCCTTTATTAAATGATGGTTGACAATCACTGAATGATATAAAGGGTATAAATCAACATAATCCCTTTTTCCTAATCGATTCTTCTGATTAGATTTTAGTTAGTTTAACTTTATTTTTCGTCTCCTGAAAAATCAAGAATATGGACTTAAATCCTTTATACTTAACACTACAGAAATATTAATAGCGTTTATAAAGACAGTTATTGATCTTGAGTCAGCGAATAAATAATTGCATATCATTTCCAGGAAATAAGTACGGCTATTATAGCTTGCAACTTTTAAATGCGTTAAGCTCATAACTTTGTCAGTCATAGGACTACATATATAAGAAAAAAACTCACGCATTTTAATATAAGAGTTTCTACTCGACTGTGAAATACTTCCGTTATGGCGTATGTTATCTTGCGTTGTGACCTATTTTAATCTTGCAAACATAGAGTAAGGCTTATGTGTTCAGCATTTTCATTTCGTAGCTTACTTACGAAGAGTAAGCCTTCCTTACTTTAACGAGAATCTTAGAACTTCGTATAAATAGATGCCATTTGATAATTTTCAAAAAACCAAGATGTCTATGTTTAAGATTGAATCAAATTGTGTCAAATGGGAGAACATTCAGTTGCCTCATCCAAACAAAACTCGTCGTAGTCCCGTTTTTCGATTTGAAGAAAACGATTATCATTTTAGTGTTGAGTGTCAATGGACTTCATCCGGTGAAAAATGGATTTTTCGTAAAGATTTCCCTGCAGATTTGAATATTACAATAGTATCATACGTAGAAAAAGAGGGAGAATATGTACGATTATCCAATATGGAAATGTGGCGATGTCATTGGGTAAATTATATACAGACGAAGATACAATCACAATGCTATTCTTTTTAATACCTTATACTTTCAATGAGGGAAAACTGATCAGTGCTTCAAAAAGAAACAGCTCAGTTAAGAATCATTCTTCGAATAATTTTAAATATTTACAAAAGCACGAAATCAGGATTAGGCAACATACATAACATCAGATTACGAGAATTATATTTAAGATATTGGTAAAATGTTATTTTGTTACATGCAGAAAAAAATAAATTACATTGTATGGTAATTTATTTTGGGGGGTAATTTAAAATTTTGTGGAGTAATTTAATGTGGTAATCTAATATGAAGTTTCTATCTCCTTTTACCTAGATAATGGTAGGGAAAGTATTGTTTTTGGGTCAAATTTTTGAAATTGTATTTTTACTTTCCGAACACTATAGTGAGGAAAGTATTGTAATCATGTCAAAAATCCGAATTTGAAATTTTGATGTTTCTATACGTTCAGGTCCCCTGAGTCCGTTTCCACTATTTTTACGATGATGTATGTATGTGTGTGTATATGTATGTGTGTATGTATGTGTGTATGTCAGTGAGTGAACACGCTAGCGTCTAAACGCTTTGTTCGAATAAGCTGAAAGTTGGTACGTATATTGTAAGTCACCATAGTACGAACGCTATAGATTTTGGTGAATCTAGCACTTATAGCTTTTTTTACAGGGACACCAGGAAAAATTCCTTATCATTATGGCCTATGGGGCCATATTTTTAAAAGTACGATAGCGTCTAAACGCTTTATTAATCTGAGCAAAAAATTTGTCGCATGTTATAGGTCAGAGCTGCACAAACTGTATAGATTTTGGTGAATTTAGCACTTACAGTTTTTTTACAGGGGCACAAAGAAAAATTCTTTATCATTATGGCCTATGGGGCCAAATTTTTAAAAGTGTGATAGCGTCTAAACGCCTTATTCAATTGATCTGAACATTTATATGAATATTATAAATCACTGTTGCACTAAATATAAGCATTTTGGTGAATCTAGCATTTATAGGTTTTTACAGGGACACACCGAAAAATTCTTTATCATCATGATCATGGGCTCAAACTTCAGTTGCGTTAAATAAAACATCCTGTAATATATGGTGAAAAATACTCAAACACTCCATTATTGTTTTCTCTCTTTTGTTTGTTTAACAACTCCTCTTTCTTTACTTTATCTACAAAACTGTTAATTACTCAATGTTCGGAAAGTTGAGTGGAGTCACTCCAGATTTTTTTTTTTTTTATATTAACATGTTTTGGGGTAACCTGAACTCAAAATCATGTTTTTAGTAGTTCGTCTGCACTGTAAAAAATTTCTGGAGTCTTACTGAAATGTCTATCCAGAGTCTCTGTAAATTTACAATAATTCTTAGATAAATGTTAATAATGGAGATTCTCAATCTTTATTCTGTATTTTTATCTATTTTTATTATTTAATTTACCAATATAAAAATAAAAAATGAATGTTTCTACTAAATAGTAAAAGCATCACAAATACATTCTCGCCATTAATTAATTAAATTAATGTTTATCATTAAAATGCACATATTAAAGATATATATATTAACATCTCCTCTTACTTTTATGTCATTTTTCACAAGACTTAAGATAAATTATTATACCAGTAATTTTGTGTTGAAAATTTTAACAGTATGTGTGGGACTCTATTATTAACAACCTCAATAACAAAAAGTTGCAGGAAGTCCAATCTCTGTATTCTAAATCTGTATCATACAATGATGCGACACTAAACTTATTGTTGATATCAAGAAAATCGTTCGAATACACGTACATGGGTATCCAAAGTAAATTAAAGATGTACACTAAAAAGAAAAAAAAAAAAAAAAACTGCATTTGGATAATTTTGATTTTCTTTTGAAAAGAGTCCAATTTAATCACCTAAAAGTAGTGATAAAATGGATAATGATTTTGCCGGATACCACATATCCGTATCTATCCAGCAGACAGTGTTTCAGATATTTGATATCCTACAAAACCATCTGTTATATCCCTACTTTAAAATTTTAAAATTGGGTGATTTTCGGAAGGAAAAATAAAAGTAACCAAGTGCTTTTCTTTTTTGTCCATTGGCGTAAAGGTGAGAATTTTTTTACAGAACCGCGCAAATGATTTTGGATATATTAGGACTGTACTTCGATATTGCATTTCAAGTTGTGTTACGTATTTTTCATATTGTCGTAAATTTAAGTATTCTGTGTAGTGGATATATAATTTATAAACAATATACAGGGCTACACAAAATTGAGAGAATACATTTCTTATCTCTTGAATGTAATTCATTGAAGTGCTTTACTAAATTTTATTATGTTCAGAAAAATTAATGATAATTACTTTCTCATATCCTATATTAAGCAAATTACTAGATTAAAGTCCATATTTCAACGCTAATTTTTGAAGTGAAAACTTCTTTAGGCGAGTTGTGCACTTTTTGGGTGAACAAAAATCATGGAACTCGCGTCATCGTCACCGAACGCTTTGAAGTGAAAACTTCTGTAGGCGCGTTGAGCACTTTTTGGGTGAACAAAAATCATGGTACTCGCGTCATCGTCACCGAACGCTTTCCATGAGCTATATGTATACTGTGTATATATGTACATAGATATACCTCCGTGCATTATTAGTATACATTATATATATACAAAGAGTATATCTCTCTACAAACAGTCGGTAACAAAAGTGTCCGAACACTAGCAAAAATTCCTATGTAAAAAAAGTACACTTCATACGGTTTTATTAAATAAATCCTTATCGAATCATACTCTTAGATTGAATACGAACAGGATTCGACAAGGATTTATTTAACAAAACAGTATTAACAGGGAGCAGCCCCCGCTCATCACTCTTGGAGCGATGTAGAGCGCTTCTAAGGGGACTACTCGCAGTTTATTGAAAAACTCAAAAAAAAAAAAAAAGAAAGAAAAATACAAATTTCGCCAGGCGCAATCCGGCCTAAGCCGACAGTGGGCGATTATTCAGGTGCTAAATTTCCGGGCTATGCCCCACGCGACAGGTGAACAAAACAGTATTAACTCTACTTTTTTTTAGATAGGAATTTTTGCTAGTGTTCGGTCACTTTTGTTACCGACTGTATATATCCATATATGTAGCGCACGGCGCGGCATGCCTCATATACATATATATAGATGTATAAAATGTATACTAATACGAGTAGTATAGTGACTACTGGCATCTGTCTCTTTCTAGTTCTATACTCTATGTACAGTCGGTAACAAAAGTGTCCGAACGCTAGCAAAAATTCCTATGGGAAAAAAGTACACTTCATACGGTTTTGTTAAATAAATCCTTGTCGAATCCTGTTCTTATTCAATCTAAGAGCATGATTCGATAAGGATTTATATAACAAAACCGTTTGAAGTGTACTTTTTTTACATAGGAAATTTTGCTAGTGATCGGACACTTTTGTTACCGACTGTTTGTATGAACTTTTTCCACAGTATATACATAGTTCACAAAGTACAAGCACGTGTTTTTATACAGACTGTTATATTCGTCTTTTTGCTTTCAATATAAATTTTCAAATAAATAATAAAAAAAAAGAAAATTATTTTAGTCATATTATAATATTTTTACCTAATATAAAGCTTAGTTCATTTAATTTGGGTAGCTACAAATATTGTGCCGAATCGTATAATACGGAAAATAAGCAGTTCTTTACAAACCAAAAATAATTCGAAAATAATAATCTAATAAATAGCTCGACGATACCATTCACAAGTTACTTAGTTTTTTCACTTCTATCGGCAGTCCCCATAGACTGCTTTAATTTCTTTTCATTTTTTTTTTTTTTTTTTTTTTTTTTTGCTTTAATTACGCGTATTGAGATCCCATCTGGGTTCGCAGAGTTCTGAAATATTTACGTGTGTTTTGTTATTTTGTCATCACTATTTCGGAACAGTCACTTTTTAAATAATATTATAGTATTTAAATAATCAAGAAAAATTTCATTTTCGAAGTAATATAACAAGAAACAGTTAAAACATCTTGCGTCTTTTTCTGATCGCAGACCAGTGATATTATTAGACCTGTTTAAAAGGATTTACCAGGCTTTTAAATCACCTAGTATTTAGTTGAAATTTTAGAATATAATTTCAACTACTTAACACTTACTAAATTATTATGAATTAGTTAAACAAATTCACTGTATTTTGCGGACTTTTGAGAATTTAAAATATTAATCTTACTCGGTTACAATATTTTCATATTTAAATGCATAATTCTCCAAAGAACTAGAAGTAAATATTTTATAACTAATTTCGTTTATTTCTTTTTTCAGGAAAAGAGCCAGTTCAAAATTTGCCTCTAAAGTGTTTAGATAAAGAATCAATTCAAACACTGTCTCTAGAAGGTTTGTCTAAAGATATTCTGCGACAGTTTAACTCCGATGAGTATGCTGATGCCACTTTGAAATGTGGTGATAAAAGTTTTGCTGTTCACAAAATTGTACTTAGTGCAAGATCGGAAGTTTTTGCGGCGATGTTCAAACATGATATGTCTGAAAAGAACACTGAAAGGGTGGACATAGTGGATTTGGAACCGAATATTCTGGAGCAGTTTTTACGATATTTATATTCTGGCAGCGTCTGTGGAAACAGCTCTTCAGCTGTATAAAGCAGCAGATAAGTACGCTGTATTCACTTTGAAAAAAGAATGTGCTGCTTTTATTTTGGAGAACATGTCAGAAGATATTGTCTGCAAAATCCTGCTAATGGCGGATGAAGCTGGTGACATAGAATTTTTAAAAAGCGTTGCATCTTTCGCTGCAGAATATAAAGGATTTGTGGAATCGGCTGAGTGGAAAGATTTGGCAGTACGTTATGCAAATGTTGCTATTAAAGTGTATTTAACTGACATTTAAGTGGCATTCGATTTGTTTAGAAATACTAATGACCGAAAAATATATCCTTCAGTTTAGAGAATTTTTATGTTCTTAATATAATGTAATTTTTCAGTACTTTACTTTTTTTTTTTTTTTTTTGTAATTGAGAACTGAAATAAATTTGATAGTCATTATTGTAAAATTTATTTTCGTTTTAAATTGATTCTTTTAGAAATCGACATGTTGCAAACTTAGTTTATCTGTCTCTATCTATCTATACGTGTGCGAGTTTAGTAGACTTTTAAAGCTTTAAATCGTTGGTTGGTTGGGTTTAACGTCACACTAGTACTGCGCAATAGGCAACTAGCGCTAGTACTGCGCAGTGAGAGTGCCTAAGGATAGTCCGGAGACATGCTATCACAATTTTTATCCTCAACGGAGGGGATGGCTTCTCCTCCTTGAGAGAAGTGGTCGCCCTAGAAAAACTAGTGCACGTAATGATCATGGTATACGGATGATCGTACGATATCCAAGAACCTCCTACAATACGATTAGACATTCTCTGGCTGCAAAATTAACCAACGTCAGTTTTAGTACTATTTCAAGACGTCCTGCTAGGGAACATCGACTTACTTCAAGTATGAAAAAGAAACGACTCTTAAGTTTCACAAATTTTTCCGAAATTTTAAATTTACTAATAGCTTGATGCACAACTGTCTTGCTCACATTTACCCTCGAACTTATTTGACGTTCAGAAAATCCAGTTTTATGCAGGGTCAGTATTTCTGACCTTTTTGTAATAGTAAGTGAAGGTTTTTTTACCCATTACAATAATTACACAACGGCACTGTCTAAGACAAAATCCAATAAACAACTGGCGATAAACGTGCCGGGCACCTTTATTTATAGAAGTAGAATGCGTCTAATGCAATCAGCACATGAGATGTCGAAATAATCTGCACAAATAATGCAATGTGTTAAAATACTGAAAATTAGTCTTAAACTTTTGCAAATGACTGTAATATAAGGTTGTTACTTGGAAAAATTTTATAAAAAATCATAAGTTTCAAGAAATGATGCGGGGGAAATTGTCTAAATAATTTGAAATGAACATTTAAATTTAATAACAGCTTTTGAATTATCTTTAAATGTAAGTATAACATTAAAAAGGGGGGGTGAGGGGCAGGGCCGTCGCAAGGTGCTCTGCCGCCCTCAGGCAAGCTTCAATTTGCCGCCCCTTCATACGCTGAAATTTTGCTTAGAAGAATTTTTATAACTTGAGATTTTCCGTCAGTCAAAGTTTTTATAATGGTAACTCAATTTCCCCTTCTTAGTCACTAAGACTTTGGTTTAACGAAATTAAGTGTACGTAAGACCGTAACAAAACAAAATGTTGAAAAAAATTTACAGTCTTCTTTTAGTTTTATTCTAAAATTTTCAGCACTTCCCTCTCACTTTCGCGTGTTGCACTTTTTTAAAATCCGCAATTTTAAGTTGACTAATCAAACATTGCAAAAAAAATGGATTTAACTTAAATTAATTTAGTCACACGAAACTTTACACAGGTTCATAAAACAAATAGAAAACACATTGTCGAATCTAATGCAGGGTGACCAGACGTCCTCATTTTTAGACATCCTCCTCAATTTTGAAAATTTCTAATGAGGACTACATTTGTCCTCATTTTCCGAGAATTGCCAACAATTTGTGTATTTTCATAAATTAGATTTTCCTATCACCAATCTTCTATAATAATAAAAGAAAAGGTTTGTCTGTCTGTTTGTCTGTTCTTTATTTGTCCGATTGTTACGATTTCGATACCAAATGAAAGAGGCATTTTTTCTGAATATAAGTGTGCAAGCGGCTTATCGGTTCAGCCCCTATTGAACGCAGAAGTACAAAAATTGACATACGGATGCTCAGGAGCCTTCCCGAGGGGCTCCTGAAAATGGAATTTAAAAATTTTAATTAGTTGTAGAGATATTAATTAAAATGTCCACTCATGTCTAATCTGAAAGCGATTTCAATGACTGAGAATTCACCACCATTGCATAAAAAAAGATATTTTAACGGAGTTAAAAGCAGAAAAAGTGGAAAATAAATTAGAAATATTTGTCCGATTGTTACGATTTCGATAATAAATGAAAGGGGCATTTTTTCTGAATATAAGTGTGCAAGCGGCTTATCGGTACAACAATTAGATTTTCTAAAATTAACTAAAGTATGAATTTTTTGTGGCAACATCATTTCAAATGCCAGACAACCGTCTGCCATGAAAAAGGAAATGATTGTAACCGATCAAGATGTTACGTGTTTTATATTGGGGGGGGGGGGGGGAGATTGCAATTTTCAATTTTTTTCAAATTTTCATTCACGTTTCATTTGAATTAATATTCGGCCTAGACAGCATATTATAAAGCTACTGTTCAATTTTCATGAGAATATGTGGATAAACAAAAAAATTAGATTACATTTTGTTTTATATTTTGCAGTATTTAAAATTGAGATATGCCGTTGAAGTTTCGTAATATTTGGTTTTAACGACCGATTATTCGATTCTGAATATTTTTGAAAGTGTAGAATTATTAGGAAGGGCTTGAGGGAAAGGGGGGTGGGGGGCGAAGGGGCAAAAAAAAAAGTTACAGCGTTTGAAATTGGTGTTATTAGGTTTTAATGAAAGATAAATCGATTGCGGATATTTTCAAGTGTAAAATAATTAGAAGAGACGGAAAAGGTGGTGGGGGAAGGGGGAAAATGTAGAAAAGGAACGGTTGTTTCGGAGAAAACCACGGAAAACCCAGAACGCCTTTATTCTTTTATATTTTGCAGAGTTTCGAATTCTGATACTCCTTTCACATTTCATACTATGGATTTTTAACAGTATTTAGCCCAGAATTACGCAAGCTTCGGAGAAAACCACGAAAAAGTCAGACATAAACCGTTTTATAATAGTGTTTCTATCATTTTTGTATCTCAGCTTCAAATTAGCATAATTTCAAAAGTAATATGTCATTTTGTAACTTATTTGAATTGAATTTCAAGAGTAGACGCCACAAATTTCTGTCACATTCCATTAACTGACTAAGTAATGGAATGCGAGATTTCACGTGATTTACACGTTTTAAGGTGTCCTGATTAAGTTTTCTTTTCTATCTCAGCTACTATTTAAAATAATTTCATAAGTAATACATCATTTTAAGGCTTTGTTGATTTGGAATTGAACAGTAGATTACAGAAATTTCTACCGCCAGATGGCGCTGTCATATTTTAAAATTTCAATATTTTGAATTCTAAATATGATTAAATTATTTTTAATACATCATTCGAAAGACATTTTAAATTACTTTTATATTGCCGAAAGTGGAATTCGAGATTTCACTAGATTTACACGTTTTAAGTTGTTCTGATTAGGTTTTCTTTTGTATCTCAGCTACTAATTAAAATAATTTCATAAGTAATACATCATTTTAAAGCTTTGTTGATTTGGAATTGAACAGTAGATTACAGAAATTTCTACCGCCAGATGGCGCTGTAATATTTTAAAATTTCAATATTTCGAATTCTAAATATGATTAAATTTTTTTAATACATCATTCGAAAGATATTTTAAAGTACTTTTATATTATCGAATAACCTACATTAAATTTATCCAATAGAGGGCGCTAATCGCAATTATTCGAGATTTCACCTGATTTATATGTTTTAAGGTGTCCTAAAAGGGGGGGGGGAATTAGAAATTGAGTTAAACCGTTCAAAATTGGTACATATAGGTTTTAAGTGCCTACGAGTCGAATGAGGATATTTTCGAAAGTGTAAAATTAAGGAGGGACAGGAAGGGTGGTGAAGGAATACGCGCGCGCAGCGAGCGTATATATGAATTCATGCGCACTGCGCGCGCACGGGTCTACGCTAACGAAGGCAGAGGGGACCCGGTGTGAGGTTTTACCCGATCAGAAATGATTTTTTTTTTTTTTTCAATTCTTTTTCTTAAGAATAAAAGTTTATGAGTAATAACATGGAATTTTGAGAAATCATGAGGGTGGTGAAGGAATACGCGCGCGCAGCGCTCCTATATATGCATTCGTGCGTGCGCATCGCCCACGGGTCTACGCTGCCGAAGGCAGTGGGGAACCGGTGCGACATTTTTCCCGATCAGAGTTTTTTTTTTTTTTTTTTTCACATGATAAAAATTAATGCAATTTTGAGAATTCATTAATTATAATGATTCATTTAAAAATAGTGACCAGCGAAGCGGGCGTAGCGTGCTAGTCCTAAAATATTAATGCTTTTTATCTTTTAGTGTTGTATCTAGATTGTTGAAAATGCTCTTTAGACCTGGGAATTGAATGAAATTTTGTGAATAAAATATTATTATGCAGATAAAACTAATTATCTAATTTCATTTGTATATATAAACATGTAATGCTGAAATAGTATTCATTCTTCAATTTTAAATGTAATTTTTTATTATAACTGAAAATTTTGTGAATTTGAAAATTTCAAATCCATTTTATCTCTAAAACTAAATCTAATTTGGGTTAGGTTGTAGAGATTAAGGCCGATTGACAGCACTAGGGTCGTAGGCCTGAGGAGGAGTGCCCTCGATGTGGGTCTTTCTAAGGGGTCCTAGCCCGTAGTTACGCAAATTTCGGAGAAAACCATGGAAAACTCCGAACGGCTAGATCGACGAGCGCAACCTGGTATTAAACTCGGCACTTCACATCTACCAACTTTGAGCGCAGATTCGCTCTGCTGCTGGTGGGCTAATATCCAATTTGTATAAATTTTAAGTATATTTTTAATTAAATTAATATGAAATCTCCTTCTATTCTTTTTTTTTTTTAGATTAAAATTTTAGTTTTTTTAGATAATGCATAAAAAAATTTGGAGTGACTCCACTCGACTTTTCGAACATTAAATAATTAACAGTTGTATAAATAAATTAAAGTAAGACAAACGTGAAAATCATAATAGGGTGTATGAATATATTTTTCCATGGTTTAATTTGTACTTATTATCATTTCAGCCCATAGATCATAATGATAAAGAATATTTCTTTGTGTTCCTTCCCTTTAAAAAATCTATAAGTGTTAAATTCACCAAAATCTATGCAGTTCGTGTGACTGTGACATATAGTATGAGTATAAATTTTCAGTTCTATCGGGTAAGGCACTTAGACACTATCGCACTTTAAAAATATTGGGCCCATTAACCATAGATAAGGAATTTTTCCTTGTGTCCCTATAAAAAGTCTTTAAGTACTAGATTCACGAAAATTTATACAGTTCGTGCGTTATGACTTATAACATGTGTAAAAAATTTCAGCTTAGACGAATAAGGCGTTTGAGCGCTATCGCACTTTTAAAAAATTGTGGTCCATATGTCATAGTGATAAAGAATTACTTTATTTGTGTCTCTGTAAAAAAAGAACTCTAAGTCCTACATTCACTAAAATCAATAAGGTTCGTTCAATGGGGATGTACAAAGCGTTTAAGCGCTATCGTGTTCACTCACACACACACATCATCGTAAAAATACTAAAAATGGACTCAGGGGACAGTAAAACGTGTATAAACACCAAAATCTCATAGTCAGATTTTTGACATGATTACAATACTTTCCTTACATAATATGTTAGGAAAGTAAAAATCGCTTAAGGGCGTATCAGACTCGACGACTTTACAGGCGATTTTAGAGCCAACCACTGATCAGCGCCGATTTTTCGGAAAAAATTGTCTCTACTCCCAGTGTGATAGCGCAAACCAAAGTTGCCCAACTTTTTCAGAGCTGCCTTGATAAAATTGTCCGTATAGTCAATTTCTCCTCGGATTCGTCCAATCAGGGTGCACTATTTTGATACGTCATATTTCCAAGATGGCGTAACACGGGAATCGCTTCAAGTGGAGATTTGAAGAAGAAATATTATCGTTAAGCACGTTTATTTTACCGTTAAATGATAAGAATTTTCAATTAATCGTTTTTATTTTCGTATGGCGTTATGACAATAGTTGTAAAAAAGATCAAAATAGAAATAATAATGCGATATTTTACACAAATGAAAGGGAATTTTAACGCTAATCATTGCGTATTTTATTCGCGCCAAGAAAAGTGATAAGCGTCAGAAGTTAGTCTTCTATCATCCAACTTTTCACCCGACTATTGTAACCTCTACGGTGTTTACGTCGAGGAAAAATCGGCGCTAAAGTCGGCTCAAAAATTGGTTGTTTCTAAAGTTGCTGAATCTGATACGCCCTTTAGTTTAAACTTAATAATTCACTTAAAATGTTGTATCTCAAATTCAGTGTTTTATTTTTCTTTCGCACTCATGGATTCTAAATAATTTTGTCTCTTTCTTAAAGCCACCCATATAGAACTCCATATGCTACATATATCTCTTATTTCTGTTTAAATTAGCAATATCCGGTCAGTAATAGCTTTTTTGTTGCATACCGATAGGACTCGGTCCTAACGTACTCATCTGTAGTCTTCCAATTAAAGCTTTCTCAGAATGTGTCTGTCTATAGTAGGCTAGCCAGAATCGGACATCAGACCCATGCAAAAATAGTGTCTTATTCTAAGAGGAAAGCTTTGTGCTTTCACATTTCTCATACTGTCCTTTTCACACATCTTGTTTGATTTAGTGGGGAATTTTACTAGCAGCAGTTTTCTCAACCAATTTAGATTATTTCGTGAGGAGGGGGTCTTTTTTCCCAATATATATTTTTGTAAATATATATATATATATTTTTAATCTTGCTTATTTTTTTATTTTTCGTACTTCGTTTTAATGATTGGAGTGCCGCCCTTAGACAACTGCCGCCCTCAGGCATTGCCTGAGTTGCTTAATGCCTAGCGACGGCCCTGGTGAGGGGGCGGTATCATAAAGAATTATTTGTCAAAGAAAGCTTTTCCGAAGCCTATTTTAAATTATTTTTAAGGAAGGTTTATATAACATGTATTCGTTATCTTATCCATTAATATCCAGCTTTATGGTATTGAATTTCAGGGTAAGAGAAAGTCGTGCGAGTCCCAACCAGATTATTATTATCTTTATATATATATATATATATATATATATATATATATATATATATACATATATATAACTATTAAAAGACATTTTGAAATAACTAAGAAGCAAAAGATTTAAACGGAAAGATTTTAAATTTAAAAGAAAAGCATGAACTTTAGGTAAAGTAGTGATAATTTTCCTCAAAGGAAAGTACGTCGGAACTTGGGATGTGTATAATTTATTTATTCTGAAGGAACAATCAATTAATTATCTCTCGAAATTAAATTAATATTGTTTATTAGTTCCATTATTCGTTACCTTTTGAAATCTCTTTACAAAATCAGGAAAGTAATACCTTTTCTTGAGTGCAGGAACTTTCGCTGGATATAAAAATCAACCGTTTAATAAAATTACTCTTATGCAGGAAGAATGTGATTTTAATAAGCGGCGGGTACTGTATATTTTAAATATTTGTTTTCATATTTACTCTTTAAAAATGCATTTTAGGTTGGCAGACAAAATAATTAATGTTTGTTAAAAAACAAATAAGTATTTAAGAAATAAAAGTATTTTTAAGGACTTTTAACACTTATTTAGAAATATCAATAACATTTATAAGGACCGTTATGGATCTTGAGTCAGTGAATAAATAATTTTATGTTATTTCCAGAAAATAACTACGGCTATTATAGGTTGCAACTTTTAAATGCGTTAAGCTCATAACTTTGTCTGTCATAGGACTAGATTATAAGAAAAAATTCACGCATTTTAATATAAGAGTATTTCTCTTTAAGTTATATCGTATGGATACTACCCCTTAGTGCTACAAATCAGAAATACAACGAAACAAATTTTGTACGGATGTGCGCTACTAGATTTTTCGAAAACACATCTGTAACATTTGAAACACTTGGACATGTACGCAAGTGTCACCCATGCTAGATCGTTTCATCTACTTGCTTGTGTTGGTAATTTAAATTAAAAGTTGTGCCCTTATTTCTAGTAGAAGATGACGCACAAAATTTAAATAAATGAGAAAATTTTAAGAAAACATTCGGATAACACCATTCGTCGGCTGATATGCACCTAAATTAAAACTGGTGCAGTTTTACATTGTAGAATATGAGATATAGTCTTCTCACAATCAAGGGAAAATGCAACATAACAGCGCTGCCTGTTGGTCTATGTACACTTAAGTTAAAACTGCTGCACTTACACACATTAGAAGCTGAAATACAGCTTTGAAACAAATGGGAAACATTTCAATGTAGCAGCGCCATCTGTCGACTTATTATACATACTCAAATTAAAACTTGTGCACTTACAGTACTGGCCAGAATGGATGACTCACTTCTTTTTTCCCATTCGTAGTGACGTATTGGCGCCAGATGTTCGTTTTGGCTATCTGCCAAAGTGCAGGTGTTCTTGCTTGGCATTTCGTTAGTTCATTAGTTGTGTTCGCCGTGTGTTGACGTACAAATTTTTGTTGAAGGGTGAAATAATATAAAAATGCCTGGTAAAAGAGTTTCACGCGAAATATATGCACAAATAAAGATTCTGAGCGAAGTAGGTTATAGTACTCGTGAAATTGCTGCCAGATTACAATTGGCACAAAAGACAGTTTCCAGGTCTATAAGTAATTTCAAAACAACCAGACATTATGGATATTCAAAGCCAAAAGGTCGTCACAAGAGCACAAGCAAGCGCATGGATAAGTCCATAATTTTGGCAGCGAAAAAGTCACCCACAAAATCAGCGAAAGCAATCCAACCTGGTTTACCAAAATATATTAATATCCCTAGCCAAAGTACAATTCGCAGGAGGCTATTCAATGTCAATTTAAAGTCCTACAAGCCTGCTAAGAAGCCTAAATTCCCTCCCAAAAACATTGCTGACCGACTGACATTTTGTAAAAAGTATCAGGGTTGGACTGCGGAGCAATGGAAACATGTGATGTTTTCAGACGAGACTCAAGTATCGCAGTTTTATGCATTTTGTAGAAACATACTATGGCCTCCCAATAAAAGAGATTGTCAACGATACATTATTCCCGCCGTGAAGAATGCTGCAAAACTCATGGTCTGGGGAGCCATTTGGGCCAAAGGAAGATGTGGCTTGTGGTCCATGCCTGAAGGCACATCAATTAATGGAACTGTTTTTATCGATGTGCTAAAAGAGAAGCTACCACCGTTTATGAATATCAACCAGTGCACACACTTCCAACATAATGGAGCACCTTGCCACCAGACTAAATCTGTTAAGACATGGATTGCAAAGCATGGGTTTCAGATCCTTGGGCCGTGGCCCAGAAATTCCCTGGATCTAAACCCAAATGAGAACTGTTGGGTAATTTTAAAGCGCAAAGTTGCTGAGCGTAACCCCACTTCACTTTCGGACTTAAGAGAAACTATAAAACAAGTATGGATTACAGAAATTACACCAGACTATTGCGAAAAATTATGTATTCTCATGCCTGATCTTGTCCAAGCTGTATTGAAAAAAAAAAAAGGTTGCCACACCAAATATTGAACCCTTTCTCAATTATGTATGTATACTGTGCTTATATAACTAAAATTAATAATTCCCATAAAATACTTAGTTAAATGCAATTATTCTTGTGCATTCGTAAACATCACAGTTTTTTGTGGTGAGTCATCCATTCTGGCCAGTACTGTACATACTGCATAATATGCGATATATCTTACCAGTAAACAGGGAAAATTGGAGCCTAACAAGGCCACTTACCATCCTACAAACACTCAAGTTGAAGTGCCTGCGTGGTAAGCTGCCGCCGTCAGCAGTAGGAACCCGGATCCGACATAGGGTTGGTGGAGATAGGGCGCAGTAATTTTCGCTATCGAAAGCAGTGGAGGGCCTTAAGTGGTATTTCAATAATTATTTTTTAGTTTTTATTTGTAAAGCGATATAAAAAAAAATAGTGATTTATTTTATTTATAAAAAACACTACAGAACTGGAATTTAAAAGTAATAAGTACAAAATTTTGAAACAACACCGTAAAATGCAAGAACTGGCATTAATTGCTTCATATCGAAAGAATACACATCCCTTCCTCAGGCGAACAAAGTAGACGTTCGTGTAGTTTGTGCTTCATCACTATGTTTACAGCATGTGCGTGCTTTATTCGCCTGACGAAGGGTCGTGTTTTCTTTCGACCGAAGCTATTGTTGAAAGTTCTTGCATATGACGTTGTTTCAAAGTTTTGTACTTCTTATTTATTTTATTTGTTTATTTATTACTTTCTTTCACCCATATATAGGGTAGAGAAAATGTTGTTGTGTCAAATTTTCGAAACTGAATTTTCATGATATTTAAACGGTTTAAGATCCTCAAAATTCAAAAATCATACTTTTTAAGGTTGGTCTGTGTGTGTCTATCTGTCTGTTATCAGCATATTTCAAGAGCAAATAACAGCAGAAAGTCCAAACTTGGTATTCTAAATCTGTATCATATGGGAGTGCTACACTTAACTTTTCTCTGAGATCAAGCAAATTACTCGTATACAAGGACCGCCAAGCAAATTAAAATACATTACGTCTATAAGGAAATTTCTGGTAAGTACAGTGCAACATCTATAGACTGAATTAAACAAAACGGAATGAACAAAATTCATTATATTCATAAAAGTTTTTTTTTTTTTTTTTTTTTTTTTTGTGTAAATTGTGGTATGGAAATCATTCACCATTCTTTTACAGGGCTAACCAAAGTATTTGGATATATTAGGACTATACTTGGAAATTGCAGGAATCGTAATTCCTATTGTGTTAGACGCTTTTTAAGTAAGATAAATCTTAAATACACAGTATTGTTTATAGTGCATATTGATTATAGACAATATACAGGGCTACCCAGAATTCAGCAAAACGTTCTTTTCTATTGAATGTAACTGATAGAAGTGCTTGTACATTTTACTATGTCGACAAATACTGCAAAATTAATTTTTCATACCCATACTGACATACTGTAAACAAAGTATTTTTTAAAGTTCTATTTTCAGCTCTGTTTTATTTTTTTACTTTACATTATTTTATTTTTGTATATCCCGTTGTGAGGTGCCCTGAATACGAAAGTCCAATTTTTAGCGGTTGATCTATATCTATATTTGTTATCAGTATAATAATAATAATAATAATAAAACGAATAACTGCAGGAAATTCAAATTTGGCATTTTGAATTTTGTATTAGGATATCACTTCAAAATTTGATTAAGACTGACAAATTTGAAGACAAATTAGTAACAGCCTAGATTTAATTTTAAATAATTGTATGCACTGTAATTGAAAGGGGGGAGGTTGAGGCGTGCGGTGCCTCTCCCCCCCCCCCCCTCACGCAGAATTAGATGCCGAATAAAACTGCTCCTAAACCCATTTTAGATTATTTTAAAAGTACATTGAACTTTATTATCTCCCGCTATTGATCTTAAGACTTAATATGTAATCTATCATTATTTTATTAAAATGCAGGGTAACAGAAAGTCGTGTGAGTAACACACTAGATTTTTTTTTAATAGATTTAAATTTCTTGACAAATGAAACCGGCAAAGTCTGCTAGTAACATCATTGAAATCTAGAATCCAAACTAGTACTTTGGATAACATAGGGTATAAAAAACGGGAGGCGGAAAAATGGGTAAGGGAAAAATGGGTAACGGAAAAATGGGTAAGCGGAAAAAAGGGTAATGGAAAAATGGGTAAGCGGAAAAAAGGGTAACGGAAAAAAGGGTAAGCGGAAAAATGGGTAATGGAAAAATGGGTAACGGAAGAATGGGTAAATTGCGAATTGCTACTTGCGAATCGTACACTGAAATTGCCCCAAATTATGCCATAGAGTTAAACTATGTTTCGAAAACATTTCATCTTTGCTAGTGATTATTTATTTCATCGTCAGTTAGAAATTTATTCTTTTAAGAGGGCTGAATAAAAAAAATCTTTCACAGGACCTTTTTCCAGTTAAAAAAATAAATAAATAAGCTTTTATTTATTACTTTATTCACATATTTACTATTTATGGTATTTTAATTATTTTTTAAAAGATATCATAATGTTAAAATAATAATTATAATAATAATAATAAAAAAAAAAAGAAGAGGAAAAGAAATAATGGAGACTATTTTTATTTTTCGGACAGAGATAAATTGAAGAGCTTTGTTTGAGTTAAGTGACGGCAGGTGTTTGACAGGAATTCTTTTTCTTAGAAGTTAGAAGCGTTCTCTAGTTTTTATCATGCTTGGGGAAGTCATTGAGTTACGCTCCCCTGTAGCATAAAAGGAAGGGTGGTATTTTCTAGAATGGTAATGGAGAAAGAAGTTTGACAAGAGAGGATTACTGCGTTTTTTCAAGTATTCCCGGCTACATATGTTGGTTACAGATAAAGATTAAGCTGATAATTTGCTGTTTTTTAAATGAATTGTTAAATAATTGTACGTAAAAAATCTTTTAATTATTAAAATTACTTTAAGTACGGAATTAAACATTACATATATCTAACTTTACTTGAGCAGTATTGATCTTATAAAATATGCAAAACAACTGTTTTAGAAATAACATAAATAACTTTGCAATTTAGGTACAAAAAAAAAAAAAAAACTCCCTCCCCCTACACACGAACAATATATATATATAATTTTTAATGATAATATTGAAAAGAATGAGAACGGAAGCTAAACAGTTGAATAATTCGGGTCCCGGACAAAATCCCCACGGACAAAATCTCCTCCGGACAAAAGCCCCACCGGACAAAAGCCCCACCGGACAAAACCCCCACTAAAGCTCAAATATACATGGGGGGGGGGCTAAAGGGGACCACAATGAGTATAGCAAGATAAATATATATATATATATATATATATATATATATATATATATTTTTTTTTTTTTTTAAGATATTAATGAAACTTTTAATTATCATTAGAGTCTTAAGTAATATATATTGAGAGTTACATATATATGATAGGGAGTGGTTTAGGATTAAAAAATGTAGTTTTTTAAAGCAAATTTCAACAAATTAAGGAGGGCTTGAGGGGCATATGAGTTTTTTTTTTTTTTTTTTTTTTCTACAAATTTCAATGAAATGTTTTCACTGTAATATGTATATTATGTTAAGTATAGCTGTACAAAATAGTTAATATTTTAAAATATAGTATATATGATTTATTTAGTTCATAAAAATGTGATTTCAAAAACTATCAATAATTATAAAATAATAATTTTTTTCTCTTAATAATAGTATAAAAATCTTCACTTTTCAAAATTTTTTCTTATATTTTCTTTTTATGGTCTTGCAGAGGATTTGGAAAAAAATTGGCTCATGTAATACTTGTTTAAATCTCTCTACCCGTCATAAGCCGTGGTGGCCTCTGTTGCTTCTTATTATTATTTAGTTTTATTTATACAGGGTGTTTCAAAAGTCTGGATATACCAAAATACATTGAAAGGAAAACAATTTCGCAAACACATTGATTTCAAAAGTTTCGTCCATTCAAATGATCTATCAGACACGGTATTATAGGCCCAAGCAAAACACAAATTTATTTTTTTTTCAGACGAAATTCATTTACAGAATTTTTGAAGCTTTGTTTAATTATCCATTAGAATTTTGAATAGTATAATTAGAATTACATATATCAGAATGGAACCGAAGGGGGGGGGGGTTAGGAGCCAGAGAAAAAAAAATGCAGTTTTTATATCAAATTTCTACGGATTATAAAATGTAGAAAATACCCCCTTTTTTTAAACAAATTTTAGTGAAATTTTCTTTAATTATCACTCACTCGAATATGCATATATATTAAATATAGATGTAGTTATGTTCATTTCTACTTTTTTCTTTGCTTTTTTTGAAAAGGATTTCGGAAAGGTTGGACGCCCAACAAAGTGGTTTAATCCGCTCCACCCATCTTAAACCGTGGCGGTCTCTGCTCCTTCTTGTTATCTCTGTTTTATTTGTTTGGATTATGCCCTTGTTTCACATAGTTTTCCTTTTTTTAATTCATATTATATATATGTATATTCATTTATTTATTTATTTTATTTTATTCTTTCAGAGTTACATGCATATTTGGGGAGGAGGCTAAGGGACAGACTGAAAAGAAAAGTGTTGAAAACTTCTACAGATGGTGTCGTGCTCCAAGTGCACGTATCTAAAGCTCACACTAGAGGAATCGTGTCTGAAGCTCACATACACCAATATCTCGTGTTCCAAGCGCACAAATATATTCACCCCTTTCCCCAACGCATCAACTTGACAGGTGGGAAGAGACTAATCCCTCTTTCCGAAGAGCAGAGGGGGGAGGGGGGGGGAGGTCGAGGAAGATGGTTTTTGAAGCGCAATTCAGTTGATGAGTTATTTTTTGAACTAAGGCAGGAACTAGGAATTAAATTATTAAATAAAATTATTTTCTGCTTATTTACATAAATTTAACAAAAATACTTTCGGGGGTGGATAAAAAATATATATCAGGAATAATGGCCCGAAATGTTTGTTCGTGTATTTATTTAACGCAGTTTTATTTAATAAGTCAATCTTAAGTACTATATATGTTTTATATAGAATTCACAGATTATATATAAGACTACACATAATTTGTGGAATGCCTTTGTTATCAAAGTTAATTGTTGTAAGTATTTTTTAACTAGAAATCGGAACTTACAGTACGAAGGTACAATCTGCAATAAATAAATAAATAAATAAAATAAAATGATAATAATAATAACACCCCCACCTAAATTATCAACATATTGATAAATCGATTTCTGGTAAAATATTAATAAGTTATAATTCAAAAGTTATGATTGGAGTATAAATTTGGCAGTCAATGTTAATGAAAACATACATTGTTATCAAATTTTAGTTTAAAATAGTGTGAGTGCCACACCAATTAGTAAAATTGTGTATATTTTAATGTAAAATTTTATTTTAGATTATTTAAATAATATAATTTTAATTATTTCTTTGTTCTGTAATCATGACAAAAGATATCTTTTTATATTACAAAGTAGATTGAAATAGTTTTTCTATTAAAAGCCCAAAAAATGATATTGAGTAATCTAAATTAATTATTAAAAAAATATTTTTGATAATTAAATTAGTTTTTAGTTATGATATATTAATAATTATTTTTTTATATAATCATTGATTAAAATAACTTTTTATATTAATAATAATTTCGTGATGGTAGTTTTGGTGTTAAAGCCGACTGAGAACATGAGGGTCGACAACCATGACCTCGAATTAATTCGAATTCTATGTACCTTTCTTCAAGTGAAATGTCCGTATGTTTCATAGGAAAATTAATTTAAAAATAAATCTGAGGCATAGACGAGACACTTGCTCAAATATGACTTTGTTTAAGTTTGAATTATCGTCTGTATAAATAACATAAAATATTTTTCGTTTGTAATATGATTTTTTTTTTTTTTTTATATATAGAAACTAGTACAAAATACAGTTTTGTTATTATTAAATGTCTAAATAATAGTATCAAGGGATCTTTCCTATTTAATTATTAAAAATGTGTATTTAAAAAAATTAAATTACCTTTTTTAACTAAGCTTAAAAAAAAAATAAATAAATAAATAAAATAAAAAGAAGAAAAAAGAAACTTTTTTAAATACTTTTTTTATACATAATAATTCAAAGGAAAAATGAATAACAGCTAAAAAAATTAAAGAATATTGAAAAAGAAAACTCAACTGATCTTAATTATTAAAAAATTCTGTTTTTTATAATTAAATTAATTTTTGATTACATATTTTTTAATATTTTCGATAATTAATAGAAAAAAAAATATTTTTTAAGTAAACGTCTTTTGAAATACATTTTTCGAATAATAGACTAAAGGATAGTTTTGAGAAAGCTCGGCCAATTTAATTAGTAAAATTGTGTATATTTTAATATAAAATTTTATTTTAGATTATTTAAATAATATAATTTTAATTATTTCTTTGTTCTGTAATCATGACAAAAGATATCTTTTTATATTACAAAGTATATTGAAATAGGTTTTCTATTAAAAGCCCAAAAAATGATATTGAGTAATCTAAATTAATTATTAAAAAAATATTTTTGATAATTAAACTAGTTTTTAGTTATGATATATTAATAATTTTTTTTATATATATAATCATTGATTAAAATAACTTTTTATATTAATAATAATTTCGTGATGGTAGTTTAGGCGTTAAAGCCGACTGAGAACATGAGGGTCGACAACCATGACCTCAAATTGAACCCGGCACTTTCCTGTCTACCAGTTTGGAGAACAGAACTTCTCGGCTTATTAATTAAAAGTTCAAATAAATTTATTCAGCGATTACAACTAACTTAATTATAATATTTTAATATTAAAAGTATTTTAAAATAATTTTTTCTATTGAAAGCAGAAAAAATTGTATTAAGCAATCTAAGCTAATTTGATTATTAGTATTATTTATAATACGTTTAGTTTTTAGATAATTAATTAATGAATTTAGTCTTTCTATTAGAATATTCTAAATATAATAATTTTAATTAGATCCTTAACTATCTTTTTTTTTCTCTTTTTTCATAATTATTCACAGAAAATAAAATCTTTTAATATTAAAAGTGTTTTTAGATAATTTTTCTTTTGAAAGCAGAAAAAATTGTACTAAGGAATCATATCTAATATAATTATTAAAATTTATATTTTTGATAATTCATTTAGCTATTAGATAATTAATTTACTCTTTCTTTTAAAGTTTTTTTAAGAAAAATAATTTTAGTTACTTACTTACTTTCTATGATCAATTATAGAAAAAAATATTTTTATGTTTAGCATTTTGAATTAGGTTTTTCCTTTTAAAGTCCAAACAACACAGTATTAAGCAATCTCAATTAATTTAATTATTTTAAATTTATATTCTTAATAATTAAATTATGTTTAATTAGAACGTAATCTTAAACGATTTTTTAATTAATATTATTTTTTGTATATAATCATTTATATGTTTAAAAAAAAAAAAGTCGTTTTGAATTAAAAATATTTTGGTGGTTGTGGTTTAAGCATTAAAACACATTGACAACATGTAGGTCCTAAGCCTGGCTGAAATGCCTTTCATGAGAGTTCTTTCTAAGAAGCCCTGTCCTGTATATACGCGATTTTCAGAGAAAACCATGGAAATTCGGAATTTCTAGGTTGACAAGCGGGAACCCGGCAATTCCAATTTATCAAGGCCCACAGCGGGCGAGCGGTTCTGTGCTCAAAGCTGGTAGACCTGAGATGCCAGGTTCGATCCCAGGTCCGTGCTCGTCGGCTTAGTCGTTCGGAGTTTTTCGTGGTTTTCCCATAAACTTGCGTAAATATGGGCTAGGACCCCTCAGAAAGTCCACCATGGGAGGCACTCCCCCTAAGGTCTTGGACCCTAGGGCAGACAATCGGCCCTATTCCCAGACATCAACACTAACACTAATCTATCAGCTAGGAGAGCAGAACCGCTCGGTTACTGAAATAGGCCTTTTAATTAAAAGTCCAAAAAACAGTATTAAGTAATTTCAATTAATTGTAAAATATTATATTTTTAATAAATAACTTGTTATTTTTTAATTAGAATATTTTATTGGATGATTTTTTAACTAGCTTTTATTATTATTATTATTATTATTATTATCGTTCATAGAAAATAAATATTTAATAATATAAAAAAATTTTTAGTAAAGATTTTTCTATTAAAAGCCGAAACAATAATACTAAACAATCTCAATTAATTTAATTTAGTTATTAAATATATATATATATATATATATATTAGTTAAATTAGGTTTCTAGATTTTTTTTTTTTTTTTTAAATCTTTAATGAAAATTTTTAGAAATAGATTTTTCAATTAAAAGCTCAAATAGTTCTATTCAACAAATTTATTTTATTATTAAACATTTTGATTTTTAATAAAGGCAATCAATTTTAATTATATTTTTATATTAAATAACTCTTTAATTATTTTTTCTCTATAATCTCCATAGAAAAAAATATTTTTTTTATTCAGGGATGAGATTTGCAGAAATATAAAAAAAACTGAAACTGTACGCAAAGGCAAGACAACTAGAATTTCAATGACAAAATCCATTATATTAGAATAATAAATATCTATTTTAATCTTCAATGTATAAAGAAAGAACAAATACACACCAGAAATATAAAAAATGCTGAAAAAAAAAAAAAAAAAAAAAAAAAAAAAAAAAAAGCTGAAAAGCTAAATATACAAAAAAGCTTAAATCAGCTGAAAAGCTGAAAAATCTCATTCCTGTGTATTAAAAGTATTTTAATACAGATTTTTCAATTAAAAGCCTCCATATATATTTATCTATTTATAAAACAAGCAATAACAATGATTTAATCTTAGCAGAAATGTAAATCGTTTTAAAAATATTGGAGAAATGGAAGTATGTAGCTAAGCTTGTAACGCTAAGCAATGGTGTTTTATCCCACTTTTGCCTACATTCTAAAGCACGTGCGGAATCATCTGTCAATGTTTATCGCAGTGACGTCACGTGCGCCTGCTCTATTTGAGATACGAGTTACGTGCGCTACGGCCACGGTCTAATCTAATCCCACCTGTCAAGTTGATAAGTCCGGGAAAAGGGGTAAATATATTTGTGAGCTTGGGACACGAGATACTAATCCATGTGAGCTTCAGACACGATTTCCCTACTGTGAGCTTGAAGCATGTGAGCTTCGAGCACGGCGCCCTACAGATTACCATGTAACTTTGTATACACTTACACTTTAAAGAAAGATAGTGAGGGTTGTCGATACCTTAGGGGGGGGTGGGAGGAGTAAAAAAAAAAAGTTGATTTCTTTTCGTTACGTGCTATTTGCGAACACATCTTACACATGGTAGCTCATTCCTTCCCCATTTGAAGATAAGGGAGGTATCGTCCCAGAGAGCACGTCCCCGTTCCCTAATCGATCAAGAGATCTACTTTAATTAAATAAATTAAATTAATATTTTAATCGATTCCTTAATCGATTAACTGCTTCTTTTAAAAGCTGTCAGTAAGAAAAAATATTAAGTCGGACTGTGAAAGTCTGTCATTGTCATTTTTATTTATTAGGTCGTTGCAAAAGTTCGTGCGGACGCGGATCATTTTATTGCCTCCAAAGACGAGAGCTTCTATCGCCGTGGTATACATTTGTTAGCCGAAAAGTGGTCAAAGGTTGTAGAAAGTAATGGAGAGTATTTTGATTAAAAATTGTCATTTAATTTGATGTATTTTTATGAAATGAAGCAATAAAAAACCGCACGAATTTATGCAAAGACCTAATAAATATGCCCCTCTTTTGTTGAAGGTAAACTGATGGCGGGAGTAAGCGAATAGCTTTTAGGCAATCTCTAAATTTTTTATGATCTTTTAAATTTCTGCTAAAATTTAGCCATCATTACTACTCGTATGTGTAGATGAATGTATATGGATGCTTTTAATTTCTGTCAAAATACTTTGTGTGTGTGTATATATATGTATAATATTATGTGAAAGATTATACACAAAAAATTAAAAAATAAAATATATATCAAAAACATCTTTATTTATTAAAAGTGAAAATTTTTAATGTTTAAATTAATTTATTTAATAGAACTATTTGAGCTTTTAAATGGAAAACCTATTTTTTAAAAAATTAATATATTTTTTTTTCTATGAATGATTAAAAACTAAAATAAAATAAATAAATAAAAATAAGTTTTAAAATATTAACTAAAAATTTTAGAAAACTAATTTAACTAATATACATATAATATATATATATAATAAATTAGTCGAGATTATTTAATACTATTCTTTTAGGTTTTAATATTAATTAAAAAAAAAAAAAAAAAAAAAAACTGTTTTAAAATACTTTTAATGATAAAAGATTATATATATATATATATGAAGGATTATAAGGAAAACATAGTTATAAAAATATTTAATGAAATATTCTAAGTAAAAAACTAATTTATTAATTAAAAATAAAATTTTTCAGATTTCAATTAAGTGAAATTGTTTAATACTGTTTTTTGGACTTTCAGTTAAAAAGTTTATTTAAACATCCAAGCGGTAATCGATGCTAGTAGAATGGAAGTGTTAAGTACGATCCCAAGTCGCGTTCGTCGACCAAACCGTTGAGAGTTTCCCGTGGTTTTCTTCGAAACTTTTGCAGGTATAGGCTAAGGCTCCCGCCCCC
This sequence comes from Salticus scenicus, assembly GCA_963930645.1. Classification (NCBI taxonomy): domain Eukaryota; kingdom Metazoa; phylum Arthropoda; class Arachnida; order Araneae; family Salticidae; genus Salticus; species Salticus scenicus. The sequence continues at coordinate 423,207 of CAWVNO010002271.1, read as the reverse complement.
TATTCCCACCCCGGAGAGCATTTCACGCAGGTGTAATGCACTCAAGTTATCAACCGGCTTTAACACTACCACAATCACCACGAAGATTTTCTTTTTTTAATATAAAATGATTCTTTTACTATAAATGGTTATATATATATATATATATATATATATATATATATATAATTTATAGCAATATATTTTAATAAAAAATTAATTTAATTATTAAATATATATATATCATTTTTTTAATAATTCAATTAGTTCAGATTGCTTAATACTATTGTTTGATCGTTTAAATAAAAATACTATTTCAAAATGTTCTTAAACACCAAAAGATTTTTTACTATCATTCATCATAGAAATAAGGAGCTAATTAAAATTATTTAATTTAAAAGACCTAATTGAAAAACTAATTTAATTATTAAAAATATACATTTCAATTAAAAAAAAAGAGAGATTGCTTGAATAATAATGTTTCAGCTTTTAATTGTGAATCTTTTTGTAAAATATTTTTAATAAAAAAGATTTAAACGAAAAAAGAATGCTTATATATATTTCTTTTTTCTTTTTTTTTTTTTAAGGTTAAAATTCATTTAATAAAATATTTTAATTAATAATACGTAATTTAATTATTAAAAATAGATTTTTTTTAAATTATTGAATTATTTAAGATAATTCAATATCGTATTATATATAATATTACTGTTTGTATTTAATAGAAAAAAAAAAAAAAATTATTAATATAAAAATGTTTCCTACTAATAATTATCGAAAAAGGAACTAATTAAAATAATTTTTATATTCTATGCGAGGTACATATTTAAAGCACAATTTGGTACCTTTATACTAAATACGATGTAACAAAATTAATATACATATATTTGATGTATACAAAATAATTTTTCCTGTAAAATAAGGGCTCCGCTAGCACTTGAGAGGTTCTGTCCTGTAAACTGGTAGACGTAAGATTACGAGCTTGATCACAGGTCGCTCTCGTCTACCGAGCCGTTCGGTGTTTTCCGTGGTTTTCACCAAAACTTGTGTAAATTCGCGCTAGGACCCCTTAGAAAGACCGCACTGAAGGCACTCCTCTTCAGGTCTAGGACCTTAGTGCAATCTTTCGCCTTTACTCCCAATACCAATAGCAATATCTGTGAAATAAGATATGATTAGCGTAATTAATTGACTAACAGGGTGTCACAAAGTATTTCTGATTCACTGTGAAGTATATAAATGGGAAAACTACTTAATATTAATTTTCAGTGTTGCACGAATTTTTTTTAGTACATCATATGGTGTGCATGTACAGTTTCTACGATATATATTCGACATAAAAAGTAATCTGTTTAATGCTTTCTCTTATATATACAAATGTATATATGTATTGGGATTGCGTTTTCATACATTCATAAATATACACGCTTCACACACCATGAAAGCCGAAAATTATTTCAGCAAATTTTGTCTGTGTGTGTATGTGTGTGTGTGTGTGTCAGCGTGTCTGTACGCGTACAACGCTATTTTCATTATTATAAAATATTCCAATATTAAAATATTCTCATTCGATTTGTAGACCCCCAAATCAGTTATATTCCTATTTTGAAAGATCTAACTCAAGTTCTATTTTTTTGCCCCTTCGTCCCCCCCCCCATTCGCCCTTTCTAATAATTTTAGGCTTTCGAAAATATTCTCATCCTGTTTGTAGGTTCCGAAAACCTATATGCCCCAATTTTAAACGGTCTAACGGTATTTTTACTTTTTTGCCCCTTCGCCCTCCCTTCCCGCTCCTCTTAATAATTTTACACTCTCGAAAATATTCTCATTCGATCTGTAGACCCCCAAAACCTTTATATACCTGTTTTGAACGAGCTAACTCTAATTCCATTTTTTACCCCTTCGCTCCCCCCCCCCCCCGATCTTCCTAATAATTTTAGACTTTCGAAAAAATCCTCATCCTATTTATAGGCCCCCAAAATCTACATGTACCAATTTTAAACGATCTCACGCTAATTTCAATTTTTTTGTCCCCCCCCCCCCCCTTTTCGAGCCAACTAATAATTCTGCACTTTCAAAAATAATCTCATTTGATTTGTACACCACAAAAACATAGTAAAATTAAGAATAACAGAAGATTAAATGTCACCGAAATCCACGTTAACCAAAAAGAATTAATTTGAAATGAAATTAATAATAACCCGTGAAGAATCTAGTACAGATAAGAAAACAATTAACAGTTAATATCTTTAATAAACTATGAACTATCACACCGAGTTTCTAGTGGGGAAAGTAACAGATTTACTGAATAATTTATTTTATAACGAGTTTAATTAATTTTGAAATGTTAATTTTATCCAAAATATCATACGTAGGGCCTTTGTCCGGCTAAGTGGGGCTTTTGTCCGGTGGGGCTTTTGTCCGTATCCCGAATAATTCATTACAAAACTCCACAAAGCCGATTAGGTAACTAGCGAACTTAGATAAGTTCGATATTTAAAATTTATCGAAATAGTTATATTAACTTAAATTTGTTAAAATGTTAATAAAATTATTTTTCTAATTTAATATTTTTTAGGTTACAAAACATGTTGTAAACTTAGCAAAGAAAAAAATTTCAAGGAAATGTAATATAAAGGGTGTTTCATAAGTCTGGATACACCAAAATATCTCGAAAGGAAAGGAAATTTGCTAAAAACATTGATTTCAAAAGTTTCATGGATTTAAATAATCTACCACATGAAGTATCACAAGTTGGTCCCGGGGGTCCCACGTGACACAAACTTTATTTTTTAAAATAGAAACCATACCTTTTTATTGCAGAATCATGTTAAGCGAAAAACTTTGTTTATAATCATGTACTGCTTTTATATTTTGTAGTATATGAGGCCCAGGGGGCCACCATGTTTATGTTGTGTTTCATAAATCTGGATACACCAAAATATTTCAAAAGGAAATTAAATTTGCTGAAAACATTGATTTCAAAAGTTTCATAGATTTTAATAATCTACCATGTAAGGTACCACAAGTGGATCCTGGGGGCTCTTGGTTGCCCCACGTTGAACAAATTTCATTTTTTTAAATAGAAACCATACTTTTTCATTGCAAAATCATGTTAAGCGGAAAAAATCTGTTTATAATCATGCACTGCTTTTATAATTTTGAGCATAGGGGGCCCCGGGAGCCCCTATTTTTATATTGTAATAAAAAAATTGGAAATCCCAAAATATCTCAATAAAAAGAAAATTCTCTGAACACATTAATTTCAAAAGTTTCGTGTTTTCGAATGAACTGTTACATGAAGTACCATGAGTCGGACCCGGGGCCTTTGGAGGGCCCACGTGACACAAGTTAAATTTTCTTAAACAGATATTGAACTTTTTTTTTCGTAGAATATCGTAAAGTGGTAAAATCTATTTTATATGATGTATTGCATTTTTCTTTTTCTTTCTCTTTTTTTTTTTTTTTTAATATTGAAGCGTAACGGACCTTAGGGCCCTGAATCTTACGTTGTAAGAAAAAACTGGAAAATCCGAAAATTTCTTAGTAAAAAAAGAATTTTGTTGGATACAATGGTTACATAAGTGTCATTTATTCGAAAGATGTATTAGATGAATTAAAGTATGTGGGGCCGCAGGGGTACTAGAGGACCTCACATTAAACAAACTCGATTTTTTAAAATAAAAAATTGTCTTTTCCTTCACAATATAGTATTAAGAAAAAGTATGGTTTAAAGAAAAGGTACGTTTATTATATAAAAAAATGTATCGTACAGAAAAGTTTCCGTTTGAAAAAATGAAGTGTTTGTCACATGGGGCCCTTGGGGGGGCCACCTTTGGTAGCTCGTCTGATAGATCATTTGGATGCATTACACTTTTGTAATCGTTGGGTTTGAGCGAAATTGCTTTTTTTTGAGATATTTTGGGAATTTCAGATATTTTATTACTACATAAAAATAGGTGCCCCAGGACCACCTAATCATTAAAATAATAATAATAAAAAGAATACATTTTTCGATGCATATTTTTTCCACGTAACACGATTTTAATAAGAAAAACATTTCCCTTTGAAAAAAATTGAGTCAGTGTCATATGGGACCCTGGGGCCCCAGGGTCCCATTTATGATACTTCATACGATAGATTATTTGAATGCACAAATGATTTTAAATTAACGTGTCCTGCGAAATTGCATTTTTACTGAGACAATTTGGGATATCTGGATTTATTATTACAAGACAAAATCGTTGTCCCAGGGCCCCCTATTCGGCAACACGAAAAAAGCGATACATGATATAAACAGATATAACAGATTTTTTCTGCTTAATCCGATTCTGTGAAGAAAAAGTATAGTTTCTATTTGAAAAGATTGAATTGATGTCATGTGGGGCCCCCAGGGTCCTATTCATAATACTTCATGTAATAAATCATTCGAATGCATGAAACTTTTGAAATCAATGTATTTACAGATTTTTTTTTTTTTTTTTTTAAATATTTTAGGATTTCCAAATTTTTTGTTACAACATAAAAATAGGGGGCCCGGGGCCCCCCAATGCCGCAACATATAAAATCAGTACAACATATAAAAGCCGTTCTCAAGTGGTACCCGGACAAACGTGCTTTTATCTTTTGTCCCCCCAGGAGGAACGTGGGGGAATTTCTGAAAAGTTGATAGATATAATTTTAAGTTGGATAAAGTCCTAAATTCCTGCCAAGCGCCGTTGAATTCCGTCCAGCCGTTCTTAAGTGATGCCCGGACAAAAATAGCGGACACCATGACACACACACACATATACAGGCAAAATTTTCTGAAGTCATTTTTGGCTTTCATGGTTTCATGGTGTGTGAAACGTGAAGATATCGCGAATTTTTTTTTTTTTTTTTTTTTTTTTGATTCTGACAAATTTACAGTCAAAAGTCTTATTTTATTAATGTAGATATGAGGATTCTCAAAGATACAATCAAATTTTCCTCCCCTCTTTTGGAAGGGGTGTGTGTTCCCTTGAATGCATTTAATATATTTTTGAATTTATTTTGTGTATATGCTAAAAAATATATATTTATATATACTTGATGAATAATTCTGTTTTATAAATATGATGGGCTTTTTTCGGGTGGATTTTGTAAGCCCTCCATTATTTTCAAACACCAGAATTTAAGTTAGTTATTTGAAAATTTGAAACCTTTTTCTCCCTCCAAATGAGAGTAGTTTTGAACTTTCAATGTCATTTTATTTCTTTTCGTCTTATTTTTTTATGTAAATGCATCAAATGTACAAAAGTAATATTTGTGTGGCGTAGATCAAAACTTTTTATATTTCTCTACAATTTACTAAATTCTAGTCATTCATTTTAGTCTTTATTTACTTAAAGAAAAAAAAAAATTCCTTTTGTGAATAAGTATAAAATTGAAAAACTTCACACTTTTAGGTAACAAAATCTATTCATGAATTAACCAGCAACTAGCTAGTTAGCATTTAAATATAGCTGAGCGATATATTATAATAATATGGATAACAAAATTATTTTGTATAAAATTATTTTTCAACTTGTGATTGCTGATTTAAAAAAAAAAAAAAAAAGAGAAAGAAAGAAAAGACAGAAAATATTAATAAGAATCATAAAACATATAAAATTATAGTATTTATTTGCTTGTTTATCTACTTGTCATTTCTTAAGAAACATAAATAAGAGAAGTAATATAGCCCCATTTGAAAAATTACCAACCATGTCTAAAATTTCAAAGAGTAAAAAGTTACATTCAAGACACTCCCAACAATTTACAATACAACTACAGGTATTCCTTCCCCTGTTCATTGTCCATTTTTCACGAAACCTGAAGTCGAATAAACCTCTAGTATTTCTTAAAACAGGATTTTCCACACATGCAGAAACATGCTACAGGGGAGCGTAACTCAATGACTTCCCCAAGCATGATAAAAACTAGAGAACGCTTCTAAGAAAAAGAATTCCTGTCAAACACCTGCCATCACTTAACTCAAACAAAGCTCTTCAATTTATCTCTGTCCAAAAAATAAAAATAGTCACCAATATTTCTTTTCTTCTTTTTTTTTTAATTATTATTATAGTTATTATTTTAACATTATGATATCTTTTAAAAAATAATTAAAATACCATAAATAATAAATATGTGAATAAAGTAATAAATAAAAGCTTATTTATTTATTTTTTTAACTGAAAAAGGTCCTGTGAAAGATTTTTTTTTTTATTCAGCCCTCTTAAAAGAATAAATTTCTAACTGACGATGAAATAAATAATCACTAACAAAGATGAAATGTTTTCGAAACATAGTTTAACTCTATGGCATAATTTGGAGCAATTTCAGTGTACGATTCGCAAGTAGCAATTCGCAATTTACCCAATCTTCCGTTACCCATTTTTCCATTACCCTTTTTTCCGTTACCCTTTTTTCCGCTTACCCATTTTCCATTACCCTTTTTTCCGCTTACCCAATTTTCCGTTACCCATCTTTCCGTTACCCATTTTTCCCTTACCCATTTTTCCGTGAAGCATAAAAAACTAATTGTCATTCCTCGTCAGTTTTCCTGGAGTTGGTAAAACCCCACGGCCCTACTAGATCACTCCTCGGCGCCAACGCGGCAATGTCGTGAAAGCGGCCATAACAATCGACGATTTTTCTGGAATCAAATGCATTGGAAGTTAGGGTTAGAAAGCCAAGGAAAAAATAAATAAATAAGAGGAGACAGATCCCTACGACCCTACCCCTTCTTGATGAATAGCAAGGTACACAATAGTACACCATTTTACAAGATACAATGCTTATTTTCACGTTTGTTTACAATTGGAATCGATAACACAAACTGATTTTCAGGGTTGGCAGCGAACGCCATCTACTTTATTCAGCGGCATGCATTGATCTTTGCAGTTTTGTTACGGCTGCTTACGACGTTGGCGCGAAAGCGCCGAGGAGTGATCTAGTAAGGCCGTGGTAAAACTTAGTAAAGCACATCCATTAATTACTTTCGATAAAGAAGAATGTATCCACTTAAATAGTTCAAAAGTTTTGGAACCTTGTATATCGTCTATAAATTATGTATCACCAGCATGCACAGTGTACTAAAATTTAGCAAAGAAGCAAAACATGAAAAATCCATAACACAACTCGAAATGTACTTCCAGCAGTTTTTAAGTATAATCTTAATATATCCGAATCCTTTTCTGTGGCTCTGTAATGAATGGTAAATGATTTTTGTATTATATCTTATACTAAATATGCTTTCATGTATAGAAAAGATATATGCTCATTTCATTTTGTTTAGCACAGTCTAAAGGTTTATCTAACTTTATCTAACTTTATCTAACAGAAATTTCACCCATAGACATAATGTATTTGAATTTTTTTAAATGATACTGTGCAGAAATCATTTGCTTGATCTGAACGAAAAGTTTAGTGTAGCATCTCTATATGATACAAATTTAGAATGTCGAGTTTGGTCTTTCTGCTATTATTTGATCTTGAGTTACGCTGATACAGGTACACAGCTAGATACACAGACCGACACACAGCGACTAAAAACTTGATTCTCGGATTTAAGGCACCTGAAAATGTTTAATTATCGAAAAATTCAATTTCGAAAATTTGACTCAGAAACGTTATACTATCTCTAACATTATATAATTAAAAGAAAATAATAATATTTTATTAAATTAAAGGTCGTGTTTTTTCTTCTAATAAAGCTAGCACTAAAATGAAAGAGCTTGTTATTATTTGACTTTTTTAGAACTAGTATTTAAAATTTTAAATATGTTCAAACTAATGTGTATATTTTAATTATTTATTTAATCATTTAATCTTAAAAAACACACAAACCAACCGTAAAAAACCTGATTTTCGGATTTATGGCATCTCAAAACGTGTAATAACAGCAGAAACTCAATTCGGAAAATTTGACACGAAAACAAAAGTTTGTCTACCGTTTATATGAATAGAAGAAGGTAATAATATTTAATTAAATTCAAGGTCTTTTTACTTCCATTACCCTACTACCGTAGGTAATGGAAGTATTGTATTCGGTCTGAAAATTCGATATCGGGTTTTCACCTGATTTACACGTTTTAAGGTCCCCTGAGTCCAAAAAAGTGGTTTTTGGCAATTGGTCAGTGTGTATGTATGTATGTGTGTGTGTGTGTGTGCATGTGCAGAATCTTCTGGCTATTATAGCTCAGAAACTAATAAAGATAGAGCTACGAAACTTTAGAATTGAAATACGTCTGGTGTACAGATGAAATTTCCAAATTTTGGTGAAAGTTGAAAAACCGGAAGTGGGACATCGGAAACCGGAAGTGGGACCGTAAGTCCGTATCTCAAAAACGGCTCTAACGATTTTCTTCAAACTTGGTATATAAACACTCTATTAGATGTCCTTTCGAATGATATAGTTGGTTAGTTCAGGAAAATTGATAGGCGTCCTGTATAAATAGCTCAATTTCAGGCCTCGCAAAGGCGTTCCTTTAAAAACGGTTCTACGGATTTTTTTAAAACTCGCCATTTTAACTCACTTTTAAATATGCTTTTGTATGTAATTATTGTTTTCCTGTCAATAATTGAGTTTAACCGGAAGTGGGACCGTAAGTCCGTATCTCAAAAACGGCTCTAACGATTTTCTTCAAATTCGCTATATAAACACTCTATTAGATGTCCTTTCGAATGATATAGTTGGTTAGTTCAGGAAAATTGATAGGCGTCCTGTATAAATATCTCAATTTCAGGTCTCCCAAGGGCGTTCCTTTAAAAACAGCTGTACGGATTTTTTTCAAACTCGCCATTTTAACTCACGTTTCAATATGCTTTTGTATGTAAATATTGTTTTCCTCTCAATAATTGAGTTTAACCGGAAGTGGGACATCGGAAACCGGAAGTGGGACCATAAGTCCGTATCACAAAAACGGCTCTAACGATTTAATGTTTATAATGTTAATACTACTTTAATGTTTATAATGTGTGTAGTACTGGGTAATGGAAGTCGTGTGGCTGTTACACACCAGATTTTTTTTTTTCTTTTAACTATATTTATTTATTTATTTAATCTATCTTAACCTTTTAATAAAAGGTGTTTGTTATTATTATTATTTTTTTTTTTTTTTTAACTATTTAAATTTTTGAATATGTGCAGACTAATATTAACCTAAAACATGTGTATATTTTAAATATTTGTTTGATGGTTTACTCTTTAAAAATGTATTTCCAGTTCTTTTTTAAAATTATAGTACTTAGTTTTAGTTTTAATGTGCAACAATAATTGGATAATCTCACTAATATGGATTAGTAATTTTTGAAACTATAATTATTAACACAATATTAGGTGGCATAAATTGTTAAATCACTCATTAAAATAAAACATGACAATCGTAACCGATTTCATTTTTATTTGTGAAAGACTCCTCAGTTTACAAGAGAAGAGGGCAAAAGCACAGGTAAATTCGGGACTACGTTTGGTCCCGAACTTACCTATATGGGGTTGATCGTGCGGAAAGCTACATAATTACTTTGATCCCGAACTTTCCTACTTCGGTCACCCATTTCAGCTTGTACACAAGTGTCTTGTACGTATCTGCCACATAACTGTACCTAACATAATTATAATCTTAAATATATATATATATATATCAGCAATTTCCATAAGTTTTAAATTACGCATCCCATTCTAGAAGTACAGCTCGACCTTGAAATACTGATTGACAATTTCTTCCGTTCAGCTTGTACACAAGTGTCTTGTACGTATCTGCCACATAACTGTACCTAACATAATTATAATCTTAAATATATATATATATCAGCAATTTCCATAAGTTTTAAATTACGCATCCCATTCTAGAAGTACAGCTCGACCTTGAAATACTGATTGAAAATTTCTTCCGTTCAGCTTGTACACAAGTGTCTTGTACGTATCTGCCACATAACTGTACCTAACATAATTATAATCTTAAATATATATATATATCAGCAATTTCCATAAGTTTTAAATTACGCATCCATCCCATTTTAGAAGTACAGCTCGACCTTGAAATACTGATTGAAAATTTCTTCCGTTATGACGTATGTTATCTTGCATTGTGACGTATTTTTATCTTATCTTGCAAACCACGGAGTAAAAAATAACACATAGGGTCAGGTCAAGCTTATGTGTCAAGCACTTTCATTTCCTTTCACAAACGAACTTACTTACGAGGAGTAAACATTCCTTACTTTAACGAGAATCTTAGAACTTCCTATAAATGGATGTTATTTGATAGTTTTCAAAAAACCAAGATGTCTATGCTTAAGATTGAATCAAATTGTGTCAAATGGGAGAACATTCAGTTGCCTCATCCGAACAAAACTCGTCGTAGTCCTGTTTTTCGATATGAAGAATACGATTGTCATTTTAGTGTTGAGTGTCAATGGACTTCATCCGGTGAAAAATGGATTTTTCGTAAAGATTTCCCTACAGGTTTAAATATTACAATAGTATCATACATAGAAAAAGAGGGACGATATGTACGATTATCCAGTATGGAAATGTGGCGATGTGATTGGGCAAATTATATAACACACGAAGATACAGTCACAATGCTATTCTTTTTAATGCCTTCTTATTTCAATGAGGAAAAACTGATCAGTGCTTCAAAAAGAAACAGTTCAGGTAAGAGTCATTCTTCGAATAATCTATATTAATAAAATCAGACTTTTCTCTGTAAATTTGTCGGAAACAAAAAATTTTGCGATATCTTCACGTTTCACACCCCATGAAAGCCGAAAATGACTTCAGAAAGTTTTGTCTGTGTGTGTGTGTGTCATCGTGTCTGTATGCAGCTTTTTTTGTCCGGGCATCAATTGAGAACGGCTGGACGGAATTCAACGGCGCTTGGCAAAAACTTAGATTTTCACCCAACTTAAAATTATATCTATAGAAATTTTCAAAATTTTGATTAGTTTTTGAATTGTGGGTAAAAAACGCCTGCGCATGCGCCATGACTATTTTTTCACTAAAACGCTTTGAAAGGAAAAATAAAATATAAAAATAAATTTTTAAGTTAAAGAATTTTTTATTCGCGTGATTCGCCCTACAAATTATGAAAAGATTGAAATGAAGTGTTGCTATCTAAAATCCATACTTTAGTTAATTTTAAAAAATCTAATTGTCGTATCAAAAAACTGTTTATACCCCAGGATTCAGAAAAATCACCCCTTTCATTTGGTACTGAATTTGTAACGATAGGCCTGGTATTTCTAATTTATTTTTCCCTTTTTCCGTTTTTCCGTTGCCACTTAAATTTCATACTTTAGTTATTTTTACTTCCATTACCCTACTACCGTAGGTAATGGAAGTATTGTATTCGGTCCAAAAATTCGATATCGAGATTTCACCTGATTTACACGTTTTAAGGTCCCCTGAGTCCAAAAAAGTGGTTTTTGGCAATTGGTCAGTGTGTATGTATGTGTGTGTGTGTGTGTGTGTGTGTATGTATGTGGAGAATCTTCTGGCTATTATAGCTCATAAACTAATAAAGATAGAGCTACGAAACTTTAGAATTGAAATACGTCTGGCCTACAGATGAAATTTCCAAATTTTGGTGAAAATTGAAAAACCGGAAGTGGGACATCGGAAACCGGAAGTTGGACCGTAAGTCCGTATCTCAAAAACGGCTCTAACGATTTTCTTCAAACTTGCTATATAAACACTCTATTAGATGTCCTTTCGAATGATATAGTTGGTTAGTTCAAGAAAATTGATAGGCGTCCTGTATAAATAGTTCAATTTCAGGCCTCCCAAGGGCGTTTCTTTAAAAACGGTTGTACGGATTTTTTTCAAACTCGCCATTTTAACTCAATTTTAAATATGCTTTTGTATGTAATTATTGTTTTCCTGTCAATAATTGAGTTTAACCGGAAATGGGACATCGGAAACCGGAAGTGGGACCGTAAGTCCGTATCTCAAAAACGGCTCTAACGATTTTCTTCAAACTTGCTATATAAACACTCTATCAGATATCCTTTCGAATGATATAGTTGGTTAGTTCATGAAAATTGATAGGCGTCCTGTATAAATAGCTCAATTTCAGGCATCGCAAAGGCGTTCCTTTAAAAACGGTTGTACGGATTTTTTTCAAACTCGCCATTTTAACTCACTTTTAAAATATGCTTTTGTATGTAATTATTGTTTTCCGCTCAATAATTGATTTTTTGTGAAAGTTGGTATCTCAAAAACGGCTCTAACGATTTTCTTTTTTGGTCACTTTTATGTTTTCTGATCACATTCTCTCTCAAAAATGCATATAATACATGTAATAGCGGGTAATGGAAGTCGTGTGGTTGTTTCACACCAGATTTTTTTAAAATCTAATTGTCACATCAAAAACCTATTTGCACCCTTGGATTAAGAAAAATCGCCCCTATCATTTGGTATTAAATTTATAAATACAGGTCTGATATTTTTAATTTATTTTACCCTTTTTCCGTTTTCAACCCAGATTCGGTACAAATAAAATGAAATATTTTTTAATTTTACGTGAATAATAATAACTACTATGTTGTGGCCACCACAAGACTTTCTTCTATATTTTCCAATACAAATTCACTCAATAACAATATTTAAAAAAAAAATATTTTTTTTTCCAAGTTTTTTTTCGTTAAAAGTAAAAAAAAAAAAAAAATCGATAACTTTGTTTTAAATTATCACATATTTATAGTTCAACCATTCGCTTTAAAGGTATTGACGAGACGTTTTGAAAGAGATACCCATCTTGAAAGTTTATCTCCCCCCCCGGGGGGGGGACTTCCCCTCAGGGGTGGGAAGCGATGCCCCCACATGCAGAATTTTTTTTTACTAATTAACTGCTACTATTATCAATAATTCATATTATTATTACAATCACAGGTTAAGAATAACTCTCATTATGTACATTTATACGAAATTTTGTCCTACACTGCCATGTTAAAAATTTAGAAAACATACGATCACAGCGCCACCTGTTGAGCGATTGATCCCCAATCTAATCAGCACCAGTTTATGTCAGGAGCCAACTAAATACCAAGTGTGCATTTTGGATTTTTTTAAACTTTTTTTTCAAACTTTGTATTTTAATTTGAATTTTTGAAAATAAGTCCGTAAGTACATCTTAAATAAATTCTGAGTTTGACAGAGATCGAACATAATTTTTTTAAATTTTATTGAAATTTTTCAATAAAAATTTATAATTTTAATTATCTTATAAAATCAAAATTACCATTTAAAAATTTTTTTTTGTGGTTCAGATTCATTAAAAAATACAAGACTTAGGCTTTTCTAAAAAGTTCTTCCCATTTAAAAAAATAAAATAAAATAAAAAACCCAAAAATTTTAAATTTAAAAAAATAAATAAATAAATAAATAAATTTAAATTTATTTTTTTATAAACATAAATTATATCAATGGGAAATATCATAGACTGTATACCTCTTGACTATAAACTGGAAATAATTAGTTTACTTGCATTAAATTTTTAATTATAGCATTTAAAGATGTCAAAAAATGATGTCACTGAAATGACTGGTTTGTCACTGAAATGACAATGTTTGTCACTGAAACGACTGTTTGTCACTGAAATGACAATATTTGTCAAAATGACTATTTTTCACTGAAATAACATTGTTTGTCAATGAAATAGGACCATATAATATTAAAAATGGAACATATTAGAACAATAGAGAAAAGATTGTGAAGGGAAAAGAAAGAGCAATAATGAGAATATCAAGCAATTTTATTGTATTAAAATCCTTGTAGTTACAAGTTTAATGATTAACTGAATTAAATTCAGAAAAAGCATTTTGAACATTATTAAAATCTTCATCCTGAAGTTTAAAATATCTATTTGAAGCAGGTTCAGGAGAATTCATAATTTTGCACAGAATATGTGGCACTTGAATTTCATGGACATCCTCTTTGTCAGGCCATGCAAATTATTTTTTCTGCATCTTGCCATAAATGACACAAGTAAAATATTTTGAGTAACATTCTCAATGACACGTTAAAGGGGGCAAAAAAAAAATTAATAAATAAATAAAATTAAATAAATAAATAAAAGTTTGCTTTTTTAATTGTATCTTAATATTAATGTCGTATGTAATTTTTTTTATATTTACCTGGATACCGGAAAGTACTTTAAATATTTAAATATAAAGCTTATCCTACACCAACAAATCTTTTAATTCAAAATAAAAAATTATTTAAATCCAGGGCTTACAAAATAGTAAATCTGCAACAAATGTCATTTTCGTGACGTCTCAAAAATGACCGTCACGAAAATGACAAATCGTCAATAATTCGTTCTGTACTGAAAACATGCTTTCACTAAGCCGATATCGTCACATTTTCTTCTTCTGGTCGTCATTCTATATTAAAATAAAACTTTGTTCTAAATTTTATAATAATGTTTTTTTATTTTTTATGCATCTCGAAAATGACAAGCAATAAAAGTACGCACAGCATGTAAACAATAAAAATAATGTTAACTCTTACCTGTTTTCAATTTTCTTGAGATTTTTTTTCCCCACATATCGTCAATGTTGATTTCTGATCTTAAACTTTAAAAAAAGTGAATGGTGGCACCATCCCTTGATGATATATGAAGTTATTTTCATATGTCACGAAAATGACTTCAAGACTTACATACAAGCATTTTAATTACACATGCATGAAAATTAACGTAATTAAAAAGAAAAAAAATTTCCTTTGAAAACAAATAGTTTTTTTTACAAGAATTAACAATTATTATAATTATCATTTTATTTTTTTTAGTAAAAAACATACTTTGTATGTAAACATTTGGTCTTGGAGACAGTCACGAAAATGACGATTATAAGGTTTAAAATTTTCTAAAAAATACTGAAATTGCTATAAACTCACATTTTATGATTTGATGCTTTTTTAAAAAGGTACTTCTAAATAATAATAATAAAATTTTACAATTTATTTGCTTAAAATTAATAATAAAGACCTGAAACACTAAAATGCACATTTATGTGATATTCAGCCATATACAGATTTTTTTCTAAGTTTTTTTTTCGTTAAAAGTAAAAAAATTCGATAACTTTGTTTTAAATTGTCACAGATTTATAGTTCAACCATTCGTTTTAAAGGTATTGATGAGACCTTTCGAAAGATACCCATCTTGAAAATTTACTCCCCTCGAGGGGGGACTTCCCCCCCAGGGGGGGGAGCCGATGCCCCCCCATGCACAAAATTTTTTTTCCTAGTTAACTACTACTATTATCAATAATTCATATTAATTTCATTATGCCCATTTATGGAAAATTTTGTCCTATATCACCATGTTAAAAATTTAGAAAAAGCGGGATGGCAACGCAACCTGTAAGACAATTTTTACCAAAAGTTGATAGGCAATAATTTATGTCAAGGTGCAACTACATACCAACTTGTATGAAATTCTGTGCAGTAGTTCCTGTGATACAGTTGCCACAAAATTTTGTCACACACAGACAGACTGACAGACAGACAGACATTTTCTAAAAATGGTCTAATCGTGTTCTACAGCTCTCAAAACGTGTAAATCCATCAAAAACCCGAGGTCGAAAACTTTTACGAATCCAATACTTTCTTCTATTGAATATAGAAGAAAGTAAAAATTAGAGAGAAAAATAAATAGTTGACCTACAAAAGTTGGTGATTTTTTTTTTTTTTTTTTTTTTTTTTTTTTTAATCAGGAATTTGTATAAGTATAAATAATTTCATACAGATATTTGGCATTGGTTTAAAATTTTTATTTAATTAAGCAGCACTTTTCTTTTTTGCAGTAAAACAAAATTTTTTGTTGTTATTATTTGCCTTATGAAGTTGTTTTATGTTCTCCCCTTAACGGCCCTCTTCACTCACCACCGCCGGAAGCCGAAACTAATGTTATTCTATGGGGAAATTTTCTTTACAAGTAACTTATTAACTAATACACATTTTTAAATTCTGTTTTCACAATCTGAAAATTCCCAAATGTTAAATTGACGCACCTTTTTTAAAAATTTGTTTTTTTAATTTTTAATATTTTATTTCGAAATTTCAAAATGAAAAAAATTCACATATTGAAAATTCGTATTTTGCAGCTTCAAAATAAAATATAAAAAAATAAAATAATAATTTTTTAGAAAAGGTGCGTCAATTTAACAGCTGGGAACTTTCAGAATGTGAAAACAGAATTTAAAAATATGTATTAGTTAATAAGTTATTTGTAAAGAAAAATTTCCCATTGAATAACATTAGTTTCGGCTTCCGGCGTCCGTGAGTGAAGAGGGCCCTTAACTGTAAATGATTACAATTTGGATTTTATTAAGAATTTTTATTTTTATTTTGTAAATATCAGAAAAGAGTTTTTATTTTATTTTATTTCATTTTATTATTTTATTTTATTTATTTATTTTCTGTATGGAACAGCTTTAGTATCGGATCCCTTTGGAAAAATTTGAAATTTGGCACTGAAGTAGCTCGGACGTTTCTCCCCAAAATCTTTAGTTGCACAATTGAGATAGCCAATTCAATTCATCGCAAAAATGGCATAAAATATTTAAAGTCACCAAAGGGGTCCCATACTAAGGCTGTGGTTTTTGTATTTATTTATTTATAATATTTTCTATTAAAGTCTTCTGTGGTCACGAAATTTGGTGCTTAAATTGTTTGTATGCATCCGGCACTTATTGTAACTGGATTTCACAAAATTCGAAATCCCTCCCCCCCCCCCCCTTCTCTGAGTCGGAAGGCAATAAATATGTGTAAAAACATGTTTTTCCGTTTGAATTCGTTTTGAATTATCTTAGAATGGCGAATTTTGGTGTGTGGATATTGATTAAGTGTACGCAGATTTTGCAAAACTATGAACTCACCCGCTGTGGAAGGGGAAGTAAGAAGTGGGTAAGTTGCTGCCGAAGGTAGTGGGGAGGTGTCGTGCCCTTAGCGACCGTGCCCTTAGCGGAATGTGCCCTTAGCGGAATGGATGAAAGGGAAGAAGGAGGAATAGAAGAAGCCGTGCCCTTAGCGGAAATAAGAAGGTGTGCATGTGGAAGATAGAAATATGTTATTCAAATGCACAAAATAATACTTTCTATAGAATGTAGTATGATTAGCATTAGATTTACAGAGTCACGCAAAAATATTCAGTTACACTGAAGGTTATTATTGGAAATTTTCTGAATTGCATTTTCTTTTACATTAAGCGTTTATTCGACCATTTTTTAAAATGTGAATATGATTTGAATTAGTGTAGTCTATTCTACTGTCCGTTTGTCCGCCTCCAGCGCCCGCAAATATTTTAAGAATTTTTTTTATTTTTACTCTCTTCTATATTCAATAGAAGAAAGTATTGGATTCGTAAAAATTTTCGACTTCCGGTTTTCGACGGATTTACACGTTTTGAGAGGTCTAGAACACGATTTGACTTTTTAAGAAAATGTCTGTCTGTCTGTGTGTGTGTGACAAAAATGTTGTGGCAACTGTATCTGCGGAACTACTGCTTAGAATTGCATATAAATTTACATGTAGATGCACCTTGAGCTAAATTAGCGCTATCAACTTTTGATGCCAACCGCTCAACAGGTGACACCGCTATACAGCGATTTCTACAATTTAAGTGAAATCTATATATCAGGTTCTATTGCGTATAATCAATCAAAACTTGGTATGAGAGAAGGCCACTATGAGACATTATGCTGATTCAATTTGAATGCTTATAGACCGACAAGTGGTGCTATTATACAGCGATTTCTACAATTTAAGGGAAAGCTATATCTCAGGAATTACTGTACAGAGTTCTATATAAATTTATATGTAGATGCAACTTGAGCTAAGATAGTACCTATCAACCTTTGGTTTCAACCTCTCAATAGGTAGAGCTGCTATACAGCGCTTTCCGCAATTGAAGGGGAGGCTCTATCTCAGGCTTTATTGCGTATTATCAAACAAAACATGATGTATGTGAAGGCCATTGTGAGATATTATGCTGCTTCAATTTGGGTGCTTATCGACCAATAGGTGGCGTTGCCATACTGCAAATTTCTTCGACAATGTGAAAGCTATATCTCAACTTCTATAGCTCATAACTTTACGAAACTTGACATGCAACATAACTATTATAAAAGTGCATTTTTTAAGATGTCATTTATAGATAATAAAAAGTTTCTTTGGATATTTAGTGTTAGTTTTCCTAAGATAAAAATTATTTATTTGCACTTAGTGAATTTGTATAGGAAAATATAGAAGAAAGTCGTGTGGTGGCCACAACTTACTAATTTTTACTTTTACTTTTATTTTATTTTTTCTTATAATATGTGTTATTCAAATTCATTATTGAATATTTCCTACTTAAAATGGCTGTAACAGAACCTATGCTACTGGTTTGTGTACATGATCATCCAAAAAATACCAATGCATTGCGCTTTATGGGAGACATTTTTGTAAATCACATTTAAATAATTTCATCAAAAAATCATAAAGAAATTCACATTTATTGTTATTATGCTAAGAAAATGTTTTCTATAAACTATAATATGGTTAACCTCCAGATTTACAGAGCAACCCAAAAATTTTGCAATACATTAAGGGGTGCAAATAAGAAATTAAGAGCAACATTTCTGTTTGTGTTAAGCATTTTTAACACTTTCCAACGATGTTTCAGAGTGATTATCAATTCAGTTAGTCTATATGTCTGTCTTTCTGTCTGTCCATTGTGTTATAATATAGATAGAGAACATAGAATGTTATACGGTACAATGAGTAAGTACAGTTGGAAAATGCTGATAATCAATGTGTACCTCCTGATTTTTCGTTTTTGTTTTCGTTTTAAAAGGTCTAATGCAATTATATTTTCAAAAATATAATAAAATCATAAAATGACAGTAATGTAGGTTTTCGTATGGAGTACTGTGATTCATTAAGCTTTATATGGTTATAGATCACCGTTCCCTCAAATAACGGATATTCTACAGTACGCATACCTGTTTTTGCGACGGCTTACTTCTGAAGCAAAATACAGCCAGTACTAAATGCGGATAAAGTGTAAAGGAAAACTGAAGAGTTCTTTTATTAATTTATTAATTTATTTTGAAATTTATTATACATTTCCGCTAAAGGCACGCATGCTAAAAGCACGCCACCGAGGGGGGTTAACATTTCCGCTAAGGGCACGGCTTTATAGATTTCCGCTAAGGGCACGGTCGCTAAGGGCACGGCTCCAGTGGGGACCCAGACTCCTCACGTTGCAAGCGAGAAAAACCTCTACCAATCACAGCGAGAACTTAGGTAACAAATAAAGATATGGGATTTTGACAACTCATTTAAGTTTAATGTCCAGCGAAGCCTGCTAGTTTTAAATATTTACAAAAGCTAGAAATCAGGATTAGGCAACATACATTAACATCAGATTACGAGAATTATATTTAAGATATTGGTAAAATGTTATTTAGTTACATGTAGAACAAAATAAATTACATTGTATGGTAATTTATTTCTGGGGGTAATTTAACATTTTGTGGAGTAATTTAATGTGGTATTCTATTATGCAATTTTTATCTTCTATACCCAGATAATGGTAGGGAAAGTATTGTTTTTGGGTGAAATTTTTGAAATTGTATATATATATATATATATTAACATGTTTTGGGGTACCCTGAACTCAAAATCATGTTATATATATATATATATATATATATATATATATATATATATATATATTAACATGTTTTGGGGTACCCTGAACTCAAAATCATGTTTTTAGTAGTTCGTCTGTAATGTAAAAAAAATTCTGAAGTCTTACTGAAATGTTTATCCAGAGTCTGTGTAAATTTACAATAATTCTTAGATAAATGTTAATAATGGAGATTCTCAATCTTTATTCTCTATTTCTATCTATTTTTATTATTTAATTTATCAATAAAAAAAAAAAAAAAAAAAAAAAAAAAAACGAATATTTCTACTATAGTAAAAGCATCTCAAATACATTCTCGCCATTAATTAATTTAATTAATATTAGTCATTAAAATGCATATATTAAAGATATATATATATATTAACATCTTCTCTTATTTTTATGACATTTTTCACAAGGATTAAGATAAATTATTATACTAGTAATTTTGTGTTGAAAATTTTAACAGTATGTGTGGGACTCTATTATTAACAACCTCAATAACAAAAAGTTGCAGTAAGTCCAATCTCTGTATTCTAAATCTGTATCCTCAAGGATCGCGGTAGCGTTCCGCCCGCCAAGCTAAAACAAACACCCGTCAAGCTAAAACAAATGAAACAAGAAATACAAATGAAATTTACGAAGTAGGAAGTCAATGGTGAACGCTACAAGTGTATATTATGTCGACATAGCATCTCGTACTTTTCGACTACCTGTATCTCAGCTCCCTGATCTCCAAAACATATGATTTTTTGCACAGACCTTAAGCATACCCTTAAGACAAAACATACAAATTTGCATGTCGCTCCGAATTAAGGGGCCTGAGTTATATAACTTTGAAAACCCGAAATTTCCCGGTTACTTTCTTCTTCTTCTGCTGCTGCTGCTTCTTCTTGTAATTGTTAAGACAAAAACTTTTGACGGCGATTGAGCCTAGAGTTCTGCAGCTAATGAGCTGAAAATTTGCATGGGTATTCCTTCTGACCTGTACCAGTGCCTTTTGCATTCAAAAATTTTTTTGGTCGGGTTACTGCTGCTTACGGCAGCGTTACCAGTACACATCTTGCAATCGCTTTTTAACTAACTTTCTGACTAGCTAGACATTTGAAACTTTCAGGATAGCTCATAACACGGTGACAATACATTTTTTAACACTTTTAGTCAACTGTCTCAGGTACCTACTGCCTTCAGCAGCGTTTATATGATTCGACAGAAAATTTATTTAACTAATTTCCAGACTAGCTAGACATTTGAAATTTTCAGACTAGTTCAGAACGCGGAAAAAGCATTTTTTTATTACTTTTAGCCAACTGCTTCGGGTTCCTGCTGCCATCGGCAGCGTTGCAAGCACAAAGCTTGCAATGGATTTTTAACTAACTTTCCGACTAGCTAGGCATTTAAAACTTTCAGGATAGATCAGAACACTGTGACAATACATTTTTTAACACATTTAGTCAACTGTTTCCGGTCCCTACTGCCTTCGGCAGCGCTTATATGATTCGGCAGAAAATTTATTTAACTAACTTCCCGACTAGCTAGACATTTGAAACTTACAGAATAGTTCAGAACACGGTGAAAATGCAGTTTTATAATACTTTTAGCCAACTGTTTCGGGTTACTGCTGCCTTCGGCAACTTTACCAGTACAGATTTTACAATCGCTTTTTAACTAACTTCCAGACTAGCTAGACTTTTAAAACGTTCAGGATAGCTCAGAACACGGTGACAATACATTTTTAACACTTTTAGTCAACTGTTTCAGGTCCCTACTGCCTTCGGCAGCGTTATATGATTCGACAGAAAATTTATTTAACTAATTTCCCGACGAGCTAGACATTTGAAACTTTCAGAATAGTTCAGAACACGGTGAAAATGCATTTTTTAAATCCTTTTAGCTAACTATTTCGGGTTACTGCTGCCTTTGGCAGCGTTGCCTGTACACACCTTGCAATCGATTTTTAACTAACTTCCCGACTATCTAGACATTTGAAACTTTCAGGGTAGCTCAGAATACGGTGACAATACATTTTTAAACTCTTTTAATCAACTGTTTCAGGTCCCTACTGCCTTCGGCAGCGTTTATATGATTCGACAGAAAATTTATTTAAATAACTTCCCGATTAGCTAGACATTTGAAACTTTCAGAATAGTTCAGAACACGGAGAAAATGCATTTTTTAAATACTTTTAGCAAACTGTTTCGGGTTCCTGATTCCATCGGCAGCGTTACCAGCACAAAGCTCGCAATCGATTTTTAACTAACTTCCCGACTAGCTAGACATTTGAAACTTTCAGGATAGCTCAGAACACGGTGACAATACATTTTTACCAATTTGAAAATCATTTGAGGGCAAATGTTCTCGAATTTATAAATTTGTCGTCAAATGTCCACAAATTAAAGCATAATTTAACTCTGTCCTCAAATGTCCTTTCAATTTGAGGACGCTGCGATGATTTGTCCTCAAATTGGGTTTAAAAATTTGGTCACCTTAGTGAAACCCAGTATCAACTTGAGTTTCACCAGAAAACGCAGCTTAAATAACAGCTGACAACATATAAATCACAGCACAAACGATACCATAGTCATAACATACAGAAATAAACTACAATTCAATGGTAGAGACTTAGTCTAGCAAAACTTTCTATTTCGTAAAGTCTTAGCGAGAAACTCACCTCAGTGGTCGGAACGGGACTTCTTTTATAGCCCGCCATTAATCCTGAATTTTACAGTAACTTCCGTAAAGTCCGGTTTCCATTCCATTGCAGTTGGAAGTTCGAGGTTCAAAAAACCATTAATCACGCTCCCGACACAAAGAGCCAAATGTCTTGTCATCAGTTGTACCCTTTTTTTATCAGATTGCGCAGTTACTTCAAAGAAAGCATGCTAAATTGACAAAGATATCCTCTAGCCCCTCAATTATCTCAGCTCGGGGTTAGAGCCAGGGACTTCCAACCGGTCGAACCAAAATGTCAAAGCATTCCAACCGCTTGACCACATCAAAGGATTCTGAATACCGCCGCTCGTAACGACTTCCACCCAACCTCATTGGAAACTACACTTAATAATCAAGTTACAGCTTGGACAATGGGTCTATCGATAATAAAGGTTTTTTTCACTAAGATCGTCAAAATAGTTGTTAAGGTGCGATAAAATCACCAAATTCATCGCCAAGTCTATTACGTGCCCTGATAAAGTGTGTTTTTAACGGAGAAGGATCTTTTTTAACGCGGAAACAAGCTAGAAATGCGAAAAATTGACATTTTATAATTGAAAACCTCTTCGAAAGAAATCACATAAAAAGAAATAATACTATGTAGAAATCTGAAACACTATATTTACATCTATGCATAACACGCACCATTTTTATCGATCTATTACACAAATATATTCATTATGCATACGTATTAAATTATAAAAGCACATACATAACCTAGTAAGTGCATTAAAAATGTCTTTGCATAAATTTTCCTTACTACCGACTGGTTCTAAGTGTAGCGAATTAGCGATTGATATAAAATCGGATAAATTAAACGTTTTTAAAATGTTTTCTTGATGTTTATTAATGTCGAAATCGGCAGTAAAACCGCTAAAATTTCGCATACGTTTACGCGATTGATGATCAAATGTTGGGTATCCTAACAGCGTGTTCAGTAATTTTATGGTATTTGTTTTAGAATATTTCAAAGAATTTGCAACTAGCGGAAGGTCGCCTAATTTAAGGGCCATTTTTAGGATGCAAGAAAAATAAAATAAGAAAACCGAAGTAAATAAAAAAAAAACTGTTATTTTTTTTTTTTTAAGTAAATATTGGGAGAATAAAAAATGGATTAAAACCAGAACATATATATTTTTAGGAACAATAAATAAATGTTGGGGAACAGAATATCTCTTTATTCATGGAAAGTAATTTAATATGGGGGAAAAAAATTCTTTATTTATACAAAAATGAACAAATAAATAATTGCGAAACGGGCATAAAACGGCAAGAAATTAGTTTGAATCGAAATTTAAACTACAAAGAAAAAAAAAATCTTTTTATTATTATTATTATTATTATTATTATTATACTACTATCATGCAAAGAAAAAAAAAATGCATGCGCCTACCTCTGACATTAAAGGCAGTCCTGTGTAGCGCTGTTTAAATCATTTTATGAAGCAGGATGAAATAGATGATGATGAATCCATGACTTACATGTAGAATGCTCTTATTATTTGAAAAACAAATTCATACGTCAAATTGAATTACTTTTGAATACGTCGAGCATGAAGAAGGAAGCACTAATACTGATATACTCCAAGTCATCGGCATAAAGTTGGCATATCTAATAATATTACTTGCAACTCTGGTATAGCTTTTTAAAAAAAAACGGCAAATTACGTCTGTTGTTGAACAACGTCCAGTGTTCAGAGTTATAGTACAGTCTTCTTTTCAACGTCCGAATGAAGAAAAAAAAATTCTTGAATCGTAAAATTTTAATAAATAAAATAATCGTCCACAGAATTAAAAAAAAATGTTCACAGCCACTGTAAAACAAATAACATTTTGAAGAACAACATTTTCACGCTACTGTTTTTTTTTTTTTTTTTTTTTGAAAACCAAAGTAGCGACTTTTTTGTAACGTCTATCTAGGGGAAAATTTAACGGGATAGGTCGAGCCCCCAAAAATATAGGGAAACGGCTACAGACCAGTATAACATTACAACATTTATTAAATAAAGAAAAGGGACATTACAGAAACACTAACATATACATATTTTACGAGCGGAGAAGACCGTCTGTCTTTCACACAACCGCTCCACGTCAACTCAATAACTAAACATTGGTTTACATCCAAGCGGGAACGTCCTTCCCTCGACAAAGATTAAACATCTCTGAATAAAACAGGTGCGCTTCTCGGTGCGTGCACATACATTGAAAGGATGATACAAATAGCGACGTAGTAATATCGTCATAACTACATAGCAGTGACGTCACACAATGGAGATGATAGCCGGGAAATATAATTTCCCATAATACTATTGTAAAAGTCACCCCGCTCAGCAAATTTCTTACCTTTCTCATGCATACGTATTATATTATAAAAGCACAGTAGTGTAAAAAGGACAGTTCTGCAACACGGTGGAGGGACGGAGAGACGATGAGGGTCCGGGTGGAGGGCGCGGAGCTAGCGGAGTCCGGAGCAGGAGCAGGGTGGAGGAGGAGTGTTATCTTTCACGAGGGTGGATGAGTCATCATCTTGGACAAGGGTCGTTGCCACCGGAAGGATAGAAACTTTTAGAGCGTGGCCATCGGAAGTGTGTAAAGAATTTCTGTTCGCTTGCGCTGGAGTGAGATGATATCACGTTTGACGAAGGTTTTCGCGATGACTCAGAATAAAAATAGACAATGTATTTTGAGGACTTAGTTTTATTTTCACAATATTTTGGACTTAGCATTTTTCGCGATAGAAAATATATATCAGGGAATGAAGAGGTTGAATTGACTGAAACAAAGGTAGATTAATATAATGAATAATGAATTTAAATAAGGATATAGACTTTAAAATTTAGGTGTTGCCATCGGGAGAATAGAAACTTTTAGACCGCTGACATTAAAGATTATAAATAATTTCCGGTGGGACATAGTATGTTGGATTAAATGAAACAATGGATGACTGAAGTTAATAAACATCAGAGAGAAAGAGAGAGAGTAACAATTTATGAATATTTTAGGAATTTAGCATTTTTTAGAGATGGAAAGTATATTTCGTTACGATAATAAATAATGAATTTAAATAATGGTTTATACTTTAAAATTTTATTATTGCCATTTGAAGATTGTAAATTTATATTACGAAATTTTTACAGAATTTATAGAAACAAGGAGTTAGATGATTGAAATTGGAGGGTAGTTGTGGCGTTTCGAAAGACTATCCCCCTTCATCAGGATTTTAAGGAATTTTATTATAACTTATCAAGTTAAATTGTGAAACTCATGCTATCTTCTGATTGGTTGACTCTGGATAAAATACTGTAATCTGACTGGTTAATGAATTCACATTTATAGGGTTTGATATGACATTCAAGTAACACTTGAATTAAAATTATGTGATAAATGCAGAAATATTGTGACCTTTAATAAAGATTTGGCGAGATTTTATAAACAATTTGGTGATATTTAGAATGTGTTTGGCGATATTTAGGATGTATCTGGCGATAAAAATACGTTTGGCGACAAACTTAAGGTATAAATTGAGAGCAACGGAAAAATTTCATCAGTTGCTGCCTTATTTTCGTGGAGTGCGGACGTTTAATTTGGTTGCTGCGTAATACTCTGACTGTTGGAGCAAGAGATGGATCGACTTGAAAAAATGCCTGTTCAACAAACCTCTTCATCTACTTCTGACGATATGAAGTTGACTTGCCCGACTTGTAATGCTACTTCCTCTAAAAAATCTAACTTGGCTAGACATATGAAGATTCACAGCGGTCGAAAACCACATCTTTGTGTTATATGTAAGAAAGCATTTGCTAGAATAGATGATTTAAAGAGATATTCGAAAATTCACGAAAAGATCCCTATAGAATATGAATGCAATCAATGCAGTGAAACTTTTAGATGGAAATACGAGTTACTGAAACATGTTAGAAAGAATCACCGAAAATCTTCACCTCAACATTCATGTGATGTATGTGCTGAAACCTTTGCATGGAAATAAGAGTTACTGAAACATATTAGAAAGAACCACCGAAAATCTTCACCTCAACATTCATGTGATGTATGTGCTGAAACCTTTGCATGGAAGTACAAGTTATTGGATCATATCAGAAAAAATCATTCAAAGTCTCCACCCCAAAATTCATGTGATGTATGTGCTGAAACCTTTGCATGGAAATACAAGTTATTGGATCATATCGGGAAAAATCATGAAAAGTCTTCACCCCAACATTTATGTGATGAATGCAATGAAAAATTCAACCGCAAACATGATTTATTGAAGCACAAGAGAATGAATCATCGAAAGCCATTAGTACCTATTTGAATTTTAACCAAGCTCTACTTAAGGAAAAAACTATGCATTTTAAAAGGCGAAATACACTTAATGTTTTCACAACCACCACCTTTGACAATGAAAATGGTGATATGGACTTGTTTTCATTTTTTAATAATTTAAGAACTGACCTTTTAAATGAACTGAACTATCAATTAAGTGAGAAAAAAGCGATGAAATGGTATATAGTTGTAAACGTTACCCTTAGTCGCTCTACTATAGATGGAGAAGAATTTATTTCCCCTCACTTTCGATCAAAAATGGAGACGGCATTTTTAGCAAGCGATATGGATAATGATCTGCAAATAGCTTTTAACAAGATAATGAAGAGTTTTGATAGTTTTAATGAACGAGGATCAGGGTGGAATTTAGTAACAATCAATATATTAGAGCTACGTATGGCCAAATTTAACCCATTTTAGATGCAACACCTATTTTTATTATTGAAATGCTTAAATAAAAATATGTCTATGAAAAACTCTATGTCTTTTTTCCAATTTAAATTATCATTTAAGTTTTTTATATTGTTATTATTATACAAATTTTATTCATGCATTTATGATGAAATAAATTTCACACTTAGAATTTTTACCCCTAAAAACATTTTGTTTATACGCAGCAATATTAATCACATTGATTTATACTAGAAAAATATTTTTACGTTGAAATTAAAACTTTAAATGTTGTTAAGTAACAAAACATTATTATTATTATTATTTTTTTTTTTTTTGAAATCGCAAAATGTTTATATACAGTAAAGTTATATAAACTAAATATAATAAAAATTATATAAACTAAACCTTATAGTATCACTATGCATTAAATAAGTTTCGCATTTAAGCTATAACTATACACATACAGTTATTTATCCTATAACTATACAAATACGATAAACAAAAGTTTTAAAACCAGTAAATGATGTTATATACATTATAAATTAAATTAAATATAATAAATTTTATATACAATAAACTAAATATAATAAATTTTATATACAATAAACGATATATAATGAATTTTATATACAATAAACTAAATATAATAAATTAAACTTTATATTCGCACTAAATAAGTTTCACATTTATTTAAATTCTAACTTACATTCGTTAAAAATGTAACACATATGTAATATTAATTTAAAAAAATTATCACTTTATAAATGCATACTAAATTTTATAAGCTTTTACTATTAAATAAATTTAACTGATGTTTTAAATCAGTTAATAAATTTTACATTCAGTAAAGTGTTTTAAACTAAATATAATAAACATTATATAAACTAAACGTTATAGTATCACTATGTATTAAATAAGTTTCGAATTTAAGCTATAACTATACACATACTGTTATTTATGCTATAAATATACAAATACGATAAACAAAAGTTTTAAAACAGTAAATGATGTTATATACATTATAAATATAATAAATTTTATGTACAATAAAGTTACATAATAAAAATTATATAAATTAAACTAAATAAGTTCCACATTTATTTAAACTCTAACTTACATTCGTTAAAAATTGCACACATATGTAATATTAATTTTTAAAAAAATTACTAACATGTAATAATCTAATATCTAAAAAATGCATACAAAGATATACAGTAAAGTTATAAATTTAAAAAAAAAAAAACTATAGTTACAAACTGAACTGCGCTCCGAACGAAGGAGCGAACTTTACAGAGTGCGCAGGCGCAACATACCGCCCGGCGTTGAAATGCAAATTTCAAAGAGTTACACTAATTTATACATGAGACATAACCATAGAAACATATGTTGGAAATACAAACTGATTTATAGATTAATCACATTGAAAAATAAAAACAATAATTAACAATTTTAACTTATAAATGAAACAATCTATATGCAAGGTAAGTAAATAAAACCAAAGGAAAACTTATAGCAATATTAAGAAAATTATGTATTATTTCCTTTCTCAATTTTTAATAGATTTTTTTTTTTTTTTTTAGAATATATTTATTTAATATATTTTATAATCATTAATTGGCAAAATAGCTAATTTTGAAATAGCTCTTTTCAGTATTCCATTTTTTGTTCGAATATCTACTACTCTCACAATATTATCCCTTCCAATATAGGTTTTAGTAATGCGGCCTAGTAACCATTTTAGAGGGGGCAAATTATCCTCTTTTATGACGACCATATCGCCAACCTTTACGTTTTGTTTTTCAAAGTACCACTTAGTCCTTTGCTGAAGATTATTTAAGTAATTGTTAGACCAAAATTTCCAAAATGTTTGAGTTAGTTTACAAGTTTGTTGCCACAAATTTAATTTATTGGTTTGAATGTTGGTCAGTGAGGGTTCGGGGATGGCCGTTAACGATCGACCGATAAGAAAATGACCAGGGGTCAAAATTTCCAAATCCTCTATGTCTGCCGAAAGAGGGGTTAATGGACGCGAATTCAACATGGATTCAATTTGAATCATGATGGTTTGAAAGGCTTCGTATGTCAGTTTAGCATCACCTATAATACGCTTGTAATAATACTTAAAAGATTTAATCGCGGCTTCCCATAAGCCACCAAAATTTGGTGCCCTGGGAGGAATAAATTTCCATTCTATTTTCTCATTTGAGGAGAAATTTGCCAAATTTTCATCTTGTTGGGTAATTAATTTAAAAAATTCCTTTAAGTCTTTATTAGCTCGAACAAGATTACTCCCATTGTCTGAAAAGATTTTAGCACATTTACCTCGTCTGCCGATAAAACGTTTCAAGGCAGCAATTAGTGACTCTGAAGTTAAGTCAGAGACGATTTCTAGGTGTATTGCCTTAGTTGTAAGGCAAACGAAAAGAGCAACATAAATTTTAATGGGAGCCCCTTTTCTTTGATGCTTATTTTTTATAAAAAATGGGCCACACAGATCTATACCCGTACTATTGAATGCGAAAACAGGATTTATCCTCTCTTTAGGCAGATCACCCATTTTTTGAGAGTATAACTTAGGGTTAGCTCTAAAACATTGAACACAATTATGGATAATTTTACGACATGCATTTCGACCATTTAAGGGCCAATATTCTTGCCTAATGTTATAAAGTAATGTCTGAGGACCTGAATGGTGAAGTTTTTCATGAAAATGTTTAATAATTATCTCACTGAACTTACCCTTTGGCAATATTATAGGATGTTTTTTCTTATAGTTCAAATCTGCGTTATGCAACCTACCTCCAATTCTTAATAAACCATCTGAGTCTATGAACGGTGCCAGGGGGCGAAGCCTGCTGCTAAGAGAAATACAGTTATTAAATTTTATACTTGTTATATCATTCCTAAATTCTCCCTCCTGTAAGGTCTTTAGTATAAAATTTAGTGCAGCCCTCTTTTCTTCCGGACCTAGGTATCCAGTTTTTCTTTCCCCTGGATGTCTTATGTTGTTGATAAACCTGAAAATAAACGCTAAAACATGCACAATTTTAGTAAAACTATTACTAATGGTTAAAATGTCATCAACAAAATTGAAAGGTTGGGTAGTTACATAAAGGGAAAATTTAAGTTCAGAATCATTAAGACGTTTTTTAGTTTCAGAAAAATATTCGTCGCTAGAGTCAATAATGTCATTAGATAGTTCTAGAGGCTCATGATGAAGAAAATCTGGTCCATTGAACCAGAACTCGGAAAGTTGATGAGGATGACTTCCTCGTGAAACTAGATCAGCTGGATTTTCGGTTGACTTAACATGCCTCCAACAAAAATTCTTCGTGAGTTCCTGGATTCGAGATATTCGATTTGAAACAAAAACCTTGAGCACGTGGGGTGATGAATTGATCCATGACAAAACGATTGTTGAGTCGGTGTAAAGATATACACAACTTAACTGTAAATTTAGTGATGTGATTACCTTTGATATCAGTTTAGATAACAATTCAGCGGCACAAAGTTCTAGGCGAGGTATAGTCAACACTTCAAGAGGAGAAACTCGGGACTTACTACAAAGTAAGCTCACATGTATATCGTTTGAACTGGTGATCACACGTAAATAAACTACTGCGCCATATGCCTCTTTTGAAGCATCCGAAAAGCCGTGGAGCTGCAGTTCACGACAGTTAGTATTTGAGAACACGAAACGTGGGATCGTAATATCTTTAAGCTCCTTTAGAGCATTTCGGAACTTTATCCATGTGTTTTTCTCTTGTGTTGGAAGTTCCTGATCCCAATTAATTTTCAAAAGCCACAAATTTTGCAAAAATATTTTAGCCTGTACTATCACTGGTCCTACTAGACCCAATGGGTCAAAGAGTCTCGCGATCTCTTTCAGAACACCACGTTTGGTGATTGTATTTGAATAATCTGATGACACCGTGAAACTGAAATTATCATCTTTGGGATTCCATTTTAGCCCCAGTGTTTTCACCGAAGGTTTCTCATCTTTTTCGAAGTGATAGTCTTGCTCACTGTAAGGGACCTGTTCTAATAATTCTCTGGCATTTGATGCCCACTTATGCAGCTCTAGTCCACCAGCCGTTAACATTAACAACAACTGTTTCTGAAGTTCCAGAGCAGACGACACTTCATCAGTTCCCGTTAAAATGTCGTCTACGTAAAAATCCTTAAGTGTGGCGGCAGAAGCTAACGGATATTTAGCCCCTTCATCACTAGCTATTTGTTTTAGTACACGAGTGGCCAAATAAGGAGCACATTTTGTGCCGTATGTTACAGTTAATAATTTATAGATTTTAGGCTTTTCCGTAGGGGTTTTATTCCATAGAATACATTGCCAGTTACAATGTTCAGGATTAACCCATATCTGTCTATACATCTTTTTAACATCCGCAGTGAAAACTATTTTGTGCGTACGAAAACGTAATAAAATGGCACACAAATCATCTTGCACTACACCTCCATTTAATAAACAATCATTTAAAGATAACCCATTGGTAGTGGGTGAACTGGCGTTGAATACAACCCTTAATTTTGTTGTGCTGCTATCAGGTTTAAGTACAGCATGATGTGGAATAAAATATTTAACAGTGTTTATTTCAGTATCATTTAATTCTCGCATGTGACCTAACTGTTCATATTCATGCAAAAAATTTACATACAATTCAGAAATGTTGGGATTTCTATTTAATTGTCTGTATAAACTATTTAACTTTTGTTTGGACGAACGAAAAGAATCTCCTAATTCAGAATTATTTTTCATTGGTAAGTTCACTATGTACTTCCCGTTTTCATCTCTGCGATATGTTTTCACAAACTGCTTTTCACACTCTATCTCTTCCTTATTTCTCAAACTAGGTGAATCTAGTATATTTTCAATCTCCCAAAATCTTTTCATAGTATTTTCTAAATTGGAGTTATCTGACTGGGAAATAATAGCACAATATAATGGATTTGGAGTGCCTTGAACAGCTCCACTAAGTACATATCCAAACACCGTTTCCTGTAAAATTGCACCCGTTTCAGGAATTTTGATTTTATTGGTTAACATTAATTCAAAAAATATTTCGGCCCCAATCAGTAAATCAACATTGTTGTTATTTTTTAACAGTGTTTTATCGGCCAGTTTAATTCCCTTTGGAATATTTAATTTTAATATATTAGTATAATTTATTAGTAACGCATCAATAATTTTTGGTACAATCAAAAATTCCAGATTAGCTGAAAACGAATTATTCTCATTTGTTATCAGTGCTTGTGTTTTCGTTTTTATATTTATCGGAATTCCCGACAACGCCGAAAGAGGAATGTTTATTTTTTCTTTTTTCAATCCTAACTTATTTACAAATTTTGCTGTTGCAATATTGGACGAGGGTCAATTGCACCCCTCTCTTAACCTGTCAATCAAATGACGGGCGAATTGCACCGCTTGGGATTTTTCGGACGAGGGTCAATTGAACCCCTCTCTTTACCTGTCAATCAAACGACGGGCGAATTGTAACGATTTACTGATAAGTCATTAGGGGAAAAGGTTTCTAGTCATTAGGGGAAAGGTTCCTTCCTTCCCTTTCCATCAGCCAATAAAGGTCCGAGGGTTGCCTGACAGGGTTTTGCATGTGCTGCGCGCGTCCACATAGTCATTAGTTCACGTAGTCGTAAGGAGCGTTTAAGTTCGTTAGTAATAATGGAATTTATGTTGAGCGAAATAGGACGTAGGCTTATGGTTTACGGTAACTACATGGTGGAGATCATGGTGGAGAAAAATTCAAGAACTTGATTTATCAAAAGAATATAAAGACAAGAATTCTGATATTGGAAAGTGGCTACGTTGGTCATTCGGACTGCTTTATTTCAATCATGAGGAAGTTGCTGATTGTTTTGTAGAGGATTTAATGTCGGAAATTCCTCAAAATGAAAAATTGGAAAAATACATGGATTATTTGGTTGATACATATATTTCAGAAGATGCGAAATTTCCACCAATTATTTGTGGGCTTCGGATACAGTTGACGGAGAGAGAACAACTAACGCTTGTGAATCGTTTCACGCAAAATTCAATGCCAATTTCAGTGCATCTAGTCCAAATATTTATGCTTTTATTGAAGTAATTAAGCAAACACAGGCTGATGTAAATTCTTTGAAAAATAGCGTAAATATCACAAAACAACCAAATAAATTTCTGAAAAAGAGAATGGAAAACATGGAAAAAATGAAGCAGAAATATACGAGTAAAGAACTTTTTAAAGGCTATTTCCTACTACAGTTCAAAGAAAGATAAAAAGGAAACAAATTAAAACCTATGCATAAAATATGACGACAGATGACCATCTTTCTCAAAGACAATGGGCATATGCTCGGCAGTAGTGTAAAAAGGGGGGTTCACCGCCACGGTGGAGGCGTAGAGGCGTATTGAGGCGTAGGGTGGTGGCGCGCCACCACCCTTACACCTCTACGCCTCCACCCTGTCGGTCAACGCCCCCTTTTTACACTACTTAGTCATCATCTTGGAGGAGGGGGTGTTGCCACAGGAATAATATAAACTTTTAGAGCGTTGCCACCGGAAGAATAGAAACTTTGACTATCATCTTGGATGAGAAGTTTGGTGGTGCCATCTATAGGGAATTTTGAGGAGTTAGATTTATTTTCATAAATTTCGAGACTTAGTATTTTTTGTGGAATTTCAAGGAGTTAGATTTATTTTCATAAATTTTGGACTTAGTATTTTTTTCACAATTTCGGAGACATAGCATTTTTCACAATGCACAGGGAAGTTGATTGACTGAAACAAAGGTTGATGAGTACTATATAATTAAAAACAGGGTATAGACTTTAAAATTTAGGTGTTGCTGCCGGAAGAATAGAAACTTTTTAAGAGTTGTCATTCGGGGATTATAAATTGATTACAGAATTAAATAGAAATTTTCCTATGTATTTCAGGAAATTTGACAAAATGAAACAAAGGTTGATGAGTACTATATAATTAAAAACAGGGTATAGACTTTAAAATTTAGGTGTTGCCATTGGAAGAATATAAATAATTTCCGGTGGGACTTAACATTTTTGACTGAATGAAACAATGAATGACTGAAGTTAATTAACATCAGTAACAATTTATGAAAATTTTAGAAACTTAGCATTTTTAGAGATTAAAAATATATTTCGTTAAGATAATAAATAAGGAATTTAAATAGGCGTTCATACTTTTAGTGTTATCATTGTAAATTTATATTTGGAAATTTTTACAGAATTTATAGAAACAAGATGATTCTAATATTGCATTCTAATTGGTTAATGAGTACACTTAGTATTTTAGAGCTTGAAATTTAGAAATTTTTACAGATTTAACTAGAAATTTTCGTATTTTGAGGATAAGTGTGATCAGTGGATTAACACACAGATTTAAAAACAAAACAATAATAAATAATTTAAAACACATATTTTTCAATAATGAATGTCATTCAATTATATGTATAATTAATTATTTTAAAACAAAAACGATACGCATAAATTTAAAAACAATAATAAATAATTTAAAACACATATTTTTTAATAATGAATATCATGTAATTATACGTATAATTAGTTATTTTAAAACAAAAACGACATTATAAGCAATAAAGTTGTTTAAACTAAACTTTATACACATCATGACTTTATGTTAACACTAAATAAGTTTCACTTTTAAAATTTCTTTAAGCTCTAACTTATAAATACTATTAATACAATCGTTAAAATTGAACGCTGAAACAAAGGTAGATGAATTTAACGAATGGTATAGACTTTGATCTTAATATCTGCGCATTACCATTCGGAGATTATAAATTTATTACAGAATAAATAGAAATTTGCCTATGTATTTCATGGAAGTTGACAAAATAAAACAAAGGGTTGGTGAGTATTATATAATTAAATCATTGAATGTGAATGGTATAGACTTTGATATTAAAATTTGGGTGTTACCATTGGAAGAGTATAAATAATTTATATGTTATAAATTAAACTGAATACAATAAAAATTATTTAAATTAAACTAAATATAATAAAAATTATATAAATTAAAACTTTATATTCTCACTAAATAAGTTTCACACTTATTTAAACTCTAACTTACATTCGTTAAAAATTGAACACATGCACTTTAAAAAATGACTATCATATAAATTTTAAAAAAATTACTATCATATAATAATATTAATTAAAAAAATGCATACAAAGATATATAGTAAAGTTATAAATTTAAAAAAAATACTATCATATAATAATATTAATTAAAAAAAAAAAAATTACTATTATATAATAATATAAATTAAAAAAATTACTTTCATATAATAATATAAATTAAAAAAATTACTTTCATATAATAATATTAATTAAAAAAATGCATACAAAGATATACAGTAAAGTTATAAAATAAATAAATAAATAAAAAATAAAATAAATAAAAATAAAAATAAAATAAAAATGACTATCCTAAAATAATATTAATTTAAAAATACATACAATGTTTAAAATCAACAATTAAATTTTATATACATTATAATTAACTAAACTTTATGCGGTTACTATTAAATAAATTTATCCTAACACGAAAACTTTACATAAATTTTATAAGCAAAAAAGCTATAAGTACATGAATATGTTATTTAAATTAAACATTATATTGATACTACACAAATATTATTTAACATTTATTCGAGTTTAACGCTGTAATATAATTTAAACTATCTTAGTTGATTTAAATGAAACAGGTAAATACTTTTAAACTTAAATTAATAAAAATAAGTTTTTTTATAAAATAATTGATATAAACTATAATAATAAAAAGGATTAGTTATATTTTAAAACTATCAGTTACTAAAAGTTATTTTATATTAAACATTTCGAAATAAATTGCATAAAAATTCAATGCATCATTTTAAATGAAAATAAACAGTTTCCTTAAAAAACTGATAATACGGAATATTCTATGAGTCAGTTATCACCTGCAACGGAAAACCCCTACAGCTGATGAATCATGTGTTATATACGATGGCGAGCCATGCATATTAGTAATCCACACTATCTCATATAAAGATTAAGTTAAAATCATTAAAACAATACAGCGAATAATTAGGAAAATGCAATAATTTTTTCACAAAGCATATCATACAATGAGTTTTAAACGATTATTACCTACCTATCACTTAAACGGTATTTAAATAAATACATATAAAAGTAAGTTAAGCAATAAAAATTCGTTTGTGAAAGGAGTTTTATATATTGCAAAAATTAGTTTTACTCAAATAATTTCTAAACATACACAAGTTAAATGGAAACTTTTCTAGGTTTCATTTAAGCAATAATTTTCCATGTGTGAAAGTAGTTTTATTTATGCAAAATTTAGTTTTATATAAACAAAAAAGTTTATAGTGTAACAAAAAAAAAAGTTTATAGTATAACAATAAAAAATTCCTTATAAGTAAATACCAATAAAAAATATTTTTTAAATTAATTTCTCTCTCTTCAATAAAACAATAAAAATTTCTTATATAACGTTCGTAAAGTTTTAATAAAATTTCTATTATAAATAAATTTACTAGAGTATACATATTAAGATATTACGTATAGAGTAGAGATACTTATCAAGTTTATTAAATTATCAAATAGTAATAATAAATTATGAAACTTACTTAAAATTGAAGAAATTTCTCTCTAGCGAAATGCAACCTTCAGTCTTGCACACAAATGCGAGAAACTGTTTATCGATACACGTTGAATCACGTACAGATAAGAAGGGTGATGATTCATGCTTATCTTAGAAGACGTTAGATTTCTGTGTTTTCAGAATAATATAAAATAGTTTATAAGGATCATTTATTTAAATAATCCATTGAGAGGTGAACTTTGCAATTAACCTATTAAAATGCGTTTTTTAAAATTATGCTAAGAAAATAATGAGTTCAAAACAGAATTATTTTACGATAAGTCGCGCTTTTTATATTTAATAAAATATAAGTGTAATTTTTAATGAAATATTTTAAAATCACTTAATAGGATAAAATTAAAAACAGAAATCTTATTGTTTTAGTAATTATTTTCTCTAGTTATAAAACTAAGTAATAAACTATCTATAAGTAATCAGATAGCAAGAGAGATTTTTGTATAATAACTATATATTATTTTAATATATGCATTACATCGCAAGGTAAAATTTTCAACTTATTTATACGGATTGAAGTAATAAAAATTACTCATTTACATAACTGCTAAATTTTATAAGTTGAATATATGATTTAAAATACTAAACAATAATCCTTATGAGAGAATTGAGGTGACACTTTCACAGAAAGAAATTATCCTTTACAATAAGATCTGCTCAGAATGTCTAAGTGAAAATAACTTACCGTGAGGTCAGTGAGTCATGCAGTTGTAATGAAATTCCCTGTTTTTAGTTAATGGGTGATTAAACTTCTAATGAGACAATTATTTTTTACTAGCATATAAATGTGCATTTTTATATTATTCCTGTATATATAAAATTTTAAATAATTCATTAAGTGTTAAACTTTGCATTTAATCGATTAAATAAATAAGGTTTTAGTAAAATATAAGAGTAATTTTTTAATGAATGTATTTGAAATCACTTTAACTTTATAAGAAAAATAAAATAAAAAGAGGTTTTAAAATTACTTAATAGGATAAAATTAAAAATCTTATTGTTTTTAGCAATTATTTTATCTAGATGTAAACTAAGTAATAATTTTTTAAACTATTTATAAATGATCGGATAGTAAGAGATTTTTATATAATAACTATATATTATTTTAATATACGCCTTATACTTAAGTCAGTTTCAGAGAAAACCTAGAAAAAATCCCAACGGGTAGGTTGATGAGTTGGAATATTCTATTATACTTAAAGAATCCAGGTACGGAAAAACCGAAATACATTATGCGGAAAAACAGGCGGGATTTTCGGCTAAAACTCCAAAGCAGTGGACGGTAAACATAACACACCGTAAAACAACCTACTCACACGACGCCCAAACTAAGAATGAAGGGAAACGTTGAGTTGTAACACCTTATCTACTAGAGATAAGGGGGAATTCCCGGAAAAGATGACTCACCCCTCGTTCGTTCATGTACAACATCTTACGAGAAAGTTCGTGAAAGATGACTCATCGGTGACGAGTTTGAATAATTTGCATAACCGCTAAATATAAGTATTTTAGTAATGATAAATTTATTTCATAATCGATAACTCATTTATACATAATCAGGTTCACACCTTATATAAAACAATACTATATTTAAAAGTTTTACTATACAATAGACATTCCCATATGGATATTCATAAGGCTTAAGACCAATTAATAAAACGAGGGTCCTATAAGCGAAATGCATGAGAGTCTTTCTAAGGAATCCTAATCTGTATTGAAGTCAGTTTTAGTGAAAACCAAGAAAAACTACAAACGGGTAGATTGATAAGCCGAATTTGAACCTAGCATTACACATAGATTCGTTTAGTCTTCCAAAATCCTTGTAACAACATGTTTATGAACTTTATAAGAAAATGCTTAATAGGGTTTGCATGCGTTAGCTATATTAAACATCTATTAGATGTAATTTTTTCCCCCTATATATTGTTTAACTATATTTATACACCATGCAATGTATAATATTTCTCAGAGTAAAAGTTTAAACTGAGTAACTAATCATCAACATAAGTGTTAAATTGAATACATAAGACAGTATATGAATAAACAGTTAGTAATGT
Source organism: Salticus scenicus (assembly GCA_963930645.1). Taxonomy (NCBI): domain Eukaryota; kingdom Metazoa; phylum Arthropoda; class Arachnida; order Araneae; family Salticidae; genus Salticus; species Salticus scenicus. The sequence goes on along the minus strand of CAWVNO010002271.1, from coordinate 384,356 downwards.
GAAAATGCTGATTTGTAAAACTTTTTGAAAGTAGTAACTTATAAATTTATACTTATGCACACACATGGTTAAGAGACTTATATAAAACAATACTATGATTAAAAAAATTTTCAGTATACAATAAAATAAATCGTAATAGATATTCATTTACAATAAGTAATTTAATGATTTAATGCTTTCATTAAAAGATTAAAATTGCTAGATTTCAGTTTTTGTTTAATATTTTATGTAAATAGTAATAATCTTTCACTAATAATATATTTCAATAGGTATAGGTTTAAAAAAAATGTTTTAAAGTTTCACTTACCTGAAAACATGTCTGACTACAACAACAGTCTTAAGAGAAATGAACGATAAGGATAGTTCTTATCAGCAGCATCAGGTCACGTGATTATGGTGACGTCACGAGTCATGTGATTGGTGACGTCAGGTCACGTGACGAGTCTCTTATCTTATCAGAGATTGCTTATCAGCGATCACAGCTCATTCTACCAGTTGATTTCGTATTTGTTGGTTGCTTCGAAATGTCTGCTGTGAGTTTTATGGAAAACGGACTGAATGTCTACTATGTTTCAAACTTTATTGAAAAGGAACAAGCGGATCGGTATTTTGCTGAGTTAAAAACTTTACCTTTCTACACGCCAACGTTTAGAATTCATGGAAAAAGTATTAAACCTAAAAGGCAAGTTCTAGGATACGGCGATTCGACTTTAAGTTATGCCTTCAGCGGAACCCATGTGCCTGCTAACCCTTGGACACGTCTGATATTGGAGCTGCGGGACCGAGTGGAAAAATGGACGGCTTCTACCTTCAACTATGTTCTGCTAAACCTCTACAGCAATGGATACAGCTACATACCTCAACATAAAGACCACGAAAGTGGATTGGATACAACTTTCCCCAACGCAGTCCTCAGCTTTGGTGCCGAACGAACAATTGAATTCAAGAAGCCTAAAACACCATCGACTTTGATTTCATTAGAACATGGTTCGCTCTACGGTATGTTAAAGCCTACCAACGAACTGTTTACCCATGGCATTGCACCGGACCCTAACATTAAAGATATGAGAATCAGCCTGACTTTTCGTCATTTAATATCCAACCCCATCATGTCACCTTTAAAGAAACCAAGACTTGATCTAAGTGATGCTTCATCCAGTGCATGTGATACACCAAAAAACTCTTTATTCAATGATCTGAATACTTTAAAAAACTCTCATTGTGATGTATCTACAACGAGTGATACTTCTACAAAAATCTGTTCAAAGGACTTGTGTGAAAAACTTACTCCAAACGATTGGTTAAGTCAATGGGTACGAGAACAACCTCTACATCCCATCTGTACTGAATGGAATTTAAAATGGAATACATTTTTACAAATTGTAATGGAAAATAACCTGAAACTAAGAATTCATATTCGTAATTTTAAAGAATTACCTACGGGTGAGTGGGTACACACTAAACAAGGTATTGTAATGACAGCTCAGACTTGGTATTATTTTCAAGATTTGATTGAAAATTTTAGTTTCAACTCAGTAAGTGATAGTTTTATTAGTAATAACCAATTATTGATGCTTTGTATTAATAAGAATTTCTGTATACTTCAACAAATGTTTACCTTAAACACATGCGAATTTTACTTAAAACCCAATGTCATTAAATTATTTAAAGAGCAAATTTTGAAACTTAGAGAAATCAAAATTAAAATAACTGATTCTATCATTGATGCAATATTTACAATTCAACTTGCTATGTTAATTCTAAGCAAAACACCCTTTTGTTTAAATCATGTTAATGAAGAAAATGCTAAGAGAATCTTTTTAAAGTCTATTGTTCATGAAGTTCGATTATGTATAGAAGATTTGTTTCACTGTGATGAATGTTTATTTAATTCTTCTGGTCAAAGTTCCCTAGATTATTCAACGATATCATTACTTGCAAAATTTCAATTAAATCGCGACGAGATACTTTTAAAATTAAATATGTTTGCTATTGCTCAAAATATAACCTGTACATGTCATTACAATATTTCTTTCTTTAAAGAACTAAATATGAAACTCTATGAAAATCATATTGAAGCTGCTTTATCTGAATTGTAAATTAATCTGTGTATATGTTATGCATTTTTAATAAAGAAATAGAAACTGTATATATTGTGTCAGTAGTCCTTTGTATATATTTACAACTATACATAATATTCAATTCTTATTAGTATTAATATAGTTAATACAATAAATAATTTAAAAATAAGGTGTTAATAATTTTAATAAATATCTTTTAAATAAACAAAAACTTAAATGCATATTTATTAGTTTTTATAAAACACACTAATGAAGCAAAGGTTTAACTCCAATTGCGAAAAACTTAAATATACAAACAAAGCCAAAAACATATTAATTAATTATTATTATTAGTTTTTTTGTGTAAAAGATTGTTGAAGTAAACTTTTAAACGTACCGCAACATGCAGTGAAAAATATTCAAAGTCCACAGGACATTACTCGAAACGATTCCATTGTCTTATAAGGTAAATTGAAATGTAACACGCGGAAAAAAGATCGACATATACCGGAGAATCTATGCATACTGTCCGATGAAAATAAGCCGCACAGCTAAGGAGATGCTACCAGGATGAGAGTCAAAATCCAACTGAATTCAAACAAAGTGAGAAGGTCTATAAATCTCCCGTGTTGATTAGACGGTTTTGAAGAATGGGTTTTCCCCAACACCTAAGCAGAATGGAGAAGGTCATAGGTTTTCCCTCACCTATCGCGAACATAACTCTTAATTAAGTTTCTTAATTAAAATTATGCAAATTTTATGTAAGCCTTTAAAATATCTCTTAATTAAGTTTTCTAATTAAAATTATGTAAATTTTATGCAAATCTTTCATATTTGTCATATGCTCTCCAGTTAAAGATTTAATAAACCTAACTTTTATACAACATAAATAAATTTAAAAAGTATAATCTATTCGATGACTCATCCTAAACATGTCGGCACATGAATCTACTTGAACACTAACATTTTACTGAATAAGCGATAATTACTATATGATTCACAAAGTATACAATGTTGGAAATTAAGTAAACAACACTAGTTGATGAAAATTAAGTTTCTTATAAGTAAACAGATTTTGTAGTTAATAATTAAATTTTTATTCATAATGATTGAAAAAATATTCTTAGAAGTTGTTCATTTCTTTATATAAAAATAACTTTTGATTTGAATAATATAAAAAGCAATAATATAAAATCTTATACAATAAAATGTTAGTGTTCAAGTAGATTCATGTTCAGACATGTTTAGGATGAGTCATCGTTTGATGAGTCATCGAATAGATTATACTTTTTAAATTTATTTATGTTGTATAAAAGTTAGGTTTATTAAATCTTTAACTGGAGAGCATATGACAAACATGAAAGATTTGCATAAAATTTACATAATTTTAATTAGAAAACTTAATTAAGAGATATTTTAAAGGCTTACATAAAATTTGCATAATTTTAATTAAGAAACTTAATTAAGAGTTATGTTCGCGATAGGTGAGGGAAAACCTATGACCTTCTCCATTCTGCTTAGGTGTTGGGGAAAACCCATTCTTCAAAACCGTCTAATCAACACGGGAGATTTATAGACCTTCTCACTTTGTTTGAATTCAGTTGGATTTTGACTCTCATCCTGGTAGCATCTCCTTAGCTGTGCGGCTTATTTTCATCGGACAGTATGCATAGGTTCTCCGGTATATGTCGATCTTTTTTCCGCGTGTTACATTTCAATTTACCGTATAAGACAATGGAATCGTTTCGAGTAATGTCCTGTGGACTTTGAATATTTTTCACTGCATGTTGCGGTACGTTTAAAAGTTTACTTCAACAATCATTTACACAAAAAAACTAATAATAATAATTAATTAATATGTTTTTGGCTTTGTTTGTATATATAAGTTTTTCGCAATTGGAGTTAAACCTTTGCTTCATTAGTGTGTTATATAAAAACTAATAAATATGGATTTAAGTTTTTGTTTATTTAAAAGATATTTATTAAAATTATTAACACCTTATTTTTAAATTATTTATTGTATTAGCTATATTAATACTAATAAGAATTGAATATTATGTATAGTTGTAAATATATACAAAGGACTACTGACACAATATATACAGTTTCTATTTCTTTATTAAAAATGCATAACATATACACAGATTAATTTACAATTCAGATAAAGCAGCTTCAATATGATTTTCATAGAGTTTCATACTTAGTTCTTTAAAGAAAGAAATATTGTAATGACATGTACAGGTTATATTTTGAGCAATAGCAAACATATTTAATTTTAAAAGTATCTCGTCGCGATTTAATTGAAATTTTGCAAGTAATGATATCGTTGAATAATCTAGGGAACTTTGACCAGAAGAATTAAATAAACATTCATCACAGTGAAACAAATCTTCTATACATAATCGAACTTCATGAACAATAGACTTTAAAAAGATTCTCTTAGCATTTTCTTCATTAACATGATTTAAACAAAAGGGTGTTTTGCTTAGAATTAACATAGCAAGTTGAATTGTAAATATTGCATCAATGATAGAATCAGTTATTTTAATTTTGATTTCTCTAAGTTTCAAAATTTGCTCTTTAAATAATTTAATGACATTGGGTTTTAAGTAAAATTCGCATGTGTTTAAGGTAAACATTTGTTGAAGTATACAGAAATTCTTATTAATACAAAGCATCAATAATTGGTTATTACTAATAAAACTATCACTTACTGAGTTGAAACTAAAATTTTCAATCAAATCTTGAAAATAATACCAAGTCTGAGCTGTCATTACAATACCTTGTTTAGTGTGTACCCACTCACCCGTAGGTAATTCTTTAAAATTACGAATATGAATTCTTAGTTTCAGGTTATTTTCCATTACAATTTGTAAAAATGTATTCCATTTTAAATTCCATTCAGTACAGATGGGATGTAGAGGTTGTTCTCGTACCCATTGACTTAACCAATCGTTTGGAGTAAGTTTTTCACACAAGTCCTTTGAACAGTTTTTTGTAGAAGTATCACTCGTTGTAGATACATCACAATGAGAGTTTTTTAAAGTATTCAGATCATTGAATAAAGAGTTTTTTGGTGTATCACATGCACTGGATGAAGCATCACTTAGATCAAGTCTTGGTTTCTTTAAAGGTGACATGATGGGGTTGGATATTAAATGACGAAAAGTCAGGCTGATTCTCATATCTTTAATGTTAGGGTCCGGTGCAATGCCATGGGTAAACAGTTCGTTGGTAGGCTTTAACATACCGTAGAGCGAACCATGTTCTAATGAAATCAAAGTCGATGGTGTTTTAGGCTTCTTGAATTCAATTGTTCGTTCGGCACCAAAGCTGAGGACTGCGTTGGGGAAAGTTGTATCCAATCCACTTTCGTGGTCTTTATGTTGAGGTATGTAGCTGTATCCATTGCTGTAGAGGTTTAGCAGAACATAGTTGAAGGTAGAAGCCGTCCATTTTTCCACTCGGTCCCGCAGCTCCAATATCAGACGTGTCCAAGGGTTAGCAGGCACATGGGTTCCGCTGAAGGCATAACTTAAAGTCGAATCGCCGTATCCTAGAACTTGCCTTTTAGGTTTAATACTTTTTCCATGAATTCTAAACGTTGGCGTGTAGAAAGGTAAAGTTTTTAACTCAGCAAAATACCGATCCGCTTGTTCCTTTTCAATGAAGTTTGAAACATAGTAGACATTCAGTCCGTTTTCCATAAAACTCACAGCAGACATTTCGAAGCAACCAACAAATACGAAATCAACTGGTAGAATGAGCTGTGATCGCTGATAAGCAATCTCTGATAAGATAAGAGACTCGTCACGTGACCTGACGTCACCAATCACATGACTCGTGACGTCACCATAATCACGTGACCTGATGCTGCTGATAAGAACTATCCTTATCGTTCATTTCTCTTAAGACTGTTGTTGTAGTCAGACATGTTTTCAGGTAAGTGAAACTTTAAAACATTTTTTTTTAAACCTATACCTATTGAAATATATTATTAGTGAAAGATTATTACTATTTACATAAAATATTAAACAAAAACTGAAATCTAGTAATTTTAATCTTTTAATGAAAGCATTAAATCATTAAATTACTTATTGTAAATGAATATCTATTACGATTTATTTTATTGTATACTGAAAAATTTTTTAATCATAGTATTGTTTTATATAAGTCTCTTAACCATGTGTGTGCATAAGTATAAATTTATAAGTTACTACTTTCAAAAAGTTTTACAAATCAGCATTTTCACATTACTAACTGTTTATTCATATACTGTCTTATGTATTCAATTTAACACTTATGTTGATGATTAGTTACTCAGTTTAAACTTTTACTCTGAGAAATATTATACATTGCATGGTGTATAAATATAGTTAAACAATATATAGGGAAAAAAAATTACATCTAATAGTTGTTTAATATAGCTAACGCATGCAAACCCTATTAAGCATTTTCTTATAAAGTTCATAAACATGTTGTTACAAGGATTTTGGAAGACTAAACGAATCTATGTGTAATGCTAGGTTCAAATTCGGCTTATCAATCTACCCGTTTGTAGTTTTTCTTGGTTTTCACTAAAACTGACTTCAATACAGATTAGGATTCCTTAGAAAGACTCTCATGCATTTCGCTTATAGGATCCTCGTTTTATTAATTGGTCTTAAGCCTTATGAATATCCATATGGGAATGTCTATTGTATAGTAAAACTTTTAAATATAGTATTGTTTTATATAAGGTGTGAACCTGATTATGTATAAATGAGTTATCGATTATGAAATAAATTTATCATTACTAAAATACTTATATTTAGCGGTTATGCAAATTATTCAAACTCGTCACCGATGAGTCATCCTTCACGAACTTTCTCGTAAGATGTTGTACATGAACGAACGAGGGGTGAGTCATCTTTTCCGGGAATTCCCCCTTATCTCTAGTAGATAAGGTGTTACAACTCAACGTTTCCCTTCATTCTTAGTTTGGGCGTCGTGTGAGTAGGTTGTTTTACGGTGTGTTATGTTTACCGTCCACTGCTTTGGAGTTTTAGCCGAAAATCCCGCCTGTTTTTCCGCATAATGTATTTCGGTTTTTCCGTACCTGGATTCTTTAAGTATAATAGAATATTCCAACTCATCAACCTACCCGTTGGGATTTTTTCTAGGTTTTCTCTGAAACTGACTTAAGTATAAGGCGTATATTAAAATAATATATAGTTATTATATAAAAATCTCTTACTATCCGATCATTTATAAATAGTTTAAAAAATTATTACTTAGTTTACATCTAGATAAAATAATTGCTAAAAACAATAAGATTTTTAATTTTATCCTATTAAGTACTTTTAAAACCTCTTTTTATTTTTTTTTTTTACTTTCTTCTATATGTAATATAGAGAAAGTATTGGATTCGTAAAAATTTTCGACCTCGGGTTTTTGATGGATTTACACGTTTTGAGAGCTGTAGAATACGATTTGACTATTTTTAGAAAATGTCTGTCTGTCTGTCTGTGTGTGTGTGTGTATGTGTGACAAAATTTTGTGGCAACTGTATCTCAGGAACTACTGCACAGAATTTCCTACAAATTGGTATGTAGTTGCACCTTGACATAAATTAGTGCCTATCAACTTTTGGTAAAAATTGTCTTACAGGTTGCGTTGCCATCCCGCTTTTTCTAAATTTTTATCATGGTGATATAGGGCAAAATTTTGTATAAATGTGCTTAAAGGGAATTATTTTTTAGTAATCATTATGAAATTTACAAGAATTATTTATAATAGAGATAGTCAACTGGGAAAATTTTTTTGTATGTGTAGGAGCCTCGCCACCCACCCTGGGGGGGAAGTCCACCCTCGAGGGGACTAAATTTTCAAGATGGGTATCTCTCGAAAGGTCTCATCAATACCTTTAAAACGAATGGTTGAACTATAAATCTGTGATAATTTAAAACAAAGTTATCGATTTTTTTTTACTTTTAACAAAAAAAAAAAAAAAAAAACTTTGAAAAAAAAATCGTATATATATTTTTTATTATTATTATTATTTTTTTTTTTAACGAAATTTAACCAGACTTGGTATTTAGTTGGCCCCTGACATAAACTGGGGCTGATTAGATTTGGGGATCAATCGCTCAACAGGTGGCGCTGTGATCGTATTTTTTCTAAATTTTTAACATGGCAGTATAGGACAAAATTTCGTATAAATGTACATAATGAGAGTTATTCTTAACCTGTGATTGTGAAATTAATATGAATTATTGATAATAGTAGTAGCTAATTAGGAAAAAATTTGGGGCATCGCTTTTCCCCCCTAGGGGGAAGTACCCCCCGGGGAGGGTAAATTTTCAAGATGGATATCTTTCGAAAGGTCTCGCCAATACCTTCAAAACGATTGGTTGAACTATAAATATGTGATAATTTAAAACAAAGTTATCGATTTTTTTTACTTTTAACGAAAAAAACTGAAAAAAAAATCGTTTTTATTTATTTTTAGTTTTTTATTGTTACTGCGTGAATTTGTATAGGAAAATATAGAAGAAAGTCTTGTGGTGGCCACAGCGTACTAGTTTTCTTATAAAGTTAAAGTGATTTCAAATCCATTCATTAAAATATTACTCTTATATTTTACTAAAACTTTATTTATTTAATCGATTAAATGCAAAGTTTAACACCTAATGAATTATTTAAAATTTTATATATACAGGAATAATATAAAAATGCACATTTATATGCTAGTAAAAAATAATTGTCTCATTAGAAGTTTAATCACCCATTAACTAAAAACAGGGAATTTCATTACAACTGCATGACTCACTGACCTCACGGTAAAGTTATTTTCACTTAGACATTCTGAGCAGATCTTATTGTAAAGGATAATTTCTTTCTGTGAAAGTGTCACCTAAATTCTCTCATAAGGATTATTGTTTAGTATTTTAAATCATATATTCAACTTATAAAATTTAGCAGTTATGTAAATGAGTAATTTTTATTATATCCGTATAAATAAGTTGAAAATTTTACCTTGCGATGTAATGCATATATTAAAATAATATATAGTTATTATACAAAAATCTCTCTTGCTATCTGATTACTTATAGATAGTTTTCTGTGAAAGTGTCACCTAAATTCTCTCATAAGGATTATTGTTTAGTATTTTAAATCATATATTCAACTTATAAAATTTAGCAGTTATGTAAATGAGTAATTTTTATTACTTCAATCCGTATAAATAAGTTGAAAATTTTACCTTGCGATGTAATGCATATATTAAAATAATATATAGTTATTATACAAAAATCTCTCTTGCTATCTGATTACTTATAGATAGTTTTCTGTGAAAGTGTCACCTAAATTCTCTCATAAGGATTATTGTTTAGTATTTTAAATCATATATTCAACTTATAAAATTTAGCAGTTATGTAAATGAGTAATTTTTATTACTTCAATCCGTATAAATAAGTTGAAAATTTTACCTTGCGATGTAATGCATATATTAAAATAATATATAGTTATTATACAAAAATCTCTCTTGCTATCTGATTACTTATAGATAGTTTATTACTTAGTTTTATAACTAGAGAAAATAATTACTAAAACAATAAGATTTCTGTTTTTAATTTTATCCTATTAAGTGATTTTAAAATATTTCATTAAAAATTACACTTATATTTTATTAAATATAAAAAGCGCGACTTATCGTAAAATAATTCTGTTTTGAACTCATTATTTTCTTAGCATAATTTTAAAAAACGCATTTTAACAGGTTAATTGCAAAGTTCACCTCTCAATGGATTATTTAAATAAATGATCCTTATAAACTATTTTATATTATTCTGAAAACACAGAACTCTAACGTCTTCTAAGATAAGCATGAATCATCACCCTTCTTATCTGTACGTGAGTCAACGTGTAGCGATAAACAGTTTCTCGCATTTGTGTGCAAGACTGAAGGTTGCATTTCGCTAGAGAGAAATTTCTTCAATTTTAAGTAAGTTTCATAATTTATTATTACTATTTGATAATTTAATAAACTTGATAAGTATCTCTACTCTATACGTAATATCTTAATATGTATACTCTAGTAAATTTATTTATAATAGAAATTTTATTAAAACTTTACGAACGTTATATAAGAAATTTTTATTGTTTTATTGAAGAGAGAAAAATTAATTTAAAAAATATTTTTTATTGGTATTTACTTATAAGGAATTTTTTATTGTTATACTATAAACTTTTTTTTTTGTTACACTATAAACTTTTTTGTTTATATAAAACTAAATTTTGCATAAATAAAACTACTTTCACACATGGAAAATTATTGCTTAAATGAAACCTAGAAAAGTTTCCATTTAACTTGTGTATGTTTAGAAATTATTTGAGTAAAACTAATTTTTGCAATATATAAAACTCCTTTCACAAACGAATTTTTATTGCTTAACTTACTTTTATATGTATTTATTTAAATACCGTTTAAGTGATAGGTAGGTAATAATCGTTTAAAACTCATTGTATGATATGCTTTGTGAAAAAATTATTGCATTTTCCTAATTATTCGCTGTATTGTTTTAATGATTTTAACTTAATCTTTATATGAGATAGTGTGGATTACTAATATGCATGGCTCGCCAGCGTATATAACACATGATTCATCAGCTGTAGGGGTTTTCCGTTGCAGGTGATAACTGACTCATAGAATATTCCGTATTATCAGTTTTTTAAGGAAACTGTTTATTTTCATTTAAAATGATGCATTGAATTTTTATGCAATTTATTTCGAAATGTTTAATATAAAATAACTTTTAGTAACTGATAGTTTTAAAATATAACTAATCCTTTTTATTATTATAGTTTATATCAATTATTTTATAAAAAAACTTATTTTTATTAGTTCAGGTTTAAAAGTATTTACCTGTTTCATTTAAATCATCTAAGATAGTTTAAATTATATTACAGCGTTAAACTCGAATAAATGTTAAATAATATTTGTGTAGTATCAATATAATGTTTAATTTAAATAACATATTCATGTACTTATAGCTTTTTTGCTTATAAAATTTATGTAAAGTTTTTGTGTTAGGATAAATTTATTTAATAGTAACAGCATAAAGTTTAGTTAATTATAATGTATATAAAATTTAATTGTTGATTTTAAACATTGTATGTATTTTTAAATTAATATTATTTTAGGATAGTCATTTTTATTTTATTTTTATTTTTATTTATTTTATTTTTTATTTATTTATTTTTTTTATAACTTTACTGTATATCTTTGTATGCATTTTTTTAATTAATATTATTATATGAAAGTAATTTTTTTAATTTATATTATTATATGAAAGTAATTTTTTTAATTTATATTATTATATAATAGTAATTTTTTTTTAATTAATATTATTATATGATAGTATTTTTTTTAAATTTATAACTTTACTATATATCTTTGTATGCATTTTTTAAATTAATATTATTATATGATAGTAATTTTTTTTTAAATTTATATGATAGTCATTTTTTAAAGTGCATGTGTTCAATTTTTAACGAATGTAAGTTAGAGTTTAAATAAGTGTGAAACTTATTTAGTGAGAATATAAAGTTTAATTTATATAATTTTTATTATATTTAGTTTAATTTAAATAATTTTTATTGTATTCAGTTTAATTTATAACATATAAATTATTTATACTCTTCCAATGGTAACACCCAAATTTTAATATCAAAGTCTATACCATTCACATTCAATGTTTTTAATTATATAATACTCACCAACCCTTTGTTTTATTTTGTCAACTTCCATGAAATACATAGGCAAATTTCTATTTATTCTGTAATAAATTTATAATCTCCGAATGGTAATGCGCAGATATTAAGATCAAAGTCTATACCATTCGTTAAATTCATCTACCTTTGTTTCAGCGTTCAATTTTAACGATTGTATTAATAGTATTTATAAGTTAGAGCTTAAAGAAATTTTAAAAGTGAAACTTATTTAGTGTTAACATAAAGTCATGATGTGTATAAAGTTTAGTTTAAACAACTTTATTGCTTATAATGTCGTTTTTGTTTTAAAATAACTAATTATACGTATAATTACATGATATTCATTATTAAAAAATATGTGTTTTAAATTATTTATTATTGTTTTTAAATTTATGCGTATCGTTTTTGTTATACATATAATTGTATGACATTCATTATTGAAAAATTTGTGTTTTAAATTATTTATTATTGTTTTGTTTTTAAATCTGTGTGTTAATCCACTGATCACACTTATCCTCAAAATACGAAAATTTCTAGTTAAATCTGTAAAAATTTCTAAATTTCAAGCTCTAAAATACTAAGTGTACTCATTAACCAATTAGAATGCAGTATTAGAATCATCTTGTTTCTATAAATTCTGTAAAAATTTCCAAATATAAATTTCCAATGATAACACTAAAAGTATGAACTCCTATTTAAATTCCTTATTTATTATCTTAACGAAATATATTTTTAATCTCTAAAAATGCTAAGTTTCTAAAATACTCATAAATTGTTACTGATGTTAATTAACTTCAGTCATTCATTGTTTCATTCAGTCAAAAATGTTAAGTCCCACCGGAAATTATTTATATTCTTCCAATGGCAACACCTAAATTTTAAAGTCTATACCCTGTTTTTAATTATATAGTACTCATCAACCTTTGTTTCATTTTGTCAAATTCCCTGAAATACATAGGAAAATTTCTATTTAATTCTGTAATCAATTTATAATCCCCGAATGACAACTCTTAAAAAGTTTCTATTCTTCCGGCAGCAACACCTAAATTTTAAAGTCTATACCCTGTTTTTAATTATATAGTACTCATCAACCTTTGTTTCAGTCAATCAACTTCCCTGTGCATTGTGAAAAATGCTAAGTCTCCGAAATTGTGAAAAAAAATACTAAGTCCAAAATTTATGAAAATAAATCTAATTCCTTGAAATTCCACAAAAAATACTAAGTCTCGAAATTTATGAAAATAAATCTATCTCCTCAAAATTCCCTATAGATGGCACCACCAAACTTCTCATCCCAGATGATAGTCAAAGTTTCTAATCTTCCGGTGGCAACGCTCTAAAAGTTTATATTCTTCCGGTGGCAACACCCCCTCGTCCAAGATGATGACTAAGTAGTGTAAAAAGGGGGCGTTGACCGACAGGGTATAGTCGTAGAGGTGTAAGGGTGGTGGCGCGCCACCACCCTACGCCTCAATACGCCTCTACGCCTCCACCGTGTTGGTGAACCCCCCTTTTCACACTACTCTCGGCTATTAGACAAGGTAAACTTAATACCACTATGAGACAAAGAAAAATTATTCGCAAATTTTTTAAACACGCCATGGGTTTTTAGCCCATGACAGTCCTAAGTCTGTGAAAAGTGTGAAGGGAAAATTATGCGATTATGTATAAAAAAAATTATGTAATAATATCTTAGAGGGTGCAACTCGCCCCTTTGTAGAAATGGCTAAGCGGTGCAACTCACTGCTTTGTTCGAGGTGGTAAACGGTGCAACTCACCCCTTGGTTCAGAGAGTAAGCGGTGCAACTCGCCTTTTTAGGTATTCTCCGGGTGCAACTAACCTACTCCCGCAATATTAGACTGTGAGGCGCTATCCAGAATCGCTGTAGCAGGGTGATAAAATCCGTATTCATCTAATACAAAAACTGTGGCCGTCGCTAATATAACTCTTTTATTTTCAGAAACAAAACAAGTAATCGGCGCCGACTGATTGCTTTCAGTCGATGCACCTGCTGTTTCAAGCAGACGATCGCTATTATCATAGCTTGATGGGGGGGTTGCACTCTCTTTTGATAACGGAAGTAATAAATCCTTGTCTTTATGAAGTAATGAGTGATGTCTGGAGCCACATTTACTGCATGCATACTTAGAATTGCATTTAGCTATTTTATGGAATCCGAAGCAATTTAAACAAAGATTATTCTTTCAAATAAATTCATATCTTTTTTCTGTTGTGAAATTAAGAAATATATCGCATTTATATAGCGTGTAAGAACCATTTTTGCATAATGTACAGAAGTTAGAATTATTTCCTTGCGTTTTTACAACTAAACTTCTGGGATAACTAGACTTATCATTAGTATATTTTGAGGACTTAAGCGGTAAATTTCGATGTACACTGTCTAAAACTAAACACTGTTTTTCAAGGAATTCTAGAAACTGATCAAAGTCAGGAACTTCGTTGTTCTTTAATGTAAGTTCGTAGTTTTTGCGAGTTTCCCGATCCAATTTTTGCAAAACAATGTTCAATAACATAATATTAGAAAGATTATCGCGTTCATATTTCAATACTTTTAACGCTCTTAAATTCTTTAAAATACAATCCAATAATTTTCGTAATTCTTTACCAGATTCATGAGTTATTTTCTCATAATTAATAATAGTTTTGATATGAGCATCTATTATAGCCCTTTTGTTTTCAAACCGTTGTACTAATGTTTTAAAAAGAGAATCATACGTATCGTCACTGGTTTCTACTGTTTTTGCTTCGCCTTTCAACGCAGCGCGTAAGTAAAACAATTTTTGATTTGGAGTTAATAATTTATTATCATCCATTAAATTTAGAAACTGTGTTTTAAATACACTCCATTCTTCAAATTTTCCTGAAAATACTGGTAAAGGTATCTGGGGTAAATGCATACTATGATTTGGAAAAATGTTTCTTTCAGCTCCTAACGAGCTATTATTTGAATTTATGTTACTCACATTGTCACTACAGTTAATTAATAAGGTATTGAATCTTACCTCTAATTCTTGAAATTGAGAATCTAACTCACTTAACTCTTCTTCTACTGCAGGAAACTCATCATCTTTGGCCACTTGATAATAATCCGCTTTTAAATCCTCGAATTTATTTTGAAGTTTTTCTAAAATTGCTATTCTCGATGTTATTTCTCCCTTTGTGGTTAATTCGTCATTAGGAATATTGAGTAACTTTGTGAATTGGGATTTTATGTTCCCTTTTTTTCTGTTTAATGCGGTTAAAGCCATTATTATTTTCTTTTTGAAAACGAAACTGTGCTGGTTACGCTCCGGCTCAACGGACCAAAAAATGTTAGCTCAGAGAATTAAAGCAATATAAGAACATTTCACTAAGTAAACAGTGGACTGTAATAAGAACTTGACACACTAGAGGTGATTTTAACATCACAACTACATTTATTTAAAACTTTAAAATGGGAGTTAAGAAAGCTGCCAGCCTCCCATGAGCGGAGTTACAAACTGAACTGCGCTCCGAACGAAGGAGCGAACTTTACAGAGTGCGCAGGCGCAACACATATAATAATATAAATTTAAAAAATGCATACAAAGATATACAGTAAAGTTATAAATTTAAAAAATAACTATCACATAATAATATTATTTTAAAAATGCATACAAAGATATACAGTAAAGTTATAAATTTAAAAAAAATAACTACCATATAATAATATTAATTTTAAAAATGCACACAAAGATATACAGTCAAGTTAAAAAAAATAATAATAATAAATAACTATCATATAATAATATTAATTTTAAAAAATGCATACATATGAATTTTATAAAAATAAGTAATTTATTATTGCAAAATAGATAAATAAAGTTTAACAATTTCATATAATAACTAATCTTTAAGAATATTTCATAAAAAATATAACTTGCATAATACAAGAGATCGTCATCATAATTCCTTTACTAAACCTATAACTGAATTTAAAACTATGTGAAATAATTCAACCTTCTTCAGTGAAACGCGAGTGTAGAAATGACGCACAGATCAGTAGCCTAATCAATGATCAGTAGCCTAATCAATGACTCACGCTGATTCATACATCGTTTCACAAAGTAACAATTTCGTTAAGATAATGAATTTTAATAAGGGTTCAGACTTTAAACTTTTAGTGATGGCATTGGAAGATTGTAAACTTATATTAGGAATTTATAGAAACAAGATGATTCTAATACTACATTCTAATTGGTTAATAACTACGCTTAATATTTTAGAATTTGAAATTTAGAAATTTTTACAGAATTATATAGAAATTTTCATATTTTGAGAATGAGCGTCATCGATGGATTAACACATAAATTTAAAAACAAAACAATAATAAATAATTTAAAACACATATTTTTTTTAATAATGAATATCATGCAATTATACGTATAATTAATTATTTTAAAACAAAAACGACTTTATAAGCAATAAAGTTATATAAACTAAACTTTATACATATCATGAAAGTTTTAAATCTGAACGTTATATGTTGTTACTATTAAATAAATTTAACAAAAGTTTAAAACAGTAAATGAAGTTATAAAAATTAAACTTTATATATTGTCACTATGTAAATATTATTTATGCCTTTAATTTTAAATAAATTTAACATGAAAGTTTAAATCAGTTAATAAAATTTATGTACAGTCGGTAACAAAAGTGTCCGAACACTAGCAAAAATTCCTATTTAAAAAAAGTACACTTCATAGTGTTTTGTTAAATAAATCCTGATCGAATCATGTTCTTACACTGACTAAGAACAGGATTCGTCAAGGATTTATTTAACAAAACCGTATGAAGTGTACCTTTTTTACATAGGAATTTTTTCTAGTGTTCGGACACTTTTGTTGCCGACTGCACAATAAAGTTATATAAACTAAATATAATAAGTATTTTATAAACTAAACTTTATATGAATTTCACCTTAATTATACCGATTGTACTATCAGTATTATAACTTATTCATTTTCATAACCGCTAAGAGAGAAGAGAGAAAGATAATCTTTTAATGTGGGTATTATAGTAATGATAAATTTATTTCATAATCGCTAACTCATTTATACATAATCAGGTTCACACCTTTTATAAAACAATAGTATATTCAAAAGTGTTACCAAATTTTACTACACAATAAAAACCACAATGGATATTCATTAGGGATAAGACTATGCGAGGATCCTGTAAGTAGAATGCCCTGTGCAGAAGTCTTTCTAACTTATAGTTAAGCAAGTTTTAGAGAAATCCAAGAAAAACTCCAATCGACTAGGTTGATGAGTTGGATTCGAACCCAACACTTCACCGCTTTAATCATAGAGCCGTTAACTAATCGCAAGATTAATGACTCATACAGTTGTATTGAAACTTACTGTTTTCAGTTGATGAAACTTCTAATGAAACAATTATTTTTACCACCACGTAAATGAAAATTTTTATATCATTCCTGTGTGGATAAAACTTTAAATAATTCATTACAAGTATAAACTTATACCATTAAATATTTAACTGTTCGTCCTATAAGTGGATTGCTCTGTGTGGGAGTCTTTCTATATTTAAGCGAGTTTTGCAGAAAAACAAGAAAAACTCCAAACAGATAGGTTGATAAGCTGGAATCGAACCTGGCATTAAACATAGAATCGTTTGGTCTTCCAAAATCCTTGTAAAACATGTTTATGAACTTTATAAGAAAATGCTTAATACGGTTTGAGCTTAAGATTTTGCATGCGTTAGCTATATAACAGCGAATTAAACATCTATAGTTCTAATTTTTTTTTCCACTATATATTGTTTAACTATATTTATACACCATGCATTGTATAATATTTTCCGGAGTAAAAGTTTAAACTGAGTAACTATTAATTAACATAAGTGTTAAATTGAATACATAAGACAGTATATGAATAAGCGGTTAGTAATGTGAAAATGTTGATTTGTAAAACATTTTGAATGAAGTAACTGATAAATTTATTTCATATCTTTATACTTATGCACACACACACACACACGCTTAAGAGACTTATATAAAACAACACTATGATTAAAAGTTTTACTAAATTTTCAGCATACAATAAAAAATAGTAATCAATATTCATTTACAATAAATAATTTAACGTTATTAAACCAAAAAATAATTTATTTTTTGATTCGATTTAAATAAATAATATTTATATAGGGTTGCTGGTTGATGAATGTCGTTCAATGAACACTTAAACAGAGGGTTTTCGAATTATAATTATATTGTAAATGAAATGTCGTTACACGTTTTGAATGACTATCCTCCATCATCAGGATTTGAAGGGTAGTTTCGAAAGACTATCCTATCTTATTTATAATTGTTAGATAAAAGAATAACACTCATGCTGCATTCTGATTGGTTGAATCGGGTCACATGATAAAATACTGCATTCATATAACTTTTTAGAATTATGCAGAACCTTTAATAAAACATTTTTGTATGTATTTTAGGGACTTAGCATTTTTGGAGATATTTCGGAGACATAAGTTTTGATGGAATTAAAAATCAAAGGGATTACATAGGATGGAAAACAATAACATACCGTTAGTTAACAGTTAATTTTTAACATACATTAAGGTTAGTGGAGGAGTATCATACAATCAGCTAATTAATTTAAAACAAAATATACATTTTAATAAGGGTTGTGCAATGATTGCTTCAACAAAGTGTTTGTAGATTTTAATTATAGGATAAAACGATATACGTTTCGAAAACCCTTCATCAGGTTTGGAACAGTTGTTTCGAATGACAATCTCCCTTCATCAGATAGACTTAAACTTTTATTTTGAAAATTTTTCAGAATGAAACAAAACAATAGATGATTTACACTTATTGAAACCCCAACTTATAAATAATTTGTCTTTCATTAAAAATGTAAGTCGCATGTACACTTTTAAACAATCAATAAATTTTATACTCAGTATATACATTGATTTACACTATAAATTGAAGTTTACATTCTCACTATGCATTAAATAAGTTTCACATTTAAAATTCAAGATGAATTTAATTTTTCATTCATTAAAAATTGAACACGTATACAATATTAATTTTAAAAATGACTATTATTTAATAAGTTTTGAAACAGCCAATAAATTTTATAAGCTTTTACAATTAAATATATTTAACATATTATGAAGTTTTAAATCACTCAATAAAATTTTTTATAGAGAATAAAAAGTTATACACATTATAAATATAATGAATATTATATAAACTCATTAAATAAATTTCACACTTAACATTTAAACTCTAACCAAACAATCTAAAAGTAAATTTTTATCCCTTTATACATAATCATCAACCTTTTGTTTCTATTATAAAGGGAAATATGACTCATCATGTATGAATCGTGCTTGAACATGCTTTAATTAAAGTTTCTAATCAAAGTTATAAAAAAGTAAAGCTTAGGAAACACCTATGTAATACAGTATAAATATTCATGTTTTTTAGTTAAGCAAAAAAGTCATATAATTATTCTTACAAAGTAATTATAAAATAATGAATAATTAAGTTTAAGAATTTTTTTTCTTCTATAGTATGTATATATAAATATTTAGTTAGAAAGTTTTTATTAAAATACAATAACCAAAGTTTTGTATGATATTAACTTACAGAGCACCTAAAACTTTAAATATTTAGAAACGATTTTACAGTTGGTTTTCACCGAAGCATATATAAAATCTTATTCAATTTAGTTTTTAAAACATCATAAAGATTTTAGACACACATAATTTTACATTGTTTAAATAAAAGTTTTAAAATGAAACAATATTAATGTTATAAAATAATATACATATAGAGCCAGCATGACTCATCGAGTGTGCTATTACATAAAATTATTTCGCATACGTGTAATAACATGTCTGGCTTAATGAAATACTGAATTGTCATTATTTCAGAAAAAGTTGGGACTTACCTTAAAACACGCCCTACTCCATTGGCAGACTTGTAGGAAATGAATGATACGAGACATTCTTATCTATCGAGCTCCTAGTCACGTGATCATGACGTCATCCTCTCATCATTGACGTCACCGATTGCTTATCAGCTACCACAACACGCGGGAAATGTCCTTCAGTACGCAGTGAAAAATATTCACGGACATTACACGAAACGATTCCATTGTCTTATACGGTAAATTGAAATATAACACGCGGAAAAAAGATCGACATATGCCGGAGAAACTATACATACTGCCCGATGAAAATAAGCCGCACGGCTAAAGAGATGCTAGCAGGATGAGAGTCAAATTGCAACTGAAATCCAACGATTTGACAAGGTCTATAAATCTTCCGTGTTAATTAGACTGTTTTGAAGAATGGAATGAGTCATGGTTTTTCCCCTCACTTAAGCAGAAGGGATGAGTCATAGGTTTTACCCTCACCTAACCATCTATCGCGAAGATATCTCTTAGTTAAGTTTCTTAATTAAAATTATGCAAATTTTATGTATGTCTTTCAAATATCTCTTAAGTAAGTTTTCTAATTAAAAATTATGCAAATTTTATGTAAATCTTTCAAGTTTGTCATATGCTATCCTTAATAACTAATGTGTGTGATCATTAATTTCAAAACTGAGTGATTCACTGGGTTTCCCAGAAGTGGTGAATCATAGATAGCATATGACAAACTTGAAAGATTTACATAAAATTTGCATATTTTTTAATTAGAAAACTTACTTAAGAGATATTTCAAAAACATACATAAAATTTGTATAATTTTAATTAAGAAACTTAATTAAGAGATATCTTCGCGATAGATGGTTAGGTGAGGGTAAAATCTATGACTCATCATATGGTGAAGACTTTTCATGATTTTTTCTGATATGATCCAATAACTTGTATTTCCATGCAAAGGTTTCAGCACATACATCACATGAATTCTGGGGTGGAGACTTTGAATGATTTCTTCTAATATGATCCAATAACTGGTATTTCCATGCAAAGGTTTCAGCACATACATCACATGAATGTTGAGGTGAAGATTTTCGGTGGTTCTTTCTAATATGTTTCAGTAACTCTTATTTCCATGCAAAGATTTCAGCACATACATCACATGAATGTTGAGGTGAAGATTTTCGGTGGTTCTTTCTAACATGTTTCAGTAACTCGTATTTCCATCTAAAAGTTTCACTGCATTGATTGCATTCATATTCTATAGGGATCTTTCCGTGAATTTTCGAATGTCTCTTTAAATCATCTATCCTAGCAAATGCTTTCTTACATATAACACAAAGATGTGGTTTTCGACCGCTGTGAATCTTCATATGTCTAGCCAAGTTAGATTTTTTAGAGGAAGTAGCATTACAAGTCGGGCAAGTCAACTTCATATCGTCAGAAGTAGATGAAGAGGTTTGTTGAACAGGCATTACTTCAAGTCGATCCATCTCTTGCTCCAACAGTCAGAGTATTACGCAGCAACCAAATTAAACGTCCGCACTCCACGAAAATAAGATAGCAACTGATGCATACGTATTATATTTATAAAAGCACATACATAACCTGCAAAAACAAGTGATATCTCATAAAAAACAATACTATTGTAAAAGTCACCCCGCCCAGCAAAAACTCTTACCTTTCTTAAGCAGCCAAAAAAAGGATTGATATCAAATTTCGCTGCTGCTATTGAATCCCAGGTACTCAATGCCCAGATTAATGAAGATCTGTCAATAACACTGCATGTATCTTTCTAATAAATCCTAATCTCTTTCAACATTCTTCGTTATCTGTGTTAGTTTTTTCGCTGTATTATAAAGTTATAATTTAAAGTATTTTTACAGCGGGGTGCGTAATAATATTTTAATCTTTACTAACTAAATTTTTTTTTAATTAAAACTTCTACATAGGGGACGCAACCCGCCGTAAAAATACTTTAAATTATAACTTTATAATGCAGCGAAAAAACTAACACAGATAACAAAGAATGTTGAAAGAGATTAGGATTTATTAGAAAGATGCATGCAGTGTTATTGACAGATCTTCATTAAGCTGGGCATTGAGTACCCGGGATTCAATAGCGGCGGCGAAATTTGATATCAATCCTTTTTTTAGCTGCTTAAGAAAGGTAAGAGGTTTTGCTGGGCGGGGTGACTTTTACAATAGTATTGTTTTTTATGAGATACAATGATGCGACACTAAACTTATTGTTGAGATCAAGAAAATCGTTCGCATACACGTACATGGGTATCCAAAATAAATTAAACATGTACACTAAAAAGAAGAAAAAAAATTGCATTTGGATAATATTTATTTTTTTGAAAAGAGTCCAATTTAATGACCTAAAAGTAGCGATAAAATGGATAATGATTTTGCCGGCTACCGCATATCCGTATCCATCCAGCAGACATCAGTGTTTCAGATATTTGATATCCTACAAAATCATCTGTTACATCCCCACTTTTAAATTTTAAAATTGGGTGATTTTCGCAAGGAAAAATAAAAGTAACCAAGTGCTTTTTTTTTTTTTTTTTGGTCCATTGGTGTAAAGGTGAAATTTTTTTTACAGAACCGCGCAAACGATTTTGGATATATTAGGAAAGTAATTTGATATTGCATTTCAAGTTGTGTTACGTATTTTTCATACTGTCGTAAATTTAAGTATTCTGTGTAGTGGATATATAATTTATAAACAATATACAGGGCTACACAAAATTGAGGGAATACATTTCTTATCTCTTGAATTCATCGAAGTGCTTTACTAAATTTTATTATGTTCAGAATAATTAATGATAATTACTTTTTCATATCCTACAGTAAGCAAATTAATAGAATAAAGTTCATATTTCAACGCTAATTTTTGAAGTGAAAACTTCTTTAGGCGCGTTGTGCACTTTTTGGATGAACAAAAATCATGGAACTCGCGTCATCGTCACCGACCGCTTTGAAGTGAAAACTTCTGTTGGCGCGTGGAGCAATTTTTTGGTGAACAAAAATCATGGAACTCGCGTCATCGTCACCGAACGCTTTCCATGAGCTATATGTATACTGTGTATATATGTACATAGATATACTTCCGTGCGTTATTAGTATACATTATATATATACAAAGAGTATATCTCTCTACATATATACCCATATATGTAGCGCACGGCGCAGCATGCCTCATATACATCCATACATATATATATATATATATATATATATATGGTATCGGCACATTGCTTCCACTAATGTTTGATTCCAAAACTGCCCAGTTTCCCTTTGCTGCAGACGGCGAGCGTAGAATCTTAGAGGAATGATGTGGCCGTGACGTCAGACGGATGTCACTTCCGGAGCACACATTTTCATCGATGGGAGCGGAGACGGGGCCAGCGCGAGGATGCTAAGAGCTGTTTTAAACTGCTCTGAGCATCCTCGCGATGGCCCCGGCGAAGAGCGCTGGCCGGAAAGAAGAGAGTAGACGGTTCAATTTTGAGACGTGTGGACGCATGGATTTTGATCTATGGACGACGAGAGTCCGCTGAGACGATGTTCTGTACTAGGCTGCGTACTTTTCTAAAGTGATCGAAAACAGAAGTTGTGTGTAATTCTCTTTTGACAAAAACTGTGAACTTTGACTTGCAAATGCGACTGTTCTAGTCGGCCGTTTAATACTAATTTAAACTATAATCATTGTATTTGTATAAAGTACTTTAATCTTTTATTAAATTTTAAGTGATTAATAGTAATTAAGTGAATTATTAGTTTTCTGTTTAACGCCCACACAAGTGCGCCATCCCACAAGTCAGAAGTGGATGCAACGTAAATTTTAGACGCAACGTGAATTTTGATTGGAACGTGAATTTTCGAGAAACACGAACTTTAAAAAACCCTCTCTATAAACTGAACTCTTTATTTATTTGAAAACTTTTTTTTTTTTTGAACTGTGTTTCTACAAATGAGTGCCGAATTATTTATGGTGTGCCATTCGACAGTTATGTAGAATTAAACCGAAAGTGAGAACTGTATAAGTGACAGGTCACACTTATAGAGTATTAAAATAATTAAGTACTGCTGTTTCGTTCTACAAAGTATTAAAGGATTGAACAGCGACGAATCGACTCGACGGAGATGGCTAATGAAAGTTGAGTAAAAAATTTAAAGCAACGAAGTATCAAAGTTACGTCAACTTCTATTTTTACTTCCATTACCCTACTACCGTAGGTAATGGAAGTATTGTATTCGGTCTGAAAATTCGTTATCGGGTTTTCACCTGATTTACACGTTTTAAGGTCCCCTGAATCCAAAAAAGTGGTTTTTGGCAATTGGTCAGTGTGTATATGTATGTGCAGTATCTTCTGGCTATTATAGCTCAGAAACTAATAAAGATAGAGCTTCGAAACTTTAGAATTGAAATACGTCTGGTGTACAGATAAAATTTCCAAATTTTGGTGAAAATTGAAAAACCGGAAGTGGGACATCGGAAACCGGAAGTGGGACCGTAAGTCTGTATCTCAAAAACGGCTCTAACGATTTTCTTCAAACTTGCTATATAAACACTCTATTAGATGTCCTTTCGAATGATATAGTTGGTTAGTTCAGGAAAATTGATAGGCGTCCTGTATAAATAGCTCAATTTCAGTCCTCGCAAAGGCGTTCCTTTAAGAACGGTTGTACGGATTTTTTTCAAACTCGCCATTTTAACTCACTTTTAAATATGCTTTTGTATGTAATTATTGTTTTCCTGTCAATAATTGATTTTTTGTAAAAGTTGGTATCTCAAAAACGGCTCTAACGATTTTCTCGAATTAACGAACTCTTTTATGTTTTCTGATCACATTATCTCTCAAAAATGCATATAATACGTGTAATAGTGGGTAATGGAAGTCGTGTGGCTGTTTCACACCAGATTTTTTTTTTTATTTCATGATGGTTTCATTAGAGGACATTTTTCGAATAGGTATTGCACTAGGACAAGCAAAATATGATAAAATTAAAATTCTGCATCGGTTTATTTTTGAAAATAAAGGTGATCGAAAAAACAGATGCAGAATAAAAAAATTTTCTGGATTTAATTTTGCCGTGGATGATGACGATTAAATTCAAAAACAAAAATTTATAGATGATAATTTTTCACTGAACGAGTTGATTATAATCAGTAATTTATTAAATGTTTCCTTCCACGGCATTAAAGAAGAATTAAGAGATAGGTTATTATTGAAGTTATGTAACATTGAATCACTAAAAGAAAATTCTGAGAATGATTCGGATGATAATTCTGAAAATGAATCTAGTAGCGATAGTGATGTCACGAAAATTGACTCCTCAGTGCAATGCCATAATGATAATGATAATGATGATGATGATGATGATTATAATAAAAGAAACAAATGTTACAATAATTGTGTTAATATTAAGAATTCTGGAACACATGGTGCAGCTATCTCATTTAATGATTTCGAGAACAATATCTCAAAATTTAGCGGTGAGCCGCATGAAAACATAAACTTTTGGTTTAACGAGTTCGAAGAAATAGCGGAAATGTTTAATTTGACTGAACTACAAAAAATAATTTTTTGTAAACGATCTTTGAGCGGAAACGCTCTTATTCATTAAATCTGAGAAAGCGCTACTTACTTATAAAAAATTAAAAAATGCGCTCATTGAGGAGTTTAAGGTAGAGACAAATTCCGTCTCTTTACATGAAATGTTGAGTAAAAGGAAAATAAGAGGCGATGAATCAGCTACAGAGTATTTTTTCAAAATTCGCGTGTTGAGTAAGAACGGGCATATTGATGATGCCGCTATCATGCACTATGTGATCCAAGGAATTAATGATAAATCTGAAAACAAAATAATATTATATGGGGCTAGAAACCTTCATGACTTCAAACAAAAAATTAAAATGTATGAATCTTTTAAGAAAGATAGTGAAAAAAATAAACATAGATCTGAGAAAATTGAGTATTATTCAAAACTGAAACCCATAAGGCACAATGTAGTTGAAAAATTTAGTCCTAAAATTGAAAACAAACTTTGTTATAATTGTGGTGATAAAAACCATTTGTCCAGAGACTGCCCCCATAGAGAAAAAGGTTTTAAGTGTTTTTCATGGAAACGCTTTGGGCATGAGAGCTCAGAATGTCCGGGTTTGAAACCCGAAGTTGAAGCGTTGTGCATCGGCATAAATCAAAACATGAATAAAACTATACAAACTAACAATGTAAATTTTACTGGTACCATTGATACAGGAAGTGAGGCAACACTGCTGCGTAAAAGTGCCTTTAACAAACTGAATGTTAATAAATTAAATCCTATGAGTACCACTTTGATGGGGATCGGGAAAAGTTCCGTAAAGCCGTTAGGCTCATTTGATGAAGATTTGAAAATTGATAGTTTTAAACACAAAGTTACTTTTTATGTTGTAAACAATGATGTAATACCCTACGACGTAATAATTGGAATGAATGTATTAATGCTGAGTGAGACGACAATAAATGAAAAAGGCATTTTTATGAAAAATAAATCTAATTCTCTCGAAGTAAATTTAGGAACAGTTCTTCCAGTAAATGCATATCAAAGTGAAATTGAGACGAATATTGCTATTGACGCTCCTATTGACCTTAAAAATAAAATTATTGAGAAGTCCCCAGAAATAAATGAAACATTAAATAGTGTCGAAAAGTGTAAAAATAAACCCTCTCAACCTGTTATATTGTCCAAAAAATCATTAGAATCTTCCAAAAAAGCTGCAAGTGAAAATAATGACGACGACGAGAATGACGAAAGTGATGCCGATAAGAAGATGCTTTTAAAGGACGATAATGGTGAAGATGATGACAGTGAGGAAGAGGAGGAGCCTCGACGAAGGAAACAAAGTCAGATGAATATTTTCCAAATGAGATCGCAAAATCAAGAAAAAACTTCTTCAAAGAAAGACGAAAAACGAATCCTACTTAAAAAGGTTTTACAGTTAACAGAAGAGCTGAAAGAGTTGAAGGGAAAAGTTGAAGAAAATTCCAAACTTCTTAAAGAAAGAAATTGAGTAAAAAGCCTTTGACGATATAGATTCCATTGATTGTAAAAGACAGAATATCCCAAAAGAAGAGACTGCCGGTATAGAGTTGAAGAAATTGTTCATTTCATCACTTCCATTGAAGACTACAATTAGTGAAATAGCTGCATTATTTCCCAAAGCTGTGCAAATACAGTTAGAAGTTTTCCCTGCACATAAGAGTGCTACTATAAAATTTATGACCGAACAAGATGCTGCAGAGGCTTTAGAAAGAACTAAAACTGAAAATGACCAATTAGAGGTTCTCGAGTTCGAATCCCAAGTTAACTCTAAGTCTCAGAGTAAAGATTTGCGTAAACATGACAAAGAACGATTTGTTAAAAAGAGAAAAATAAAATAAATTATAACTTGTGTAGACAACCACCAAAAACTTGTGAAATAGGCGACTAAGTTGCCATGAAATTGAAATCGAAGTACTTTTGTAATTGTAAAACAGTAAAATTGAAAGGTGGAAACACCTATGATGCAATCAAGGAGGGATGCCTTGAAGGCCTCTGTTGCACATCCACTCATTCTGAATTTCTCAAGCAGTGGATAACTTAAAAAAAAAAAAAAAAAGAAGAAGAATATCAAAATTTGTATATGCGTTGTAAATAAGTTTGTTATTGTTTTGTGTTGCTTTTGTGTTTGTTTTTCTTTTTGTATTTTTCAGTATGGCCGCCTGGAGGACCAGTCGACGCAGGATGGCCGAGTGTGGTATCGGCACATTGCTTCCACTAATGTTTGATTCCAAAACTGCCCAGTTTCCCTTTGCTGCAGACGGCGAGCGTAGAATCTTAGAGGAATGATGTGGCCGTGACGTCAGACGGATGTCACTTCCGGAGCACACATTTTCATCGATGGGAGCGGAGAGCGCTGGCCGGAAACAAGACAGTAGACGGTTGAATTTTGAGACGTGTGGACGCATGGATTTTGATCTATGGACGACGAGAGTCCGCTAAAACGATGTTCTGTACTAGGCTGCGTACTTTTCTAAAGTGATCGAAAACAGAAGTTGTGTGTAATTCTCTTTTGACAAAAACTGTGAACTTTGACTTGCAAATGCGACTGTTCTAGTCGACCGTTTAATACTAATTTAAACTATAATCATTGTAAATATTTGTATAAAGTACTTTAATCTTTTATTAAATTTTAAGTGATTAATAGTAATTAAGTGAATTATTAGTTTTCTGTTTAACGCCCACACAAGTGTGCCATCCCACATATATAGATGTATAAAATGTGTACTAATACGAGTAGTATACTGGCTACTGACATCTGTCTCTTTCTAGTTCTATACTCTATGTACAGTCGGTACCAAAAGTGTCCGAACACTAGCAAAAATTCCTATGGAAAAAAAAGTACACTTCATACGGTTTTGTTAAATAAATCCTTGTCAAATTCAGTTCTTAGTTAGTCTAACAAGGAGAGGTCACGACATGGAAAATTCAGATCGGGACGAAATTGCGCAGGATTGTTGTATACTATGAGGGTAACAACATATTAAAGCAGTAGGACCCACTATCCACAAAATTTCGAGAAAAAAGCATTTAAAGTTTCAGTAATCTTTAAATACAAGTTATTTCGCAAGTGAGTAAGCGCCTCGGTCGCGTGATCCTAAAGCGCAAATCTCCCACCCAGATGACTTAGGTTCGAGGCTACCTGCAGGACTACTTTTTTTTTCTTCTTCTTCTTCTTTAACTTTTTATGTAATCTTAACTTTTTATTTATTTTACTTTATTTTACAATTCAATTCAAATTTGAAAATTTTAATAAAAAATTATTTAATTTTCTTGAGTATAAAATAACTTTTCCTATTTTTAATATTTATAACTTAAAAATACAATAAATTTAAAATGCAATACTTAAAAATACAATAAATCATCATTTCTCTGTAATTTTTTTTTTTTTTTAGTTTAAAAAATAAAATGAAATATACCTAAAATGAAATAAAATTATTTAGATAAATAATTAGAAACAGTTTCTTTAGTTTTACCTTATTTTAAAGTTAAAATAAAACTGAAATTTATTTTTTAAGTTATATAAATTTATTGTATTTTAAAGTTATAAATATTAAATATAGAAAAAGTTATTTTATACTCAAGAAAATTAAATATTTTATTAAAATTTTCAAATTTTGAATTGATTTGTAAAATAAAGTAAAATAGATAAAAAGTTAAGATTACATAAAAGTTAAAGAAGAAAAAAAAAGTTGTCCCGCAGGTAGCCTCGAACCCAAGTCATCTGGGTGGAAGATTCGCGCTTTAAGATCACGCCACTGAGGCGCTTACTCACTTGTGAAATAACTTCTATTTAAAGATTACTGAAACTTTAAATGCTTTTTTCTCGAAATTTTGTGGGTAGTGGGTCCTACTGCTTTAATATGTTGTTACCCTCATAGTATACTACAATCCTGCGCAATTTCGTCCCGATCTGAATTTTCCATGTCATGACCTCTCCTTGTAAGAACAGGATTCGACAAAGATTTATTTAACAAAACTGTATGAAGTGTACTTTTTTTACATAGGAATTTGTGCTCGTGTTCGGACACTTTTGTTACCGACTGTACATAGTTCACAAAGTACAAGCACATGTCTTTGTACAGACTGTTATATTCTTCTTTTTACTTTCAATATAAATTTTCCAATAAATAATAAAAAAAAAGAAAATTATTTTAGTCATATTACAATATTTTTACCTAATATAAAGCTTAGTTCATTTAATTTGGGTAGCTACAAATACTGTGCCGAATCATATAATACAGATCATAAACACTTCTTTCCAAACCAAAAATAATCCGAAAATAATAATCTAATAGCTCGACGATACAATTCACAAGTTACTTAGTTTTCACTTCTATCGGCAGTCCCCATAGACTGCTTTAATTTCTTTCTTTTTTTTTTTTTTTTTTTTTTTTGCTTTAATTACGCGTATTGAGATCCCATCTGGGTTCGCAGAGTTCTGAAATATTTACGTGTGTTTTGTTATTTTGTCATCACTATTTCGGAACAGTCACTTTTTAAATAATATTATAGTATTTAAATAATCAAGAAAATTTCATTTTCGAAGTAATATAACAAGAAACAGTTAAAACATCTTGCGTCTTTTTCTGATTGCAGACCAGTGATATTATTAGACCTGTTTAAAAGGATTTACCAGGCTTTTAAATCACCTAGTATTTTGTTGAAATTTTAAAATATAATTTCAACTACTTAACACTTACTAAATTATTACGAATTAGTTAAACAAATTCACTGTATTTTGCGGACTTTTGAGAATTTAAAATATTAATCTTACTCGGTTACAATATTTTCATATTTAAATGCATAATTCTCCAAAGAACTAGAAGTAAATATTTTATAACTAATTTCGTTTATTTCTTTTTTCAGGAAAAGAGCCAGTTCAAAATTTGCCTCTAAAGTGTTTAGATAAAGAATCAATTCAAACACTGTCTCTAGAAGGTTTGTCTAAAGATATTCTGCGACAGTTTAACTCCGATGAGTATGCTGATGCCACTTTGAAATGTGGTGATAAAAGTTTTGCTGTTCATAAAATTGTACTTAGTGCAAGATCGGAAGTTTTTGCGGCGATGTTCAAACATGATATGTCTGAAAAGAACACTGGAATGGTGGACATAGTGGATTTGGAACCGAATATTCTGGAGCAGTTTTTACGATATTTATATTCTGGCAGCGTTGAACAAATGTCTGTGGAAACAGCTCTTCAGCTGTATAAAGCAGCAGATAAGTACGCTGTATTCACTTTGAAAAAAGAATGTGCTGCTTTTATTTTGGAAAACATGTCGGAAGATAATGCCTGCAAAATCCTGCTAATGGCGGATGAAGCTGGTGACGAAGAATTTTTAGAAAGCGTTGCATCTTTCGCTGCAGAAAATAAAGGATTTTTGGAATCAGCTGAGTGGAAAGATTTGGCAGTACGTTATGCAAACGTTGCTATTAAAGTGTATTTAAAGTGACATTCGATTTGTTTTGAAATACGAATGACTGAAAAATATATCCTTCAGTTTAGAAAATTTTTATGTTCTTAATATAATGTAATTTTTCAGTGCTTTACATTTTTTTTTTTTTTTTTTTTTTTTTTTTTTTGTATTAATTAAGAACTGAAATAAATTTGATAGTCATTATTATAAAATTTATTTTCGTTTTAAATTGATTCTTTTAGAAATTGACATGTTGCAAACTTATCCATCTACACGCGTGCGAGTTTAGTAGACTTTTAAAGCTTTAAATCGTTGGTTGGTTGGGTTTAACGTCACACTAGTACTGCGCAATAGGCAACTAGCGCTAGTACTGCGCAATGAGAGTACCTAAGGATAATCCGGAGACATGCTATCGCAATTTTTATCCTCAACGGAGGGGATGGCTTCCCCGCTTCGGTGACCCCCCCTCCCCCCAGAGGTTTAATTTGGATGAGAACATGAAGGACATTTCCGGCACGACACATTTTACGTGCACTAGCCAGAATTAGTGAACACGACGGTATTTGGCTCGAGTATCTAACCCCCCAACCTTCCAGTCACGAGTTCGGTGAACCACCGAATGGGCTACTGCGACCGCTAAAGCTTTAGAATACAGGTTAATGTGATTGATACGTGACATAAGTTCAAATTATCATTACCGTAATTGTATTTTTTTAAAGTAATGCAACTAATCAAGGTGTTTAAGATAATTATTATATTTAAACTGATTTTAATAAGTGTCTTTAAATAATATGAAATGTTACCTAACACAATTGTTTATATCCTTAAAATTACTCAACTCGAAATTAGACTCAAATCTCATTTTAAAACAAATACCAATCTCTCTTACTTATAGTCATATAAATGTTATATTAATTAATTAAAATTTTCCCGTTTTTATTTTTAAGTTTTTCTTGCATCATATTTTTTTTTTTTCTTTTTCCAGTATTTATCTTCATTTTAACTTTCTATTTTGATACCATATGATTTTGCAGAAGCTTTGGAGAAAGTTAAGCGCCCGGAAAACTTGTTTAACCCGCTCTTAAGCCGTGGTGGCTTCTAGTCCTTATTATTATTTCTGTTTTTCTTTGTTTGACCTTTGTCCTTGTTTCACATAGATTTCAGTTTAAGAACTGAAAACCATGCGAAACTAGAGCAAAATCCAAACATATAAGGTAGCAAAAAACAAGAATAAAGAGCAGAGACCACTACAGATTATATATACCGGGTGATCAAGTAGTCGAAACGAATTAAAGAAATTATTAAATCACGAATGAATAAAGATAAAAAGCTTCGGTACGTACCAAACTGGAGGGGAAAAGAAAATTAAAGTCAAAGTTTTTTTTTTTTTTTTTTTTTTTTTTTTTCAATGACCAAAAAAAGAATGAAAAAGATATAAAATATAGAAACTGCTTGAAGAGTATTTGTCTACCAGATGGTGTACAAGGGGCATTTCGCTCATATGTTATAGGGAAAGCAATGTGTTACCGGATGGCATTTTTCAATGTTAAAATGATGGGACTTCTCTCGGTATATTTGGGATTTCAAAAATCCCTTCAACGAAAAGTCACACAGTATATGATCGCAAGGGCTGGGAAAGTAGACGTAAGAACTGCACTTACGCTAATCTGACTTTTATTAGAAATGGTGTGTATTGTGCTCAGACTAACAAGGAAACTCTTTCAAGTGCTAATCCCCGATTTACTTGAAAAAATTACAGGAAATAGTTTACATTACACTTAATTCATTCGTAAAAATTTTAACAGCTGAATTGTAACAGAAAAGCCATAAAAAATGATTCAATTTTATGTTTTGAACTTTTCTGGGGACAAATGGGGACGCCTTTTTTTTTTTTTTAGGCATTTTTCTAAGTTTTAAAAAATTGTAGAAACTAAATTATTGATCAATAACACTTTATTTTTAGTCCTTATTTATTAGGAATGAAAAAATACATCCATAATTTTATAATTGTAGCTGTTTTTAATACTTCTCTATTATAAAGGTACTTTGATCTGGTCAGCCTACTCATCAGCTTTGTGACTCCTAGAAATACAGGCGGCAGCAAAATTATTGAACCACTAGCAATTATTCATATTTAAAGATTTGCACGTTGTTTCTTTGTTTGCTTAGTGATAACACATACACATCAGATTTGTAATGTGCACCTAATACCACAGATCATCATACAGATAGGACAGTGAAGCTAAAACGCGAACCGGAAATATAGTAGCACCACTAGTGTCAAACAGAGGAGAACTACATGTGTTAAGTCTACATGAATAGCATCTTTGTTCGAAAATTGTTTTTCTATTTCGCGAGTAGTTAGTAGCAGGTTAGTATGGGAAGTGTCTTTTTGTTCACTTTCTATTGTTTTTGAATTGACAAAATTATCCACAAAACATTCACAGCTATTCTTCTAAGAAATAAAAATTAATATTTATAATGTTTAAAAATATGCTTTCTCAAACATATTCATATTCAAGTACAAATTAAAATTACAAACTGTAATTCTGAAATAGCAGTATAAAATCATTAAATATTTGACGTTGCTTGGTTTAAATTGAAAAAACAGTTTTTATTTTATGTATATTTTCAAAGTTTGTTTTCTTAATATTTAGCACTTGCTTCTTAAAATAAATTGCTTTTGACAATCAAGTTTGTAAACAATAATAAAGTTGCCAAATGAAAACGTATGTGCAGTTTTCTTTCCTTCACTTTTTCTATCACTTTTAAATTCACAAAATCATAACATTCGCAGCTATCTTCTAAGAAATAAAACTAATTTTTATTATGTTTGAAAATAAATTTTGCCAAACACATTCGTGTTCAAGTGTACAAATTAATATAACAAACTGTAATGCTGAAATAGCAGTAGGGTATGAAATCTTAAATATTTATCATTGCTTGGTTTAAATAATACAAAAGGCTTTAAAATGAAAAAAAAATATTTATGGTTTATGTATATTTTCGAAATTTATTTGCTTAATATTTAGTACTTGCTTCTTAAAATAAATTGCTTTCGACAATCAAACGTAAACATCAATATAATGGTTAGTTGGTTGGATGTTGGGTTTAACGTTGCACTAATATTACGATATGAACATAGATACAATAAGAATAAGACGAGCGATTGCGTAAGCTGGAGAGCTCGAAAAACTTACAGCGGTTGACAATAGGGTCGTTGCAGTCAAATTTTGGTTACCGAAGAATGTACGGGAGTGTCCTATCTGTATAATAATCTGTGCCTAATACTATCTTGTTAAGTAAATATTTGTCGAGCCATGATCTTAGTCTTTATGCTTCATATAAAAAGTAAGTTGATAAAAATTAACGTTAAAAAAAAAAAAAAGAGAGAGAAAGAAAATGGGGATTTGTGCTTCAATAATTTGCTGTCGACTATAGTATTAATTTTGTTTTGTTGATTATGTTTTACGTCGCACTAGTGCTGCGCTGATGGGCAATTGGCGACGGTATGGGACTCACCCCTAGAGGTTGTTCGGAGACATGCCATCGCAATTTTGATCCTCCACGGAAGGGATGGCTCTCCCGCTTCGGTGACCGCCAGAGGTATAATTTTTGATGGGAACATGGAGGACATTGCGGTCACGACAGATTTTACGTGCACCAGCCACCATTAGTGTACACGACGGTCTTTGGCCGGCTCGAGTACCGAACCCGCAATTTTCCAATTACGAGGCCGGCGCTCTACCGACTGGGTTAAGTATTAATTTCGGAACATCCAGAAAATTGAAAACACGACACATTTTGCGCGTACTTGTCTCCATCAGTGCACACGACGGTCTTCGGACGGCTCGAGTATTGAATTCGCCCTAAGGTGGTTGTTATTGAATGTTGAGTGGATTTTATGTCGCAACAGTTCTAGACAATAGACAATTGGCGGCTGCTTGGAACTCATTTTTTGGAGTGCTCCAGAGATATGCCATCACAACTTTTATGTACGGTGGAGGGGATGCCTATCCCACTTATGAAACAATGTAACCCTCAAATGTATTAATTTCAGAGCATGGATGACATTGCGACCACAACTTATTTTACGTGTACCATCTACTTTTTAAATACACAACGATCTTACGTCGATTCGAGTATTGAACCAGCAATCTAGCAATTTTGAGCTCGGTGGTCCACAAACCAGAAAACCGCAGTCCTGGTGTTTTCATGTTACATCGAATATTTTTGTTAATTTTATGCATTCCCTGCATGAAGAATTAAATTTGAGTTGGCATGTTGCCGAAAAACGCTTAACGGGGAATCGCAGACCGTCGCCTATTGCCTATAGCGCTGCACTAGAGTGAAATAAAATCCACTCAACCACATCATTTTATGTAACTTTTCCTTGTTGCAAAGAAGGTAGTGGTATTCTAATTAATAAAGTTTCAAGCTCTCCAATTTAAGATTGTTTGATTCTTGAACCGGCCGAAACTATCATGTAAATTAATGGTGGCTGATGCACGTAAAATCAGTCGTGATCGTAATGTTGCGCAGATGGGCAATTGGCGACGGTCTGGGACACACCCCTAGAGGTGGTCCGGAGAAATGCCATCACAATTTTGATCCTCCATGGTTGGTTGGGTTTTATGTCGCACTAGTGCTGCGCAGATGGGCAACGATCCTCCACGGAAGGGATGGCTCTCCCGCTTCGTTGACCAACAGAGGTATAATTTTTGATAGGAAGATGGAGGACATTGCGGCCACGACAGATTTTATGTGCACCAGCCACCATTAGTGTACACGACGGTCTTTGGCCGGCTCGAGTACCGAACCCGCAATCTTCCAATTACGAGGCCGGCGCTCTACCGACTGGGCTACCGCGGCCCGCGTTGAACCGAGAGTTGAAGTTAAATTTGAGTACGGCTCTTAGTCTTATTCTGCTTATGTTGCGATCAGTGCCTTATTTAAGGCAGGGCATTCGGGGCACGTGCCCAGGGCCCTCACAGTGAAGGGCCCCCCAAGAAATTCCATCATACATTTAAAAAAATAGTTAAAATGAAAAATTTCAAAATTTTGCTATAATGATCGTTGTTTTTTGTTTTTCGTCAATGGATGGAGGAATTACTGCGCTATTTTATAAATCGGCGTGATGATCTTTCAAGGAAATTATCAACTCATCGGAAAAATTGCAATATTTTCGCTAAACGTAAATACAACTGCCATACTGCCGATACTGCATTTCAAACTTTTACTAAGGCTAACTATCCGAGGCACGCACAGCAATGCAGAGATACACGGGGGCGACGTACGTCGATCCGATAGACGAGCTACGGATCTTGTTCAGCCTTACTCTTACCAGCAAAATGAAAAGTGAAGTGAAGTGATTTTTAGACGGCTGAATCGGAAATAAACGGTTTGTTTTGTTTGTTGTAATATTAAAGTACGAGAAAAAGGGGCCCATTGAACATGATAAATGAGTGCCCTGGGCCTCCAAGTGAGTAAATCGGTCCCTGGTTGCGATGCTTATTTTCTATTAAAATAATAATAAAAATAATAATAGTAAAAATTGTTTTCCTTTTCTGAAATCTTTATTACAGTCCGATCAATGTTATTAGTACACAAATTAATATCTTCATAAAATGAGGTCTCAAAATTATTATCTAGAAAATGTCCTTACATTTTTATTAACCTGTAAAATTTACTTCCTGATATGAGATCCCGAATTATGTTAATTGAACAAAATTTTAGACATGAGAAATTTTTCTATCATATACAGCACTACAATCTGTTATTCATTTCCTTCTAGAATAATTTATCATCAAATTATTATTACACTTTAAAATATTAATATGATAAAATCAAATATAAAAAGTACATACATACAACCTTTTAAAATAAATTTAGGTAACTAGGTAACTATATTAAAGTTACCACTTGGATAATGCATAATTACAAAAGTTTTTCAAAAAGCTTTCCGAGGGTACCAGCGCGAAGGAAGTTATTCTCGGTCGGTCCATTTAACCATGGCTTATTTTACCTTTTCATCGAAATCACAGAAGCCCACCCGAAGTTTATCTGAAACGCCACTGAAGTTTTTTATCACTAAGTTTGTCAGTCCTTTTTATAAGAAAACAGCCTGCTCTATAGTCACTTGGAATTCAATATCATCTACACTCACAATCAGCAGAAAGCCGACACGAATTGAAGCTATTCTCATGAAACACATAGAGAGATACATCCATCGATGGAGAACCGATCCTCTTGGCTAAGATGGCAATCCGAAGTAAGGCCTGTTTGCTGGAGCACTAACTGCCTGCCGTCGAGTCAGACGACTCTTATTATCTTCAAGAGAAAGTCCTTTAATTATTAACATAAACTTCCCAAACAGAGGACCATGGAAGACTATCTGAAGTATCGCCTCTCTGCTAGAGCAACAACTGCTTTCGTTGTCACAACGATGCTTATTTTCCTAAGGAGAAAAGTCTTTGAGATTTCACAACTTCCCTAAAACTCGTAACTCCATCTGCAATTTTCTTCATAGCACTCTAATTCTACCTAATACCAACAAAACCAATTAAACAAACTTTCAGAAAGAATTCTCAGTTACTGACATTTCTACGTAATGCGTCTGTTAGCGCTCAAAAATTGAGATTCTTAATATTCAAATAACATTTTACAGGTTCCTTTTTTCAACACTAAGGGGCTCCGCTCCCTGCCAACCCCTAAGGGTAGCTTCCCTTGTTTAAGCTGGTTTTACGTATCACTAGTGCCGCGCTGTGGACAATTGGCGACGGTTCGGGACTCACCCCTAAGGATTGTTTTGAGACATGCCATCCTCTACAGGTTATGAGCATTTTACGTTGCACCAGTGCTTCAGTTAGACACCCTTGGCGTCTTGGACATTTATCGCCAAACGTGCCGGTACCCTATTTCTAGGAATATGCATCCGCAAGTCCCTACACTAAGCCTAACCTTTAGCGGTCTCAGAGACCGATGTGCCGGTATAAGGGTTAAGAAGAGGACAGACTTGGATAGTTGACATTTTTGATTTTGTTGAAATTTTAAGAAATATTTTCTTGGAGTCTTTTTTTTTTTTTTTTTTTTTTTTTTTTTTTGGGGGGGGGGGGTCAAAGATGAAGTCTTCTGGGTTTGTTTGTTTTTTTACGAAAAACATACCTGTTTACGAAAGCCAGTACTTTTTGCGTCAGAAGTAAAACATGGTATTGATAGTTATTCTGTATTCTATTGTTTCCACACTAACTATTGGGACATAAATACTTATGGTTTACTGTAGGCGCAAAGGTCAAAAATCATTCAAAATTCTAAAAAAAAAAAATGCTTTTTTTTCTTTCTTTTAACCTTCCAAATGTTTCTGAGTCAAAAGTGAACCCCAAAGATATTATATATTTCAGTAAATGCATACTGATAATAACTGCCCCAAAAGAGTAAAATTTGTGTGATTGACTTCTGGCGCTAAAAAGTATTTGACTTTGAAATTGCAAAAAACTAAAAATTGCATGACTTTGTATATCTTCCACTGCTTGCACCAGAAGTGAACAGGTATGAAACTAGTGGGGGAAAAAAAAGCCTTAAATAAAGCAGAAACAAGATGAATTCACAAACCTATGGTAACTTACTTATTTATTTATTTATTTATATTTATTTATTTTATTTATTTATTTATTTATTTTTTTGTAAAATAAGTTATTTTAATGCAGCTCTATACTCTTTGTTGTTTTGTGGCACACGCTAAATAGCTCCCATTACTTTATTTCAGTATTAATTACTATTGCATATAAAAATATAACATCGAAATTGCTTTAATTAACTGAATTTCTATCTAAATTCCTTCTTAATAATAAGAGTCCAAGTTTCACGTGGATAATGCTAAAAGTAATGTCAAAGCTACAAAAGTATGTTGAAATAATAAATAAATAAATTTTTATCCTTGGTTTGGAAGAATGAACAGAATAATGAAGGACGGATGATTTATTGTCAAAAAATGTCGTCACAATTTCATTGTCTATAACAACTTCTTCAACTTTTATGAAATGCGGCTGCATACTTTGTGTTAACATGTGTCTGACTTTACATTAAATAATTAATTTACTTCACATTAAATAATTAAGCATACAAATGCGACAAAAAGTGGTAGTTTAGGTTGGATGGTTGGGTTTTACGTTGCACTAATGCTGCGCAGATGGGCTATTGGCGACGGTCTGGGACACACCCCTAGAGGTGGTCCGGAGACATGCCATCCCAATTTTGATCCTCCACGGAAGGGATGGCTCTCCCGCTTCGGTGACCCCCAGAGGTATAATTTTTGATGGGAATATGGAGGACATTGCGGCCACGACAGATTTTACATGCACCAGCCACCAATAGTGTACACGACGGTCTTTGGCCGGCTCGAGTACCGAACCCGCAGTCTTCCAATTACGAGACCGGCGCTCTACCGACTGGGCTACCGCGGCCAGTGGCAGTTTAGGATTTCCAAAGTTTGGAATGTCTAACTTTAACCCTTATACCGAAACATCGGTCTCTGAGACCGCTAAAGGTTAGGCTTATTGTAGGGACTTGCGGATGCATATTCCTAGAACAGAGTACCGGCACGTTTGGCGATAAATGTCCAAGACGTCAAGGGTGTCTAATTGACGAACTAGTGTGACGTAAAATGTATTCAACTTGTACAGGATGACATGTCTCAGAGCAACCCTTAGGGGTGAGTCCCGAACCGTCGCCATTTATTCACAGCGTGGCACTAGTGCAGCGTAAACACCGCTCAATCAAGGGAAGCTACCCTTGGGGGTTGGCAGTGAGCAGGGGGTGGAGTTCCTTAGTGTTGAAAAGAAACCTGTAAAATGTTATTAGAATATTAGGAATCTCAATTTTTGAGCATAACAGACACATTACGTAGAAATGTCAGTAATTGAGAATTCTTTCTGAAAGTTTAAGTTCGAATGGTTTTGTTTGTATTTGGTAGAATTAGAGAGCTATGAAGAAAGTTGTGGATGGAGTTACGAGTTTCAGGGAAGTTGTGAGTTTCTAACAGAATTATGGTTTTCGGCGAGTTTTTGGTTTTCGAGTTGGATTGGAAAGTATTTTTGAAAAGGTTTTGTTGCGATGATTTATTCACTGTTATTTTTCCAGTCGTCAGATATATTTAAGTAGTAAGTTATTCAAAGCAAAGAAGTTATTTGTAGGAAGTCTTCCAGAGCCAATTCATTCACAAGCGAGTCATTGAATGGGGTTTCCTTTAGGAGTTATCTGCCCTTTGAAAGGTATATTTTATCAGTAGCTATCATTTTTACCCCTTGCGCAGTACTAATGCGACATTAAATCCAATCAACCATATGAGATACAGTGTCGCCTCTATGATACGTCATGACTGAGAAAGTAAATTTAGGGCTGCAAGAATTCATAATTTATCGCCACAAAATTTCGTCAAATACATTCAGTACTTTTTTTTCAAAAAGCGGTCTGTGAGACCAATGTTCCCGATATAGTCCAAGCGGCGGCTGCAAAAAATTGACTTGATAAGGTGTAAAGCTGATTTTTTTTCTATAGATAGAATTCATTGTTACAATGAAAATCTGATAGGGTTGCCTGGTCAAAGCCATCAAGTTTCAGAGAAACACCATCACATCCGGTCACAATTTAAACGATTTTCGAACCCCACAAGTGTGAAGATGAAACCGGTGCTAAAATGTAAAGATTAATATGCTCTTTAAAACGGCATAGGGTTGCCTGGTCAAAACCGTCAAGTTTCAGAGGTTGCCTCGATAATAGGGGTCAAATTTAAACGATTTTCGATCCCCATAAGTGTGAAGATGAAACCGGGGCTAAAATGTAGAGATTAATGTGCTCTTTAAAATGGCATAGGGTTGCCTGGTCAAAGCCGTCAAGAAATAGAGGTTGCCACGAAAATAGGGGACGTATGTTACGTTTTATTTACCCAAGTAAAAAGTGATTTACCCAAGTGTAAAGATGAAACCGGTGCTAAAATGTAGAAATTAATATGCTCTTTAAAATGGCATAATGTTACCTGGTCAAAACCGTCAAGACCCGGAGGTTGCCTCGAAAATAGGGGTCAAAATTAAACGATTTTCGAACCCCACAAGTGTAAAGATGAAACCGGTGCTAAAATGTTGAGAATAATATACTTTTTAAAATGGCATAGGGTTGCCTGGTCAAAGCCGTCAAGAAACAGCGGTTGCCACGAAAAAGGGGGGCGTATTTTACGATTTATTTACTCAAGTAAAAAATGATTTACCCAAGTGTAAAGATGAAACCGGTGCTAAAATGTAGAGAATAATATGGTGTGTAAAATGGCATAGGGTTGCCTGGTCAAAACCGTCAAGAAAAGAGGTTGCCACGAAAAGTGTGTGTGTGTGTGTGTACGGGGGGGATGAATTTTAGCGGTTTTCTTACCCTAACATATTTAAAAATGAAACCGTTTTTAAAATATAGAGACTAATATTCTCTTTAGAGTATCATAGGATTGCCAGGTGAAAATCTCGAGAAATAGTGGTTGCCTCGGTAAAAAAAAAAAAAAAAAAAAAAAAAAGGTAATTTTGAATTGTTTTTTATACAATGTGAAGAAAAAATATAAGAAGTATTTAAAAAAGAAAAAATAAATAAATAAACTGTAATGAAACTGTTCTAAAATTTACCATAAAAACAGCGAATTAATAGTAAAAATTAAAAATGTAGCATGCGGATACAGATAAGAAAATACGCCCGCAAAAGTTAACAGAAATCAAGATTATAATGCCCAAGAAACTCATAATAAAATATTCTGTTAGTATACAAAATAAATAATTAAATAAAATGAAAAAAAAAAAACTCTTATTTCAGATTTGCAGCAAGATTTACAAATTTCAATTTCATAAATTAATTCATGGTTATTAAGAAACGCGAAAAATTTATCATTTTTTTAAAAATGTTTTTCGCTTTATTTGTACCCATAATTAATTTGCAGACGGTATTATTGATTATTTTTAAACAGATATAAAAAAAAATTATTGAGAAAATTTTCTAAAATTGACAAATTTTTAATATAACAAAATCGGCACAAGCCAAAATTTTCGTATAAAATTCTACAAAGCAGCCGCATACATTTCTTCAGGGAATTTATCAATACTTTCACACAATTTAAATATTTTAAGTATTGAAAAATGGGGGAAAAAACGAGCTCGTGAGCTGAAATTAGTTTTATACAGATTAGAAAAAGAATGGTCACGCATAATAATTTAATTTTCTTTATGCTTTAAAATCTCTTACATCATTAAACAAATAAAATAAACGAATATTGAAATTCGCTTCTTTTTCTAAGCTAACCGCTATACCTTGACAGGTTTGAAGCACTAATCGTAAGCAAATTGAAAAGTGTTGTATGTTCTACATTTAGCTCGCAATTTCATCTTTTAAATATTAATCATTTCGTGTTTAACCTTTTTTAAATAGTCTTCATGTGTGTTTCACTTTGTGTTAAATACCTTTAATATTCGTTAGCTTTTTGGAGACTGACCGCTATTTCTTTACGAATTTTACCAGGCAAACATATGCCATTTTAAAATAACTTCTATGCTGTACATTCTGGAACCAGCCACACCTTTCAAATATTTATATAATTTCATCCTTATTCATTTTCTTTGTTAATGCTATTCGTACTTTTTTACACTTCGTTAAGAAATCTTCAAAACTCGCCTATTTTTTTGTGGTTGACTGCTTTACTTGACAGATTTGACCTATTTTCGAGGCAACCTCCGGGTCTTGACGGTTTTGATCAGGCAACCTTATGCCATTTTAAAGAGCATATTAATCTCTATATTTTAGCACCGGTTTCATCTTTACACTTGGGTAAATCACTTTTTACTTGGGTAAATAAATCGGGAAATACTTCCCCTATTTACGTGGCAACCTCTGTTTCTTGACGGCTTTGACCAGGCAACTCTATGCCATTTTAAAGAGCACATTAATCTCTACATTTTAGCACCGGTTTCATCTTCACACTTGTGGGGTTCGAAAATCGTTTAAATTTGACCCCTATTATCGAGGCAACCTCTGAAACTTGACGGCTTTGACCAGGCAACCCTATGCCATTTTAAAGAGGATATTAATCTCTACATTTTAGCACCGGTTTCATCTTCACACTTGTGGGGTTCGAAAATCGTTTAAATGTGACCGGAAGTGAGGGTGTTTCTCTTAAACTTGACGGCTTTGACCAGGCAACCCTATCAGATTTTCATTGTAACAATGAATTCTATCTATAGAAAAAAAATCAGCTTCACACTTTATCAAGTCAATTTTTTGCAGCCGCCGCACAGTGGGGTATTTGACGAATCTTGCTGGCCAAAATTTTTTTTTTTGTTGTTGTTGAAAACCAATTTCAATCAATTCTTTAGTCACGGAACTATTATTTTTCATGCATATTAATATTTTTATTTAAAAAAATCCTTTTTTGGAGTGCTTATTTACTGTAAAACAATAAATACTCTAAAGTAATAAATATAATATAAAATCAAATAGTACATATTATTTAAGATATAAATAAGGGCATATAAGTAATAAAAATATTCATATAAAAATGGTAATAATAAAAATAATTATTCATACATTTAATAAATAAGTAAGGAAAAATTTCATCATCACTGCATATTAAAGATCTATCATCTGTTTCTTTGTAAATGGAATTCTATATGTCATAAATGCTTGTAGAAGATTCAATCGGTAGTAACTGTCCGGAGCTTTTTTTTTTTTTTTTTTTTTTTTAAGAATTTGACTTTTTTTTGTATTGTGGATCTCATTTCAGTTAACACTCCCCATAGTAATCTATTAAGAACAAGAAAGTCTTAAAATTACAAGAAAGT
The DNA here is from genome assembly GCA_963930645.1 of Salticus scenicus. NCBI lineage: Eukaryota > Metazoa > Arthropoda > Arachnida > Araneae > Salticidae > Salticus > Salticus scenicus. The sequence goes on along the minus strand of CAWVNO010002271.1, from coordinate 340,721 downwards.
CTTAAAATTGTTTGTGCAAAGTTTTTTCCGAAATAAGCGAAAATAATTATTGCGTGCTTCAGCTCTTCCTTCAAACAATTGACTAATTGGTAATATAGCATGCTGAATTACAGTGGGGTGTGTATTATTTTGTGCATTGTAGGTGATATTGGATAAGATACCAAGGATATTCCTAACAGAGTTCTGTTGTTTTCTCTGGATATTCGGCAATTTTTTTCAGGTGAACTCTGTGGCCACTTCAAGTAATCATGCCTCTGTAAACTGAAGAAAATCCTTTATATAAATATCAGCACAAGTTTCATTTATTATAAATTACTTTTTCTTTTCAGGATAACATTTTCACACGCTGCAACACGATACATAAAGGACTTTTTTCTTTGAGTACTTCTTATGATTTTGTATTGCATAGCTGCCAAACTTTTTAATTTTTAAATCAGATTTGTCACCAATATTTTTATAAATGAATCTTTTAAGCATATTTTCGGTGATTGCATAATCTGAAAACTTTTATAAAAACTTTCTTGTATGAACTCCTTCTTAAAAATAGGAGAGTTGGCACCTATGGTATTGGTTTCTCGAAAAATTAGCCCATAATGATATGGCTTGCAATGGTGATATTTGTGTACGTTTTTACATGTGTTTTGACATTTTTTTTTCTCATTTTGAGTAAAAGTAACTTCTTTTAGTATGAAAACAGCACATCTTTTTCCAGAAGTTTCCGACTTAGATTGTTTAGTATGTGGGAGCACTTCAAAATCTGTGGAGCTACGTAGGGTAGGGATTCAGCTTTTCTTGTTTAGATCTTTCACTTCATTCACACTCTTACGTCTCTTACTGGTTTCTCAGAATGGTTTACACATCTAGGAATTTCAAATCTCCTATCCAATTCTTATTCTTTTCTATAAATATATCTTCTTAATATTGGACATTAATTCACCTGTTCTTCATTTTAAATTTAAAACGTGAGAAACTTTGATATTCTTATTTCATCTTCATAAAAAATAATGATTTGAAAAAAGTAATTTTCAATATATCTTAATTTTTTCTTTCTATTTGATGCACTTTACCACAGAGTAATGTTAAACAATTCACTGTGAGTAATTATTTTGGCATTTAATATCCCTAGATCAAAATAAAGACGTAGTACAAATAAAAAAAATAAATAAATAAAACAAAAATGTTATGTGATCGGCAATTTTTTTGTAGTTATTTTTTCTAATAGTTGCGCCAGTTTAAAAATTAGAAAAGGTGTCTCTACTCAATAGAAAAATATTTTTTTAAGAAATACAATTAATTATTCCGAATTTTTGTAAAATACAAAAGCAAAATCTAAATTTAATAAATGCATTAATTTAATTTAGCTTTAAAACATATAATACTTTACTTTATTCAGATGAAAATGCCTGAAAAATATACACATGTGATCACTTTATTAATATCTCTAAGAATTTGTTTGCAGTAAAGTTTATATAATGTAAAAATTTCGAAGCTTTATAACTAGCCACTTGAAATGCATTGAAAAAAAATTAGACCTACATTTTTTGAAAAGCCTTTATTTTAAAAAGCGGAAGAATGCGGAACTAGTTTTTACATAAATAACAAGATAAAAGTCTATATTTATTGCTAGAAAAAAAAATCATTGCAGGGAAAGGCAGGAAAATATAACTAAATCATTCGAATTTTCAAAATATAGTATAAAATTAAGAGAGAAAAAATGCATTATTTTAAATTTCCTTTTCAAGTATAAAATATATTTTTTCCTCAACTAAAATAATAAAAACTTTTACACACATACCTGCCTCGTCCCTTTTCATAGCAATTAAATTTCATACAATTCCCAAATAAAAATAATCCAGATTCAAAAAGGAAACGCTGAAGTTGGCAACTAATAAGCAAAAATCTGCTGAACGAAACATTCGAATTTCAACTGATACCGAGAATTTCCAGTTTGTTTATACGAGAAAAAAGTGGTATAATACGATTCCCCATTTATTTATCTTCATCACACATCCATATTTGTACACCTGCGTTGTAATTTTGAAATCGACATTTGGCCAGCCAGATTCGTCAAATACCCCACTGTGCGCCGCTTGGACTAAGCATGACGAAAACATGTTCCGGCCAAAGGGTTAAAAAAAATTTCCTCTTAAATTGTAAGCATAAGTGACAACTCGAAACATAATCGAGAACCGACTTCCTCATTTTCGGAAAGTAGCAGGCATCCATAAGTTTATTATATTTCTTTCTAATATCGAGATGTCCAATCACAGGGGAGTCGAAAAGTTAAAAAAGGATGAATTACGAAGCGCTTTTGTAATTACAACTCGTAATTCTTAAATAAAATGACTGGGACTAGTTCCTTAGTAAATTCAACAATAGAAACAGAATCTGAAATTTTACAGATATCTGGATTTTTTCCTAGTTCCCTAATCAACTGTTTAAGGGAGTTTAGTACTGATGTAGGAATTAAGACAATTGTAATGCAGTATAATCATTAGAAATTTACCCCTTTTGTTTACTTTCGTTTAGATTATCTTCCTTTCCATTTTCTGTAAAACTGTCTTGAGGATTAGGGATACGAGAAAGAGTATCGGCTACTACATCTTCCGATCCTGGCCGCTATTTTCAAGTTGAACTCAGCAAGTTAGAGGGCCCCTCTAATCATACGGATATGTTTCCGTTAGTTAGTTTTGTTAATTCTGTGTGATCAGTAATCAGTGCCTGATTTAAGGCAGGGCATTAGGGGCATGTCCCCTGGGCCCTTACACTGAGGGGGCCTCCAAGAAATTCCATCATACATTAAAAAAATATATATGTACTTAAAATGAAAAATTTTCAAATTTTGTTATAGTGGTCGTTGTTTTTTGTTTTTTCGTCAATGGATGGAGGTGTTACTGCACTGTTATATAAATCAGCGGTATTATCTTTCAAGGAAAGTATTATTTAATTGAAAATATTGCAATATTTTCCCTAAACGCAAATACAACTGCATCCTACTGATACTGCATTCCAAACCCTTACAGACTAACTAAATCCCATGCTCGCAGCGATAAAATGAAAAGTGGAGAGAATTTTTAGACGCGTGAATCAAAAATATGCGATTTGTTTTTTGTAATATTAAAACAAGAGGAAAAGAGCCCATTGAACATGAGTGCCCTGGGCTCCCAAGTGAGTAAATCAGTCCCTGTCAGTAATTACTTTAACTTTCAGCTCATTAAAATAAACTTTGAATTTGTTTAAAGCCCAAAGTACTATATTAGGCATTCAAGTTCAGTAACGACTAACATAGTGACACATACACAATAGGTCAAAAATTCTGACTTAAAATGTTTGTTATGCCCCACGAAGAAACATTCGTAGACTGTTCAAACGGTATACTGTAAATTGGATGATCCAGTACGGAGAAGATGCTAAGAATATTTTTTAATTTTTCAAAAGTGACCACATGAACTCGTTCTTTTTAATTTAAAAAGTGACTCACAAATGTTAGTGAAATGTGGAATAAATTTACCGTACCACGTACACATGCCCAAGAATCTAGAAAATTGTTTCGAGTTTGAAGGGGAGCGGGATGCATGCTCAAAGCCCCCAAATCGAATAGAAAGTTTATTTTACGTTTCCTTCTTTATTGAACTTTTTAAAACAAAATATCAGTATAGTGTAAAATCCGTCAGCCTAACATTAGCCAATGACGGCCTAACATTAGCCAATGACGGCCTAACATTAGCCAATGTTGTCCAATGATGGGCCAGCATATTGTTGTGCTACTGCTTTCTGAAATGTTGCTACAGCCCCTGAATAGTCTTAGGATGAAGTTTTGCTGTCATGTTTACATTTTTACTTTCACATAGACCCTTTTCCCTTTCAAATTTGATATATTATAAATACATCTTTCACAAATGCAATAACCGCGATTAATTTGGTGATACGAATACATTCGGAAAGTGCAGTTACGTAATCTTCGAGCCATCAATGAATTTTCAGAGCCATTTTGAAAAAGAAATCTTTTATTTTTACATTCTAATCAAAAGATAAAAGAAGCAAACGATTATTCTAAAATTGCCAAATTTTTATATCACACTGCAAAAGCGAAAAATAACTTATAAAATCGTTTCCATAAAGTATGAACAATCTTCTGTACATGATAGTATTACTACCATGGATAGTATAAATGTTTATAATTTATGACTATTTTAATAATATATAGATATCGTGTTTTACTTATTTTTCAAATTAAAATAAGTTTTGAATTTTGAAAATAAGTGGATTCTTAGTATTTTAGTTTGAGGAATAATAATAGATATTTTAATTTGTAGAATTTTAAAAGGTTTTTAGAACCATCATGAATACTCATACCTGCACCAGGATTTGGCTGCGATTTCAATTCCCAGATACAGGGTTCGAATCCCGGTAGAAACATGGATGTTCGTAATTGTTAAAAATTCACCTTAAGCTGTAAGGTACACCAGTGTTCGCCATATTTACCAAAGACATGATAAAATAAGTGTTTAATAACATCTACGAATTTGCATCCACCTCGGAGATTCAAAACCATAGATGTTAATTAATGGTTTAGATGCTAATTAATTTTAACATGTCTTTTGTGAGGGTGGCGAACACTAGTGTCTTTCCTTGGGTCCCAGTCTAATATTGTGAAAAAAAAAAAAAAAAAAAAAAAAAAAAGCATAACAACACTTTCCCACCACCAAAAACTCAAACTTTTAATTCTATATTTCTTAACCTTCCTAAATATGTAAGAGAATACTGTTGCCTGCTTACATTGCATAATAACCTTTTCAGACAGGTTTCTATTTTAAAGTAGTTTGACTACACACGCATAACTTTCACAATTTATGAAATAGACTTTTGATGAATTTGTCGAACAAATTTTTACATGAAGAGTGAAAAGTATCAAGAGTCAGATTTGAATCGGAGACTTTTTACGTTAACGGTTCAAACTTTCTACCAACTCAGCATTCGTGAACGAGAACTCACCTGTAAATTCCCTCATATAATAGTTTTTTTTTTTTTCTCTCTTGTTTGTTCTGCGAACATAGACCAATTATTATGATAGAAATTTATTCAATTTTAACTCCTTAATTCAACACAACGCTGTCAAAAATTTTGCTCATGTAAAAATTAATTTAGCGAATTCATCAAAAGTCTGTTGTAAAAATAGTCGAAATTATTATCCTAATTATTCATTGCCACCAAGCAGCGCTATGGAGTTAAATAAATAATTTCAGTCATTAAACTCGGTTCGTATTCCCAGAACAGAAAAATAAAATGAAAAATTTCAGTTTTCATATGAGCGAATAATGTCGTGCCGGTTGTGTTATCAACCGAGAATTTAGTTGAAAGAGACTTGGGAGATAACATGATGTTCCCAAGTTCGAATCCTGGACAAAATCGCTTTTTGTAAAATTTCATTCGATCAATCCACCAAATATCTACTCAAAATACGATTGATCTTTTCAGAAATAAGAATGTAATAAATTTGATGCATCTAGTTAAGAGAGTACAGTACCTATCCTCTCGGTCGGTCAAAGCCCGTGTTATTCTAAGGGGAAATTTGTTTATAGAATTATTTATTGTCTAATGCATTTTTTAAAATTCTGTTTTCATATTGGGAAAATTCACAAAAATAAAATTTGTATATGTTTTATACAGACTGATTTTTTAAATTTTTGAAAAATATGAAAATTTACTTAATTTCTTTTACAGGAAAAGCTTCTTTCTAAGATTTTTTAACAACAAAAGCTTCCTTCCATGCTGTAAAAGGAATTATTACTTAAATCCCTTTTACAGCAAGTAATAATTTCTTTAAATATATATTATATATATATGTGCATTTTTTTTTTTTCTGTAAATGAATTTGTTAAAAATAAAAAAAACTATTAAAAATAAAAAAATAAAAAATAAAAAAAGAATAACAAATTTATAAGTTGCGATTGTTGTGAATGTGAAAATGGAATTTATATAAATATATTTTAATGACTAATTCCGAAAGCAAATTTTCCCATAGATTAACATGAGCTTTGGTTGTTGGCGAGGAAAGCTATTAGCACCTTGTTAAAAACAAGTCTTAACAAATAATATTTGGTTCATGTATGCTGTGGCACGTATAGTATACACTGGAGGTCTGCACGGGCCGGGTTTGGGCCGAATTTTTCATTTTGTTCTCGGGCCGGGCCGGGCCGGGCCGGGCTCGGGCTCAATTGTTTTGTGTATACTCGGGCCGGGCCTGGATGAAATTTTTTCCGGACCGTGTCGGGCCGAACCTTTTTCTGGTTTTCTCGTTAATCAACGAAAAAGGAAAATAATAAAATATTTCTTCAGTCATTTATTTTACAGGCTTGTATGTTACATGAAATTTTATTTTGTTAAAAAATGTCTGTAACTTCAATTTAATTACTTATCAGTTTGTCGTTTCGCGATCTGATTTTCCGCAAATATTTTTAGCATGTCTCGAAATTAATATAATTTATTTCAAGTAATATTAAATAGTTTTCTATACAAAATAGTATGCATGGCTCTACTAGTTTTCGCACATGTTCAAATAAAAGAAATTAGATACGCTACTATGTATAAGGCTTTGTGTCCTATTATCTGTAGAGTTTAGGTGGTATGAAGGCTATAAAAATCCTTCCGCACGTAACTTTTTCTCGAAGACTTCTTTTCTCCAGTGCACTGAATGAAAGTAGCATCATTTTTAGCATGTGCAAAAGCCTTTTTTCTATTGAATATGGTAGGATTGCCATTAAAATTTTGTTTACCGGATCACATGAAAGATTCGGATACATTACGGTATATAAGAGGAAATGGTTGAACGTGCATTTTTAGTAGTAATAACCATTTTAAATACCATCCTATATTGTTTGATGAGTGCTGATATTTTCGATTTGACTTTCTGTCTGTCTTTGTGCCTTCTGTACGTCTGTAATAATGAATTTTTGTTTATATATAATTATCTTGTAAAAGTTCAGCAGTTCTGTTAAAGAAGATTCTATTGCTTCGCTATATAAAACCTCTGCAAAACACATACTAAAAATCTTTTCCACAGAAAAAACATGCATTTTTTTAATATATTTTTGAAGTGGGCTGGGCCGAGTCGGGCCTGATTTTATCGCTTTTTGTCCGGGCCGGGCCGTACACTAGCAAAAAACAAACGGGCCGGGTCGGGCCTCAAAATTCCGGCCCGTGCAGACCTTTAGTATACACCCCTTAATACATTTAGTGTAACCACGTTTCCTACGCCTACAGTGAGAATGAGTCCAAAGGCTTGGAGGGGTAATTGGAGGGAGGGGTATCTAGTAAGACAAGACGTTAGATCACGCCCATCACAAATGCTCCAACTCCTTCCTTCTTCTAGTGAGCATGCGCGGGGACTTACTCAAGTTGCTTTGCTGACCAAAATTATGAAGGTCTGATTCGTTCGCCGGTGCTACCCTCTATTAGCGATTAATTTAACTAAACATTTTCACTTTCAGAAATTTTATTTTACTTTCCCTTTTAACCTTTTTTAAAATAATAAAAATCTCAGACTCAGAATCTTTTTATTTTATATTAAATTTTATTTCCTACCAACAAAAAAAAAAAAAAAAAAAAAAAAAAAGAAAGAAAGAAGGGTTTAGAAAAAGATTCAGATAAATATTTGAAAGTGCAAGAGGCTCTTCATTTATGAAAATATTCATAGATAATTAGAGAAAAAAATCAACAATATTTTAAAATTTTAATAAAATAACAACAGAATTGTATGAGATATAATAATTCCAAATCAAGTTTAATGGTGTTTTATGATTGTGTTTATATTAATTTTTCACATCAAATACTTTGTATGAATGCTTTAAACTGATACAAATGATGTTGAAAATTGATTTTAAATTAAATTATGTATAATTTCCTATCCTTCGTAATATATTGCTTATTAATATTTTCAAATAATTTATAACATTAAGAAAAAATATATAAAATATTTCAGTTTTAAATTGCATTATATTATTATCAGTAAATTATAAAGAAAGTAAATTTGAATTACTTTAAATCCTATATATTCAACTGTAAATATTATACCATATTATGCATAACACAGAAAAATTTCATAAAAAAATTTCTAACTATATTTGAAGTATTCTCATCAATATTATATCAAAAATTTATTGGAGTACTTAAAAGTAGACATATTCAAAAACTGAGGAAATGAGAGTTAAAGTTTATCACTAACAAACATTAAGAGGTTCATTTAAACTGCTTATCCTCTTCACTTCCTCACTGTTTGAATCAGAATGTCATAAGACAGTATAAAAAAGTTTTAACATATTTCACCTATTTCAATTTTATTTTCAGTGCTAACCTCATATATAATATATAGTTAAAGAATTTGATCCCCTTTGATAAATACTACTGTTTCGAATAAATTTCAAATTTTTATCATTCGATTATATTACTTATAATTTTTCATTTAAAAATATACTGTAATAATTAGAATATATTAAACCCATGCCTTAAAGTAAATTAATGCTTTTTGCTTATTTTACTTAATTATTTATTAAACAGTGGAAGGCATGACTATGACTAGAAAAGCTATTAAAAAAAAAAAAAAAAAAAAAAAAAATTAAGACTTATATATGTAAAATATTTATAAATAATACTGACATGAAATTGAATTTCTATATAGCTAAAAGCTTCTAAATTAGATTTAATACTAATAATAATTGTAAATATTTACAGGGTAGAAGATAAACAGCTTTACTGATCCTCTTACTGTTTGTTATTGATAAAAATTAACTCTCATTTGCTCAGTTTTTAAGATACGTACTTTTAAGTACTTTGATAAATCTAATAAAATTCTTATTTAATATTAATGGGAATATCTCAAATACTTGTTAGAAAAAATCATATGTAATTTTTCTGTGTCATGCATAATATAGTATAATATTTACAGTTGAATATGTAGGATTTAAATTAATTCAAATTTACTTTCTTTATAATTTACTGATAATAATTTAATGCAATTTAAAACTGAAATATTTTATATATCTTTTCTTATTGTTATAAATTAATTGGAAATATTAATAAGCAGTATTATACGAAGGATAGGAAATTATACATAATTTAACTTAAAACAAATTTTCTACTTCATTTGTATCAATTTAAAGCTTTCATGCAAAGCATTTGATGTGAAAAAGTAATATAAACACAAACACAATCATAAAGCACTATTAAACTTGATTTTGAATTATTATATCTCACACACTTCTGCTATTTTATTAAGCTTTTTAAAATATTGTTGATTTTTATTTTATTATTATTATTATCTATAAATATTTTCATAAATGAAGAGGCTCCTACACTTTCAAATATTTATCTGAATCTTTTTCTAAACCCTACTTTCTTTCTTTCTTTCTTTTTTTTTTTTTTTTTTTTGTTGGTAGGAAATAAAATTTAATATAAAATAAAAAGATTCTGAGTCTGAGATTTTTATTATTTTAAAAAAGGTTAAAAGGGAAAGTAAAATAAAATTTCTGAAAGTGAAAATGTTTAGTTAAATTAATCGCTAATAGAGGGTAGCACCGGCGAACGAATCAGACCTTCATAATTTTGGTCAGCAAAGCAACTTGAGTAAGTCCCCGCGCATGCTCACTAGAAGAAGGAACGAGTTGGAGCATTTGTGATGGGCGCGATTTAACGTCTTCTTCTAGTAAGCATCCTGTCATTCGGTGTTCCTTTGTCGCTTATTTTCTCTCAACGACAAGAGTTTTTCTCTCCATTTTAACTAAGGACTCGTTAAGTCCGGGTTCGGTATTTGTTCAGCCTCTGCACATTTATATCTGATGTAATTTCCATCTTGTAACTTAATTTAGATCTGTGTATTTTTTATGATGAAAATGTACTCTATAAGTAGGAGCACAAATAATTTTATTTTTACACGCCAGAAATGACGCGTCTTTATCGGCTGAGTTTTACATTGCAACTAAAAAATAGCTTGAGTTACAGAAAGCGAAGAACACTAAATAGAATAGAAAAAAACAAAAATAATGAATTAAAATATGATATTATACATAGTTATAACTGGGAACATCATTATATTGATAAACAAACTGATAATAAGTAATTAGTGTCTAGAGAAAAAAAGTTCGAATGTTTATGGTTTTTCAGTCTCTAGAAAAGATTCAGTGCAGTTACTGTCAAAAGTTTCATTCGAGATATAATTGAGTCCTGTGATCGTTCAGAGTATGGCCTTGAACACTGAGTAACGTATTATTAGAATTGCACAAAAAGAGGAAAGATTCACGGAGATTAATTTGATAACTGTTTTATAAACAGTGTTAATTGGTTTTCGAGTGGGCGAGAATAATGGCAGATTGGATGATAATTTCATATGTAGTTCAACATCGCCCCTCAATCTGGCATGTTTCTCGAATTAATTTTTAGTTGGAGGTTTTCTCTATGTCGGCAAAAGTCTACTTTCGGAAGTGCCTTGGTTAAAATATCAGCAGTCATCTCTTTTGTTGGGCAGTATTCCAATTCTATGATTCCTTCGGTTTTGATGTGCTTGATGCAATGAAATCGCAAATCAATGTGTTTTGTCTTCGATTGGAATTTTTCACTTTCTATCATTTTTATTGTAGATATGTTATCTTCAAATATGATGACTGGAAGATTTTGTTTCAGTTCTAGCTCTTCTAGTAGTTTCAGAACGTGCTTCGTCTCTTGTGCGGCATTTGCAGCAGAGACAAATTCTGCTTCAGCTGATGACATTGCTATGCATGTTTGCTTCTTTGTTATCCAGTGGATGGGGCAATTTCCCAATTTGAATAAATTTCCGGAGGTGGACTTCCTGTCCTTCTTATCTCCTGCCCAGTCTGAATCAGAATACACCGTTAATATAGGTTTCTTTTCTATGCCTATTTCTAGATTTAGATTCTTTGTGGTTTTGAGATAGCGGATGACTCTTTTTACGGCCATCCAATCCATTTGTCTTGGATTTTCTATACGGCGGCTTAATATGTTAACTGAGGCAGAAATGTCCGGACGTGTAACGGTGGCAATATATAGGAGTGAACCTATCGCTTTTCGGTAATTTGTATTTGTTTTTAATAGATTCTCTTTGGTGTCTGCTCTAATGTATCCGGTATCCATTGGCGTATTCGTGGGCTTTGCGTCATTGAGGTTAAAATTTTCAATTAATTGATTAATTTTGTTAATCTGATTTAAGGCAAAGTTTCCGTTCTGTAATCTCTCAATATTTATTCCTAAATAGTAGTTTACCTCCCCAAGATCTTTTACTTCATATTCTTCATTTAATTGTGCGACAATTTTATTTATGTCTGCTTCGCTACCTGAGACCAGAAGGTCATCGACGTACAAAATTATGTAAGTGCTATTATTGTCTTTTTCAATTCTTTTGAACAAGCAGGGGTCTACTTCACTTTGTGAGAAACCCAGTTTTCCTAGCGTTTCCCCGATTTTTAGATTCCAGGCTCTAGCAGCCTCTTTCAAACCGTAAATCGCCTTGTTCAATCTACATACTTTATTTTCTTCACCTGGCTTAATGTAGCCCTCTGGCTGTGACATGTATATTTCTTCCGTAAGATTTCCATGAAGGAACGCTGTTTTAACATCTAGGTGATTTACTCTTAACCCTTTATATGCTGCATTAGCAAGGAATGCTCTTATGGTTGTGTAAGTGACTACAGGGGCGAACGTTTCATCATAATCGCTACCGAATTTTTGTGAGTATCCTTTCGCTACTAGGCGTGCTTTATATTTATCTATTTCTCCCTTTGAGTTATATTTTGCTTTAAAAGTCCATTTGCACCCTATGACTCTCTTTCCTATCGGGGGTTCTACTAATTCCCACGTTTTATTATTTTCTAAAGACATTATTTCTTCCTGAGCTGCCTTTATCCAATTTCCTTTTTCAACCTGATTCCCCATTTCTTCTATCTCTTTCCAAGATTTTGGTTCAACGATTCTTTGATTATTGACTAAATATGCGAACCTGTCAGGTGGGACCCCTTTATTCACACGCTCAGATCTTCTAGGTAGACAGGCTTGATCATCCTGATCTATTTGCTCTGTTTCCGAAATGCTATTGACATCAATTTCTACGGTATTGTTTTGTTCTTCAGTTTCTGGATCTAAGGTGCTATTTGTATGATCTATTTCGTTTGGATTTTTGTCAGTATTTGCGTTTGAATTCTGAAAACTATTCTCGAAGAATTTTACCGTTCTAGCGATCATTATGTTTCTACCTCCCGTGTATATTCGATACCCTTTTGATTGGTCATCGTATCCTACGAAAATACCTTCTACAGATTTATTGTCTAGTTTATTTCTTTTTGTCTTATCTAAATAGGCGTAGGCTTTACAACCAAATATTTTTAGATGCGCTAAGTTTGGTTTTCTTTTTGTCCAGAGTTCATATGGGGTTTTATTATTTGCTTTCGTTGGGAGTCTATTAATGAGATAATTTTCTGTATTAAGGGCTTCACCCCAAAATTTCTTTTCTAGATTTGCATCTGACAGCATACTTCTCACCATTTCTACGAGAGTTCTATTCTTACGGTCCGCAACTCCGTTTTGAGAGGGGCAATATGGTACTGTTGTTTTATGTTTTATCCCAATTTCCTTAAAAAATTCCTCAAGTTCCCTGTTTATGTATTCTCTACCGTTATCGGTACGAATTTCCTCTGGTACTTTCCCAAACTTATTTTTCGTGAACGCGACGTACTCTTTGAGTTTTGCGGTTACCTCGCTCTTTTTCGCTAGTAGGTAAATGATAGTGTACCTGGAGTAGTCATCTGTGACCGTTAGGAAATATTGTTTTCCTCCAATTGTCGGAGTAGGCATTGGACCACACACATCGCTGTGTATAAGTTGTAGTATTTTATTAGCCCTATGATGTGTTACTTTCGGGTATGGCATGTCAGTGAGTTTCGCTTTTACGCAAGTTTCACAAACATTATCATGTTTACATGTACTAATTTTTATTCCAAGAGCTAATTCTTTATTTACTATTTCCTTAATCGCGTCATAATTTTTATGACCTGTGCGCCTATGCCATAATTGAATGCAATTTTCATTGTTACATTGGTACGTAAGATTAGCATTTTCTAATTTTTCAGATTTTGGCAAATTTAGTTCATACAAATTATTTTTAAGTTTTCCTTCTAGGTATATTTTACCCTGATAATTTATTTTACACCCGTTGTCTTCAAATATTATTTTGCATCCATTCTGAGTTGCCTTCGCAACGGACAGTAGGTTCGATTCTAGGTCTGGCACGTATAATACATTTTTCAAAGTTATTTCATTTATTTCGCCTTGCGATGTTTGGGTAGTAAGTGTTATTTCTCCCGAGCCATATGATTCTAATTTTCCTCCGTTTGCTATTATTACTTCAGATTTATCTTGTTCATCTAAGTGTGTATATAACTGTTTATTATTAGTGATATGGGACGAACTCCCTGAATCAATTATCCAGGCTGTATTATTAGAATTTGTAGCCAGAAATGCCAAATTATTCTTTAAGGAGCGCGTAGACTCCTCTATTTCATCATAATTTTCCTGTCGCGGGTTTTCGTTCGTCTCATATCCCTGTGTTTCAAAACATAGTGATGTGTTGTTAAATTTGTGTTTAGGAGGATTATTTTGTTTCTTATACGTGTTACTGTTTTTATTTTTCAAATGATAACACTCTGATTTATTATGATTTCTCCTTTTACAGTAAGTGCAGAATTTATTTTCTGTTTTATAATTATGATTATAAGAATGTTTCTTATTTACTGTCGTAAGTGCTTTTGATGAGCTTTCATTTGATAATGTATTTTCGCGCCTGCGATTGTATTCATCTTTTAATTTATTAGTGACAAATTCAATAGATAATTCTGATTCAGGCCGAGCTTCGAGAGCTGTGATAAGTGTTTCAAAACTGGGTGGCAAAGAACATAAAAACAACGCAACCACATGCGATTCTTTAATTTCTTCACCTATGGCTTTTAATTTGTCAACGATCTCTAAAATCCTTGTTATGTGATTATGAATATTGCCTTTCTCCTCCAATTTTGAACTGTATAGCTTTCGCAATAAATACAGTTTGGAAGATAGATTTTTTCTTTCATGTATTGCCTTCAGGGTATTCCATGTCTCGCTTGCAGTTGATAAATTTTTCACATAAATGATCTGAGAATCATCTATAAATAAGTTAATAAGAGCTCTAGCTTTATTGTCCTTTTTCGTCCATTCTGTCGTTATAGGGTTAGGGGGCTCTTCCGTTATAGTGTCATATAAATCTTCTTTAATAAGGAGCATTTTTAATTTAAAGCTCCATGTTGAATAATTGTTTTGGTTCAGTTTTTCTACAATCTGACTTTCTTTGAGATAAGTCATTTTTTCATTTATTTATTTGAGTTTGTAATTTTAGTTATTACAGTTATTGCATTAATATATTCGGTTAATATATAACTTAGTTAATATATAACACTTGAATGAGTTCTTTAGAGTATCTACAGGAGTGGGTGATTAATCTATCATGCATGTTCAGATTTATTTATTTATATAGAGGAGCACATATCAGAGCTCATAATCTTGTTATAAAATGTACGAAATTAAATAGTAATTTCATGCACTGAATTTCTTTTGTTTTATATTGTTATAAAACAGCAAATAGATATTTATATATGTATGTATTATTATGCATGAAAACTACAGATCAGGTAAGTAAGATAAGTATCGCTTACCTTGCATTCAGTTCAGAATTAATTGGTCACTCCACTCCTCTTGATTAAATATGCATCTCGTTAATTTGTTAATTTTCAAAATATCCTTTTGTTCAGCCTCTGCACATTTATATCTGATGTAATTTCCATCTTGTAACTTAATTTAGATCTGTGTATTTTTTATGATGAAAATGTACTCTATAAGTAGGAGCACAAATAATTTTATTTTTACACGCCAGAAATGACGCGTCTTTATCGGCTGAGTTTTACATTGCAACTAAAAAATAGCTTGAGTTACAGAAAGCGAAGAACACTAAATAGAATAGAAAAAAACAAAAATAATGAATTAAAATATGATATTATACATAGTTATAACTGGGAACATCATTATATTGATAAACAAACTGATAATAAGTAATTAGTGTCTAGAGAAAAAAAGTTCGAATGTTTATGGTTTTTCAGTCTCTAGAAAAGATTCAGTGCAGTTACTGTCAAAAGTTTCATTCGAGATATAATTGAGTCCTGTGATCGTTCAGAGTATGGCCTTGAACACTGAGTAACGTATTATTAGAATTGCACAAAAAGAGGAAAGATTCACGGAGATTAATTTGATAACTGTTTTATAAACAGTGTTAATTGGTTTTCGAGTGGGCGAGAATAATGGCAGATTGGATGATAATTTCATATGTAGTTCAACAGGTATCTAGTAAACATCTTGTCATTCGGTGTTCCTTTATTGCTAATTTTCTCTCAACGACAAGAGTTTTCTCCCGATTTTGACAAAGGACTCATTGAGTCCGGGTTGGGTATCTAGTAAACATCCTGTCATTCAGTGTTCCTTTATCGCTATTTTCTCTCAACGACAAGAGTTTTCTCCCCATTTTAACAAAGGACTCCTTGAGTCCGCGCTTACGCAGAGGCTTCAGTGGTCACGAGAAATGTGGTAAAAGAATATTTCTAGATTCATGTTTGAATTGTCAAGTCCAAAGCAAGCGAGACAAGTGTGAACTTGAATTCTTGATCTCGGCTAGCATTTAATTTACAGGCTTGAAATATCAAACTCAATGCAAGTTTCTTGACTTGTTTAATCCTGATTAAAGATAGTACTAGCTGGAACCCGTCGAATTCGACGATCATTTTATTGACCGTAATGTTTCAAAAAACATCGCATCATTATTTAAATGTATTTCAAGTTAAAACATCTAATATAATTTACGACATTTCACTTAAAAAAAAAAAGAAAGTCAGAAAAATGCTTATAAATAGAAATACTATATATGACACCACTTTCAACAAAGTACAGTCAATGTGACGTCAAACTGACTTCAAATAAACAGTTGCTATCTTTTATTTTCTATTTCGTTTAATACTAAGACTACATGTTAGCTGACCCGTCCGGCGTTTCCCGGGCCCATGGTAATAACCTTAAATGAACCTGAAATTTGTATGGTTTTACATCTTTAACTCAATTTTGTTTGAATTTCTATTTTTAAATAAAAGCATCGTGAAAAAATAATCAGCTGTAACCAAAAAAATTACCTCGAACCGAACGAAACTCTGCCTCGTGACCTTGGTGCCTTCGGTAGCGCATACGCCGGCCGCTAATAACATAAAAATATTTCCAAAAATTAACATGGAACCCAACGAACCTGCTCGGTGTTGCCCGGACCCATGATACCTTAAATGAACCTTAAATTTGTATGATTTTATATCTTTAACTCGATTTTGTTCGAATTTCTATTTTTAAATAAAAGCATCACAAAAAAAAAAAAAAAAAAAAAAAAAAAAAAAAACCCTCAAACAGAACGGAACTCGGGCTCGTGACCCGGTGCCTGCGGCAGCGTATATACAGGCCGCTAATAACAAGAAAAATTTCTCAAAAATTAACCTTGAACCGAGCGAACCTCTGACTCGTGTTACCTCTGCCTGTGACTGCTGCACTGTATAGCAGGCATGTATGCTACACACGTGTTGCAAATTCTATTTTCCTCCACCAGGGAGTGCAGTATGTTGTATACGAACATCACCAATCGCCTTGAATTTCTAAGACTTTTCAAATAAGGTGTCACTAGTGGTGTCAACTGCAAAATCCTTTAGTTGCCCTTTCCACCGCCATGGGGCACAGCGTGTTCTATACGAACAACACCAACGGTAAGGAAATACCAAGACCTTTAAAATAAGGTGTAACATGATAGGGTTGACTGCAAAATCACCTAGTTCCATTTTTAACCACCAGGGGGTGCAGTATATTGTGTACGAACATCCCCAATCATCATGAAATTTCAAGACCTCTATCACCAATCGTCTTGGATTTCCAAGACCTTTCAAATAAGGTGTCACATGGTGGTGTCAACTGCAAAATACTTTAGTTGCACTTTCCACCGCCAGGGGGCGCAGTGTGTTCTGTACGAACATCACCAACGGTCAGGAAATACCAAGACCTTTAAAATAAGATATAACATGAAAGGTTCTACTACAAAATCACCTAGTTCCATTTTTCACCACCAGGGGTCGCACTATATTGTATACAAACATCCCCAATCAACATAAAATTTCAAGACCTCTATCACCAATCGCCTTGGATTTGCAAGATCTTTTAAATAAGGTGTCACATGGTGGTGTCAGCTGCAAAATCCTTTAGTTGCACTTTCCACCGCCAGGGGGCGCAGTGTGTTCTGTACGAACATCACCAACGGTCAGGAAATACCAAGACCTTTAAAATATGATGTAACATGATAGGTTCTGCAGCAAAATCACCTAGTTCCATTTTTCCCCACCAGGGGTCGCACTATATTGTATGCAAACATCACCAACGGTCAGGAAATACCGAGACCTTTAAAATAAGATATAACATGATAGGGTCTACTACAAAATCACCTAGTTCCATTTTTCCTCACCAGGGGCGCACTATATTGTATACAAATATCCCCAATCAACATGAAATTTCAAGACCTCTATCACCAATCGCCTTGGATTTCCAAGACCTTTTAAATAAGGTGTCACATGGTGGTGTCAGCTGCAAAATCCTTTAGTTGCACTTTCCACCGCCAGGGGGCGCAGTGTGTTCTGTACGAACATCACCAACGGTCAGGAAATACCAAGACCTTTAAAATAAGATGTAACGTGATAGGGTCTGCAGCAAAATCACCTAGTTCCATTTTTCACCACCAGGGGTCGCACTATATTGTACGCAAACATCCCCAGTCGACATGAAATTTTAAGACCTTTAAAATGAGGTGCTACATGCGTGGGTCTAGAACGGATTTCCCTCAAACTAATTTCCCCCTTGCCCCCCCCCCCCCCTTCCAAATCTACTTTCCCCCTTTTCCCTACTTTAAAATCGAAAACCAAATTTGCTGAAAGTGATTTTTTAGTATTCGACTCTAGTACCCATATGTACAATTTCTTCACCGTTCGACGTTTTTTTATTTTTCTCTTCTCATAGCACATCTACAGACCAAGACCTTTTTTTAGACACGGGGGGGGGAAACCATTCGACTTTTTTTTTTTTTTCTCTTTTCATAGCACATCTACAGACCAAGACCTTTTTTTAGACACCTCAACCAAATTTTTACACCAAGTAGTTCTCCCAATATAGTGGAGACAGACAAAAGCATATTTCAGATTAATATATAGATAATGCAAGCTTTCTATGCTGTCTAGGCCACGGCCTTTGGAAGAAGTACAAACCACCTGTTATGAGTTCTACAGGCATAATTCCTTACTAAACTTTTCACTTCAGTTCCTCTCCGAGATATAAATTTGTTTAAACTTCGGATAGCTATGAAATGTTAGAAAAACCGTGCGGAATAATTGCACATTTTTTTCTGTATCTTTATATTTTATTTTTTTATTTGAAAGTTCTAAATTAAAACACTGCACACATTTAAAGGAGAAAAAAAGATACTTTTTTTCTTTTTTATGTTTTATAAATTAAATTAATTGGTTTAGTAAATTGTGAAATAAATTTTTCTTAAGTAAACTTTTTTTTTTTTTTTTTTTTTTAAATCACTTTCAAGGAAAACACATCTTTCTTATTTGCCTGTAATATGTTTCAAATTGTACGAAAAATCTTTCAAAGATTCTTAGTGAAGTAAGAGACCGTCGATAATTGCCCATTACGCAGCACTAGTGCGACGTAAACCGAACCACCCAACTTACAAAGTGAAATAAGAATCGTTTACTTCCGGTATACGTCTTGATTGTTGACGAAACGCTGTGCGTTAGCGCATGCGTAATTGAAGCAAAACTAAAACATTGTCTTCTTAATCTTATCTCACATTCTCACTTTCTGTTATCTTGAGAAGCGAAGGAACGTTTGAAGCGTACTAAACTACTTGCCAAAAATAAGCATTACGGAATTCCGCATTTTGATAACAAATTTAAAGATTCAAAGATTCCCATAAATACATCTTCTTTTGTAGAGTTCTGGATGCTTATGGAACACCTCACAGTTGAAGCAAATTGTGTTATATGGAGAAATATTCTGCTGCCTCATCCAGACAGAAATCGATCAAGTCCAGATTTTTGTTTTAATGGATTGAACTGTCATTTTGACGTAAGTTGTCAGTGGAATAGTTATACGTGTGAGGAAAAATGGCGTTTCAGTGCATACCTTGGTTCAAATATTAGGGAAACATTATATTTATGGAGGGCGACGGATAAAAGTTATGAACACATTTCCAGTAAGGAAATTACACGATCATCATCTTCATCTTATATAATAAGTGAAGATACAATAACAGCGCTATTTCTTTTACAGCCACAAAATTTGAGTGAGAAAATATTGATCAAGGCATCAGAAATAGGTAAGAATTTTTCTTTGATTAATTAACAATTATTTCACCGGAGTAATGTTATGAAAACAGAACAGATAATTTATACAGATATATAACATATTTGTGTCACTGATTAAGGCCCAAAGGTTTAAATTTTAATTGAAAAAAGGAAAAAATATTGTAAAAGTTATAAAAAAAAAAAAAGTTTTTTTATTTATTATGTATATATATATTTTTTCTTTTTAATGAACATTAAAAAGTTAAAACATAATATGTACTTGGTACAATGTATGGAGACGACTGAAGTTCATTGAATATAATTCGATACTAATGTTACTTTGTAATTCAAGAAATCAGATATAGGGGAGACCGGGTCACAGTGCACCACTTTTACTCTCTTATTTATTTATTTATTTATTTATTTATTTTTTCGCAAAAAACAGAAAAGCAATGTACTTGAATAAAATAGGAAACAATATCTAAGCCCTTCTTAACATGTCTTAATTTTTTTTATAACAATATTTCTAATATATTATGA
Source organism: Salticus scenicus (assembly GCA_963930645.1). Lineage (NCBI taxonomy): Eukaryota > Metazoa > Arthropoda > Arachnida > Araneae > Salticidae > Salticus > Salticus scenicus. Next base: position 320,682 of record CAWVNO010002271.1, on the reverse strand, counting down.
ATTAAAAAATAAAGTGTGAGCACTCATAAAGTGAAGTTAATTATTAATTAGTAGTTTAATATAATTAGGTGTATTACAACTAATATGCTAAATAACATATTGTATATGTAACATTGCAATGCAAATGTATTCAAACAAAAGCCCAGAAAAACCCAAGTGGGTTGGGTTTTTCTAGAAAAACCCGGGTTTTTGCCAACCCTGATTGTTGTGAGAAATTTCATTCTGTTTATTATTGTTATTCTTTTTAAGTCGCTCTAATAGTACAGTCAAATTAGACCAAAAAACAACAAATAAGGGAAAAAATTTATAAAGTTTTGAAACTTTGGAATAACATTCCTGGGGGCTCTAGTAATGCAAAACAAAAAAGTTCCCCCTTCCTGGGGGGGAGCTTCCCCCCCTTTCCCCTCTAGACCATATAGCTCTTTCATATTAGGAAAAACAGATATAATAATTTATAAACGCTTGAAATTTTAGGATAACATTCATGAAAATCTAGTAATGGACAAGAAATTTTTTTTCCCACCCTGTGGGTACGCTACCCCCCCCCCCCTTTCCCCCCAAAATTGTTTAGCTCCTTCTTTTTTTCTCTTTTTTTTTTAATGAGGGACTATAAAAGGATTATATTACAGGAATAAATATTTATAAAGTTATAAAATTTTGAATTAATACTCTTGAGAGTTCCCCCTCCCCCCCTCAAAAAAAAAAAAAAAAAAGTGTAAGCTCTTTCAGATAAAAAAAAAAAAAAAAAAAAAAAAAAAGAGGAAATTATTTATAAACATTTGAAACTTTGAAACATTGAGATAACACTCATGATTAGACTATTATTAAAAAAAAAGTCATCCCCCTTCCCTGAATAAGCACCTCCCACCCACCACCCTTTTCTCCCCAAAACATACAGTTCCTTTAAATTATAAAAAAATCTGATGTGGGCACCACATGACTTCCTTATACACTTTTAGAAATATACATAATGTTAAAAAACATTGACATTGGACCCGAAACAGTTGGCTAAAAATATTTAAAAAAAATGAATTATCACCGTGTTCTGAGCTTTTCTGAAAGTTAGCTAAAAACAGATTATTTGTACTGGTAACGCTGACGAAGGCAGCAGGGACCCGAAAAAATTGGCTAAAAGTATTAAAAAAAGGAATTTTACCATGTTCTGAACTATTCTGAAAGTTTCAAATGTCTACCTAGTCGGGAAGTTAGTTAAATAATTTTTTTGTTGGACCATATAAACGCTGCCGAAGGCAGCAGGGACCTGAAACAGTTGGCTAAAAGTATTAAAAAGATGCATATTCACCGTGTTCTGAACTATTCTGAATGTTTCAAATGTCTAGCTAGTCGGGAAGTTAGTTAAATAAATTTTCTGTTGAACCATGTAAACGCTGCCGAAGGCAGCAGTGATCCGAAACAATTGGCCAAAAATATTTTAAAAATGCATTGTCACCGTATTTTGAGCTTTTCCGGAAGTTTTAAATGTCTAGCTAGTCGGGAAGTTAGTTACAAATCGATTCCAAGATTTGAACTGGTAACGCTGCCGAAGGCAGCAGGGACCCTATACAGTTGGCTAAAAGTATTTAATAAATGCATTTTCACCGTGTTCTGATCTAATCTGAAAGTTTCAAATGTCTAGCTAGTCGGGAAGTTAGTTAAATAAATTTTCTGTTGAATCGCATAAACGCTGCTGAAGGCAGCAGTATCGGAAACAGTTGGCTAAAAATATTTAAAAAATGCATTGTCAACGTGTTCTGAGCTTTTCTGAAAGTGTCAAATGTCTAGCTAATCGGAAAGTCAGTTAAATTGCAAGATTTGTCTAAACCGTTTTTGAGTTATTACCGTTTTTTGATACATTATGGCCAAATTTTTGTCATTATGAACCTAATTTTCCTAAATATCTCCAAAACGGAGAATCATAGAAAGTCCAAAAAGGGAGGTGCACAACTAGATGTTATAACAAACCTATGTACCAATTCGCAACTTTCTACGTCCAACCGTTTTTGAGTTATGCGACATACCCACACACAGACACACACACACACATACAGACGTCACGAAAAATCGTGTAAAATCCCTTATATCTCTAAAACGAGAGCTCGTGTTAAGATGACACTTGCAGGTGTGCAACTAGACATCATGAAAGTCACACGTATAAATTAGCAACATTCAGCGATCATTCGTTTTTGAGCAATGTGAAATACAAAATCCATTTCGCAAATCGGGATTACTATACTTCCTTATACTTTGTATAAGGAAGTAAAAAATGAAACTCTAAAGGATTAAAGGAATTTATATTACAGAGGTACATATTTATAATGTTCTGAAATTTTTAAATAGTGCTCTCGAGAGCTCTAGTAATGTAAAAACGAAAATTCCACACCCCTCTTCATCTGTGGGCGGAGGATACCTCTTTTCCTCCCGAATTTGCACAACTTTTTCAGATTAAGAAAAACCGAGAAAATAATTTACAATGTTTTAAAATTTTAGGATAGCACTTATGAATTGACTAGCAATGGAAAGTAGAATAGGTCTCCCTACTTGGGGGGGGGGGGGGGGAGCTCCCCTCCTTTTCCTCAAAATCCCGTTTACCTCTTTTCTATCTAAGGAAATCCAACCATGACTTTTCATTTTTTCATTTTTTACACAAAATCGTTAAGTTTACTGTTGGTATAAATGGGTCCGCAGAGTGAAAAGCAGAGTCTTTTGAACAATCACAACATTTAATAATATATAGAAAAGTAGAATAACATAATGCGGGCATTTCTTGCCGCTCGCTTAGCAAAGCTTTCTCGTACAGACTCATATAAACATCTCTCTCTCAGAGAGCGAAGATGCGCCGTTGATTACGTAATACAGTTACGTCACATCTGACGTCATGACAGGTGTCAGCTAGTTAACAGATGATATGAGGAAACATGCATTGAAATCCTTCATTTCCCCCTTATTCAATAAATGTTTCGAAAATAAAACATATTTATGCATTATAATAGCATATTAAAAATTACAGAAAATTATTTTTATGCAAGAGTTACTTAAAATAAGAAAAGTGTTAGTAAAGAAATAGAATTATAAGCAAATAATTATGGTTAATATAATAAAATAAAATACGTAAAATTTAAGCAGTTAATTTCTTAATGAAAACACAGTTTAAATATATATATTTTTAAGTTCTTCAGTCCTGAGTATTAAGTCCTATCATATCACAACATTTTTCATGTTTATATGCATTTAAACTTTTTGTTAAAATATCTGCAGGTTGTTCATCTGATGAAATATATTTAATGTCAATTAGTTTATTATTGTAAACTTCTCGCACAAAATGATGACGAATGTCAATGTGCTTAGATCGATTGTGATGAACAGGATTTTTTACTAATCTCAGTGCAGATTGATTGTCGCACATGATCTCAGTCGGACTTGATACAATTTCAGGATCCAATTCTTTTAAGAAATTTCTAACATGAATTGTCTCTTTTGCGGATTCAGACAGAGACATATATTCAGATTCTGTTGTGGATAGAGCAACGGTTCGCTGCTTTCTAGATTCCCAAGAAATAGGTCCACCGGCATATTTAAAGACGTATCCTGTATATGATTTTCTATCATTTATATCGGATGCCCAATCGGCATCAACAAATGCTGTCAATGGTTTATCGTCTCTGTAATAAACAATTCCTAAATTTCTAGTGCCATTGAGATACCTTAGTATTCTTTTAGCAGCTATCCAGTGAGGTTTTCCTGGATTGTTATTAAACTGACTTAAATAATTTACAGCATGGGTGATATCTGGTCTGGTAGCAACCGACAGATACATAAGAGAACCAATTAATTGTCTATAAGGAATTTTTGACATATATGATTTCTCTTCTTCTGTATTTGGACACATTTGTTTAGTTAATTTTACACTGTTATCTAAAGGTGTATTTACCACTCTAGAATCTTCCATATTAAATTTATTTAATAAATCTTCAATGTATTTCTTTTGTGTTATAGTGATGCTGTCCCTATCTTGATTAAATTCAATGCCTAAGCAATAATGCAGAAGACCCATATCTTTCATTTTGAAAGATTCTGCTAATTTATTTCTTATATCAAAATAGTGCTCTTCACTTTTAGTGAGACAAATTAAATCGTCGACATAGACGATTATAATAGCATCAAAAGGATATTTTGAGTAATAGACACATTTGTCGGAATTCAAAGGGTTAAATTTCATTTTTCTCAATTTCTCATCTAATTTCTTAAACCACTGTCTTCCTGACTGAAGTCCATACAAAGACTTCTTTAATAAACACACTTTATTTTCATGTATATCATTTTCAAAAAATTCAGGAAGCTCCATATAAATTTCTTCATGTAACATTCCGTTAACATATGCCATAATGAAATCTAACTGGTATGCTGTGAAACCATTCTGGATAGCATACGCGATTGCAGTTCTTATAGAACTTAATCTGGCTACTGGTGAAAAATTTTCCTCAAAATCTATACCTTGTTTCTGTGAACACCCTTTGGCAACTAATCTGGCCTTAAATTTTTCAATTTGACCATCTGGTTTGAATTTTGTTTTTAAAACCCATTTACACCCAATTACCTTTTTATCTTTTGGTCTATCTACAATTTCCCAAGCGTTTTGCTTAACTAAAGAATCATATTCTAATTTCATCGCGTTTTCCCAATTTTTAGCATAATCTCCATTTAACGCGTCGATCACGCTGGGATTAATTTCATTAAATGAGTTATCAGCTAATTGAGAAGTTTCATCTTTATATTTTGTATCTGTAATACACTCCTTATGAGACTTTTGAAAGTTCCAACTTTTAATTTTTTTAGGTCGGCCTGGACCGCGTTTAAAAATAGGATTGTTTTTATTAATCCCTTTCTCTTGTTTACATATATCGTCAACACTCTCCTCCCCTCCACTCACATCTTCTACGTTCCCCCCTTCAGAGTGGCTCGCTTCCCCCCCCTTTCCAAAAAGAGAAACTTTCTCCGTTGAATTCATGGGGATAGGAAATCGATCCGCTGTTTTCCCCCCTGTCTGCGGTTTGAGTAGGGATAGGAGTTTCATTTTTAATATTACAATCATTGCATTTATTCTCAGACGGAAAAATTAATTCTAATTGATCAGTAGTGGCTGAATCATTTATTTCAAATTCGTCTATAAATCGAACATCACGACTTATGACAATTTTTCTGGTATCCTTATTCCATAATCTGTAAGCGCGTGATTCATTTGAATAGCCAACGAATATATGTTCGTGTGACCTAGCTTCAAACTTCCCTTTTGATTTTTTATTTAGAACAAAACATTTCTGTCCGAAAATTTTAAAATAGTTAACAGTTGGTTTATAACCGAAAAACAATTCGAAAGGTGTTTTGTTTTCTTTAATTCCTTTAGTGGGACACCTGTTTCTAATATATGCAGCGCAATTTACTGCTTCAGCCCAGAATGTATTTGGAAGGTTTGATTGCATTAATAAACACCTCGCCATTTCGCATAATGTACGATTTTTTTTTCAATTCTAGAATTTTGCTGAGGGGTCATTGGTGCTGAGAATTCGCGTTTAATACCGCATTCTTCAATACATTTATTGAATTCTTCGCCACAATATTCCAAACCATTATCAGTATGCAGTATTTTAATTTTTTTCCCTAATCGATTTTCGACTGCTGCTTTATATCTCCGGAACGCGTTCTTAGCTTCATCTTTTGTTTTTAGAAAATTTACTTCAATGTAACGAGATTTATCATCCAAAAAAGTAATAAAGTAACGTGATCCGCCATGGGATTTAACATTTATAGGGCCACATAAATCAGAATAAACTACTTCTAATAATTCATCACTATGAAATTTGTTGTCTTTACAAAATGGTTTCACAGTTTGTTTAGACCTAATACATACTTTACAATCTTTTAAGGAATCTTTTTCATTAAAATTTAAATCTCTTAACATATTTTCAGATTTTAATGATTTTAAATCTTTTTCATTTAAATGTCCTAATTTTAAATGCCATTTATGAAAGTTGCTTACCTGAGTTGATGCAGCGATATCCACATGCGGCTGAAAAAAATATAAATCACCTTTTCTCGTAGCACTTATAATTAGAGAGCCGTCCTGCTCCGTAATTTTTGCACATTTTTCGGTAAATTCAACTCGGCAGTTGTTTGCAGTAGCTTTTGATATAGACATTAAATTGCATTTCAATTTTGGAACACACAAAACATTTGTTAACTTTAAATTGGTTACACCGTGATTACCGGGAACTTTTAATTTGACTGTTCCAACACCTGTGATCTCCGCTGTTTCATCTACAGCTAATTTTATAAATGATCCAATTCTAGGTTCGAAATCTGTAAACAAATTCTTGTCATGAGCCATATGGGATGTCGTACCGCTATCGAGACACCACTCGGAATGTTCTTGGAAAGAGTTACTGGCTGCCATCGTGAACTCTGTACTATCTTCAACCATGAAAGATCTATCTTTATATTTATTCGATGAAGTGAATTTTCTGTCTGAGATCTTCTTTCTGCATTCTGAGGCTTTATGCCCTACTTTTGAACAGTAATTGCATTTGAAGATTGCATAATTTCTTTCGCCATACGTGTTCTTGTTCTGCACAGGCTTTAAGATTTCTCTTTTGTTCTTTTCAGGAAGATTTTTCTTGTGAGTTGTAAAATACGCATTTGATGATTCTTGATGCTTTTTATTTTTTCTTGACTCGTATTCTTCCATCATTTTAATTTTCAGAGCTTCAGGCTGCGGCAATTCATCTCTTGCTTCTATGGCGCACCTGAAATTTTCATAGCTGTCAGGAATACTGTATAAGAGCAAAATTGATAATAGGTCTTCGGCTACTTGAATGTCCATTTCTTTTAGCTTGTCCACTATATCAAAGAAAATATTTAGGTGATCGGACATATTTTCACTGTCAGTCATTTTCTTAAAGAGTAGCTGCTTCAACAGGGTGGCTTTCTTTGCCGGTCCTCTCGATTCGTAAACTTCTTTTAATTTATTCCATACTTCATTTGAGGTGGTACAATGTTTAATATGACACAACTCACTTGGGGTAATTGCTAGGATTAAATCGGCCCTAGCTTTAAGGTCATTTTCGAGCCATTTTTCTTCGCCTTCGGCGCCTTCATCGGGCTTAATTTTCGTTCCGTTAGCATAACTCCAGTGATCATTCTTGATTAAAACAGCTTCTATCTGCAGCTTCCAGGTGTCAAAATTATTTTTGGATAACTTTTCTATATTTAATACTTGCGACATATTTAATCAGCTATAGTAGCTTCTTTATAAAAATAGAATCAAAAATACTTTTGATTTCAGCCCTTAGGCTTAACTGTAAGTCGCACTTTCGTTTTAGCGAATGTTAATTTAAATTTTTAAAAAGTCCGCAGTAAGATGCGTGTCTCTGGGCCCATAACCATTGTTGGTATAAATGGGTCCGCAGAGTGAAAAGCAGAGTCTTTTGAACAATCACAACATTTAATAATATATAGAAAAGTAGAATAACATAATGCGGGCATTTCTTGCCGCTCGCTTAGCAAAGCTTTCTCGTACAGACTCATATAAACATCTCTCTCTCAGAGAGCGAAGATGCGCCGTTGATTACGTAATACAGTTACGTCACATCTGACGTCATGACAGGTGTCAGCTAGTTAACAGATGATATGAGGAAACATGCATTGAAATCCTTCATTTACTATTACAAAAAATAATTCTTTTTCAAGACCTCATATATGATATATATATATATATATATATATATATATATATATATATATATATATATATTCATATATATGATATATATACGATGAATCTTTTCGGAGTAATTGGCAACGGAGAAAAAAAAAATGAGTTCCTGATTTTTGTATGTTTTATATATTTTTTACAGATGAGAATAATGTACGCTCTTCTTTCAACTTGGTTAGATACAAAAAACGGGTTTAAATATTTTGAATTTGCTCAACGCTTAAAAATTTCTGGTATCATAGCAAAAGATGACGCAGATGATTTGATAGTTAGGAAAGCAATTGATGCATCTGATTTAAACAAGCAAGTCGTTATTGTAGGACAAGATGTGGACCTTATAGTTTTACTGATAGCACTTGCCCCAGAAGATAAGGACATTCTATTCATGAAAGAAGGAAAGGGAAATTTCAAAGCAAGATTTTATAGTTCCAAAGATTTGCAAAGTTCACCTGTTATCAAAAATACCGAGGATTTTATTCTATTTCTTCACGCAGTGGTTGCGACACCACTTCGGCCATGTTTGGAAAAGGGAAAGTGAAAGTAGTTCAATCGTTTAACCGATCTCACCATCTCCATGATACACCCAAAGTGTTCAACGATCCAAGATCGACTCGTGACTCAATTGAAAAGCTGGTGAAAAATTTATTAGTGAGATGTACAGTAATGTAAAAAAAAAAAAAAAAAAAAAAACGCATTTATAACTTCTGAAATGAAAAAAATGAACGATCTCAGAATTCAATGTTTTAATTAATTAGTAGGACAGGCAAGCAATGCTGTCATCCTATCGTGCTTGCCACCTACCACTGATGCTGCATTTTCATCGGGTTTACCAGCAAGTACGGATGTGGTTGGGGAATCGCTTGGATCCAAAGACCTGGGGCTGGAAAGTATCTAATTCATACTCGTCTCCTGTATATCTAAGACAAGCGCCTGCTTCAGAAAAAATGCTATATTTGATTTCATGTGGCTGTATGCAAGGTTGTGGAAGGAAGTGCAAATGTGTAAAAGCAAATTTATTGTGTACAGGAATGTATAAAAATTGTCACGAACAAACCTGCACCAATAAAGAACCCATTGACATGACAGAGGAGTTTGAAAATGACTTTCATGATGAACTTGATTACTTTTTATTCGATGTTCAGACGATTTTGTAAGTAATAAATTATTGACTTACATTAAAATAATTTTATCTACATTTTACTTAATTATTGCTATATTTTTTTTACCTAATTATTACCTGAATTTCATTATTATCATTTCAATTAATTTTATTTTTTACAATTTAGTAGCTTTTAAAAACTTAAAGGAAAAATAATTTTTCGTTTATGCATAATGAAGAGGACATTTTGTGCAGGATTTTTCAAGGCATATTTTATTATTATTATTATTATTATTATTATAGTAGCTGTCTTTGAAAACCAAATAATTTTGTGTTAATTAAAAAAAAAAAAAAAAAAAAAAAAGGAAAATTCACGGATAATTTTGAAGTAGTTTTTATAGGGAAAAGGGGGCGTTGGAAGCCCCTCTCAAAGAGAAGACTTTTCTGTTTCCTATTGAGATATACCCCATATGATTAATGTCCCAAAGTTTTAAATCTGTACGCTGCTTTCTAACTATTTATTTTTATTATTATTATTGAAGGAACTGCAGTATTTTTGAGGGGGGGGGGGGGGGCATCCTTCCTAGGGAAGGCTTTTTGATTTCATTGAAACCTTTTCAATCATACTATCTAAAAATTTTCAAAATTATATAAGTAATTTCTGTTGTCTTATTTTCAATGGATTATACAATTATAAGGGCGAAGGGACAGGGGGAGAAGCTCTTGCTCCAGAAGAGGGTGAATTATTATTATTATTATTAGACCTTTCAACAATTTGTCCACAAACTATAAAATTCTACAAGTTATCTCCCCATTTGTTTTAATTCCAACAAATTATACGATTTTATTTATTTATTTATTTATTTTATTTTTTTGGGGGGATGGGGGTGGGGGGTGGGGGTGGGAGGAAAACCAGAGAAGGGAACTTTTGTGTTTTTTATTATTAGACCCTTCAAGAGAACTTTCCGCAAAACTAAAAAGTCTTATATAACTTATTTTCGTATTTTTCTTAATTTAAAGAAAATTGAACTATTTTTTTATTGGTGGTGGTGGTGGTGGTGTGTGTGTGGGGGGGGAAGGGGGTGAAGGAGGAGAGTTCCTACTGCGTGGTGGAATTTTTTTTAATCTTGTATCTCATTATTAAGCAATCAAGAATATGTTATACCAAAATTTCAAAACTCTATTTAACCATTTTTCTTATTTTCAATAAGTTATATATATATTTTTTAGGGGGGGGGGGGGGAGGGGGAGAAGGAAGCTCGTACCCCAGGGTGGGAAATTTTTTTGTTTTCAATTATTAAATTTATCAGGAATGTTGTACCAAAGTTTCAATATTCTATAAATTAATTTTTTTTCTTTATTTAAACGAATTATACAGTTTTTTTTTTCGGGGGGGGGGGGGGTAATCTCCCACCCCACGGTGGGGAATTTTTTTTTATTTGCATTATTAGACTCCTCAGGAATGTTATGCCGTAATTCTAATACTCGATAAATTAATTCCCTATTTTTTTTCTTCATTTCAATGAATTATACGTTTTTTTTTTGGGGGGGGGATAGGGGGGGAAGCTCCCCCCTCAGAGTGGGGAACTTTTTTGTTTTGAATTATTGGACCCTTCATAAGTATAATCCCAAAGTTTCAAAACTTTATAAATTTTTTCCCTTATTTTTCCTAATTTGACTGTACTATAAGGAGAAAAAAAAGCAATAACTTTATTCGTAATGCTAAATTTAATACCCATAGAAAATCAGCGAGTCAGAAATTTGTTTATTAAAGATATTTTGCAATTAATGCTTATCTTCAATGCTTAATATTTATTAATAATATATTTTTATTCGTGTTCAAGTTAAGCAATCATAATTACTTTTATTTAAAAATTTATTTACTATCTTCAAGATGTATAAATATATATATATATGTAACATTCTAGTTTCGCATGTTACTTGAAATTAATAAAAATTGAATACTCAAAAATTAAATGAATTTCATGAGCCAATATATCACACATCTTTATTGTTAAGTGGCTAACTCCGAAGTGCGAGATATACAAGCTAGTAGATATAGACTACATCTACATGGTAGTACATGTATATTTTAAACTTTGCGTTTACTCTTTACTAGCCGCCTTCGGCGACCAGCTGGTTCGCGATCCCTGAAAAATCCGACTTTACGAAACTCCCGCTCCGGCGCCTTTTTCCCGTATCAGGTCTAATAACAGCTTATTGATATATCGTGAAAATAGCTTATCTAAATCGCAGTAAACTCCCGTGCGGTAGCTCTTTCAAATTTCTAACTTTAGCTAAGTCCCACTCGGTGGCGCCTGCGGCGCCTTATCCCCGTTTTAGAACTTACACCACCTTCCTCGCTCATTGGAATTTGAAATATTGAAATTTTAAAATATAGCAGCGCCATTTGGTGGTAGAAATTTCTGTAATATATTGTTCAATTCCAAATCAACAAAGCTTTCAAATGATGTATTACTTATGTAAATATTTTAATTAGTAGCTGAGATACAAAAGGAAACCTTAAAACGTGTAAATCGGGTAAAATCTCGAATAATACTTTCGATAATATAAAAGAACTTTAAAATATCTTTCGAATGATGTATTAAAAATAATATAATCATAATTAGAATTTGAAATATTGAAATTTTAAAATATTTCAGCGCCATCTGGCGGTAGAAATTTCTGTAATCTACTGTTCAATTCCAAATCAACAAAGATTTCAAATGATGTATTACTTATGAAATTATTTTAATTAGAAGCTGGGATAAAAAAGAAAACCAAATACCTTGCCTTAAAATCTTAATATGCCAACCAATTTCAAACGCTGCAACTCTTTTTTTTTTTTTGCCTTTTTTCCCTGTCCCTCAAGCCCTCCCTAATAATCGTACTCTTTCAAAAATATTCACAATCGAATTATCGGGCATTAAAACTACATACTACGAAATTTCGACGGCTGCAAATACTGCAAAATATAAAAGACAATCTTTTTCCAATAAATATGTCATTTTTTTAATTATTCATATATTTTCATGAAAATTGAACAGTAGCTTTATAATATGCTGTCTAGGCCGAATATTAATTCAAATGTAACGTGAATGAAAATTTGAAAAAAATTGAAAATTGCAATTTTTCCCCCCAGTATAAAACACATGATACCTTAATTGATTACAACCATTTCCGTTTTCATCACAGACATCACAGACAGTTGTCTCGTATGTGTTTTGTTTCCGATCGAGACCACTTAGAAAATCGTCTGCCTGTTGCCAACTAAATTTCATAGTTTAGTTAATTTAAAAAAATCTAATTGATGTATCAATAAGCTGCTTGCACTCTTAGATTCGGAAAAAATTCCCCTTTCATTTGGTACCAAATTCGTAATGATCGGACTAATATTTCTAATTTATTTTCCATTTTTTCTGCTTTTAACTCCGTTAAAATATCTACTTTTATGCAATCTCGGTGAATTCTGAGTGATTGAGATCGCTTTTTGATTAAGACATAGGTCTACATTTTAATTAATATCTCCGCAACTAATTAAAATTTTTAAATTCTGTTTTGACTATCCCCTCGGGCAGGCTTCTGAGCACCCGTATGTCAAATTTTGTAGTTCTGCGTTCAGTAGGGGCTGAACGTATAGATGCTCAGACAGACAGACAGACATCTTCTTTTATTATTATAGACTAGCCGCCTTCGGCGACCAGCTGGTTCGCGATTCCTGAAAAATCCGACTTTACGAAACTCCCGCTCGGTGGCGCCTGCGGCGCCTTTTTCCCGTATCAGGTCTAATAACAGCTTATTGATATATCGTGAAAATAGCTTATCTAAATCGCAGTAAACTCCCGTGCGGTAGCTCTTTCAAATTTCTAACTTTAGCTAAGTCCCGCTCGGTGGCGCCTGCGGCGCCTTATCCCCGTTTTAGAACTTACAACACCTTCCTCGCTCATTGGAATTTGAAATATTGAAATTTTAAAATATAGCAGCGCCATCTGGTGGTAGAAATTTCTGTAATATATTGTTCAATTCCAAATCAACAAAGCTTTCAAATGATGTATTACTTATGAAAATATTTTAATTAGTAGCTGAGATACAAAAGAAAACCTAAAAAGGAAACCTTAAAACGTGTAAATCGGGTAAAATCTCGAATAATACTTTCGATAATATAAAAGAACTTTAAAATATCTTTCGAATGATGTATTAAAAATAATATAATCATAATTAGAATTTGAAATATTGAAATTTTAAAATATTTCAGCGCCATCTGGCGGTAGAAATTTCTGTAATCTACTGTTCAATTCCAAATCAACAAAGCTTTCAAATGATGTATTACTTATGAAATTATTTTAATTAGAAGCTGGGATAAAAAAGAACACCAAATACCTTGCCTTAAAATCTTAATATGCCAACCAATTTCAAACGCTGCAACTCTTTTTTTTTTTTAATTTTTGCCTTTTTTCCCTGTCCCTCAAGCCCTCCCTAATAATCGTACTCTTTCAAAAATATTCACAATCGAATTATCGGGCATTAAAACTACATACTACGAAATTTCGACGGCTGCAAATACTGCAAAATATAAAAGACAATCTTTTTCCAATAAATATGTCATTTTTTTAATTATTCATATATTTTCATGAAAATTGAACAGTAGCTTTATAATATGCTGTCTAGGCCGAATATTAATTCAAATGTAACGTGAATGAAAATTTAATTTAAAAAAAATTGAAAATTGCAATTTTTCCCCCCAGTATGAAACACATGATACCTTAATTGATTACAACTATTTTCGTTTTCATCACAGACATCACAGACAGTTGTCTCGTATGTGTTTTGTTTCCGATCGAGACCGCTTAGAAAATCGTCTGCCTGTTGCCAACTAAATTTCATAGTTTAGTTAATTTTAAAAAATCTAATTGATGTATCGATAAGCCGCTTGCACTCTTAGATTCGGAAAAAATTCCCCTTTCATTTGGTACCAAATTCGTAATGATCGGACTAACATTTCTAATTTATTTTCCATTTTTTCTGCTTTTAACTCCGTTAAAATATCTACTTTTATGCAATCTCGGTGAATTCTGAGTCATTGAGATCGCTTTTTGATTAAGACATAAGCCTACATTTTAATTAATATCTCCGCAACTAATTAAAATTTTTAAATTCTGTTTTGACTATCCCCTCGGGCAGGCTTCTGAGCACCCGTATGTCAAATTTTGTAGTTCTGCGTTCAGTAGGGGCTGAACGTATAGATGCTCAGACAGACAGACAGACAGACAGACAGACATCTTCTTTTATTATTATAGAAGATAACCTTATATGGTAATGACATGATATGGACAAAGGATTAGGGATCTTACGCAATCATCTTTTCGACACGTGGCAAGGCTGATGCAATCTCTAAACCCGAATGAAATATATAGTTAAAATAATAAATTCTTAATAAATAATAATTATTAAATTAAATTAATTATCCGGATTAATGAAATATTAATTTTATTATTACATCCCCCCTCCCGAGAGGACTACACCCTATGCGTCCATAGGGTGGAGGACACCCAGGAGCAAGTAGATTAACTCTTGGAATAACCCCAAAATTTTGAAAAATCCTAAAACTACAAAAATTACAAATTACAAATCCTTTATCCATTTATACTAATATATAAAAACATAAAAAAAAAACAAATTGGATAGTGATAATACAAGAAAGGAGACAATATATCTGACAAGAATATTTCTAAGTTTTGTCTTCTTACCGTCATGTTTGCATCCCATCCTGAATTAAACTTCCATTGTATACAATGGATAAAAAAAAAATAAACAAAACCATAATAATAATAATAATAAACAGAATATATCTTCAGGGCCCTGTAAAAAACACTAAATTACAATCAAAGTAAATATACGCTAGCGCTGCTACATATGAAATATTACAACAATTATTTTTTTTTATGAGTACTCATAAAAAAAAAAAAATAATACAAAATACTGGTAAGATAAGGCCTTATTTACATCATACAATTTTTGTTAGAGGTGCACCTCTTTATATTATTAACTTTTCCTAATTACACAATGTTGTCTGAGTCACTCAAATGTACTTTATTTTCTCATTGAGTGAGCTATTAAGTTCGTAAACATTATGCTTTTACAAAATAAACAATTATCAATACTTTCATATTCTCAATACGCTAATAAATAAACAATTTTAAAACACTGGAAATATAACACTGATATATTACTAAAATAAACAACTCACGAATAATCAAACAGAATTGTCCTGTATTCTCATAATTTTATAATATAATAAAAAAATCTAGATGAACATTTTTACTTGTTTACAGATAATTTATCAGAGTATTCTTTTCTCATGATAATAACTGTAATTTAAGCATTTTCACTTAAAAATAATATGAAATTATTATACGTGAAAGAGTAAGATACATCTCTTTCTATATTTTATTCCATATAAAAAGAATAACAATAAAAGAATAGTAAAACAAACCAAAATAATTTAAAATTTATCACCAATTTCCTGCAATTAAAACATTAAAGTTCTCATAAACTTTTATCTTTTTTTTTTTTTTTTTTTTATATAAACAAATAAAAAGTTTACTTTTTAATAGGTATTTTTGAAGGTCGTTGAACTAATTTAAATTTGTCAGCAGAATTAAAAAATCTTAGTCTAGTAGAATGAATGATGTCTGTTTTCTTGTTAGTTAAAAAATTGGGTCTATTTATTTCAAATGTTACCTCTGATAGTTTCTTAATGATTTTGAAAGGTCTATCAAAAGGGGGAGTTAATTTTCTAGTATTTGGGTATATAAAATTTTCAACCATGACAATATCTCCTTCCTTAAATGGAGAATCTAAAAAATTTTTGTCATACCTTACTTTGTTTTTCTCATGGTCTTTAAGCGTTCTATCAAATGCAATTTCTCTAGCTTGTTCTAAAGGAGGATATATTTCCATATTTGGCAAGGGGGATTCATACGGTAGTGTGCCATACAGTAAATAATTAGGAGGAAATGAGGTTACTTGGTGTGGTGTATTGTTGTATTCTGCGGTTGCTTGTTCTAATAATTTTGGCCATGGAGTTTTCAAATTTCCGGAATTAATTTTACATCTCATCCTCTGTATAATTGTTGCCCCAACCCGTTCCTGTTTCCCGTTACATTGTGGTCTATGGGAAGGCGTTAATCGTTGAGTGATACCGTTATTTTTTAAGAAATGTTTAAATTTAGGAGAAGTGAAAGCTCTATTTCTGTCACTCAACAGTTGTTTAGGTTTTGCAATTTGGAAAATTTGCTTCAAACAATTAATATAGGTCTCAGTGGTAGCATTAGTACTAGCAAAAGTCCACACATACCTTGTACAATGGTCAGTTATGCAGTGTAAATATTTTTTGGTGGAGTGGTAATATCCTAAACCTCCTATTGTATCAATATACATTAATTCAAAAGGTAATTTTGCAGGTGGTAATGATTGTAGTAACCCAAATCTTTTCTGATGACATTTTTTATTTAGTTGGCATATCTCACAAAATTTTACATAATTAGAAACATCAACTATTATAGATTCCCAATAATATATAGGTGATAAAATTTGTAACATCTTTTGGACCTTTGGATGGCCAAATTGTATATGTGCATTTTCCATTAATTTCAATCTTAAAGAGAAAGGTACTACAATTTTAGTTAAACCCTTCTTTTGAATAGTTAATAAATCATTTATTTTTTTTAATTTAGGGTTAGATAAATTATCCAGTTGTTGATGTTCTCTAATTTCATCTATGTCTAATAATTTAATCTGTGTACTTAAAAAATGAGAAATCGGTTGTCTACTTAAAAAATCTGCTTCATGATTAGTGGATCCTTTTTTATATTTTACGGTATAATCATACATAGACATTTTAAGGGACCATCTAAATAATCTACCGGTAAGATGCTTAATTGATTTTAACCACACTAATGCTGCATGATCAGTGTAAATAGTAAAATGGGTTCCGTGTAAATAGCAATGAAATTTGTCAACAGAATCTATTATAGCTAAATATTCTAACTCAGAGGCACTATAATTTTTTTCATACGGTCTTAAGGACCTTGAATGGTATGCTACAGGGTGCAGATTACCGTCAGGATGCATCTGTTTCAAAACACTCCCTATGCCATCTCCAGAAGCATCTACGAACAAACTGCATGGATAATTAGGATTATATATTGATAAGATAGGTTTTGATATTAAACAATTTTTAAGAGTTTCATACGCTTTTTGACATTCATCATCCCAAACCCATTTCACATCCTTTTTTAATAAATTATTGAGAGGTTTTCTTACTTCAGAATACCTAGGGATAAACTTATTGTATACATTGACACTTCCTAAAAATCTTTGCAATTGTTTAGTATTACATGGAGGAACAAGTTTTTTGATAGTTTCCACATTTGCATTATTTGGTGAATAAGTACCCTCCCCAATTTCATACCCCAAAAAAGAAATCTTTGTTTGTGCAAACTGGCATTTAGAGAATTTTAATTTAATGTTTTCCTTCTCGCAAATTTGAAAAAGAGTTTTAAGGTGTTCTAAATGTTCCTGTAAATTGTTTGAAAAGACTACCACATCATCAAAATAATTTAAGGCGAAATTTACTTGATATTTATTTAAAATTTGCTTTAATGACCTTTGAAAAATAGCGGGGCTGTTTTTATAACCGTATGGAAGAACTTGAAATTCGTATAATCCGAAATTACAGGTAAATGCTAATTCTTCTTTACTTTTGTCCTCTAGGGCAATATGCCAGTATGCCGATGTTATGTCTAAAGTTGAAAAAATTCTAGCTTGACTCAATTGATCTAATATTCCATCAATCCTGGGAATTGGTTCTTTATCAGTTTTACAAATTTCATTGATTTTCCTGTAGTCAATACATAATCTTGTTTTTCCCTCCCCTCTTTTATGTGCTAATGTTACGACGGGGCTACTGTAAGGGCTATAGGATGGTTTAATAATATTATATCTTAAAAGTCCATCAATTTGTTTTTTAATTTCAGCATTATCTTTTTGCGATGCCCGATAGGGTCTCAAAGATACAGGATTTTCTGATGTTAAATTTACCTTAGCTGGTTCCATTCTAATCTTTCCAATATCAAATTTATTTTTAGAAAAAATATGAATGAAGGATCGTATTAGAGATGCCAGCTCCGTCACTTGATCCATTTCAGCGAATCCAGGTAAACACTCCTGAATAGCCAAATGACTTTCAATGTTTTCAGCCAAGTGAGGGAAGCTACCAGCCCCAATGCTCTCCTTTGCTACACATGCATTATCAATACACTGAATATTTGTTTTATCAACTCTACAAAACTTAGAATTACTATTATTTACATTTTCATTAAAGAAATTTCTATTTTCAACAAAATCATACCCAGTACTATTGACATCATCATAAATATTTTTAAAATTTCTATTTTCAACAAAATCATACCCAGTACTATTGACATCATAAATATTTTTAAAATTTCTATTTTCAACAAAATTACACTTAGAACTATTAACATCATCATAAATACTTTCATCACTAGGATCACAAATTTTAATAAAGTTATCATTAATATAATTTTGTTTAAGTTTCTTAGATTTTTTACTAATTTTAGTTTTATCCAGTTTATGCAAATAGTATGTACTCATTGACTCCTGTTTAATGTTCATATTATTATAAGTTATATCTTTATTCCCTTGGTAAATTTTTCCCTCCCTCAAATCAATATCTAAATTAAAAAGTAACATATGTTCTAATGATAACAAAATATAAGGTAAATCAGAGTCAATGACATACATACGAATCTTCTTTGAATAGCTACCTATTTGTGCACTTACCTCTATAACTTTGTTTATCCATATATGCCCTTGTGTTTGCATTATTGTTTTATTTATATTTGATACTTCCACATATTGTAAATTCGTCATGAAACTTTTAGGTAGAATTGTTATGTTTGTTCCAGTATCTAAAACACATAACTGAATCTGTCCAGTGTCCGGAAAACATATTTGTCCGTAGGAAATTAGTTTTAACTCTTTCAGGAATATGTTCTGCATTTTGCACGCTCATAGGCGGCGTATATTGATATCACTTGGATGGGCATTCTCGGGCTATGTGGCCAGCTTCATTACATTTGAAGCAAATTCAGTTAGTTTTTCTTGTTGTCGTTGGACGAGGAATCTTCGCTGTCTGACTTGCTTCGTGATAATTTTCTCGGGCATTCGTAGGCTGATAAGTCCCCATTTTAGGCGACTGCACATTAGCTAAAGACTTCAAATTCTGCACTTGTTTAGGAGCTGATCTGTACTGGAAATAATTACGAGGCTTAAAACTTGGAGCATTTGGGTCTAAACTAAAGGTGACATTTTCTCTGTAGCTTATTTCTTTCTGTAAAAATGCAATTAAATCTTCTGTACTTGTTTCTTTATTTTTTTCCTTTTGACGTTCAAAAATTAATAGAAGTTCCGGTGGTATCAACTGTTTAATTTTAGTATTAATAACAGGGCTGCAGTTTTGAATATTTATTCCAACATTATTCAGATTTCTTAAGTTAATAGAGAGTTCTGTGATAAGTTTTTTTAATTCCTTCACTTGCGCTACAGATGTCACAGGCTTCATTTCCAAAATTCTCTTCACGTTTAAGTCTACTACTCTTTCTTTGTTGTCATATTGACTCTGTAAAAGTTGAATAATATCTTTATAATTTTCTGCGGTCATGGCAAAGCCAGCTACTAATCTTGATGGCTCTCCTTTCAATAAAGATATCAAATACGTCAGTTTTTCTATCACAGCCAAATCTTGCCTTTGGTTGATGGTAGCATCGAATATTTGCCAGAAAGAGTTCCATGTATTAATATCACCTTCAAAAACAGGAAGTTCGACTTTCGGAAGACGTGCTGAAATCGTCTGTGCTTGTCTGTTTCTTTCTGTTATATCAGCGGCACTTTCTGAAACTTCTACTATTTTTTCTTTTTTCATTTTTTCTTCTTTTAAGTTAATTTCAATTTTCTTCAAGGCTTCAATAATTTTTTCTTGGTATTCCTCAGAAGCATCACACTCTTTCAAAATATCTTCATCTTTTTCTGTTGTTATACTAATTATCTCCTTGTCAAGATTCTTCAAAACTGTTTTCTTCTCTTGTAATTGCTCTTTTAAAACTTCTAACTTCATTATATCTTCTGTATTTTTAATTAAATCTTCTTTTCCGAGAAGTTTCGTCACCTGTGTTCTAAGTAATCTTCTTTGTTTCTTTAAATTTTCCATTTTTTAAAAATTATATCAGAATATACAATTCATCGGAAAATTCCTGAAACGTTCCGCGGTACCTTACCGTCGAGATTACGGCATAACTTAAGATAAAACCATCGGTGATATCTAATCAGTCACTCCTCTCTTTTTCTACCAATCATATCGAGGCGAAAAAATTCTTTTTCCCCCACAATACAGAAGAGGGGGGCCAAAGCACATTTCCGCTCCTCTGACTTGACTTTTCATCCGAAACTTATGATTGATTCAAATCGAAAGTAAAATATTTAAAGTTTAAATTTAAAGTTTAAATTTAAATTTAAAGTTTAAAGTTTAAAATTTTTAAATAAAGTCCATTTTAGATGAAATAGTCCCGCATGGCATTCTATCCCTGTCGACTTGTAACATTCTAGTTTCGCATGTTACTTGAAATTAATAAAAATTGAATACTCAAAAATTAAATGAATTTCATGAGCCAATATATCACACATCTTTATTGTTAAGTGGCTAACTCCGAAGTGCGAGATATACAAGCTAGTAGATATAGACTACATCTACATGGTAGTACATGTACATTTTAACTTTGCGTTTACTCTTTATAACCTTATATGGTAATGACATGATATGGACAAAGGATTAGGGATCTTACGCAATTATCTTTTCGACACGTGGCAAGGCTGATGCAATCTCTAAACCCGAATGAAATATATAGTTAAAATAATAAATTCTTAATAAATAATAATAATTAAATTAAATTAATTATCCGGATTAATGAAATATTAATTTTATTATTACATATATATATAAAATAAAATAAATATATAAATAAAATAAATATAAACACGTATATTTTGATTTTATTTAAGTCTTTTCAAATATCGTTTTATGCCAATTCCTTGAAAAATGTATATAGTTATTTCAAACTAAAGAAATAACTTGTCTCTGTTATCCTCCATACATCTTCATACATGTGGCGATTCTTATCTGTTTCATTTTTCTAAGAACGCACCTGTTAGCATGTTAAGGGGTTTTCTATAGCTTTAAAAGGAGAATATATAGGGACAAGTTCTTCTCCGTTAAAAATCCATTATCTCTTTAGAGAAAAGGGCAAAAAAACCATTAATCCTCATCGATCACTTGAGGTTGTGAAATTTGGGAATACACGGATTGAATGGCCTTTTTTCTTTCTGTTACAGGCCATGAGAGTTACGAGTAGAACGTAAGTGCTTCAGACTGCTTTCCAGTTCGAGTGGCGAAAGTTAAGTCCGGTTTCCACTTGGGCTCATTGGGCGCTTTCTATTCAGAATCCTTTGATGTGGCCACGCCAGCTCACTCCAGCTCAAAACCCTGGAACGGGGTCCCCTGCTGAGATAATTGCGGGGCTGGGGGTAGATATCGTTGTCAATTTTGCATGCTTTCCTTTGAGGTAACTGCCCAATCTGATAAAAATCTGGTTTAATCTATCTGGCTACAACTGATGACAAGACATTTGGCTCTTTGTGTCGGAAGCGTGATTAATGACATTTTGAGCGTTGATCTTGAGCCCAAGTGGATACTGGCCTTTAGAGAAAGACAGTTGTCCGAAACTCATTCGATTTCATAGGGGGGTGGGGAGTGTAGATGTACAGGAATTAGACAAAATAATGCGGACATTTTCGCTTTTTTAAGTTTTGTCGAATATCTTGAAAAATACTGAACGTGTTGGTCTTGAATTTTGGGAATAAGGAAAACATGTCTAATCTCACATTTTTCAGCAGAGATTGTGTCATAAAGGCCGTTAGGGGACGAACAACAAATCTAATAAAATAAAAGGTATTTGTGATATCCCTGTGTAAGAAAAAGCTTCGATTGACCTGTAAATTTTAGGTATGGTTATAAATATATTACATTTTATACGTGTGTAGAGCTTTATGAGGCTATCTTGAATACTTAAGAAGTTATTGATATTTTATTAAAAAATGCTAAAACAATTTCGCAAATTTTTACTTTATAACACCAAAGGTAATTTTTACTTTATAACTCCAAAGGTTTTTCTTCAACTTTCATGCAACTTTCGGAAAACATGACAACATATGCCTAAATCATTATGCTATAGTTTAAAAGAAATATATTTAATATTCGAAGAGATATGGACAGTTGTAATAAATAATTTATTACTGCGCATGAGCGGACTATAGCAAAAAAAAAAAACTTTGCCATAGTTTGATACTCAACTGTATAGAGCACCTTATATATATATATATATTTAAAAAAAAAGAAAATCCAATTGAATATCACAAAACATCATAGAGATATCGTGATTAAATAAGCTGTTTTTCAGCTTCTAAAAAGTTCTTTATGATAAGGGGTCATTTACAAATGAAAGTTTAAATCAGAAAAAACTATGTTACACAATGAAGCTTATTACAATATTTGCGATTCATTTTTCTTTTTCTACCTATATTTAAAAAAAAAAAAAAAAAAAAAAAAAGAAACTGTTTGAAAAGAAAAATTAATTTTTTTTCTGATACAAATTGAAATTATAATTGAGTGAGGCTGACATATTCAATATTTTACATAATACATTTAAAAAGATTGCTTCTTGTCATATATTTAAAAATCGTAAAAATTTTATACTTTTTATTCATTGTACAACTTAAAAAGTATAAATGCATAATAAACAAAAATTATTCAGGAATTCGATCTTCTTTCAAAGTAAAATTTCATCTGGAGAGAGAGGAGAAAAAAAATTGTTGTTTTTAGAGAATTTCAAGTAGTGGAGTCAATTGATAAAGCCGCAAAGTTGCTAGAAATATTTCTTGAACTTATTTATTGGATAGAAAAGCCATTTTTACTTTATTTTATTTCTTGAATTACGTATTTCATTCAGAGATTCAACATCATACATACATTTGAAAATATTGCTTTTCGTTATATATACTCAAGACAACAACAACAACAAAAAAAAAAAAAAAAAAAAAAAAAAACGACGCACCAAGAAGGAGTAATCCGAATAGGATGAAAATTGGTAGATGCGATGTACATGTGGAGAAAAACAAATGATTAGTTTCAGAAATTTAGGAGGATTTAACCAAGAGAAAGAGCCTCACGAAGTGAACAAGTCAATAATGCGTTGCTTTCTTATATGGCCCTTATGTAAGTATTTATTCGGCTTCGCATTAATTAATAGAGTTGGCAGATGTCCTCCTGCGAGATATCGTGCCAAATTCTGTCCACTTGGTGCGTTAGATTGGCAAAATACCGAACTGGTTTTAGGACCTTTTTCATGATGCTCCAAATGCCCTCAGTGGTAGAGAGATCCGGCGACTTCGCTGGCCATAATAATGTTGGAAGGAAACAAGTAATAGAAACTATCTTCGTGCGCGGGCGGGCATTATAATGTTGAAATATAAGCTCAAAATTGCGTGATACGAAGGTAAACAAAACGGGACATAGAATTTTGTCGACGTACCACTCTGCTTAAAAATGCTGCGGTTGGCAACCGAAGACCATCATTTCTGGTTGTCGGGCCGTATGGTTGGTGACAGTCCAAGATTGAATCCTCCTGTATTCAGGGCGTCTCCAAGCGCGTCTTCGCTGGTCATTAGGGCTCAAATTGGAGTGGGACTCATCACTGAAGACAATTTTACTCCATTAAGTAACATTCCAGGTCGAACGTGCCTGATGTCACTGCAGACGGGCTTGTCAGTGTACAATGTTTAAAAACAGTCTGCACAAGAGGCTCCGTGAACTCAACCCCATCTCTCTGAGCCGTCTATTAATGGTATTTGAAGTCACTGAAGTACTAGTTGCACGTAGGATCAATAATAACGACGAATTCTGGGCTTTGAGTACTTCTCTGACGGCTGATCGATTCTTACATTCTGTCCTATCTCTCGGCCGACCATTTCTTTCTTAACACTATCTTTGGCCATGGTTCGCCCATTCCTACCAACCTCATCTTCAAGCGGCATCACTCCTATCCAAGTGTCAAAGAATTTGCAAATTATACGATCCGGCTTTTTGAATCCAACTACTCCTCTCTCAAATGCTGACATCTGAGCATATTGTTTGCGCCCCTGTATGCCAGGTATAGTTACTGTCTATCTGAGTAGACGGAATACAATTTTCGAAGAATTTATGACCTGGAATCAAATTTTCTCCATTTTAATACCCTGCCAGTTGCGCAGTTAAAATACGCTGTAACGGCACATGTTCATTCACTGGCCGCCAAACTTTAAAAATTTGCATTTTCCATCGAAACCCGTGTTCATGTCAATTTGTGTCCAATTTGCCTTACTCCTTCTTGGTGCGGATTTTTTTTTTTTTTTTTTTTTTTTTTTGGTGTGTGTGTGTGGGGGGGGGGGGGATTAGAGTTATTTCAAATTATATGAATTTGCATATTTATATTACGAAAAAAATTTCCTTCAAATCTTCGAAATTATAAAAAAAAAACTCTGAGAATTATTATAATTTTAATTATATTAAAAACACTTTGAACACACGTAAAATTAAATTTTATTTAAAAAATGTTAAAAAAAATTATCCGTAGCTTTTCGCTGTAATAGTAAAACGAAAATGATGCGATGATGCTTAATAAAGCGATGATGCTTTACTATTAAAGCGAAAAGCCTCGGATAAATTTTTTTAACATCTTTTAAATAAAATTTAATTTTACGTGTGTTTAAAGTGTTTTTAATATAATTAACAAATGACACGCGTTCAATTTAACTCTTTTTTTAGAGATAATTTATATTATAATTTTATATATTTTTTCTTCAACATAAATGATTTTTATAAATACAATAAAATAAAATAAAATAAATAAAAGTTAACAACTTAAAACTGTCTTATAAAAAAATATATATATGACGCTCCCTTGAAATTTTGAATATTATAAAAAATTTGGTATCTACCATATTTTTTCAATAATCTATATAATATTTCTCTAACGTGGACCAGTTACAATTATTTTTTGTCGAAACGATGCGATAGTGGTGTAATTAATAAAAAATAATATTCAAAACTGAACAATATTTAAGCACGTAGGCTCAGTTCAATGAACTAATGAAAAAATTAATGACATTATTTTACGGAAAAGATGTATTTTTAAAAGTTGTTTCTTCAAAATCATTTCAAGTGTCATTTAAAACCGAACAATACTTTAAAGTTATATACAGAATAGTAATTATTTTCATAAATTGATTGAAAAACACAATCATATAAAATATAATCATAGAAATTAGTTTTTAAAAAAAAGTATACTAAAATTAGTAAAAAGTCATCGCCAACAGGGCCACAAAAATTTAAAAGGCGTCGTGGAAGTCCTGTACTTTAACTGTACTGCCTGCGGAAGTATGAAAATTGTGTCGTGAACCATGAATTTTATTTTAAAACCTTTCTTTGATTTTGGTTTCATTGTCGTACAATATTAATTTGACACTAATAATAATTTGGCTTCTTGTAAATTAAAATTTTAGATGGTGAAATTGGTATAATATTTATGAGTTTCAAATTTTAAAGGTAAATAAGAAAAGAAATAACGTGTGAAATTTTCGCACGGGTTTGCTAGTGAATAATTAAAACATATTTTTTTTTTTTTTTTTCCTTTCATTTAATATTAGTGTTCTATTAATGTTTACTTGATAGACAGAAATATTTCCAATTGCTAATTGATTTTTCATGCAGAACAATAATTTTTTGCATCATCCTACTGAAATGAAAACAAATAGGGTGTTATTGCGGTATTAATAAAGAATTTCTCTAGTTTAAAAGTTTGCCGTAAGTTATACCTTTTTTTTTTTTTTTTTTTTTTTTTCCCGCAGCGTTCATATCAGAGGAGAATTTAGTCTCGTAGTGGGAGAGATCTCACTGGCGGGAACCAATGAAACTGTTCGATTTTTCTCCCAACTTGAATAGGAGTACGGTTTGGATAAGTGCCGTCGGGCCGTCGTTAGATCCAGAGGGGAGGGGGGAGTTTGTAGCAGCCACGGAGTAAGAAATAACTGGAGGGGAAACTAGTATAAAATGTGTGTTATCCAATTATTTGAGTAAAAGATGGCGCCACTTTCAGCTGATGTCCGATCATTCCCATTCCGTAATGCTTTCCAATGGGAAAAACGCTCATTTATTTTATTTTTTTAACGAAAAGAATGATTTTTGAGAAAATCGGCGAAAAATGAATTTGAATATATAGGGTTTTCTTAACAGCATAAAATTTTCACAAGCGGCATAGGACACTTGTTATTTTAAAAGAGCCAATTTTTATAGACTTTCGTTAAGATCATAACGAAAGGGACATTTAAAGGGACACAGGGATATTTAAAAGGACTAGGGAGGAAAATGATATCTATAATAAAGAAAAATGTAGATTGAAAAGAAATCTATCGTATATAATAAATTTTCGTCGCACATATATATATATAAATAATTTGAATAATTTAATTCCTTTACAATACTCAGCAAATGAAAGATAGATGAAAATACCAACAATATATATATTTAATAATAAATTTCAATTTTAATTTATAAGCAATTTATAAATAAGTAGAAGAAAAAAATTATTTTATTTAATATTATTATTATTATTTTCTTATTGTTATTATACTTCTTAGTTATGGATGATTCTATACATTATTTAAATATCTTAATAGTATAAATGTATTTTATGATTATGATTTGTCATTATTACATTTAGCTGTACAAAGTGTTTTTTTTTTCTTTTTTTAATATATGATTTAGTTTCTATAAAATTAATTTATAAATATAACTAATTATTTGAAAATAATATCTATGATTAATTTAGTTTATAAATATTAATATTTATAAAACAATTTATTTTTCACCTTATAATATATCAATCTTCACACATTTCTGAGTGACGTCATACTGCTTTTGAAGTTGGTAGATTGGAAGTGCTGGGTTCGATCTTAGGTTGTTTCGTCGAATAGCCTTTCGAAGTTTTCCGTGGTTTTCTCTGAAACTCAGGTAAATATGTGCTGGGATCCCTTAGAAAGTCCCCCTCTTTTCACTTCTTGGGTTATGTGTTGAGGACACATAACTGAGTCACAAAAGCCTCGTGTAGTTAATTACCTTAATACCAACATATTATTTCGTCTAAACATATATCTTTAAAGAATTTTGTTTTTTACCTGCCCCACGATTGACCGAATGGCTATGTTCTCAAAGTTGTTTGACGGGAAGTGCTGGGTTTGATACCAAGTCGCGTTCACCAACCAATCGCAAGGTGTTTTCTGTGGTTTTCTCCGAAGCTCGCAGGAATAAAATGTAAATATACAAAAAAAAAAAAAAAAAAAAAAAAACTACTATGGAGGGCAGGGTATTTACTCAGGTCTAAGACTCTAAAATTGCATTCCATCTTAAATTAAAAATATCCATTGCTTTTATGTAGACGTTTTTTTAATAGAATGCATTTCGTATTTAATTGGAATTAAATAATAATAATAATAATAATAAAATAAAATAAAAATTATAAAATATATTTAAAAAAAAATTGCTTATATAAGTTATTTGAAATTGAATATCCCTTTGATTAATTTTCATTTTGACGACAGCTTACACAAAATTGGCTTTTTTAAAATAACAAGCCTCGCATACTTCTTGTAAAAAAATATATATTGTTAAGTAAACCCAGTATAATCAAATTCATTTTTTGTAAATTTCTCAAAAATAATTTTTTTTTTTTTTTTTTTTTTTTTTTTTTTTTTGTTAAAAAACATTTTTATATGGACATTTTTGCAACTGAAAGCATTACAGAACGAAGACAATAGGGCACCTACCGTAAACAGAGTGTTTTTTCTTTAATATAGTGCTCTTTTCAAGCTGATAGACGGGAAATGCCGAGTTTAATTCCAAGTCGCACTTGCGGACCTAGCCGATCGGAGTTTTCCGTGATTTTCTCCGCAACTTGCATAGCTACTAGCTAGGATCCCATAAGGAGACACACTGAGGGCATTCTCCTCAGGTCTAAAACCCAAGTGTTGTCAATTGGCCTTATAATCCCAACATCACACCACGAATGAGGTCTAAAATTCACTTTTTCAAACAGTTTACATATAGTAAAATTGCATTTGACAATCAAAAATATTTATTACTTTTACGTAGATTTTTTTTTTTTTTTATGGAATTAATTTCATATTTCATTGGGATAAAAGAAAAAAAAAAATAATTATATATAATAAAAATTATAACAAAATACTTTTTAAGAATTATTTATAAATTATTTGAAATTAAATGTCTCTTTTAATTAATTTTCCTTTTGATGACAGCTTATACAAAACTGGCTTTTTAAAAATAACAAGTATCACATACTTCTTGTAAAAAATATATGTTGTTTAGAAAACTCTGTGTAATCGAATTCATTTTTCGTTGACTTTCTCAGAAATCATTATTTTTGTTAAAGAAAGTTATTAAATGAGCATTTTTGCAACTGAAAAGCATTACGGAGCGAAGATAATCGGACATCTACCGACGAGTAGCGCCTCTATATTACCTAAAAGTATATTGCAGTTTTTCAAGGTTTCGGCCATTGGAGTTTCCCCTCCAGTTATTTCTTACTCCGTGGTAGCAGCACAAATGTTATAATGAAAGTGACCCTAGTGACCCTGTTTAATTATTTAAACTGCGTACAAACACTAGCAACAGAAGTGGAGCGAGAAAATCATAAATTACCCATTGTCGGAAAGTGACCCTTGAACTTTTGGACATGTTTACATTGAAAGACATTACTTTTTACTGATTTTTTAGGAATTTTATAAAAGAGATCCAAGTTCCCCTGCCAATTATCGCAGTAGGAGGTTTGTTAGAGGAGGAAACAGCTTTTCCAGCTTCCCGACAACTCAAATCGCTTATCGCACATGAAAGGAATATGAATCGAGCCTGCCCTTGTCGCCCTGGAATCGCTAGTATTTGAACGCACCTTAAGAACCGAATGTTATGAAGAGACTTTTCAACTGCCGACAGCGGCGATCGTACTTCGCTACCATGGCCGTATCGACCAGAAATAAAAATAAAAAACGACTTCAGAGGGAAATTTAATACTTAAATGTCTGATTATTTTTTAAATCAATTTAAAAATGTTTTATTCTTCCCTCTCTTAAATAAATTATGTGAAAAATACTTTAAAAAATCATATTTTATTTTAACTATGGTCTACAGCTAAAAGCAATTTGTTGCCAATTGGCAAACATGGGGCATTAAAGCTTCAATATTATTTTAATAATACTTTAGAAGACAACATTTGGTATGTTGCCGAAAAGCAACTCACAGCATTTAAGGGTTAAAGAACTTTATAACTACATTTTAGCTTTATGCTTGTAAACATGCAATTGTAAGAGTGTACTGTGTGTGACGAAAGTTTAAAATAAAAATTATGGAATTATTTCCAAGTCTATGTCCACATAAAAAAATTAATTTGAATCAGCTTAGAAGCTTCATTTTTATAATGAATAATTAGAAATTGTATTCCGGTGGGGTGGGGGGGGGGGGCATTTGTGGGATTTTAATGCAATTATTGGCGTTGCTTCACTCTTATAATTAAAGATTCTCTAAATGTAATACAATACAATAAATAAAT
Organism: Salticus scenicus; assembly: GCA_963930645.1. Taxonomy (NCBI): domain Eukaryota; kingdom Metazoa; phylum Arthropoda; class Arachnida; order Araneae; family Salticidae; genus Salticus; species Salticus scenicus. The sequence continues at coordinate 290,972 of CAWVNO010002271.1, read as the reverse complement.
AAATAAACTATTTTAAAAATATGGAGTTACACCCCTTTTACGTACAATGAATAACATATTTAGGTAAGAAAAAGTAAAAACGACAAGGGGTTATGAGTCCATTTAGCATTGACAGATATTATTTTTTACATTCTCTTAACAATATGCATGGAAGAGAAAGTATTGTATTTTCTATATTTGTTTTATATTTACACGTTTTGAGGTCTGCTGAATCCGAAAATCAGTTTTTTAGTCGTTGGTCTCTGTGTGCGTCAAGTATCAGTATATCTGAACAATAAAGCGTAGCAGTAAGTGCAAACTCGGTATTTTAAATCTGTATCATGTAAGAATGCAGCACTAAACTTTTCATCGAAATCAAGCGAATGATTCGTGTACAAAGTGGAGGTGAGTTCGGGCTCTATTTTGGCAATCCGAGCCCGCCCGGGCCCGAAACATTTTTGAGCTGAGCTCGCCGGAGACCGAAAAATTTTGTGTGATCAGAGCCAGAGCCCGAGCCCGATATTGTAAGTGGTACGCTATGCAAAGCATACACAATAGTAAAATTAAATACCGTTTTCATTTTCAAATTAATTTTCTTATTATCAATCCTCAATTCAAATAACTATAAACGTTATTATAACAATTTATAATGTATGTGTCTCTGTATACATGTATATATTTATATAATATATATTTATAGTGCAGCCCCTTGTTTATAACGCGCCTATCGGGGGACAAAAAATTTATCTGAATGAGTTATATAATGAGGCCGAATATAACGAAGGAGGAAGGATTACTGTACAACACTATGCTATAATATACATCCCGTTAAAGAAAATGTTCTATTTAAAAAAATCTGGAGTGACTCCACTCGACTTTCCGAACATTGAGTAACTAACAGTTTTGTAGATAAAATAAAGAAAGAGGAGTTGCTAAACAAACAAAAGAGAGAAAACCATAACAGAGTGTTTGAGTATTTTTCTCCATATATCACACGAGGTTTTATTTAACGCTACTGAACTTTGAAACCATAGATCATAATGATAAAGAATTTTTCGTTGTGTCCCTGTAAAAATCTATAAATGCTAGATTCACCAAAATGCTTATAGTTAGTGCAACAGTGATTTATAATATTCATACAAATTTTCAGCTCAATTGAATAAGGCGTTTAGATGCTATCGCACTTTTAAAAATTTGGTCTCATAGGCCATAATGATAAAGAATTTTTCTTTGTGTCCCTGTAAAAAAATTGTAAGTGCTAGATTCACCAAAATCTATACAGTTGGTGCAAATGCGACCTATAACATGTGTACAAATTTTTTGCTCAGATTAATATGGCGTTTAGACGCTATCACACTTTTAAAAATTTGGCCCCATAGGCCATAATGATAAAGAATTTTTCTTTGTGTCCCTGTAAAAAAACTATAAGTGCTAGATTCTCCAAAATCTATACAGATTGAGTATCTGTGACCTATAATATGTGTATAAAGTTTTTGCTCAATTGAATAAGGCGTTTAGATGCTATCGCACTTTTAAGATTTTGGTCCCATAGGCCATAATGATAAAGAATTTTTCTTTGCGTCCCTGTAAAAAAACTATAAGTGCTAGATTCACCAAAATCTATAGGGTTCGTACTATGGTGACTTACAATATACGTACCAACTTTCAGCTTATTCGAACAAAGCGTTTAGACGCTAGCGTGTTCACTCACAGACATACACACATACATACACACATACACACACACATACATACATCATCTCAAAAATAGTGGAAACGGACTCAGGGGACCTCGAAACGTATAGAAACATCAAAATCTCAAATTCGGATTTTTGACATGATTACAATACTTTCCTCACTATAGTGTTCGGAAAGTAAAAAGGAAAGTTAAAGCTACTAAGGTTTTCAAGATTATTTTGTGATTTATTTATAACCTATCATGACTATTATGGCATTACTAAAGATGCTCTCAAAATGAATAAAATTTCTTTTTTTTTTTTTTTTTTTTTTTTTTACATTTTCCAGTTAGTGAAGAATAAAAGAAACGGAACTTTTAGCTTGAATCCGAGCCTGTCCGGAGCCCGAAGGCTTGCTTAAGATTTGAGCCCGTCTGATATCTAGTACAAAGACATAAAGACATATAAGACACTTCAAAATGGTTACGTCTATGGATAAAATTTTGTTGTAAGCGCAGCTTAGCATGTATTGGCTATGTTAAACGAAATGAACATATGAAAAATATGTTTCTGTAGAATATGTAGATTCACCGACCGTTTTCAGGGCCAGGGCTATCCAAATACAAGCTCCTTACAATGCATTCTTTTTTTTTTTTTTTTTCTTTATTACTTTAGTAAATGCTATAAAAATGTTTAAGTCCTTAATATGTTGAACCACAAAATATTTTTTTATAATGTATGACATTATTCTTTCAAGAAGAAGAGGTGATATTTATACCTAATTTCAAATTCTTTTCTTTTTAGGCAAAGAATCAGTTCAATCTCTACTGCCAAATGTCCTGTCTAAAGAATCGATCCAATCTCTAGAAGGTTTGTCTAAGGATATTATCCAACTATTTAACAACGATGAATATACCGATGCCACTTTAAAATGTGGTGATAAAAGCTTTGCTGTTCACAGAAGTATTCTTGTTGCAAGATCAGAAGTTTTTTCGGCGATGTTCAAACACGATATGGCAGAAAAGAATAGTGGAACAGTAGACATTGTGGATTTGGATCCGAATATTTTGGAGCAGTTCTTACGATATTTATATTCGGGCTGTGTTGAGAAACTCTCGACGGATACAGCTCTTCAGCTGTATAAAGCAGCAGACAAGTACGCTGTATACACTTTGAAAAAATTAAGTGCTTCTTTTATTTTGAAAAACATGACAGAAAATAACATCTGCAATGTTCTGTTATTGGCGGATGAAGCTGGAGACAAAGAATTTTTAGATAGCGTTGCACGTTTTGCTGTAAGAAGTAAAGAATTTTTGAAATCTGCCGAATGGAAAGATTTTGCTTTACGTAATGAAAGTGTCGCCGTGAAAGTATTTTTAAAGTATTTTAATTAAAACTAATTTCTATTATTATTATTAACGGACAAAAAATTCTTTAAGGTTAAGAATTTTGATATTCTGAAATAATTTTCATTTTCTGAAATGCTTGTGTATAAATTCAGTGTTTTGATTACATTTTATAATTAAAAATTGAAATAAACTTGCTCTAATATCATTATAAATTCCATTTGTCATTCTTACTTTCCGAACACTATAGTGAGGAAAGTATTGTAATCATGTTAAAAATCCGAATTTGAGATTTTGATGTTTCTTTACGTTTCGAGGTCCCCTGAGTCCGTTTCCACTATTTTTACGTTGATGTATGTATGTGTGTAAGTAGGTGAGTGAACACGCTAGCGTATAAACGCTTTGTCCGAATAAGCTGAAAGTTGGTAAGTGAGATAGCATCTGAACGCCTTTTTCAATTGAGCTGAAAATTTATATGAATATTATAAATCACTGTTGCACTAACTATAAGCATTTTGGTGAATCTAGCATTTATAGGTTTTTACAGGGACACAACGAAAACTTATTTATCATTATGATCTGTGGACTCAACTTTCAGTAGCGTTAAATAAAACATCATGTAATATATGGAGAAAAATACTCAAACACTCTATTATGGTTTTCCCCCTTTTTTTATTTAACAACTCCTGTTTCTTTACTTTATCTACAAAACTGTTAATTACTCAATGTTCGGAAAGTCGAGTGGAGTCACTCCAGATTTTTTATAGTGTAATTTCACTTTTTAGCGACAAAATATTTACTATTTCTTTTTCTTACAAAACCCCCTTTAAATTACAAAACATTAAATGTATTACATTTTATTTTAAAACATACAAAAACTTGCAAGTAATTATTTACTATAAATTTTTCTTATGCACAAAGTGGCCATTAATAAACAAACAGTGCTCAGTGTTTTGTAGAGCGGTCTAATTGCGAGAATGACGCCAAATTTTTCGGGAAGGTTAAAAAAGACAGGGGACGTGAAGGATTCTGGGGGACAAAAAAAAAAAAAAAAAAGTTCCAGAACTCACCGCTACGGGAATACGTGGCGATATTTTTCTAAATAGAGCTTTTGTCGAAAATTGTAATGTAAAACTGATGATAGTGCCTTTTTTCAAGTACTGTTTCTCTTCCCATTTCTTATTTTAAAAGTGAAAACACTGCACTAATTTGTCACCACCTCTACAGTTTTTAAAACTACTTTCTATTACATATCGTCATACATTCCCGTAGTGGTGACACCCACCAGCGGCCGAGCGGTTCTGCGTTCAAAGCTGGTAGATGGGAGCACGGTTGCCAAATTTGGCCTTTTTTTTATTCAATAGTCACCAATAATTTTGAGAAGTGACATTTGATATACATAATACACTATCAATCTTCGAAGTGATTAGTCAAACGTTACAAATAAAAATTATTGGTGACAATTGAATAAAAAAAAGGGCCAAATTTGGCAACCCTGGATGGGAGGTGCCGGATTCGATCCCAGGTCGCTCTCATCGACCTAGCCGTTCTGAGTTTTCCGTGGTTTCCCCCCGAAACTCGAGTAAATACGGACTAGGATCCTTAGAAAGACCCCGCACAGAGGGAACTCTCCCTATAGGCCTAGGACACATACGGCGTCAATCGGCCTTAAATCCTCCAACCAATCAACCAGTTGTGGTTACTTTTAGAACTTTTTGTTGAATTCTTCATTCCCCTTGTTGTTTAATCGCCCCACAAAGTTTGGGTGCATTCTCGCAATTAGATTTCGCTAAAAAAACAATGTGAGAATTGCTAGTTTAATTACGGTCACCTTGTATTTTTAAATGGCACATTTATTGTTATTGGTATCGCCCAGTGGTCGAAACTTGACCCCTTAGAAAACGGGATTAAATTGTAACTTAACAGCGCTACTTGTTGGCCGATATGCACTCAAACTGAATTGGCAGAGCTTTACTTAATATATAACTCTAATGGCCATATCACACGAGAGACTTTAGCTCAGCATTTTACTAAACACAGCATTATACCCAACATACTCAGCCTGATTTTGTTCAAGGACAGCAAGTTTTCGGATGATCAGCTTTTACGAAACCGTTTAGAAAAAGCTGAGTATGTTGAGCGTGCTGATCAAAATTGACCAATAGGAGGAATAAACAGGATTTTTTCCTGGAATACCTTTAGAGAAGAAAATACATCACGCTATCAATTCGGGGGAACCCTACGGACAGCTGACCGGTTTCTCGTTCGTTCAGCATACTGAACATGTTGTGTTGAGTATATTTGCTCCCGTGTGATATCGCTCGCAGGTGAAAAGTGAAAACACTGCAAACAGTATATCGCGTTTAGTTCATCGCAGTAGTATATTATTTCCAGCTTCTCACATTCGATAATATCCCCACACCAATAATATCGAAGCTGCTCATCGCTCGCAGGTGAAAAGTGAAAACACAGCAAACAGTATATCGTGTTTAGTTCTTGCTATCGGTTCGTTGATATATTGTTCGGAATTCCATGGATTGTTCAAAATATCATCAAGTGGTTTTTTTTTCTTTATTAAGCAAAGAATTAACTGAAATTGATTCTTATTTTTTAAAAATTGGATTTATTATTCTATCTTCTGCATATATAAGAAGAAAATATAAGATTTGGAAAAACGTTTTTCCGGTTTTCGATGAATTTACACGTTTTGAGATTTCCCTGCATTTTAATTAACTGAAATTGTCCACTCATTTTTAAAAAGTGGATTTATTACTAGTTTCTGCGTACATAAGAAGAAAGAAGATACGAAATAAATTTCGATTTCCGTTTTTTGATATATTTACACGTTTTCGGATTTCCTTGCATTTCAATTAAGTGAAACTGATTACTTATTTTTTTAAAAGTTGATTTATTATTATATCTTCTGCATATACAAGAAGAAAGTATAAGATATGGATAAATTTTGATTTCCAGTTTTCGATGAATTTACACGTTTTACGATTTCCTTGCTTTTCAATTAACTGAAACTGACTACTTATTATTTAAAATGTGGATTTATTACTGGCTTCTGCATGCATAAGAAGAAAGTAGAAGACACGGGGAAAATTTCGATTTCTGGTTTTCGATGAATTTACACGTTTTGAGATTTCCTTGCATTTCAATTAACTGAAATTGACTACTTATTCTTAAAAAAGTGGATCTATTATTTTACCTTCTGCATATATAAGAAGAAAGTATAAGATTCAGAAAAAATTTAGATTTCCAGTTTTCGATGATGTTACAAGTTTTGAGATTCCTTGAACTCTAATTGACCATTTTTAAGATTTCCTTTCTTTCTTTCCTTTCTTTTCTTTTTTTTTTTTTTTTTTTTTTTTTTTGTTCGAACGCTCTATTTCATGGACGACTCGTGCCTATCGACCAACAGGGGTCGCTGCTGTGCTGCAATTTAATTCCGTTTATGAGAAGGCAGTTGTTTTGCTTTGCTTTGCAAAAAGTGATTGATCTTCAACCACTGGGCGGTACTAGTATATAAATATAATACAATTTCCAAATGTTATAAAAACATTAGAAAATATGAATTCAATATATATATCTTTAAAAAAAAATCATGATATGGTAAGTAGATAAAAAATAAAATAAAAATGGCAGGTAATTGACCTTTAGAATACCTATGAGTTATAGGGTCTCAAATTAATATTACTCTACAACCGAGAAAGTTTATTCGGTGGCAATTCTATAGAAAGTTTATAAACAATATTTCTACTGTGTATTTCTTATTCACTGAAATTAATTTAATTACAACCATATCGCTATCAATGACTGACAGGACTATTAGTAAATGAACTTTCTTTATACTCAGGGATGGGAATTAGGCGCAAAACTCATACTAATATTTATTTTTAAAATTTCCGTATATAAGTGAATCATTGATATATATAGAGAGATAGATAGATAGTTAAGTTACGACTTCTGCGCAAAATTTTATTAATCATCTACATTCTAAGTGCAACTTCATTTTTCTTAAGCTTATATTTTTATTATAATTATGTATCTTGATGATATACTTTGTGAATAAAACACATATCATATCACCCATTAGCTCTCTTAAAATGTGATTTTGAAATAATTAAATCTTAAAATAGAAAGAATGGAGGACAAACTATTCAGAAATATACTTAAAAGTAATGGTATAAATTACAAGAAACACAAAACATTGTGTTGCTATTTATGCATTTTCTTTCTTTCTTTTCTTTTTTTTTTTTTCTTTTTAATAAAAAAGATTTGGAAGTAATATACCAGAAAATATAAATATACATATAGAAAACACTCCCCACTTGTATACATTAAAATTGGTGTTCATTTGTCTTTAAAAAGTAGCAAATATCTATTTTCCTTCTCTTGAAATAAATATCGCAATATATCACCAATATCGATATTAACATGATGATATATCGCGATATTTAATTTCTGATATCGTCCAGCTCTAATGGCCATAAGTTTCGTACACTGTAGATTCTGAGCCTTTCCTGAAATGAGAGGAAATCACATCGTGGAAGTGCCCCCTGTTCGGTGATATAACCTTGATAGAAAAGACGTTGTTTTGTAAAATGAAATTTGTCCATTTCCTTTATCTAAAATTTTTAAGTACTGCACTATCTACCAATAAATATTTAGACACTTTGAAATTTAGATTTTTTTTTTTTTTTTTTTTTTTTTTTTTTATATATATCTAAAAAATTTCTTTAGGAATCATCTTGAAACTTTCGTAGTCTAAAGAACATGTTATGCTGCATTTATTTCAGCAAATGTTGTGTCCCGAAGATGAAAAGAGAACCAGTTAAAAATTTAAAAGTCAAAATGGTTTGGGTCACCCTGTAGAAGGTAATGTTTTAAATAAGTTTTGCCTGCGCGCGCAATGTGATTAAGAGAATTTTTCTCAACATCTGTATAAAATTTTATGAAGCTACCTAATATATTCATGGAGATAACTTTTTTTTTTTTTTTTTAAGCACGACAGGACTATTTCTTTGAATCTGGCATTTTGCGTCGTTACCAATTTATAATGTTCCATTTCGAAAATGCCTACTAATATACAATTTTATCATTCAATTTCTTTCTCTATTTAAAAATATTTTGTGAAATCCGTAAAAACTTATATATATTTCCCATCGGTGAGAGGGTCAACCCTCCCCAGTCTCCCCTATCTCTCAAAACATGTAAATCCATCGAAAACTGGAAATCAATTTTTTTTTTTCGAATCCATTACTTTCTTCGATTGAATACAGAAAAAAGTAAAAAGATTGAATTCATGACGTACGACAGTCCATTATAGCTTTGACAAGAAGGTGGATGAAATTAAGCGAATAAATATAGCGAAATTAAGGTTGAATGGGTTTTACGGCGCTCTAGAGCTTAAATATAGGAAAGAAAGAACGTAATGGAAAATTTAATTAAATTAATAGGTTTTATTAAATTATTTTTAAATACTTTTTTTTTCAAGACAGCAATGTTTGCCTGATACATACTACACGAAATCAGTCTTTCATCATTTATTTCGGGGGGGGGGGGGGGGGGGGGGCTTGGGCCCGTCGGGCCTCCCCCCTTGCCTACGGCCTTGTCTGCAGGCATGTCCCTGCGGGGAGAAAAAAAAACTAGGGTAGCTGCTCTAGTGATTGGCATGCTCCAGTAATTGACATCTATCCCGAAATATATAATAATAAATGGAAAGGTTTGTCTGTCTGTCTGTCTGCCAGTCTGTTCTTTTATACGTTCAGCCACTATTGAACGCAGAAGTACAAGAATTGACATACGGATGCTCTCTGGAGCCTTTCCGAGTCCCCCCCCCCCCCCAAAAAAAAAACAGAATTTAAAAATTTTAATTAGTTGTGGAGATATTAATTAAAATGTAGAATTTTGCCTAATCAGAAAGCGATCTCAATGACTGAGAATTCACCACGATTGCATAAAAATAGATATTTTAACGGAGTTAAAAGCAGAAAAAGTGGAAAATAAATTAGAAATATTAGTCCGATCGTTACGAATTTGGTGCCAAATGAAAGAGGCATTTTTTCTGAATCTAAGAGTGCAAGCGGCTTATCGGTACAACAATTAGATTTTTTAAAATTAACTAAAGTATGAATTTTTTGTGGTAACATCATTTCAAACGCCAGACTACTGTCTGAGATTAAAAGGGAAATGATTGTAACCGATTAAGATGTCACATGTTTTATAGTGGGGAGAAAAATTGCAATTTTCATTTTTTTTTTTCAAATTTTCATTCACGTTACATTTTAATTAATATTCGGCCTAGACAGCATATTATAAAGCTACTGTTCAATTTTCATGAAAATATCTGGATAAACAAAAAAATTACATTTTTATTGGGAATTATATTTATCACGACTCATGTGACCAAAACACAATGTAAGATTAAGTTTTGTATTATATTTTGCACTATTTTAAATTGAGATATGCCGTTGAAATTTCGTAATATTTGGTTTTAACGCCCGATAATTCGATTGTGAATATTTTTGAAAGTGTAGAATTATTAGGAAGGGCTTAAGAGGGGGGGGGGGGCAGAAAAAAAAAGAGTTACAGAGTTTGGAATTGGTATTATTAGATTTTAAGGCAAGATAAATCGATGGAGGATATTTTCAAGTGTAAAATGTCAGGTTTATAAACCTGACATGATTATCTTAAAGCTTCAAAGTTAAGCAGAGTTGAAATAATAGAGTCCAGTGGAAACTGTATTGAGCAGGTAAAAAGAAATATGACAAGTTTTCTTTTAAATAAAATCATTCATTTAAAAACTAGATTGATTTATCTTGTGAAATAAAGATATGGCAAAGAAAAATAAAAATTATAATACATTTAGACGATTCGTTTAATATTCTTCAGGGCAGATATATTAGTACAGAGTAGTTACTGAAGCCTATACTATTACTGAAAGAAGCTTAAAAGTTTGCAGTTTAAAAATAACTATCATCCTCGAATTAATCTAAAAATATTTACTTAAACCTCATCTGAAAAACAACAGCTTTCTACACAAGCTTTAATATTGTCGAGGTTATCAAGGAAAAATTTAAACTGAAATATACAAACTGCGTTTAACGCCAGCTTCTTTATTACCGGGATTCACCTCGGCACTAACACCGAAAAAGCCACACGATTGCTTTCTACGCTACTTATTCAATTCAAGCAGATGACGTAGACTTATGTCATTTGCATACGGATAGCTTCGGCTAACGTATTAATATTTTATGCTAAAATAAATTTTAAATAAACTATGAGTTTTTAAAATATTTATTAGCTTAAAATTATAAAAGTTAATAGAAAATAAATTACTTAGATTTTAATGACCATCGGTTTTAATAAAAAAAGGAAAGATAGTTAAACTAAAGAGGGAGTGAAACTGAATAAAATATTGAGTGTCAAGAACACACTAATATTTTAAATTCCTAAATCTAACAATAAGCCCCCCCCCCCCCCTCTTGACACTCAACCGAGACCATGAAATATATATATATATACACTAAGCGACAAAAAAAAAAAAAGCCGCACTGCAGAAAAAATGACTTATACCTTTTTTATTTGTAATAACTTTAAAATTAATGTTTGAAACAAATAAAACTGTCTTGTTTGCATAATACCAAAGGTATGAAATGATACCTATGTATATTTTCGATTTAATAATTCGCTTTATTGCACTTTACGAAGTACTTTTTAAAAATCTGCATAAAACTTTCTTTTTGAACATAATGCAATAACTATACACTTTGCATTCTATTATGATTTATTATATGAAATAAACAATTTATATTTTAATATATGAAATAAAACTATTTATTTGTTAGATCTAAGCAATTTTTGTTAAAAATATGTATTCTGCATTGGGTTAATTCCACATTTATATGGAATTACTGCATTAATGCGCAATGGCATAGTTTTATACAGTGTTTTAATATAAATCTCAGAAATTTCAATGTGCCAAATATCACAAATAAATTTTTCTAGTTCTGGCAGAGTTATAGGCTGCAAATTTCGAATCCTCTCCCCTCTCCCCGCCTTTTTATAGACGAAACATTTTCGAGCGAATCGCGATTTTGACCATTTCCATGTCTGGTAAAGAATAAATTCTACTATATCGTTTGTGGTATTTAACTTAAAGTGAAAAAAAGTATGATTACTTACAGAATTATAGGTTCTCATGGGAATGTATAAGAAATTTTGACAATTTGAAGTGAATAAACTTACCACAGACGCCGTGTAGTAAGGTGCCTTATTATCTTCAAATGCTGTTTACGGAAATGTCTAAGATACCTCCAAAATAGTCGGTCAGGCACCACTTTTATGCAGATTGTGTTTTATTTCGAGTTACTTGATCTCTTGAGCATAAAAATTTCCCCGAGTGTTTGAAAAGTTATTCACCTCCGTACCATAATGTACGGAGAACGTGTCACTGTTTTAAAAGTGCGATTTTCATTAAGTCGGTCACATTTTCGTCTTCATTCTAGCTTTTTTCAACAACACGAAATAAAGAAAACTTGATTCATCAGAGAAAACTAGTTCAGCCTAATAATTAACTGATAATGTTTTTAAATTTTGGTCAACTAAAGTATTGTTTTTTCTAATTCTTTTCCTTAATAATGGCTTTTTTCGCAGATCTTCCGTTCTTTAACCCGCTTTGTTTAATTGTTCCCGCATTGTTTTTGAAGAAAGTAATTTACTATACACTTTTTAAAAATCTTTTTTAAGTTCTGAACATGATACAAATCGATTTTTTAAACATTCGCATTTTAACTTGTGGTTATCTTGCTTGGATGAACAACATGACCGCCTAAAGCCAAATTCCCAGTTTAAACGGCCAAAAAAATTTATATTTTGCTAAAATTCATTTTACCAATATTTCGTTAGCATTTAATTATTTTGCCATCTCACGTATTAAAATATTTTTTGATTTTCATTTAAAAATTAATACTTTTTGTGTCATCGTTAACTGCCTTATTCTTACCATTTTTGAAATAAATTCTAAAATTACAATTTTCCTGACAATCGCATTTTGTTTTTAACACTAGACTCAAAGCTAAAGTGTATGTGGAGGACAACATAGTAAAATATGTTCGAAAATTTGCTTTTTAAATGATAAAATTGGCGGTTGTAGAAGGCGAAAAGGAAAACATCCAAGTGCGGCTTTTTTTTTTGTCGCTTAGTGTATATATATATATATATCTGCCCTGAATTTACAAGTTCACATCATATTATTTGAGTAACAAAAAAAACTTGTATGTAGAAAAAACTTAAGTTGACAGATTCAACAACGACTTGCTACTAATCGTCTTTCTTTAGTATATTTCAAGAGCAAAGCAATATAGTCCAATTTTTGCAATGCTTCATTTCGAAGTTATACAGAAAATTCTTCTTGCTATGAAGATATAATATAAATAATTAAGCATTGGCATGTACATAAATTAACCAATATATCATATAAAACAAGTATATACATTTCGCAATATAATAAACACTTTCAGAAATACATTTGCATTTTCATATTAAAGAGAAAAACATTCTGTTCTCTTTAGAAATAAATAACTTAAAAAAAAAAAATAGAAATTCGTTTATTTCCTTAATTCTTTTCTTTTCAAAATTTACTCCTTAAAATATACATATTACTCAGTAGATGAAAATAGGCTACTTATGAAAAGAGATAACCCGTATTTTGGTAACGGTTTCGTGAAAATATCTGACCAATTATTTGCACTTTTAACATGTTTAATATTAAATATGTTTTTATAAATCAAATCCCTTATAAAAAATAATTTTACGTCAATGTGTTTGGTTCGATAGTTTTCAATGGGAGACTTCACGAAATCTATAGCAGCCATGTTATCGACTAAAAGTAAAGATATTTCTTTAGTACCCCGTATTAGTTTTTTATTAAAGCATTCTTCTAAAATTCTATCGAACCATAATAGTTCTTTTGCAGCTTCGGTCATGGCTACGAATTCCGATTCCATAGTACTTAAACTGATACATTTTTCCTTAAACGTTCTCCAAGCTACAGGTGAATTATCGAGTAAAATCAGCTGTCCCCCCATTGAAGTCCTATCGTCTCTGTTGGCCGCAAAGTCAGCGTCTGAATAAACAGTAATATGTGGTTTCCTGCACTCAAGTTTTAACTTTAAATTTCTGGTATAACAAACATAACCTAAGAGTTTTAACAGGCCATTCCAATGCATTATGCCAGGATTACTTTGGAATTGGGCAAAAATATTAACCGCGTACGATATGTCAGGTCTAGTTCTATTAGAGAGAAACGATAAGCAACCTAAAATGCTTCTATAAGGATATTTCGACATTTCTATTGTTTCAGCGTTAGTTTGAGGACACTGAGGTTTTTAGTAAATTATCCCTTTACTAATGGGGAGAGATGATATAGGAAAATTGAAATTTTTAAATCTGTTACATATTTCACTAATATATGAATGTTGATGAATAGTTAAATTTCCATTATTTTCCTCGAACTCTACACCCAATAGTTTACGGGTTTTTCCTAAGATTTTTAAATCAAAATTTTTACTCTATAAGTCCACTACTTCATCTATATGATTTTTAAATTTTGCAAACAATACAATGTCATCGACATACAATAATAAAATTACTTTCTTGTTAAAAATATAAACACAGTTACACCATGAAAATTTGTTAAAACCTATATTGATCAAAATTCTATTCATTTCGAAAAACCAGGCTCTACCACTTTGGTGTAGGCCGTATATAGCACGATTTAATTTACAAACGAATTTTTCTTTCCAATCTCGATGAAACCCGGTGGTTGAGACATATAAATATGTTCATCGAGTGGTGCGTAAAGATATGCACCTTTAATATCCAGTTGTAAATGAGTCCATCCTTTACATGAAACTAGCAATGAAAAGAAGAAGCGTATTACTCCAAAGTTAACGACAGGGCTAAAAGTATCGTCATAACTTTCTCCTTTTATCTGTTTATATCCCTGCGCCACCAGTCTGGCTTTAAAACGGGCTATTTCCCCCCTTTCATTACGTTTAAGAGTGAAGACCCATCTACATCCTAAAATATTAGTATTTGGAGGTGACTTTGTAAGGTGCCATACATTACGTTCCCGAATAACATCCATTTCTTCTTTCATAGCCTGCAACCACTGATTTTTATAAGGAGATTTTAAGACCTGTTTAAAACTCGTTGGGATTTGATCCACGTCTAGTCAATCGTTTTTCTTAGTTAAATCAGGTTCAATCAAATTAAGTTCATTATCTGAATCAAGTTCACTATCTGAATTAATTTCATCAGAATTTAAAGTTTGTTCTGCAGTAGAACAAGATTTTTCATTAATTTTACCTACATATTTTTCTCTAGGACTGAAATTAAAAAGGTTTGGTTCATAAATTATACAATTTTTCTTACAATATTTTTTAACATCTTTATGACATTTTAAACGTTCAGTTTTTCCAAATTCACAATAATAAACGTCGATTCTGTCACTAGTTTTACGGGGTACTAGAGTTCTAAACCATACAGCCTCTCTGAGCGGGACTCGTTTAATTATATCTCGACTGGATTTAATTTCCTCGTCAGACGAAGATTCAGAATGATAAGGGTAAGTCTGATATATATTAAAAGCATCTGAATCAGCATTATTCACACTTTCTGAATGTGACCCCTCATCTGAACATAACCAACTTTCATTTTCGCGGCCCATCACTGCTCCACTGCGCTCCCCAATATTTATCGGTTCTTCAATTTTAACATTAATTGTTTCTATTGTTTTATTTTCATCTGGGAGCCATATCCTGTAACCTTTTGTACTAAGGGCGTAACCTATCATAATTCCTTTTTTCGCTTTTCGGTCAAGTTCGTTTCTAAGTTGTTTGGGTACCCCTACGTATGCTGTTGAGCCAAAAGCTTTTAAGTGCTTTACTGAAGGTTTATAACCACCATACAACTCAAACGGTGTTTTCTCTAAATCAGTATGACAAATTCTGTTCCAGGTATACGCAAAGTATAAAGCTGCGTCTGGCCAAAAACTTTTATTTAATCCACTTTCGTCTAAAACTGTCCTCATACCGTCAACAATAGTTTGGTTAAATCTTTCTGCAACAGAATTTTGTTCCGGTGAATAAATGTTAGTAAATTCATGTTTTATGCCTTTCAGCTCACAAAAAGATTTAAAATTATTATTTTGAAACTCTTTCCCGTTATCTGATCTAATAGCTTTTACCTGACAGTTTAAAAATCTCTCCGCTCTTGTTACATAATTTCTAAAGTTTTTAAATACCTCAGTTTTTGCTTTCATAGGAAATATTGTTAATTTACGAGAAAAATCATCGATAATTGATAAGAAATACCTTTGACCGTTTCAGCCAGTTATTTTGCATGGTCCCCATACATCCATATGTAATAACTCAAGAGGATGTCTAGACCTTATTTGACCATGGGGTTTAAAAGAAATTCGTCTTTGTTTATTAAGTTTACAAGTTTCACAAGAAGTTTCATTGACTTTTAATTTAGGAAGCCCCCTCACACTATCATATTTACAAGTTCTGTCAATTAGTTTAGGACTAGCATGAGCAAAACGTCTGTGCCACATGTTAAAACTGTCCTTTTGAGTATGTAAAACTTCAGTTTTTGTATCCTGAGAGTTTCTTTTACTTGAAGTTTTAGAAACTTCAAATTTAACATTTTTCGTTTCTTTGGATGGAATTTTTGGAAATAAATAATAAATACCATCATGCAATTTAGCAGTAAATAAAAATTGATCATATTTGTTAGTTACTTTAATTTTACCATTCCCCCCCTTAAATTTAGCTCCTGCAATATCCATCTTTGGAGCAGATATTAAATTTTTTCTCAATTTAGAGCAATACATTACATTAGTAAATGTTATATTTTGTTGACCAAATCGTAATTTAACATCACCAGTTCCTTCAATAGGAAAATCAATATTATCTATTGCAACAGATAATCTTTCATTATACAATGGTTTAAAATTAGAAAACAAATTTTTATCACCACAAAAGTGATTACTCGCAGCCGAATCAAAAAGCCAATTGCTTTTGTCACACACATTTTTACTTAAATTAGCAAAAGTAAAAAAAACCTGGTTAGAGTCCTTTCTGGTTCGTCTCGGGAGTCTGGAACGGCCTCTTCTCTGGGAATGGTCAGGTTCTTTCTGGTTAGATCTCTCAGGACTGGAATCACTGGTAGTGGATACAGTTGCCTCTGGAGGTTTAGCTCGCCATGGTCTGTGAGGGGATTGAGCACGTTGCCTCTGGAAAAACGGAGACTTCCGGCGTGGATACCCTTTCGATGTTGATCTTGGCTTGAAGGTTTTCCTTGAATTTTGACAAAAACGACTGATATGTCCCGGAACTCCACAGCGGAAACAAGTCACATTTGATCTTGAGTACTGTGTGCTGTGACTCTCAATGAAAAGTTCATCACACTTATCTTGATCACGCAATTCTATCCTTGATTCTTCACTAATTAATTCAACTACAATATCTTTAAACACAAATTTATCATCGGGCCACCTAAGTAGGCTCTGAACTATACTATCGAATTTCTCTGGGAGATAACGAAGCAACTGGAGTGATAGATAAACTTCCTTCATTGGCTGGTCAATTGCTTCTAAAAGTTCAGCTATTCTCATGAGTCTAGCAGCGTACATATCAATTTTCTCTCCACTTTTTATTTTACATGAAAACAGTTCGCTGCACAACTGCATGTGGCGTGCTCGGTTACCTGGATAAAAATGTTGTTTAAGTTTTTTCCATGTCTCAGCTGGATCCGTTAATTTCTCGATAATCCGACGAAAGTCTTTCTCAGTATTGAGGTATAAAATAGATAAAGCAAGTTTTGACCTCGTATTATAATCTTTTAATTCTTTCGGATCAGCTGATGGTTTCGGCTTTTCCTCAGTTCCGATTACGATATCCCAGGCATTCTTTTCAAACAATAAAAACTTCACATCAACTGCCCAGTCCAGTTACAATAATTCGTAGCATTGAGTTTTTCTATACTATGCTGTATCATTGCCATTCTCGTTAACTGTATTGCCCCCCCCCCCTTCTTAAAGATTCTTATAAAACTTTGGGACCAATACGCCGGAAGAAAACTTTACTTCATTAAAATTTTTCATTTTAAAACTTTCACTTAAACTGCTCAATACTGGGCAATAGCCCATAACCAAATATGTCAGGTTTATAAACCTGACATGATTATCTTAAAGCTTCAAAGTTAAGCAGAGTTGAAATAATAGAGTCCAGTGGAAACTGTATTGAGCAGGTAAAAAGAAATATGACAAGTTTTCTTTTAAATAAAATCATTTATTTAAAAACTAGATTGATTTATCTAGTGAAATAAAAATATGGCAAACGAAAATAAAAATTATAATACATTTAGACGATTCGTTTAATATTCTTCAGGGCAGATATATTAGTACAGAGTAGTTACTGAAGCCTATACTATTACTGAAAGAAGCTTAAAAGTTTGCAGTTTTAAAATAACTATCATCCTCGAATTAATCTAAAAATATTTACTTAAACCTCATCTGAAAAACAACAGCTTTCTACACAAGCTTTAATATTGTCGAGGTTATCAAGGAAAAATTTAAACTGAAATATACAAACTGCGTTTAACGCCAGCTTCTTTATTACCGGGATTCACCTCGGCACTAACACCGAAAAAGCCACACGATTGCTTTTCTGCTACGCTACTTATTCAATTCAAGCAGATGACGTAGACTTATGTCATTTGCATACGGATAGCTTCGGCTAACGTATTAATATTTTATGCTAAAATAAATTTTAAATAAACTATGAGTTTTTAAAATATTTTTAGCTTAAAATTATAAAAGTAAATAGAAAATAAATTACTTAGATTTTAATGACCATCGGTTTTAATAAAAAAAAGGAAAGATAGTTAAACTAAAGAGGGAGTGAAACTGAATAAAATATTGAGTGTCAAGAAACACACTAATATTTTAAATTCCTAAATCTAACATAAAATTATTAGAAGGGACGGAAAGGGGAGGGGGGCAAAAATGTATAAAAGGAACGGTTGTTTCGGAGAAAACAACGGAAAACCCAGAACGCCTTTATTCTTTTATATTTTGCAGAGTTTCGAATTCTGATACTCCTTTCACATTTCATACTATGGATTTTTAACAGTATTTAGCCCGGAATTATGCAAGTTTTGGAGAAAATCACGAAAAAGTCAGACATAAATCGTGTTATAATAGTGTTTATGTCATTTTGTATCTCAGCTTCTAATTGGCATAATTCCAAAAGTAATATGTCATTTTAAAACTTATTTGAATTGAATTTCAAGAGCAGACGCCACAAATATCTGTCACATTCCGTTAGCCGACTACCGTAAGTAATGGAATTCCAGATTTCACGTGATTTACACGTTTTAAGGTGTCCTAATTAGGTTTTCTTTTGTATCTCAGCTACTAATTAAAATAATTTTATACGTAATACATTATTTGAAAGCTTTGTTGATTTGGAATTGAACAGTAGATTACAGAATTTTCTACCGCCAGATGGCGCTGTAATGTTTTAAAATTTCAATATTTCAAATTCTAATTATGATTAAATTATTTTAAATGCATCATTAGAACGATATTTTACAGTACTTTTATAATATCGAAAGTGGAATTTGAGTTTTCCCCCGATTTACAAGTTTTGAGGTGTCCTGTCTAGGTTTTGTTTTGTATCTCAGCTACTAATTAAAATAATTTCATAAGTAATACATCATGTGAAAGCTTTGTTGATTTGGAATCGAAAAGTAGATTACAGAAATTTCTACCGCCAGATGGCGCTGTAATATTTTAAAATTTCAATATTTCAAATTCTAATTATGATTAAATAGTTTTAAGTACATCATTCGAAAGATATTTTAAAGTTCTTTTATATTATCGAAAGTGAAATTCGAGATTTCACCAGATTTACACGTTTTAGGGTCTCCTGATTAGGTTTTCTTTTGCATCTCAGTTAATTGAGTTAGACCGTTCAAAATTGGTATATGTAGGTTAATTAGGAGGGGCTGGAAGGGCGGGGAAGGAATAGGCGCGCACAGCGCGCACTGAACTGCGCTGCCGAAGGCAGTGGGGACCCGGTCCGACTTTTTATCCGATGAGAAATTATTTTTTAAATTTTCTTTTCTTAAGAATAAATGCTTGATTTTAGAAGGAATATGTGCGAGCAGCGCACGTATATCTTTACACGTGCGCGCGCATGGGTCTGCACTGCCGAAGGCAGTGGGGACCCAATGCGAGTTTTTACCCGATGATTTTTTCTAAAATTCCTTCTCTTAAGAATGAAAGTTTATGAGTAATAATAACATGGAATTTTGAGAAATCATAAGGATGGTGAAGGAATACGCGCGCGCAGCGCTGCCGAAGGCAGTGGGGTTCTGGTGTGAGTTTTTAACCGATCACAAATGATATTTTTCCTTTTTTCTTTTTTTAAGAGTAATGTTAATGAGTGATAATATGCAGTTTTCAGAATTCATTCATTATAGTGATTCATTTAAAAATACTGACCCGCTAGCGGGCGAATGCAGAGGGGACCCGGTGTGAGTTTTTCCCGATCAGAAATGATTTTTATTTTTATTTTTTAATTCTTTTCTTAAGAATAAAAGTTTATCAGTAATAATATGAAATTTTGAAAATCATAAGGATGGTGAAGGAATACACGCGCGCAGCGTTCATATATATGCATTCGTTCGCGCGCATTGCTCACGGGTCTACGCTGCCGAAGGCAGTGGGTACCCGGTGCGACATTTTTCCCGATCAGAATTTTTTTTTCTCTTTTTTTATCAAATGATAAAAATTAATTCAATTTTGAGAATTCATTAATTACAGTGATTCATTTAAAAATAGTGACCTGCGAAGCGGGCGTAGCCTGCTAGTAATTAATAAATAAGAAAAATAATAAAATCATATGTTTTACATATAAGAATTTTAACATTTTATGTCGAACACTGGAGCGCTGGGTGTTAATAACTAGTAAAATGAATAACTAGCAGTGTCAAACACTGGAACATAGGGTGGTCATCACTGATAAAATGAAAAACGGGCAGTGTCAATTACTAGAACATTGAGTGGGTGTCAAACAAAAATTCATAAAAAAAATTGTTATCAAATGTATATATTTTAACATATATGTGGTTCTGAATGTCTTTCATGCCATATGTACTTACTTAAGATTTCTAAAAATATTTTCTCATGACTGGAACATTAAAAACATCAGAGATTGCTCTAAAAGTGTCAATCACTGGTGCACTTTCCCTTAGTCCAAAATCGAAACCTATCGTAATTTTTACTGAAAGTGAATCTTTCCTATTACCAGTTCAGTGCAATAAAAGAAGAGAGCGAAAAAAAGTCCGAAATCGGAACATATCCTATCCCTCTTTCTTCTAGGGTTCTTACTTGCAAATTAAATAGAATGATCCACTTCAGACTACATTTAAGATAAGAACACGGATTAGGAGATTCTCTTTTAATCCGTGGATAAGAAACTAATATTGTAAACAAACAGCCGCGGCGATATTCCTTGGCAGCTTTTGGACGTTTGCCAATTCCCAGCACTGTGACTTCATTCGAATCTTCGAATTCTTGCTTAGCTGAGTGTTTTTTAGATCTGGCTATTTGAGAACAATTTTCTTGAAAGCTGAGTATTTTTTTAATATTAATTTTTTTTTGTTTATATGTTTTGTTTATTGTGTATGTATATTATGTACTGCTAATTTATTTATTTCAGGTATTATTTCACAAGACTTGACTTTCAAGAATAAAGAATGTCTTCTCTGAAACGTGACCGGTGTGTATTGTGCAATGCTGATTCTTCACAAAGGAAATTATTTATGTTCCCCAAAGATCCTAAGAGGTATTTCTTGCAAATATTTCTATTTCTTTTTAGTAGATTTATGCCTTGTTATAAATTATTTTTTTGTCTATTAACTGTTTAGCGAAAACGAAACAAAGAACATCTACGATTTAGAAATTTTTTCTTCTTACAAAATTTTATAATTATTACCACCTAATTATATAAACTATTGCATTCTTCATTTAGTTCTGTATAATCAGATGCTTTGTGAAGGTCTTACGTATTTTTCTTTATTATTATTATTTAAGACTGAATACAAACACCTCGATGTACAAATTTCCAATCGCAATCATAATCGCATTCATTATAGAAACTGCTTTATCTATCCTGTACTATTATTAGATATCAGTATATTTCATTATCATAAAAATAATTTTAATGATAAATTTTGTTTGCAAGAGCTGTTTTTCAATGGAAAAAAAAAATATATAATATATATGTCGAGTGACATTTGCCCCACTCTGTGTATTTTTAAAAGTTAGAAATTAATCATGTTATGTCCAGTCGATTATAATTGTTCCACCCTATTACAGCATTTTTTTTTTTTTTTTGTTAAAATGCTGTGGCTTAAGAGTAATCATTTTTAATGGAAATTTTAATCTGTTTATGTGTATGCAAATTGCTTCCTGTATACTTAATCTCATATTATTTAGAAATATTTGATGTGCAAATTTTATTTTTACACTCAAGCAAGGGTACATCGTCTGTTTATCTGTGTTTTTAAACGCAACTAAATTTTGGATTGTGAGAAGTATCAAATATAAATTTTTACCTTTTATTGTTTACATTTAAATATATGAAGTAAGTGTTGATTTATGTTCTATAAATTTTCATACAGATAAGCTCAATATCTTCGCTATTCAACATCAATTTCAGCTTGATCCTATTAAATTTTAAATCATTTTTCAAACATTTTTAATTCTTTGTAAGACCCATATCTTTTTTAATAAGAAGCTTCATCAATCCACAAAAATTTGTGTAATAACCAGGGGTGAGAATTTTTAGCTTTTCTGTAAATTTAACTTCTCACTTTCCTAATTTTTTTTTTTTTTTTGTGTGTGTGTGTGTGTGTGTGTGTGTTTCTGATGTGCATTTGTTACGTCAACTAACGAAATAAAATTTGATAGAATATTAAAGCATAATCATTTGTTATTTTTTTTTTTTTTTTTATATAGACTGAAAAAAAAAAACATATTTATTACTTTAGTATTGCAGAATTTGTCATCAAAATTCTAGAATTTCATTAAACTTTTATTTATTTATTGTTATTCATTCATTTATTTTATTTATTTATTTATTATTATTATTATTATTTATTTATTTATTTATTTTTTTGAGAGGAATAATAGCTTTCTTTTTTTTTAGATATGTTTTTGGTAAATATAAAAAAGATAATTTTCTTTAAAATTGTTATGTAAATGACAGACTGAAAAAATTTGATATTATAATTTTTTTGTAAGTTTAGTTTGGTTAATAATATAATTATACTTAAAACAATTGACATTGTCTTACAATGTTTACCATTTGTAACTTTTTGGTTTCAAGAGGGAAAAAATAAATATAAATAAAAATTACAGGTAATATTTTCAAGGTATTGGAAAGATGTTGCATTTATCTGCCCCATAAATTTTTATATAAATTTTGATTCATTATAAGATTCTGGAATTTGATTTATCTGTCATATACAAGAAAAATAAAAAAGATTTATATAATTGTTTAGTGTTCTTTTATACATTTTTTGTATTCAATGTTTTGAATTTTTTACTCAGCTAATTATGAATACCAGCATGTTACTATCAAAGTTCGAAAATTTTCAATTTGATTATTATTTGTTTACATTTTTCCTTTCCTTGATTTCAGGGCCCACCAGCGGCCGAGCGGTTCTGTGCTCAAAGCTGGATGGGAGGTGCCGGGTTTGATCCCAGGTCGCGCTCTTCGACCTAACCGTTCAGAGTTTTCCGCGGTTTCCTCTGAAACTCGCGTAAATATGGGCTAGAATCCCTTAGAAAGACCCCCCATGGAGGGCATTTTCCCTATTAGCCTAGAACACACATGGAGTCAATTGGCCTTAAATCCTCCAACCAACCAACCGTTCCTTGATTTCAGGTATAGTATAATGTAGATGCATATGCACACATCCTGTGCAAAAAGTTTTTGATATAAGTTTTGTGTGTGTGTGAAAGGAAAGAGAAGGGGGAAAAAAATCGAGTTTTATCTGGGTATGATTTGAGTCCTATGATGTTTCCTTTAAAATACCAGTCAACTGTTTTTTCTTGCTTTTATTTTCTTACATAATTTTTTTAGTGGGTTGTTTTCATGAGATGGTTATTTTATTTATTTTTTCACGGGGATTTTTTCAAGATTTTGCTGCAGAATCTTGGACAGTACAGGAAAATCTAGGTCAATACAGCTAGCTATTTAATTAGTATAGCTGTATTGTCATATTAATCAATTTAGGTACCTACAGCATTTTAAATTCTTTGTTTATTTTATAGCAATGTATATTGACTGTTTTATATTTATGTTTATAGTAATTTAAATAAATGTGTAGCTGTCGAAAAAAAAAAAAAAAAAAAAAAAAAAAATACCCCACCCTTTTTTCTGTACTTTTTTTTTTTTTTTTTTTTTTTTGTTCAAGATGGGCGAGATCAAGCTAACCAAAGCTGCTACAGAATAAAAAGGATTACAAGCATTAAAAGAAAAAAAAAAGATTGAAATTGTAAAGAAATTTAGTTACAAAATTGTTTTAACCAAACCAAAATTAATAACTTAACCCCCCCCCCCCCCGACTCATAAAGATGTCTAAATCAGTTTGGCTATATCTCACCATTTTTTTTTATGTGTGTGTGTGTAATATAATTAACTGGCTATTTTATTTGGTTATGGCTTAAAATAATTTGCTTACACAAAATATTACTGTGGGTAATTTTATCTAAATGTGTATATAAATTAAAAAAACAAAAGGTCAGGAGTGAAACTTTTCAGGGGCTACCCCTGAATTCAGGGTTTTTGAAATCTTTACTGTCTTTGCATTTCATGTTAAAATACATTGTTTTTACAGAAATAGCAGCATTTTGTTTTTACAGAAATAGCAGCACCACCTATTGGTTAACATGCATCCACATTGATTCAAAAAAATGGCTTTCTCACATATCAAATTTTGTTTCATTACACACAATAGAACCTGAGATATAGTCTTCTTTGAAATTGCAGAAATCACTGTTTAGCATTCCCACCTGTAGAGAGATGAGCACCAAAAGTTGATAGACACTAATTTAGGTCTAGGTGCATCTATATATAGATTTATTGTGCAGTAGTTCCTAAGATATAGCCGTCTTTTAAACTGTGAAAATAAGTGCTCCACCTATTGAGTAGTTGACACGAAAAATTTATAGGCACTAATTTTGATGAAAGTGCAACAACATATAAATTTATGCCATTCACTGCTATAGTTTCTGAGATAGAAACAGCACAGAATTTTGTCGCACACAGTCACAGACATTTTTTAAAAGATCTCAAATCGTGCTCTGGATCCCGTCAAAGTGTGTAAGTCCATCAAAAACTCGAAGTCGAAAATTTTTATTTATTTAAAAATACTCTTAATTGCATCTTGTGAAAATGTGACAAATCTTTTTGTAAATTCAACTTTTTTTTTTTTTTTTTTTTTTTTTATGTAGATACTATTAAATAGAAAATCAACGATATATATTAATAGTATATACTGTTTAAAAGTCTAATTTTTTTAATTATTTAAAAAAAAAAAAAATTAATGTTTGCTTGCTGTTGTATTCAAATAAGTTTTGTTGGTAAAAGTGGTTAGGATTTTTCAGTATTAAAATACTGTTGTTGAATAATAAAGTAATTTGTTTTATTTAAAATTAAACATATTAAAAATTAAGGCATCTAATTTAAATTTAGAGCTGACTACAACTAATATTATAACCTATTAATTCTGACTAATTTTATATTATTATCAACAAAAGTTTAAAATAAAGTTTCATTTTTAAGTTGAAGCTCTGATCTGTTTCTATTTATTTTACAGGTTATGTATTAATTTAAGTGGCAATGACTCTTCAAATCATGCATTTTACAGTTTAGATGAAAGTTTTTTTTTAAAGATAATTTTTTTCATCTTATCCTTTTTTTTTTTTAGGTTATCTGATTATTTTAAAAATTTAAAAGTTTTTAAAGTTGCATGCATCATACTTTCTCATTACGTTTGTAAACTATGTTAATTTTGTGGTCACATTCGTCTATTTATTTTTTTCTCCTCTCATTACAGGTTTGCATATAAGGCCTGACACTGTTCTTTAGCAGTTTGGACTACAAATATGTAAAATATCAGGTGTATCTAAAAGTTTGGTCAAAAAACTGTCTTCATAATTTAATTAACATATAAATTTCAGAGTTCCCATTAGGTCACTTTTGTATTTTTATATCACAATAAGCTCATTATTTTTTTAGGTAAAACCATGTAATCTGCTAATAATTATGTAATAATATAAATTGTATTATGGCTATACAATTTTTGTTACAATAAATGAAATCTTCAAAATATCTTAAATGTGGATTTATTTTCCTTATTCTTAAAATTTCTGTGAAGAGAAAAAATAAAATTATGTTGCAGTAATGTTCTTGAGAAATCATTAAATTTGCCATTAAAGTCTTATTTATTTATTTGGGGGGGGGGGGGTGAGATGGAAGCATTACAATAACATATGACAGTGTAGAGATCTTTTCTGCAGAGGTGATTGTGTCTAGGTAATGTACATATAAATTCAGTTTTTTATATCATTTTCTGTACCAAAATTATAGTTTTTGATATTGAAATTCATAAAGAGGACGGAAATCTCAATTTCACATGACTGCTAAACGTAGTTAGAATTTTTTTATAATGAGAGAATTGTACCTTCCTGCAATAAGAATGTTTTCTCTTTGCATGAAAATTTCTTGCTAAAATATCAGGTATTTTTTAATTAATTATGATCACCTGTGTGTGAAGAGATATATTTCTTATAGTAGTCCTAAAATTAAAAAAAAAAAAAAAAATATAATTGAAAAAGTTTATCAGTATTAGCATGTTTCCATAACTTAACATTTTCGTGACCGGCATACTTTTGCCTTTTTTAACACTGATTGCCGGGGAATATTGAAGTAAACTACAGCTAGTTGCTGCAAACTTTTGACGTTTAAACATGAATAAAAGTTCAATGTAATGTTTTGAAATGTTACTCTTGTAATTACCTGAAGCTTGGAATGAAGATTAGTTATATAATAATAGAACAAACCTATAATACTATCAAAGAATTGATACTCTAATAATACTGAAGTATTGTTTCCATAGAAATTCTTAAAATGACATGAATTCACGACAGCGGTAACCAGGAATAGAATCTGAAGAAACGTGCATTTATGTCAGCGGCAATTAGCTATAGAAGTTGAAATGACATGAATTCACATCAGCGGTCGCGAATGTGTTAATAAGTGAAAAAGATTGTGGAAAATAAAGATTATGTGATTATGTAAAAATTAAGAAGTAATTTCAATGACAATAAATCCAAATCCTGTTTTAAAGAACATTACTTCCTATATAACAAGATTATAGCATTGTTTCTAATAGTTATTTATTACTTCAAAAAGAACTTTACTATTGAAAATAGGACAGATTTTTAAATTCTTATTTTGTATTTTTAAGCACACTACACTGCGCAAGTATGCTTAAAAAGTGTAGGAAAAAAATGTCAATGTATTATTTGTAAATATCTAATCTTAACTATTTTATGAACTTTGGATTCCGTAATTAGTCAAAGTTTATGGAAATACCATAAATTGCAAAAATCTCACAATTGTCTTTTGATCAAATTAAAACCACAATCCGTAAGTTTACCTGGCAGTCATTATTTTAATTCACACCTAAAATATCGTTGAGTATCCCCCCTCCCCCCTAAATTTATGATGTTTTCGCAAACTTTTTAACTTATTACTTTTTCAGCACTGGTGTAGTTTAAACTGTAGATTACATAGTTTAATAAAATCTACAAGTAGATGAGGATGGTACAGCGAAAAAGCATGAAATCATTATTTGCTGTAAATTACATTCTTTATATCATTAAAGGTAAATGAATTAATGACTGGTTCCATTTCAAAATATTAACACTTTTCTACAATTAAAGTGCAATATGCAACTTTATTTAACAAAATTGCAAACGGAGACATGTATTTATTAAAAAATTCAAAGCAAAGCTTAATAAAAAAGGAAGGAAAAAAATATCATTTTGCAGCGTTTTAAAATTATGAAATCTGACAGTTGTTACAATTGTAAGTAGATGCGGTGTTAAGTAAAGAAAGCATCAAATTACTAATTGCTACAAATTTCAATTGCCCATTCCTGGGCATACATCATGAAAGAGCAGATAATATCTACACTCGCTAATGTCAGTGGCCTATTTTATTCTGTGTTAAAATTAGCTTCCATAATTACTCATTTATAATATACTAGCAGGCTTTGCCCGCTTCGCTGGACGTTAAACTTAAATGATTTGTCAAAATGCCATATCTTTATTAATAACCTAAGTTCTCGCTGTGATTGGTAGAGGTTTTCTCGCTCCCAATGTTAGGAGTCTGGGTCCCCTCTGTCTTCGGCACAACTTACCCACTTCTTACTTCCCCACCCTCAGCGGGTGAGTTCGAAGTTTTGCAAAATCCCACTAATGTACATAATGCGTACACTTAATCAATATCCAAACACCAAAATTCGCCCTTCTAAGATAATTCAAAGCGAATTCAAACGGAAAAACATGTTTTTATACAGGTTTATTGCCCTCCGACTCCGAGAAGTGGGGGGGGGGGGGGGAAGATTTCGAATTTCGTGAAATGCAGTTACAATAAGTGCCGGATGCATACAAACAATTTACACACCAAATTTCGTGACCACAGAAGTCTTTAATAGACAGTATTATAAATAAAAAAAATATATAGAGAATATTATACAGACACGACATTATTTCATTATTTAAAACATGAAAATCTGACATTGACAGATTTTAATTTAGTGCCAGAGGCCTACTGCTAAACTTGTTAATATCGACAAATTCTTCTTTAGTTAATTCGTGACGATCTAAATTCCATGATAAAGTTTTCATTAAATCAAACCAATGTGTTTCTGCTGCAGATACTGTAACAAATAACGTTGGAAGTCCAAACTGTCTTACAGCCGCAAAACAACGTTTTTTCTCTTTTTCCCAATGAGGGGGAGGTGTGCCTTGGGGGGGGACTCATGTCAAAGGTGTGCCTTGGGGGGGACTCATGTCAAAGTTGTACCTTGTGGGGGACTCATGTCAAAGTTGGGCCTTGGGGGGACTCATGACAAAGTTGGGCCTGGGGGGGGACTCATGTCAAAGTTGGGCCTTGGGGGGACTCATGTCAAAGTTGTACCTTGGGGGGGACATATGTCAAAGTTGGGCCTGGGGGGGGGACTCATGTCAAAGTTGGGCCTTGGGGGGACTCATGACAAAGTTGGGCCTGGGGGGGGACTCATGTCAAAGTTGGGCCTTGGGGGGACTCATGTCAAAGTTGTACCTTGTGGGGGACTCATGTCAAATTTGGGCCTGGGGGGGGACTCATGTCAAAGTTGTGCCTTGGGGGGACTTCATTCAATAAATCCCCATTCAATAAACCGACTGAAATAGGCCCTAAGCACTATTAAGAGTGACGTATAAAAATTCGACAACGCTGGGCCTTGGGGGGACTAATGTCAAAGTTGGGCCTTGGGGGGACTCATGTCAAAGTTGTACCTTGGGGGGGGGACTCATGTCAAAGTTGTGCCTTGGGTGGACTTCATTCAATAAACCGACTGAAATAGGCCCTTAGCACTATTAAGAGTGACGTATAAAAATTCGGCAACGCTGGGCCTTGGGGGGGACTCATGTCAAAGTTGTACCTTGGGGGGGGGACTCATGTCAAAGTTGGGCCTGGGGGGGGGACTCATGCCAAAGTTGTGCCTTCGGGGGACTTCATTCAATAAATCCCCATTCAATAAACCGACTGAAATAGGCCTCTAGCACTAATTAAGAGTGACCTATAAAAATTCTACATCTGTACCGACTGTAATAGGCCTCTAGCACTAATAAATACAAAAAGCACAGCTTAAGTATCGGAACCCTTTGATGACTTTAAATATTTTAAGCCATTTTTGCGATGAACTGAATTGGCTATCTCAATTGCGCAATTAAAGATCTTGGCGAGAAACGTCCGAGGTACTTCGGTGCCGAATTTCAAATTTTGCCAAAGGGATCCAAAACTAAAGCTGTTCCATATCGAATCTGGGTTGAAAACGGAAAAAGGGTAAAATAAATTAGAAATATCAGTCCTATATTTATAAATTTGATACCGAATGAAAGGGGCGATTTTGCTGAATCCAGGGGTTTAAACAGTTTTTCGATGCGACAATTAGATTTTTAAAAAACAACTAAAGTATGAAATTTAAGTGGCAACGGAAAAACGGATAAAGAGAAAATAAATTAAAAAATATCAGACCTATCATTACAAATTCAGTACCAAATGAAAGAGGTGATTTTTCTGAAACCTGGGGTGTAAACAGTTTTTCGATACGACAATTAGATTTTAAAAAATTAACTAAAGTATGAAACTTAGATGGCAACACTTCATTTTAATCTTTTCATAATTTGTAGTGAAAATCACGCGAATACAAAAGTCTTTAACTTAAAAATTTATTTTTGCATTTTATTTTTCCATTCAAAGCTTTTTAGTGAAAAAATATTTATGGCGCATGCGCAGGCGTTTTTTACACACAATTTAAACACTAATCATAATTTTGAAAATTTCTATAGATATAATTTCAAGTTGGGTGAAGACCTAAGTTTCTGCCAAGCGCCGTTGAATTCCGTCCAGCCGTTCTCGAGTGATGCCCGGACAAACGTGTTTTAGTCTTTTACCCCCTAGGGGGGGAACGGGGGGGAATTTCTGAAAAGTTGATAGATATAATTTTAAGTTGGGTGAAGACCTAAATTCCTGCCAAGCGTCGTTGAATTCCGTCCAGCCGTTCTCAAGTGATGCCCGGACAAAAAAAGCGACATTCGGACACGATGACACACACACAGGCAAAATTTTCTGAAGTCATTTTCGGCTTTCATGGGGTGTAAAACGTGAAGATATCGCAAAATTTTTCGATTCCGACAAATTTACAGACAAAACTCTGATTTTATTAATATAGATAATTCCGTTTTTACATTCAGAAAATTCACAATCATTCAGTTAGTACTCACTTTGCAAAAATTGATTTTTTTTATTTTTTGTGTTGCAAATAAAAGAATGGTAAAAATGCAGTTAGTGAAAATATGTATTTTTGAACTCGAAATTAAATTTTTTTTAATGAGTGCTAATTTAAATGTTATGAATTTTCTGAATAAAAAAACAGAATTAAAAGAAAATATATACAGTCGAACCTCGTTAACGCGAATTACTTTTTTTTAACATGAACTTTTTCCACAACCCCCATCAAAATGAAGATTAGTTTAATTATATGAAGATTTGTTATTGATAGCGTGAACTACTGATAACATGAATAAATTTTTCATTCCTCTTGAGATTCACGTTAACGAGGTTCAACTATATTAGTAAGTAATTGTGTGAATAAATTTTCCCATAGAATGCGATAGAATTTCACTATTGACGGAATTAGATATTGTCTCCTCTTAAATACTGAATTATGACTAAAAGAAAAATTTATTAAAGATAGGATGAAAGGTTGAATTATTATTCCAGCTCTGCAAAAAATGCCAGAACTGGAAAATCAAACCCATACACTCTGACTGATTACCGATTTGGCATTAATTCAGAATGCAACTACAGATACGAGTATAACAGGTGTTTATATTCCCGGCTGTGGCTTTTTTGCACAGTTTATATAAAAATTGTCTAATGCTTCATCTGTAATAAATATTTATGGTTGATAAACAAAGTACTCTAAACAAAAGAGGACATTCACCTATTTCCTTCCTTTCACCTCCTCTTTTTAAAATGAAATTTCAACACACAATTTTGAAGAATGTTGAATCAAAGTTTTAATGAATATTGCAAGAATTTCTGATAAATATATATAAGTTTGAATTATAAAAGTGTCCAGTGAGCTAACATTAAGAAGTAATCACTGAAAAAAAAAAAAAAAAAAAAAAAAGCAAAAACAAGAATTATGTTTTGGGTTGGAATAAAATGCAAATGCTTTGTTTGCAGCACTCATGCCTATGTTGTTTTCTTGATGAAGTATCGTGCTTTATTCTAATCTGAAACAATTGTTAAGATTCCCCCATCCCTCCCCCCCCCCAAAAAAAAAGAAAAAAAAAAAAAAGAAATGGTGTTTATAGGTGTTTTTTTACTTATTAACATGAAAAAAGTTCTAAAATTTTAACAAGGTAAGATTAAAAAAAAAAAAAAGAAAATTGAAATTTAAAGGTAAGTACAATTTTTTGAATAAACAAACACCATAAAATGCAATTTTTTTTTTTTTTTTTTTTTTTGGCAGCCCTTGCGCTTATTTTGTTTGCCTGACGAAGGGTTGTGTCTTTTTTCAACCCTAAACTATTGTTGAGAGTTCTTGCATTTTGTGGTGTTTATTCAAAGTTTTATACTTATTAAGTAGATTTTGTTTATTAATGAGATAGATTAAATACTGTTTTATATCAGTAGATGTAAAAGTAGAAAGCGAAAGAAGTATACATTTAATTTTTTTCTATTAAAAATACATTTAATTTCCAAAGAAAAATATTAACTGTGTTTCTTTAATGAAATTTCAATATTTCTATGAAAAATTAAAGAATAAATATTGCAAGATTTCTGGATGAAATATTTTAAAGTTAAATAGAAGTATTTTTAATAATTAAAATATAAAATTTCGTTTGTTATTATGAAGAAAATACTAAATTGTTAAGTACATATTTAAAGCTAAAGAATAAATATTAATCTGGCTATGACATATTTAGAAAGTGAAAATATTTAATAATTCCTTATTCCTATTTTTTTAAAACGTTAAGTGTTGAAAAAATGAAGTATTTTACACAATTTATTGAGCTTTTAATAAATATTCCGGTTTTTCTCTTATTTTTAAGTTTCAAATTCAATTAAATAGAATAAACTGGAAAAAAAAAAGTTATATATATATTTTTTTTTTATTTAAGTTGAAAATATAAAAAAAATAGAGTGAAATATTACAAAGAAATCATAAATTTCCTATTTAAAAAAAAAAAAAAAAAAAAGTTATATATATATATATATATATTCATCTAAGTTGAAATATCAAAAATCTAGAGTAAAATATTACAATGAAATTATCAATTTCCTGTTTTAAAAAACGAAGTTTACTAAAAATAAGAAAAGGCTGAAAAGGAAGTATTCTGCCGTTTTCCTTACCGGCAATGGGAGGAGGGAGTAAAGTTTGTAAATAAATCGTTTATAATCTCCGCCTGTCTAATCTCCTAAGGTTCTTATTTTTCTTTAAATCGCCAAAAAGAGCGATAAATCGTCAGCCATTGGAACCTGACTTCACGGTTGCTACAATAATTCTTACAAACTAAGTGTTGTCGCTAGTGTCTATGTGATTTTAATGTTAGAAGAAATTTCCATTACGGCCAATGGGAGTTGAAGGTCTAAAAGAACTTCTCTTCTAAGTTACTTAAAAAAAATTACGTATACGTTGCGTCGTGTGTTACGTATATGTATTTCGCTTTCTGTTACCTTGGTAAGGAGCATTTGATGTATAATTGAAGCGTACTAAACCATTTGCGAAAAATAAGTATTACAGCATTCCACATTTTGACAACAAATTTAGTGATTCCTATAAATAAATATTGTTTTGTAGAATTTTGGATGCTTATGGAAGATTTCACGGTTGAATCAAAATGTATTATATGGAGGAATATTCCGCTGCCTCATCCAGACGGAAATCGAAGAAGTCCAAGTTTTTGTTTTAATGGATTAAACTGTCGTTTTAATATAGAGTGTGAGTGGATTTCGAGTCCAATGGGCTTCGATAGAATGGATAGAAATACGCATGATGAAAAATGGAGTTTTAGAGTAGAGCTTCCTGGATGTAAAGAATTAAAGGTCAGTGAAATACTATATTTGATGAAAGCGACAAAGGAAAATTATGATCGCATTTCCAGATGGGAAATTAAACGATCAACATCTTCATGTTATATTACCAGTGAAGATACAATAACAGCATTATTCGTTCTATTGCCAAATAATTTGAGCGAAAAGTCATTGATCAGTGCATCAGAGAAAGGTAAGAATTCTTCTTTGAATAATTTAAAGTTATTTCACCCAAGTAACGTTATGAAAATAAATAATTTATGTAGATATGTAACATATTTGTGTCACTAGTTTAAAAAATCTGGTGTCACTCCTCTCGACTTTCCGAACATTGAGTAATTAACAGTTTTGTAGATAAAGTAAAGAAAAAGGAGTTGCTAAACAAACAAAAGAGAGAAAACCATAATAGAATGTTTGAGTATTTTTCTCCATATATTACACGATGTTTTATTTAACGCTACTGAACTTTGAGCCCATGCTCATAATGATAAAGAATTTTTCATTGTGTCCCTGTAAAAACTTGTAATTGCTAGATTCACCAAAATGCGTATATTTAGTGCAACTGTGACCTATAACATGTGTACAAATGTTTTGCTCAGATTAATAAGGCGTTTAGACGCTATCACACTTTTTAAAATTTGGCCCCATATGCCATAATGATAAAGAATTTTTACTTGTGTCCCTGTAAAAAAACTATAAGTGCTAGATTCTCCAAAATCTATAGGGTTCGTACTATGGTGTACATTATACGTACCAACTTTCAGCTTATTCGAACAAATCATTTAGAAGCTAACGTGTTCACTCATAGACATACATATATACACACATACATACACACACACATACAAACATCATCGTAAAAATAGTGGAAACAGACTCAGGGGACCTCGAAACGTATAGAAACATCAAAATCTCAAATTCGGATTTTTTGACATGTCTACAATACTTTCTTCACTATAGTGTTCGGGAAGTAATAAAAAAATATGTATTAATAATATCGATAAAAAGTTATTTTCAAAATCTAAGCCAAAATCTATTAATTTATTATGTCATAATTATAGGTTTATTAACTATCAACTATTTTTGTAAGGCTGTAACGCGCTGGGTTCAAACACCGTACAAATTATTCAAGGCTGGATTAATCTCTAAATCTAGAAGCACGGCTAAAAAGAAAAATCCTTGTCTACAAATATCTTTATCGGGGTTGGCAGAAAGTCCGTTTTTTTAATTTTTATTTTTTATTAGGACTGAGGGCCTATTAGTCTCAATCTGGGATTTTTGCGTTGTTTATTTATTTGTTTGTTTGTTTGTTTAAACTTTTTTTTTTAACAGGTTTTTATTAGTATAGTTTCCCAGACACATTGTATATACTATTTATAAAATTTGCAAGAGAGATGACGATTCCGGTTCGTACTCATCTATATAGCAAGTTGCGGCTTAATTTTCATGCTTTAGTTAATTAAAAAAAATCTAATTGTCCGATCGATAAGCTGTTTAGTCCGACGGATTCAGTAAAAAAGCTCTTTTCATTCAGTATCTTATTTGTAACGAAGTTTGGATTAGATTTTTTAAAATTAACTAAAATATGAAAATAATAACCTGGCAATAACTTTAAATTTGGACATTTAAATTTATAATTGTTGCCAAAATAATTTACCAGTCATTTATTTATTTATTTATTTATTTATTTTTAGCATAAAATGAAATATGCTTTCACGCGAAAAATAAAAAAATATAAAATACTAAGAAACCCGTGCGAAACTTTCTCACTTTATTTCTTTCCTTATTTACCTTTAAAATTTGAAATTCATAAACCATAAGCCAATTTTCCCACCCAATCTTAATTCATCAGCAGTCAAGATATTATTAGAAAGAAATTAATATTGTGGCTGTGGGATGAAATGCTAACGATAATCAAACCAATATCATTCACGAAAGGCTAAATAAAATTCATGTTTAACGACCTAATTTTCATACTTCGTGAGGCAGGACAGATTTAGTATAAGGGTGTAACCCCCGTTTCGCCGACAAGAAATTTCCTACCCCCTTATTTTTCCCATTGAAGCTTCCCTTTTGAGCTATTTAGGGATTTGTTCTAGAGGAATGGGGAAAACAAGTGGAAAGGAAATTTCAGATACGTAAGAA
Organism: Salticus scenicus; assembly: GCA_963930645.1. NCBI lineage: Eukaryota > Metazoa > Arthropoda > Arachnida > Araneae > Salticidae > Salticus > Salticus scenicus. Next base: position 255,794 of record CAWVNO010002271.1, on the reverse strand, counting down.
GATTAGTTAGTGTCCAGTCCACTCCTTTTTATCGGTTGATATGACTGATAGGCCCAGGTGCACAAACACATAATGAAGTAGATTTTTTTGATTTTGGGTCGATTTTTTTTTTTTTTTTTTTTTTATGTTCATGCTGTAGGATATTTGCTTCATTTAAATAACTAAGTGCTTAAATGTTAAACAAAAATGTAATATTTTAACATGATAAAATGTGTATGATTAATAACCATTGTTATGTAGCTCCCTTTTTATTCATTTACGTAAACATTTCTTGTTTTAGGGAAAATAAATTTTCTAAAGACAAATGTGTATTTGCAATATACTTTTATAAATAATAATTTAGCATAAAATACATACACTGGTACTGCCAAAATGATAAATTAGCAGTCATTAAATGCATTTTGCTAGAAAGTACAGTTTAACAAACAAAATACCCCATTCATTCGTCATTTGTTATGCCTAATTTATGACCAGATTATTGTCATAAAAGTTGTCTCTTTACAAGACATTCTCAGAAAATCTGAAATATTAAAGAAAAAATAGTATGTTGTGGCCACCACAGGACTTTCTTCTATATTTACCTATACAAATTCACTCAGTAAAAATAATTCATTAACATTATCATTAAAAAAAATTATCTTCCATGATAATGCAGATGATTTCTATGATAGAGAAGTAGTATAACTCTAAATATCCAAAAAAAGTCAATTTTATTCTCAATATTACTTTTTTGTTGTTGTTGTTGTTAAAAAAAAAAAAAAAAAAATCTATAACTTTATTTTAAATTATTGCAGATCGATGGTTCAACCATTCGTTTTAAAGGTATTGACGAGTTCTTTTGAAAGATACTCATCATGCAAATTTACTCCCCTCGACGGGAGGGGGGGGGGCGGGTTCCTCACCAGTCGAGGCTTCTACATACACATTTTTTATCGCCAGTTGTTGACTATCTCTATTACAAACAATTATTTTAAATTTCATAATAATTATTAAAAAATTATTCTCTTTATGCACATTTATACAAAATTTTGTCCTATCCCACCATGTTAAAAATTTAGAAAAAGCTGGATTGCAACGTATGCTGTTGGACAATTTACCAAAAGTTGATAGGCTCTAATTTATGTCAATGTGTAACTACATATCAATTTGTATGAAAATCTGTGCAGTAGTACCTGAGATACAGTTGCCACAAAATCTTGTCACACACAGACAGACAGACAGATTTTTTTTATAAAAATGGTCAAATGGTGTTCTACGGCTCTCACAACGTGCAAATCCATCAAAAACCCGAGGTTTAAAATTTTTACGAAACCAATACTTTCTTTTGTTGAATATAGAAGAAAGTAATAAATAGATGAACGTAAATAAAGAGTATAAATGTAAAAAAAACACACAATTAAAATTTAAAATATAGCAACCTTTTATCATTTATTTTGTTTTATTTTATTTTTACTTTCTTCTATATTCAATAGGAGAAAGTATTGGATTCATAAAAATTTTCGACTTCCGGTTTTCAATGGATTTACACGTTTTGAGAGGTTTGGAACACGGTTTGACCATTTTTAGAAAATGTCTGTTTGTCTGTTTGTGTGTGTGACAAAAATTTTGTGGCAACTGTATCTCCAGAACTACAGTTCAGAATTACATATAAATTTATTTGTAGATGCATCTTGACCTAAGTTAGTGCCTATCAGCTTTTGGTGTCAACCACTACCCAGGTGGCATTGCTATAAAGCGATTTCTGCAATTTCAGAGGTGGCTATATCTCAGGTTCTATTGCGTATAATCAAATAAAACTTCATATGTGAGAAGACCATTATGAGATATTATGCTGATTCAATTTGAATGCTTATTGTATAGTAGGTGGCGCTGCTATACATCGATTTTCGCAATTTAGGGAAAGGCTATATCACAGGAACTATTGCACAGAATTGCATAAAAATTTGTATATAGTTGCACCTTAACATAAATTGCTGCCTGTCAACTTTTGGTGTCAACCGCTCAACACAGCGGTTTCTGCAGTTAAAAGGAAGGCTATATCTCAGGTTCTATTGCGTATCATCAAACAAAACTTTATATGTGAGAAGGTTATTATGCTGACTCAGTTTCGATGCTCATCGGCCAATAGGTGGCACTGCTATACAGCAAATCTCATCTGTATCAGGCGTGTTTGTGTTCAGGGTTTATCCCTGATTTCAGGGTTTTTACTGAACCCATCTGTATTTTCATTTCCTATAAAGTTATTTTTTGCTTTCATTGGTTGTTCATTTGTTATCCAGGTGATATGTGAATGAAATGTCCAGTCAAAATAGGAAAAATAGAAGAAAAAAATCATGTAGTTTTGAAATTTTGCATACTCATAGCCGAGGGTGTCCTGAACAACATACTAAAAGTCCCCGCCGGTGGGAGGTGAGCGGGGGGCAGGGGGGCAATTTTCAGTTTTTATTAAATATCTTAAAAACTATCGCATTTAGAGAAAAAATGTCAATTACAAAATTAATCTACGTAAAATGTCCTACAAAAATGTATGTTACATTTTGTTTGTACGATCATTAGTTTAGAAGATACAGGGAGATGAAATAACACATTTTCTTGAAAAATTCTTTTTTGCAATAGTAAAATCAACTAAAGTGTGCAATTAAAAGAGTTCTTGTCAAATATTTTCTAATGTAAAAAACAAATATATACATAGGGAATATGCAAGGATAATACAGCATGTTTTGTAAGTTTTAAATAATTTTAAGGCTAGTAGGCGCAAGTGGCGGTTTGAGTAAAAATCTGGATAAGTCCAGACAAAATAGGAAAAATAGAAAAAAAAAATCGTGTAGTTTTGAAGTTTTGCACACTCATAGCCGAGAGGGTCCTGAACAACATACTAAAAGTCCCCGCCCGTGGGGGGTGAGCGGGGGGCAGGGGAGCATTTAAGGGGGGCAATTTTCAGTTTTTATTAAATATCTTAAAAACTATCGCATTTAGAGAAAAAATGTCAATTACAAAATTAATTTACGCAAAATTTCCTACAAAAATGTATGTTATATTTTGTTTTTACGATCATTAGTTTAGAAGATATAGGGAGAGGAAATAACACATTTTCTTGAAAAATTCTTTTTTGCAATAGTAAAATCAACTAAAGAGTGCAATTAAAAGGGTTCTTGTCAAATATTTTCTAATGTAAAAAACAAATATATACATAGGGGAATATGCAAGGATAATACAGCATGTTTTGTAAGTTTTAAATAATTTTAAGGCTAGCAGGCGCAAGTGGCGATTTGAGTAAAAATCTAGATAACGAAGACCCAAAACCGATCAACATAAAAAAAAAAAAAAAATCGTGTAGCTTAGAAATTGAGCACAGTTATAAAGTTAAGTGCTCTGAATAACATACTAAAAGTCCCTAACCATGGGAGGGGGCATTTAAAGGGGGCACATTTAAGTTTTTGCTAAGTACATTCAGAGAAAAAAAAATCTCAATTGCAAAATTAATCTACGTGAAATTTCCTAAAGAAATTGTATATTCTATTTTGTTTGTATGATCAATAGTTTAGAAGATATAGGGGAACAAAATAACACATTTTCTTGAAAAATTCTTTTTTTTTTTTGCAATAGTAAAATTAACTAAATTGTGGAATTAAAAGGGTTCTGATAAAATATTTTCTAATGTACAAAACAAATATATGCATAGGGAATATGTAAGGATAATACAGCATGTTTTGTACATTTTAAATAATTTTAAGGTTAGTAGGCGCAAGTGGTGTTTTGGTAAAAATCCAGATAAAGAAGACCCAAAACTGATCAACATTAAAAAAAATCTTATATCTTTGAGACTTTTTTTTCTCTAAATGCGATAGTTTTCAAGATACTTAATAAAAACTGAAATGTGCCCCCTTTAAATGCCCCCCCCCATGGTTAGAGACTTTTAGTATGTTATTCAGGGCACTTAACTTTATAACTGTGCTCAATTTCTAAGCTACACGATTTTTTTTTTTTTATGTTGATCGGTTTTGGGTCTTCGTTATCTAGATTTTTACTCAAACCGCCACTTGCGCCTACTAACCTTAAAATTATTTAAAACTTACAAAACATGCTATATTATCCTTGCATATTCCCTATGTATATATTTGTTTTTTACATTAGAAAATATTTGACAAGAACCCTTTTAATTGCACACTTTAGTTGATTTTACTATTGCAAAAAAAGAATTTTTCACGAAAATGTGTTATTTCATCTCCCTATATCTTCTAAACTAATGATCGTACAAACAAAATGTAATAAACATTTTTGTAGGAAATTTTGCGTAGATTAATTTTGTAATTGACATTTTTTCTCTAAATGCGATAGTTTTTAAGATATGTAATAAAAACTGAAAATTATCCCCCTTAAATGCCCCCCTGCCCCCCCGCTCACCCCCACGGGCAGGGACTTTTAGTATGTTGTTCAGGACCCTCTCGGCTGTGAGTGTGCAAAACTTCAAAACTACACGATTTTTTTTTTTTTTCTATTTTTCCTATTTTGTCTGGACTTATCCAGATTTTTACTCAAACTGCCACTTGCGCCTACTAGCCTTAAAATTATTTAAAACTTACAAAAAATGCTGTATTATCCTTGCATATTCCCTATGTATATATTTGTTTTTTACATTAGAAAATATTTTACAAGAACCCTTTTAATTGCACACTTTAGTTGATTTTACTATTGCAAAAAAGAATTTTTCAAGAAAATGTGTTATTTCATCTCCCTATATCTTCTAAACTAATGATCGTACAAACAAAATGTAATATACATTTTTGTAGGAAATTTTACGTAAATTAATTTTGTAATTGACATTTTTTTCTCTAAATGCGATAGTTTTTAAGATATTTAATAAAAACTGAAAATTGCCCCCTTTAAATGCCCCCCCTGCCCCCCGCTCACCCCCCACGGGCGGGGACTTTTAGTATGTTGTTCAGGACCCTCTCGGCTATGAGTATGTAAAATTTCAAAACTACACGATTTTTTTTTTCTATTCGTCAAATTTTGGCCTTCGTTGCCTGGACTATAAAAGGATTAAGGGATTCTGGCTTAAACAGTTTAAGTATTAAGTGATATTTTGGGGTTTTTTTAATTTGAGGCTCTAATTTTCAGGGTTTTATCTTTGAGTCACAATCACCTCTGTCTGTTCATTGCTATATGTCAATGTCTGTGGCATGTAACTGCACGAAACTTGATATGTGAGATAACCATTATAAAAACATTACATATATTAAGATGTTATTTATAGACGATAAAATTGTCGTTATTTGGATATTTAGTGTTATATTTCCCTAAGATGAAAATCATTTCATTCATCATGTTAAACATTTTTAATAATAGTTTTAATAAATTATTCGCATTTAGTGAATTTGTGCAGGAAAATATAGAAGAAAGTCTTGTGGTGGCCACAACATACTAGTTTTAATTTAAGTTTAATTACAATTTATTTGTTTTCATTTATTTAACTCTTTTTAAAAGAAAAATCTACATTTTCTTTTATTTATTATATTGGCTGGAACCAAATGGCAATATAGTGTAAAGAACGAGGGCTATAAAATACGTGGTTCAAAAACTAAAATTATTACATGCTGATATACTGCCAATCGCAGTTTTTAAAGAATAATAGATCCACTTATCGTCGATAAGTACAAAAACTGAAGTGCCTAGGAAAGACTTTTCTGCAGGTAGTGAGAACTTTGACCCGATGTAGTGTTGGCGCAAATGTAGCTGCCGTAGGCAACGGTTACCGGAAACAAGGTCTAGAGCGATTTAAATTATTCTTTTTTTGAGTTTTTACTTATAAAGATGTATAAAAATGAATAGAAATTGAATTCTTTTGAAAATTCCTTTAAATATAGACCAGCGAAGTGGGCATATCCTGCTAGTATAAGAATAATTGTATTATAAATTTGCAATTTTTATTACAATTTAGAAATATAGGTAAAGACAAATAATTTATTTATTTATATTTTGAGTCCATGGATTCTTTTTTATCTCTCTCTGCCTGTATGTGTGTGTGCGTGTGTTTAAGCATAAATATTATTGGGTTAAAAGAATTTAGGTACTTATCTTCAAGACCTAGACCATGCTTAAAATTAACTTTTCTTATATCGTTAGATTCCATTTCTAAAATAACAACACTGAAGTAAGTTCTATCAAGATACTAATATTTCAACTTATTTATTTTTTAATTTTCTACCAATTGTTATTTGATAGTTTATCAATTTATAATAAAAAATTTGTCATCATGATAATTTCTGAAATATTGAATTAATTTAATCAAATTTGGACTTATAAAACTGAGAGTAAAAATTAATAATTAAAACAACTGAAAAGAAAAGAAAAAATGTTTAAATGAATATTTTCTAGAAATTCTCATTTTGCTTGAAGATGTAATATTTGGAATTCGGCTGAATTTAAAAATGAATTGGCCAGCAGGTAATTAAAAAGGAATTCTACCAGTTATTCATTTTTACGGAAGTTTTTATTTTATTTATTTAAGTTTTTTAAATATAAATATATTCATATTAACTTTTGTGCTTGTATTTATTATTTAAGTAAATAATAATAATGATAAACTAAGTCTTATTCTATTAAAAATTTTAATAATTGTGCCTGAGTAGAACATTTTGGTAATTAAGAAAAAATAATTAAGTGCCATTTACGCCTGTTTTTCACATTCTAATTTCTATCTCTGGGTGTACTTCCCAATCTTTTCTGCATCTTAGCTTCTAAGTTTTTTAGGATTATTGCCTTCAAACAACACGCTTCTTACAGATGTTCAACATTCTTAAATGCGCTTGTAAAAATTTTGTTATACCCCCGTTTCGCCGACACAATGCCAGCGAAACAGGTGTTGAACCGATAACGATGATTTTCCCTTTTTGGAGAAATTTGTCAACGAAAGGGGGTAGGAAATTTTAGTGTCGGCGAAACGGGGGTATGTATAAGACCCTTATGGCGATTTTTAAATTTTTGTCACCATGTTGGCGATACATTTTTATTAAATTATTTATTTACTAGCAGGCTACGCCCGCTTCGCTCGTCACTATATATTTAAATGAATTTTCAAAAGAATTGAATCATTTTTTATTTTTTACATCACATTATAAATAAAAACTTAATAATAAAATAATAATAATTTATACATACATAAACAAATAAACATTGAAATTGCTCTGGACCTTGCTTCGAGTACCCGCTGCCTACGGCAGCTCTTTTTTCGTCCGTGCTGCATCGGGTGGGGGGTGGGGGGGTTAAGGTTCCCACTGTCTGCAAAAAGGTCTTTCCCGGGCACTTCAATATGGGTATTTATCGGCGACATGTGGATCTTCTGTTATTTAAGAACTACGATTTTAAAGATGACTGCATCTCAGCATCTATAATATTTTTTTGTTTTTGAGCAATGTGTATTACGATTTGATTCCGACTGTATTACGATTTGATTCCGACCAGTATAACAAAATAAAATAAAAAATAGATTTTCTTTTAAAAGGAATTAAATACATGAGAAACAAATAAATTTTAATCAGTTTAATCCTTTTCCACTATATACTACCATTTTTTCCCCAATAAATATTATAAATTAAAAAAAAACTAGTATGTTGTGGCCACCACGAGACTTTCTTCTATATTTTCCTATACAAATTCACTCAGTAACAATAATTAAAAAAAAAAAAAAAAAAAGTGGGACTTTGACAAAATTTTGGGTAAAATGTGAAAATTATTCTAAGTTTGTCAAAACACGGAAACCGTGGGACTTTGACAAAATTGGGGGAAAAATGCAAAAATTTGTTTAAGTTTGTGAGAACACGGAAACCGTAGGACTTTAACAAAATTAGGAGGGGAAAGCAAAAATTAGTTTAAGTTTGTCAGAACACGGAAACCGTGAGAGTTTGATAGAATTAAGGGGAGAGGGGAAAAAAAGTGGGACTTCAACAAATTTTCACATTTTACCCAAAATTTTGTCAAAGTCCCACTTTTTTTTTCTTTTTTCTTCCTCTCCCCTTAATTCTATCAAACTCCCACGGTTTCCGTGTTCTGACAAACTTAAACAAATTTTTGCATTTTTCCCCCAATTTTGTCAAAGTCCCACGGTTTCCGTGTTTTGACAAACTTAGAATAATTTTCACATTTTACCCAAAATTTTGTCAAAGTTTGTCAGAACACGGAAACCGTGGGAGTTTGATAAAATTAAGGGGAGAGAGAGAAAAAAAAAGATTTTTTTTCTAAGTTTTTTTTTTGTGAAAAGTAAAAAAAATCGATAACTTTGTTTTAAATTATCACAGATTTATAGTTCAACCATTCGTTTTAAAGGTACTGACGAGACCTTTCGAAAGATACCCATCTTGAAAATTTTTGCCCTATATCACCCTGTTAAAAATTTAGAAAAAGCGGGATGGCAACGCAACCTGTAAGACGATTTTTACCAAAAGTTGATAGGCACTAATTTATGTCAAGGTGCAACTACATACCAATTTGTATGAAATTCTGTGCAGTGGTTCCAGAGATACAGTTGCCACAAAATTTTGTCACACACACACACACAGACAGACAGACCGACAGACAGACATTTTCTAAAAATGGTAAAATCTTGTTCTACATCTCTCAAAACATGTAAATCCATCAAAAACCCGAAATCGAAAATTTTTACGAATCCAATACTTTCTTCTATTGAAGATAGAAGAAAGTAAAAAAGTATTTTTATTTTAAAGGAATTAATTTAAAATAAAAAATAAAAAGTTGTTATACTATAAAAATTATACGTAAACATAACAATTTATTTATACTGCATTACCATTTGATTTTCAATAAATATAATAATAAAAAAAAAAAGAATTTCGCCTTTTAATGAATCTATATAAATAAAGAGAAGTGTGTGTGTGTCTGTCTGCGCTCTGGTGCTCACGCTATTGATCACAGAGCTTCCAAATTTAGCATATAGGTACCTGGGACCCTGCAGGTGTGCACCTCATCGAGATTTTTTCGAATTTCGAATTTGAATTTTTTAAAATAATGTTTTTTCGATTTTAAATATTGGCTTTAATGCTTCATTTTTCATAAATGTACTTCTTTGATTGTAATCGTTTGCGTATCTTAGCAACAGTTATTTCACTATTTATTTTTTATTTAATACACTAGCATGCTACGCCCGCTTCGCTGGTCACTATATTTAAATGAATTTTCGAAAGAATTGAATTAATATCAATTTTTTTACACCACAATATAGACAAAAATTAAGGGAAAAAAAGAAAGAAACGGAAATTGCTCCAAACCTCGCTTCGGTACCCGCTGTCTACGGCAGCTCTTTTCCCGCCCGCACTGCATCAGGTCTAGGTTTCCCATGCCTGCAGAAAGATCTTTCCCGGGAACTTCAATCTGGTTATTTGTCGGTCTATTATTTAAAAAGTTGTTATACTATAAAAATTATACGTAAACATCACAATTTATTTATATTGCATTACCATTTGAGTTTCAATAAATATAATAAATTAAAAAAAAAAAAAAAAATGAATTTCGCCTTCAAATTAATCTATATAAATAAAGAGAAGTGTGTGTGTGTGTGTGTGTGTGTGTGTCTGTCTGCGCTCTGGTGCTCACGCTATTGATCGCAGAGCTTCCAAATTTAGCATATAGGTACCTGGGACCCTGCAGGTGTACACCTCATCGAGATTTTTTCGAATTTGAATTTTTAAAATTAATCTTTTTCCGATTTTAAATATTGGCTTTAATGCTTCCTTTTTCATAAATTTAGTTATTTGATTGTAATCGTCTGCGTATCTTACCAACGGTTATTTCACTATTTATTTTTTATTTAATGCATTCGTTTAAAGGCGGAATTCATTTTTATTGTTTATTTATTTATTTATTATATTTATTGAAAATCAAATGGTAATGCTATATAAATAAACTGTTATGTTTATGTATAATTTTTATAGCATAACAACTTTTTATTTTTAATTTTAAATTAAATCCTTTAAAATAAAAATCCTTTTTTTTTTTTTTTTAATAATATTTATTGTGTGAAAAATGGTAGTACTATATAGTGGAAAAGGATTAAACTGATTAAAATTTATTTGTTATTCATGTATTTAATTCCTTTTAAAAGAAAATCTACTTTTTATTTTATTTTGTTATACTTGTCGGAATCAAATCGTAATACAGTGTAAATAACGCAGGCTATAAAACACATGGTTCAAAAACAGAAACATATAATAGATGCTGAGATACAGTCATCTTTAAAATCGTAGTTCTTAAATAAAAGAAGATTCACATGTCGTCAATAAATACCCAGATTGAAGTGCCCGGGAAAGACTTTTTTGCAGACAGTGAACCTCCCGATACAGCACGGGAGGGAAAAAAAGCTGCCGTAGGCAGCGGGTACTCGAAGCAAGGTCTAGAACAATTTCAATGTTTATTTATTTATGTATAAATTATTATTTTTTTAATTAAGTTTTTATTTATAATGTGATGTAAAAAATAAATACTGATTCATTTCTTTTAAAAATTCATTTAAATATAGTGACCAGCGAAGCGGGCGTAGCCTGCTAGCATCTATATAAATAAAGAGAAGTGTGTGTGTGTGTGTGTGTGTCTGTCTGCGCTCTGGTGCTCACACTACTGATCGCAGAGCTTCCAAATTTGGCATATAGGTACCTAGGACCCTGTAATTGTGCACCTCTTCGAGATTTTTTCGAATTTGAATTTTTTTAATTAAAGTTTTTCCGATTTTAAATATTGGCTTCTTTGTTTCATTTTTCATAGATTTATTCTTTTGCTTCAATCGTCTGCGTATCTTTGCAACGGCTATCACGCAACTTACAGTCGGCTGCAAAATTATTCGAGCACTAGCCAATAATTTCTATATTTAAAATGTACACTTAAGACTGTTTTGCTAAGTAAATCCTTGTCGAATCATGTTCTTAGACTGATTAAGAACATGACTCGACAAGGATTTATTTAACAAAGCTGTATTAAGTGTACTTTTTTTTGGCAAGGATTATTGCTAGTGCTCGAATACTTTTGCAGCCGACTGTATTTTTATTTAATACATACATTTGAAGGCGATTTTTTTTTTTTTTTTTTTTTTTGTTATATTTATAAAATCGTAATGCAGTAGAAACTAGTTGGCATAGGTGGACTCTGCTCAGTTCCCCATCATGTATATGTTCTCATAAATTTCTAGTGCGCGTCATATTATAACCATGTTAAAAGAAATGAATTTGACCAAAGCTTGGTACAGTGACAGAATGAAATCCCCGCCTCATAGGCTATCCACCGTTCACTTCGATATATTTATCTCATTCTAATCTATTAATTTATTTTATCAGGGTCAATTCCGTTGTTTAGTTTTCATGCTACTGTTTCCAATGCAATAATCCTCAAAATTCATATTTATATGAAAAATTTACAATTTCGATATGTTGATAAAATCGTAAATTACGAATAATTTACGAAAATTTCCTATTAGAATATTCGTATTCAATCATGTTCAAACAAATATCACAAATGTAATTTTGAAGTTGTCTAATGTATTTATGATCCTCAAAATGGAAATTTATGCTCAATTTTGCTTTATTGTGACGTCTTAAGTAAATCGTAAATTCCAAATAACTTACGAATTTTTTAAAATGGAAAAACCATATTCTATGATATTCATGCCAGTATCCTAAATAATATTTCGAAAGTGGTTTGTACGATTAAAATATCCCTCAAAATTAACGTTTATGTGAAATTTTGCCCTGTACTGCCATGTTAAGAAATTCGTAAATTTCCAATAACTTACGAAATTTTTATATTGGAAATTTCATAGTCATTAATATTCATGCCAGTGTCCTAAATAATATTTCAAAAGTAGTCTGACATCTTTACCATGAAAATATCGCTCAAAACTGACGTTTATGTGAAATTTTACCCTATACTGCCATGTTAAGAAATTCGTAAATTTCCAATAACTTGCGAAATTTTCAAAGTAGCATGTTTATAGTTACTGATGTTCATTCCGGCATCAAAACTGATATTTTAAAACTGGTCTGACATTTTTACAGTAAAAAGTTTAATTTTAATGCATGTTTTAGTGAATTTTTGTCCTATTCTCCCATGTTAAGAAAATCGTAAATTTCTAATAACTTGCGAAGTTTTTCAATTCGAATGTTCCAAATAAATAGGGTTCTTGCCAGTATCGAAAGTAGTATTTTAAAACTGATCTGACCTCTCTGCGATTATTTGTTCGTGAGATATCGTGTTAACAGACTAACAAACTAACGGACTAACACACTAACGGACTGACCCACTAACACACTAACACACTAACTGTCACCCTACTGACAGACACCATAGAAATTTTGTCATTTTCGGATTCCTCACACCTGAAAACGTGTAGAAAAGTAAAAAAACCGAGGTCGAAAATTTTCACGATTACCTAAGTTCCCCATACCTATAGTATGATGGGGAACTAAAAAATTAAGTATAATTAGTTTTAAATTTAAAAACGTATTTATAACAGTTATGTTTAATTTTTTATAGTAGGACAACTTCTTATTTTTTATTTTTTAATTAATTCCTTTAAAAGAAAAAACTTTTATTTATTAATTATTTTTATTTACAGTATTTATCGGGAAAAATGGTAGTCTTACGTAATGGTATATACATAGTAAAAAGGATTAAATTGATTAAAATTGATTTGTTCATATATATATATATATATATATTCATTTTTTAATCTACTTTTTGTTTTATTTTATTTTATTACATTGGTCGGAATCAAATCGTAATATAGTGTAAATAGCATGGGCTATATACATGGTTCAAAACTAAAATATTTAATACATGCTGAGATACAGTCATCTTTAAAATCGTAGTTCTTAAATAGTAGCAGGTTCCCCCTGTCGTCGATAAATAACCAGATTGAAGTTCCCGGGAAAGATCTTTCTGCAGGCATGGGAAACCTAGACCTGATGCAGTGCGGGCGGGAAAAGAGCTGCCGTACACAGCGGGTACCGAAGCGAGGTTTGGAGCAATTTCCGTTTCTTTTTCTTTCTTTTTTTGTTTCTTAATTTTTGTCTATAATGTGGTGTAAAAAAATAGATATTAATTCAATTCTTTCGAAAATTCATTTAAATATAGTGACCAGCCGTAACCCTCGACATCATCGGCCAAATAACTGGTTCATGACGTCACTGTACTGGGATTCAGAAGTGCCGTCGCGTGATGATTTTGTTTTCCACGGTAGTTTATCCAGAGAAAAAGATTTGCGCATTTTATGATTTTCAGTTTTATTATGTATATATTACATAATGTTCAATCTTTGTTTTAGGCATTTTTAACACACCACATTCATAAAAAGGGATACGAACAAATAAAATAAATAAATAACTGGATTAATTAGAAAAATTATTACTTTTTATCGCTTCGGAATAACTATGTATAAATAGAGAAGGTTTATAACTGCCCTTTTTATATGAAATGTATTTTATTTTTTTTTTTTTTCTATTCAAATCATTCTTTCTTTCGTTTCTTTTTCCGTATTTCTCTCCCTCTTTTTCCTGCAGTAATGAGTGATTTAAAGGAAAAAAAAAAAAAAAAAAAACTCACGAGATATTTTTGATTAGATTAGTCAAGAAAATTATAACAAAATTAATTGATTATTCATAAAACGATAATATTAATTTGCTACCACAAATTCAACAATATATTAAAACCATACTACTTCAAAAATTATATATATATATATATATATGAAATATTACGTTACAAAATATCTATACTATTTTATCATTTGTTTCTTAAAATAATATTTTCATTTTCAATTGAAACACCCCCAAATTACTTTTAATACAGTATAACAATTAAATAATTAAGAAAGATGTCAAAGAAGATTTTAAAATATTTGTGTAAATAATTTAATAAATTTTTAAATTATCTAAATATTGATTTAATAAACTAGTGTACAATAAATATTTAAACTTTAAAACTTATTGACACACAATTGTATGATGTGTAAAAAATTTTTAAAGTATAAATTATTATTCAAGACTTGTTATAAAAAACTTCAATTTAATCTTCAATCAATAGTTTAAATATTTTGAATATATGTGCACATAAATCACAATATCTTTTGCTTAATATTTATCTTTATTATCAATATTATGTGTAAAATTATAAGAGAAAATATGGAAAAGTTTAAAATCTGTTTTAAAATAATTTTTTAATTTTAGTTTGGATCATTTATTTATAATATTCTCCATTTAAATTACTTTTCTTTCTTTGTTTCTTTTTATGTTTACAAACAGAAAATAATGAAATATCTTAAGAAATTTATATATATATATTATTATTTATTTATTTATTTATTTTTATTTTATTTTATTATTATTATTATTATTATTTTTTTTTTTTTCAGATGAAATATAGCGAATTTATTTTATTTTTTATGTGATGTCTAAGATTTTTCACAAAAATGCCATTTTAAATTTTCCCAAAATTGAAAATAGGTAATTAATTTACAATATTTGAATGTTTATTTTTTCCTTAGGAAAATTCAGCAATATTACTATTTAGAATTTCTTCACTGTACAATAATTATTATTGTACTGTAAAATGAGAAGTAAATTTTACAAGAAATGTTCACAAATAATAACTAATAACAAGTCATTATTTTGTCTAGAAAATGATTCGTATATCATGCAATAATTAAATATTTAAATGTAAAATATATACTAACAAGTTAATACACCTTTATTGTGTCACATTCAACATTTGCTATAATAAGTTCTGTTAATTTATATGTTTCAGTATTGTAAATTTGAATATATATTCATAATATTCTATTCATTTCCTCTCTTACACAAGTTTATGAGATAAATATGTAAAAGTTCAAAATATTTTTTTTTCTTCCCCAAAATCTTTGATTTTTTTACCATATTTCTCTATCTTTATTTATTTATTTTTTATATAGGATATATTAATACTATATTTATAAAAATAGTAAACAGATTTCTCAGACAAAATTTATTAATTATAATAATTTACTTTCCTTATAATATTGCTGTGAAAATTCCGCTTCAACTTATAAAAATTGAAGAAATACAAAATTGAAGAAAAACATCGTTTACAATATTTTTTTCCTTTTAGAAATATTTTGTTTAGAGTTCATTGTGCAGAAAAAATTAAAATAATAATAACAATATCCAAAACAATATTTTGATTTAGTTTAGGCTTTTTATAGAATGTCATAATAAAATAATAATAATAAATAATATTTTTTCACTCCTTTTTCTTGGTTGATTATTAAAACAAACTGTTTAAATATCAGTCATATTTTATTATTATTATTTTAATTTACTGAAATACTGAAAAGGAAAACTGGACAATCAAAGAAAAGTGAGTCAATGAAACAAACAAGTGAAAACTTGGAAAATATTTTTATTTCAAAATATGACAGCTTAGATCAATAGTATAACATCATTTGAAACACAAATACAAATTTCAAACAAATTTACAGGCAAGATAATGGTGAATAACATACTTCTGCATAGTAAATATGGCCTAAAGTTGAGAAAGTATATTTTCTTTTCCTATTTTTTTTTTTTTTTTTTTTTTTATAAAATTAATTTAAGAGCAGTGATTCATTATATATATATATTTAAATATTTAAGTATGGGAAAATATTACCTAATTTTAATCTAATAAGTATTTTAATTATTACTTTTTTATTATATTTATTTACTGAAATTCAATACAAAAGTATTTTTTTCAATATTACGCATTAAATGAAATTTTGTATAAGATATGTTGTAGTAACTGACAGGATTGTTTTACAATGTCTCTTTAAAATTATTAAATATCAATATTTTTATGGGATAAATACATAACAGGGCATTTACTAAATTTTTAATTATACTAACAGCCAAGTTGATGAAACAGAATGTACTTTAAAACTAACGATTCCTTTTAAATAATTACTTAAAAAGCTTGGTTGTTATTAAATTCTGAGAGTATTAGACAGTTGAAACATTAATTAAAAATTGTTCATTAATACTTCTGTTAATGAATAATATTGATTATGCAAACTTCAGAAGATTTCTTTGATTGGGATAATTACTTTTATCAATTGCAATTTTTTTTGAATTAGTTTTATTAAAACGAGATTTTGAAACATCATCATTACGCTTTTTACAAAAATTGTTTAAAAATATATTCGTTGATGCTAACAAAACACTTTTAATAATGCTACTATTGGGATGGAAATTATCACAAGTATTTTCTGATATCATATCATTATCATCTAGTATCGATATACTAGTTGATAGAACAATTTTGCGATGGTCTTTCAATTTAAAAAAATCATATTTAGGATTATCACACAATTTATTCACAATAACATAATTATATAATACTGCATTTATTATATGTTCTTTTGGAAATTTTAACTGTCCTCTATCTAAATTTTTAACAAAATCATAATTAACATTTAAATTTAAAGTTTTATCACACAAATGATTTTCAGCGCATGATTCACAATATTTCTTTTTCAGTACTTTATGCATGCAATATCCAGCAATATAAATAAATACTGGAACATACGATATTACGTCATCTAAGTCTGAATCCTCAACAGAAATATTACAAAAATCTGTACTCTTAATATTACCCTCCTCCTCTCCATCTTTAAATGTGCCAATTTCGAAGTCTTTTATTTCGATTTCCCCATAAGCTTTTGAGGGAATTTTAAGATGCAACACTGACTGAATTCTTAATTTTTTTTCACATTCAAATAATTGTTGCAATGAAATGTGATACTGAGAGCCTGCTAATTGTCTATATAAACTAAATCTGCTTTCTAAATCGTCAGTCTGAAATTTTCCTGGCAATATGTAAGAAATATTTAATTCATTCTTACAATAATTAGCAATTTCAATTAATCCTAAAACAGTAAGTTTCAGCGCTGTATGTGTTTCTCTGGAAAACATCCCTGTTGTAGGACCCATTTTTTCCCATTCTTCCAGCCAATTTGCAAAGTTATGAAGAAAAATTAATTTGTTGTCATTGGGATCATATGTTAATGGTGTCTGAAATTCATTATTTAATCTCGTTCCTTTGATTGGATACTTAACATTAACTATTTGCCACCATGTAACAATTATTTTTATAAAATTCGCTGTGTCTTTATAGAAAGGCAAACTAAATTTATCTCCTAATTGTATCAAGCCCTGAATAATAAAATCATTAAAAATACGTAGTGCTAAAGAAACATTTTGTCTTTCTATATTCGTGGGGTGAAGAGATTTATGGGTCAAATTAAAACCATACTTAATTAGAGAATTACATTCAATGTCATAGAGGCGTCTTATCGTTTCCAAAGAGCTCGTTTGGAAATTATGTGAATCATTTGCATTAAATCCCTCATTAAAATCTGGATAAAAAAAGCATTTCCCTGGGTTTTTTTGGTTCAACCAATTATTCCTGATGCATTTTAATAGATGTACGCTATCAAATATAAAAAATAGTGGCTTGTTTTTAGAACATGGATGTGGGTAGACAAACTGAAGTTTGGGTGGTGTTACAAAGTGAGATACAGCAGTTCTATTAATTCCATTATTATCAGATGTGATACATAAAACATTAAACCCAATATTTTCTAGACCTACGATTACTTTTTTTAAGTATGGATATAGTTCTTTACCAGATATTTTTTTTACTGGTAAAACGTGCACAACATCTTTGTATTTAGATAAAACACTTTTTATCATAAATGTATGAGCACTAGAAGCACAAGAATCGGAATTATAGGAAGCACCTACTAAATTACCACCTTTATACTCCATAAATTCTTTGAGATGTATTTCATCAATCATTAATATAATTAGCTTATCTTGATCTTCAAGCAATGAATATTTAGTTTTAATGTAATGCAAAAAATTTAAATCATTTTCTCAGCATTAGGATCTAAATTATACGATGTACATAGCCGTTGTATAGTGTTTGGATGTGGAAGTATAATAATTTTACTTTCTCTTACAAATCTATATGCTTGGGGAGATATTGTGTAAAATAATGTACAAAATATTAAAGTATCACTCGAATACCTGTATTTATACTTATTACAAATAAGAAAGGAAATTTGTTCTATTATAAATTTTATCATGTTTTCATTATCATCATTTTCTATTGCATTTAATGCCTCAATTACACTTAAGATAATAGAAGTTTGATTTTCAGTTGTTTCCTCATCAACCTGTTTCAATGCATCTAATACCTCATTAATTTCATTTATATTTTTAATAGTACAAGGAAAAGAAAACTTACCTATTTTTCTCAACGTTAGGCCTTTGTTGTAACAGGTTACTTCTAATTTTTCATTAATCAAAAGAGATTTCTCTATTTTTGGAGCAGGATTTGTAACAATATTTAAAAACATTACTTGCGTTTCACATGGTACAATAGTCCAATAATCTTGATTAATAAGTGACAGCCGATCTGTAAGATCCTTTAAATTAAAAAAGTTCCTCAAATCATCGTACTTTTGTTTGGTTTGCAGACTTGCTTCCAATGCTTTAGAGATCAAATCAGCTTCAATTTTAGATTTTTTGCTTTCAGGGCTTTCTCTGCGAACTGGATTTGAAGATAAATACGATGGAAGATTAGGAAATTGTGAAGGAACAGCATCTGGACGTAGCCTATTTAAAAAAAAAAAATGATATTAATGACAAAATTTATAAATATGTAAAGGAAAATATAATAAATAAACACAATTTATGCATTTTTTTTTTTTTAATCATGCTTAGTTTTAGCGTAAAATTTAATATTATTAAATGTTTCTTTTAAACTTTTACTTTACATTAAATAATTATTTTTTCTCTGTATTTAAATTTAGGTAAAAATATATATTCAGTTTACTTAAAAAAAAAAAAAAAAAAAAAAGAGAGGAAAGAAAAGAAAGAATTTTTATTTACCGATAAAGCAAACTTTTAGAAAACTTATTAATATATTTTCAATAATATTTATTGATATTTAAGATTAGTTGGGAAATGATTGTGATTTTATATGATCTCATATATCTGATATCATACATAAGATCTGAGAAACAATTATTATCTTATCTGATAAATACTGTCTGAGAAACAATTCACTATATTTTACCCTCTTTTGCTCTAATTGCCCTTGAGGGGAAAAAAAAAAAAAAAAAAAAAAAGCAGATTTTTAGAAAATTTCAATTTTTTCTGATTTTTTTTTAATAACAAAATCCAAATTTCCTGTGTATTTCAGCTTTTCCCCAATAATTATGAACCCTGAATAATAATAATAGTAATAAAAATACACACACACACACACACACACACACACACACATATATATATATACGAGATATACACCTGTGATATATTTGAAAAGATTATGTTGTAACTATATGATTGTAGATTACAAGAAAAGAAACGACGAGATTTCATAATTATTCAGAGAAATAAAAAGAAATAATAATAAATAGATCTGTGCCACATTTGCTACTTTTTCACGAAATTTAAATTCATACTTTTATCAAAAAAAAAAAAAAAAAATAAATAAAAGTTTTCAGTACTTTTTTACATGATATTTCTTTATCGTTGAAATAGTTAGAAATTTTGCGAAAATAAATAGAAATAAAGCACATGGTTTAAAGAAATTTTACGTACCTCCTAATTTTTAAAGCAGCTTCGATAACTTTTCCAGTTTTCTCATTAACAGCTTTTGCAGAAGTGATGAAATCTGTATCTTTAAAGTGCAATTCACAAACCTAAAAAATATATATTTATATACATATATATTTTTTAATTACTTAATAAATTAAATTGTAGTATGATGTATAAGGGTAGTTTATGGTCGCACTAATTAGCTTTTAAGGATAACTTTTGATTAAAAACTATTCATTGAATTGTGTGTTAGATTTATTATAAAGATGTAGTTTAAAAAAATAAATAGCTTAAGAAACAATTAATTAAGCATTTTACAATTTAATTTATTTATTTACTTTCACATTAATAAACATTTTTTCTTCCATTAAAAATTAAAAAAATATTTTGATGTGGTTTGGAAAAATACTAATACAGTTGAAATAAATTATATTTAAAAATAATAATTTATTTATTAAAATTAATAAATTACATTTAACTATAATAAATTATATTTAAAACTTCATAAATTATATATATATTCTGTTTCAGAAGTACGTTAATTATTTAAAGTATTTCAAATCTTTCACAGACTGCAAAATTAAAATAAATACTTAGAAATATTAATACCAGACAATATTACTTGCAATAATTAAATTTATGTAATTTTATTATACAACACTGAAAATACCTTTTGGTAAGGTCTTTTAAATGATGTCAAAAAACTTTAAAGAATTTTTAATAAAATTGACAGCACAGAATAAATAAAAAGCCTTAACAAATAAAATAATAGTATTATTAAGTAATAAAAATAAAATGTTTTCTTACCTTGCTGTACATGGTGGGTTCGAAATTTTCTCGATGTATTGCTGCTATCCATTTTCTTCGATATTCTTCCTGTTTCGGAAATGAATAAAACTTTTTTTTGGGACCATTTCTTTGGTTGCTATTGCAGTTAGGTATTACACATGTACTAGGCATGCTTGAGAAAGAAACTATGCAAGTTATAATAGAAATACATCACTTTAACATATAAAATACTTTTTTAGCACGTGTAAAACATGTTCGTCGCACTCACACTCACACTGCAAGAAAAAGAATAAGATAGAATATGAACTCGAACTGAAAATCTTGCTACACTAGTCGGTTCGAAGGTCACGTCGTTAGAGAGGATCCTGGTTGAATCCAAGTTTGCTGACGTCACCGCCCTAGACGAAACCAGTTATTTGGCCGATGATGTCGAGGGTTACGGACCAGCGAAGCGGGCGTAGCATGCTAGTGTATAAAATAAAAAATAAATAGTGAAATAACTGTTGCTAAGATACGCAAACGATTACAATCAAATAATTAAATTTATGAAAAATGAAGCATTAAAGCCAATATTTAAAATCGAAAAAACATTAATTTAAAAAATTCAAATTCGAAATTTGAAAAAATCTCGATGAGGTGCACACCTGCAGGGTCCCAGGTACCTATATGCTAAATTTGGAAGCTCTGTGATCAATAGCGTGAGCACCAGAGCGCAGACAGGCACACATACACAGACACTTCTCTTTATTTATATAGATTCATTTGAAGGCGAAATTCTTTTTTTTTTTCTTAAATGATTATATTTATTGAAAATCAAATGGTAATGCAGTATAAATAAATTGTTATGTTTATGTATAATTTTTATATTATAACAACTTTTTGTTTTTCTGCAGGGTATTTTATTTTTTTATATTTCACACCTGCAGGGTCCCAGGTACCTACATACCAAATTTGGAAGCTCTGCGATCAATAGTGTGAGCACCAGAGCGCAGACAGATACACACACAGACACACACACAGAGACACTTCTCTTTATTTATATAGATTTTTGCATAATTTTGTGTTAAAAAAACTTAGTACCTATTTTGATTATACCTTTTATTATTGCGTTTTTTAGTCAATTTATGACAAAAGTTCATATTGGGGCTTATATCATTAAAATTTTGCTAGATTAAAAAAGACGCTTGCAAAGATTGTAAAAATACAACCTTTAAAAATGCATTTTTACTATAAAATGATCGCATCATACAAATATCGTCATTTTTTATTACATCACTGAACTGAGTCCGCGTGCTTCAATATTGCTTATGTATTATTTTTTATCCTCGCGTATTTTATTAAATCACTATCGTATTGTAACTGGACACCTTAAAAAAACATTATATCGATTAAATTTGCTCATGCATATGAAAAAAAATGAAAATATGAAAATGGAGTAAAAAACCAACCATAACCTTTTTTAATATATTTCAATTTTAGAATTTTTTCTTTTTTGTTTATTTAAATAGTTTTGTTTAAACGTTTTTGGCACGGATGAATCGCGCTTGGCATGAAAGCTAATTCATTGATAATCCTGATAATTTTAAAATTTTGATGCTGATATAGATCGGACATTTTTCGCCAAGAACTCGTCTTTTGTAAAAGCCTCTTTAAGCCAAGTTAGCGCATCAAAAATATAAATAAATTATAAAATATTGAAAAACAGAAAAGGAAGAAAATGAAAGGAAAAAGAAAAGAAAGAAAGAGAAAAAATAATCACATGAATTATGTATTTTTGTCTGAAATGGAGATAAAAATTCAAAAATTGACAAGGGGAGCTATATTAAGGTTGTACTATGATCAGATTTACATATTTAATTATTTATTTTTCTATGTACCAACTACTATTAACTAACTCAACTACTATTATAACCACAAAAAATTATGTAATTTGATAAATATAGCCGATTATAGCATATTGTAATATTATATTTGGTGTGAAATTGTTGTCATTTTATAGTTGATCGAATAAATCAAATAAATGTAGAAAATAACGTGAAAGAAAATATTATGTACAGCACGTATCGTGTTGTTCATATGTAACTGGGGTTTAAATATAAAATTACTACTTCAATTTTTTCGATACTGTCCGTTTCTAAACTGTCATCTGATAGTTACCCAAATGGAAGTCCACTGTTAAGCTGTTGTCACAGGCAGTCGGGACAGGCACCCGAGAGTCTGCGAATGAGTGGGTTGCTGCCGAAGGCAGAGGGAACAGAAAGCGAGCTTTTGAGCAGTTTCGTGAATTATATATATATGAGCGATTCCATACCAACTCACCTAATGAGGGTTGCATGACCGACTTGGATTTTCTTTAAATTTGGTACACAGATTGATGATATAGAGGCATGTGTCGCTAAAATTCTTAACGACTTTATAAAAATCATCATTCAAGCACATGTCGCTACTTTGGCGACTCATTTCAGATATATCGTTTCATATATAAATCTTAATAAACATTTCAGAATATTAAATTTAAATAAGGTAAATATCTTACCTTATCGGTCCAGATTCGTGGGGACTGCCGGCCTCTGTAGGTTCCTTTCTATTCATTGGAGTCGATTGAAGTCTTAAAACGAAATTAATGATATCATTTAGAGACATACATTTATTACACTTACAATGACGAACACGAAGAACACTCTAAAGAGAAAAGAAGAAACAGAACATTAATATCGGCGCGCAGCGCCATCTACAGGTTTAGATTAGACCAATAAACAACACATTGGCCCCCGGATGAACATTAACTTTATGTTCATTTTCCCATTGTAATTATATCTGACATTTCTAAATCCAATATATTTCAAATTGTAAGTTCACACAAATGTCATAGTTTAAATGAAAGTTTTTAAAGTTTGTTTAGTCCTTTTCAAAAATTTCAACTGGATAAATCAACTGGAAAGGACGTCTCAATGTTCCTGTAGAGGTTTTTATCTCACAAGATCTAACCTTTCCATCTCTACCAGGAAACACTTGTGTTATTACTCCCAATTTCCACAAGTGCCGTGGCAATTTGGAATCGTGGATTAACACAATATCATTTGGAGTATATTCACGAATACTGGAGTGTCGACTTGTCATGGCGTTTTTAAGCTGTAGAAGGTATTCCTTCTTCCACCTTGACCAGAACTGGTCCAATATTCTTTCCTTTTGATTAAAACGTTTGATATATGTTGCCGAAGTTCCAGGAAGCACATGTGGTTTCATATGCACGATAGGTAGGGTAGTAAGTCGCTGACCTACCAAGAAGTGTGCTGGCGTAATTGGGGAAGGTTCTCCTGAGTCTGCATATGTATATGTAATGGGTCGGGAATTAATTGACCCTTCAATTTCACATATAACTGTATGTAGTTGTGTGTGTGTTAAAGTGGTTTTGCCAACCACCTTTCTTAAGGCAGTTTTTACAGATCGCACAAGTCGTTCATAGAAGCCTCCCCACCATGGGGACATTTCCATGATAAACTTCCATTTTATTTTATTACTACTATAGTAATCTTTAACGTCGGGATGGGTGATTATTTTCCAGATGTGCCTTAACTCAATATCAGCTCGATGAAAGGTTCGTGCGTTGTCGGAGTAAACCGTATGGCAAAGACCCCGCCTTGCTACTATTCTTCTGAAGGCCAATAAAAATGTTTCTGTAGAAAGGTTCTCTACCAATTCTAGGTGCACTGCTCTTGTGATAGCGCATGTGCACAACAAAATATATATTTTGCTATCCGTATTTCGGATGTATAAAGGGCCTGCAAAATCAAGGCCTATCACTGCAAATGGCTTTTGTTCATTGATACGATCTGCAGGTAACGGAGCTGATATCTGGGCTCCAGCTCTAGAATTAAATTTTATGCAAATTCTGCATCTTCTTAATACGCCTTTTACTGCCTGTCTGCCCTTGATTACCCAAAATTCCTCCCGTAATTGTACTAATGTATCATTAATGCCAAAATGGAAAACTTTTTCATGCGCATTTTTTATTAACAAATCAATTAATTTACCCTTTGAAGGCAACAGGATCGGGTGTTTTTCGTTAAAGGAATAATTTGATTTCTGAAGCCTTCCTCCGATGCGCATTATTCCTACGGAATCCAAAAATGGTGAGAACTCAATTAAATTTGAATTTTTAGAAATAGGTTCCCCATTTACCAAACAGTTTAATTCATTCGGAAAACTAATTTTCTGTGTATATTTAACCCATATTGTTTGCGCACTACCAATTTCTTCTGCCGATAATGGACCGCTAACTTTCTCGTTTTTAGGATTCGCGTTGTTAAGAAATCTCTTTATCCATGCCGTAATTCTGAGGACTCTTAAAATGTTACTATATTTTTCTAGATCCAATATTGGTTCAACTGTTTCTATACAGATTTTAAACTGAATTATTTTTTCAGGTGTTTTTCTTTTTTCTTCGGTAATATATTGCGTGTCTACCTTTTCACCAATATCATTACCTTTACCATTTAGCTCAGATAACCATTTTGGACCTTTAAACCAAAAATCATTATTAACTAACGCATTTGCGCTAATACCACGAGTAACTAAATCTGCGGGATTATCCTTTGTATTACAATATGACCAATTTTCGGGTACTGACAATTCCTGAATTTCAACTACTCTATTTTTAACAAAGGGTTTCCATTGTTTCGCCGATCCCTTCACCCAGTGTAAAACAATAGTAGAATCTGTCCAATAAAATTTCTCGATGTTAATTTCCTTAAATATATCACAAATATATTTCGCTACTCTAGCTGCTATCACCGCTCCCATTAACTCCAATATTGGTAACGTTAGTTTCTTTAGCGGCGCAACTCTAGCCTTTGACATAATCATACTTACATAACATTTTTTATCATTACTGATAACCCGAAAATATGCAACGCAACCATATGCAAGTGGTGAAGCATCTGAAAAAATGTGTAGTTCTACACGCGAATTTTTCAAATCAACATACGTGAAATAGCATCTATCTATTCGAATTTCTAATAAATCCTTAATTTCATTACACCACTTTATCCAAATTCCCTTAAGATCATCCGGCAATTCGTGATCCCAATCCATACCTCTTTCCCACATTCTTTGAAGAAAACACTTTATCCTAATTAAAAAGGGAGATATAATCCCAATAGGATCAAAAAATTTTGCAGCTGTATGTAATACATATCTTTTCGTACATACCGATATATCCAAATTTTCAACTATAGATTTCAAAGCTAATCCTAATTTATCACTATCTTTATCCCACACCAATCCAAGAATATTTATTACATTTTCATTATTTACCTCCGAAAAAGAATCATTTTTATCCCACATGTTCTTTAATTTCTGTGAATTCGTACTAAACTTTCTTAATTTCATTCCAGCCTTTGCTAAAATATTTACCGCAGTAGAAGTTAATTCATAGGCACTGTTTGCGGTGTCTGAGCCATAAAGCAAATCGTCCACAAACAGAGCTGAATTTAACATTTCATAACTATCCGGATAAATTTCCTTATATTCCTTAATGTGTTTCTTAATTGTTGCCGTTAAAAAGAAAGGAGAAGTTGTACAACCAAATGTAGCTCTGGTCATTCGCATTATTTTATAATTCTCGGTATCCTCGTCAAACCATAAAAACTTTAGAAAATTTCTATCGGGTTCCGCGATTTCTATCATTAAAAACGCCTTTTCAATATCTGCGCAAAACGCAATCTTAAACATTCGAAATCTATTAATTACATCCAAAATTGGAGGTGTAAGACATGGCCCTTTTACGAGACAATCATTTAGAGATTTACACCCCGATACTCTACTGGAACAATTAAAAACAATTCGTACCTTTGATGTTTGTTTTTCCCGTCTTACAATTTCTCTATGTGGAGCGAAATACTCTTTTTTTGTACGACCGCAGTCTTCAACGATACCCAATTGTTTTTGTTCTGTGATTATCTGCCTATATTGCTCGAAAATCCATTTATCCGCCTTTAATCTTTTTCTCAAATAATTGAATTGGCGTTTAGCGTTTTCAAAATTATTCTCAAATTTGTCAATACCATGATCATTCCATAATAAATGAGTAACATAATGACCCTGTTTATATTCTAACTGTTTATCAAATTTATTTATTATTTCCTGATCGGAAGCAGAAATCAATTTATCATCATTTATTCCCAAAAAATCCAAAGACCATAACCTTTGCAAATCATTACCCGTAGAATCGGATGATTCATTTTTTTTTTTTTCACGCATGGATGGTTTTCATGTAAACAAAAAGAGTTACCACATTCAATCTTTAACACGCTGGCGCCAGTAATTAAGTTGTCTGAATCGTTTCCTGAATTATTGTTTCCTGACAATGTCCATCCGAATAATGTATTTACAGCAAACAACGAACGATTAATTTTCTTTTTATTTTTTTGCAGTTTCCAAAATAACCCGCCGCCAATTAGAATGTCTGGAGCCTTCGAATGCAATTGCGGAATTTTATTTCTTTCCCCCTCTCTCGAAACCCAAAGTTTTCGAAATGATGCGTCATCCAGAATCTGTAACTTCGTAAAAGAGATTTGATTTACGACCAATGCCTCTACATAACATTTCTGTTTGTGGTTTTTTAAATGAGACAATTCGAAATTTACGACTGAATATTCGTTGGATTGGGGTTGTTTACACGAAAACGGATATATTATAACAGTTTCTTTTCTAATCACCGGCAATTTTAATTCACGGGCGAGTGATATGTTTATGAAATTTCTTTGGGATGCATTATCGAATAATACGGCACACTTTAGAGAGTTTAAATTAGAACTATTTGTTATTCTTGCGAAGCAAGTTTGTAAATATATTTCATTATTCTCAAGCGGATTTTGTACAGGACACTTATAGGACAATACAGAATTATCATTTTCGCAAGCACTGTTCTCAGAATTATTTGTTTGGGTATGTTCGATGTGATTTTTATCTTTCATATGAGCCGTTGGAGTTTCCGATTTTTGCTTATAGCAAATTAATGTATTGTGTTTTCCTGAACATATCTCACATTTGAGACCCGATAAACAGAATTTTGCGGTATGTTTACCTCTTTTGAAACATAAATAACAGATTCCCTGTTTGCGTAAAGACAATTTTTTATCCTCTAAATTTAATTTACACATTTTACTGTCATGATCGTTATTTACATCAACACAAAATATACATTTACTAACAGTTAATTTAAAGGCTGATGCCTTTTGCATTGTGTTAGAATTTTTATATCCCGAACCAGATTTCCGGTAGTAAGCATTATTATTATTATTGTTTTCCGATGATTTTGAATCAAATCTGGAATTTGAGTTTTTATATCCGCTATTGTGAGTTTCTACTTCGCGTTTTAAAAATAAAAAGGTTTTTTCCCTAGTCTGAACTTCTAATTTTAAATGTTTTAACAAATCTTGTACATCCCATTCCCTCGGATTCTGTTTTCATTTTATTATAGTCTATCATAATACTGGTAGGTATTAATTTTGTAACAATTGGAAATAACAAATTTCCGTAAGATTTTAAATCCACACCTAAATTTTCGAGAGATTTAATATTAATATCAAGGGCGTCGTGCAGTAAGCGTAATTCTTTAATTTGATTTGGAGATTTAACAGGGTTCAAATTTAATAACGCGTCAATTTTATATCTTATTATAATATCTTTTTTTCCGAATCTAGATTTTAATAAATCAATTGCAGTATTGTAATTTTGATCTGAAAGTGCTAAACCCTGAATAGCTGTTAAAGCTTGGGCTTTTAAAAAGCTGCGTAAATACACAAATTTCTGCACATTAGAAATGTTGTTGTTATTATGTATTGTAATCTCATACTGGCTCCAAAATTCAATCCAGTTTTCTGGAGAACCGTCATAAACAGGAATTGATAACTTGGGTAGTCTCACAGAACTATCATTAATTCTTTCTAAATGCAGATTGGTTGTTTGCTCATTTCTTGGCTGCGATAAGATCGGAGTAACGTTTAAATTTTTAATTTTCTCTATCTTATTGATAATTTGAGCTTTTACATCAATAATTGAATCTCTGTATTCTTGTCTCGTTTCTATTTCCGTTTGTAGCTCGTTGAGATCCGTGATTTTGGCCTCAATTTGATCTTCAACTTCTATAATTTCGTTATTCTTTACTTGCAGTTTTTCTAACTGTGATTCTAATTCAAAAACATTTAACCCTTCGTCGGGTTCATTTAATTTTATATTTATCGTGTTTATCAATTTTGTACACAATCCTTTTAGGGTAGATCTTTTTCTCTTCAATTTTTCAAGTTCGGTAGCCATATTGATTTAATTTACAAATTTGGACTATAGTATAAGTAACAGCTTAAAATCATATTTAAGGGCCTGGCAGTCCCTGTTCGGGCGCCAATAATTGTGTCGCTAAAATTCTTAACGACTTTATAAAATCATCATTCAAGCACATGTCGCTACTTTGGCGACTCATTTCAGATATATCGTTTCATATATAAATCTTAATAAACATTTCAGAATATTAAATTTAAATAAGGTAAATATCTTACCTTATCGGTCCAGATTCGTGGGGACTGCCGGCCTCTGTAGGTTCCTTTCTATTCATTGGAGTCGATTGAAGTCTTAAAACGAAATTAATGATATCATTTAGAGACATACATTTATTACACTTACAATGACGAACACGAAGAACACTCTAAAGAGAAAAGAAGAAACAGAACATTAATATCGGCGCGCAGCGCCATCTACAGGTTTAGATTAGACCAATAAACAACAGCATGAAAAAGTCCAAATTTTTAGCTACCTGCTCCACTTATTTATAGATATTTAGGTCCTCAAAGTTTGTCCGTTCTCTCAAAATACCAAAAAATTGATGTTATGTAATTTTTTTTTTCTTAAAAATTGTACTCATGCAATATGAAAGTGTTAGGTATCTATGGAAACTAGTTATTCCAGGCATTCAGAAAAAAAATACTACAATGTTTATAATGAAAATCGTTAAGGTACAGTACTCTTAGAAGTTGCAACCACAAAAATTTGATTTTCCGGATTTTGTTAAAATTGAGACATCAATTCCAAAAAAAGGAAAATAAAATCTAAGATTTACTCACTTTCTGGTAGAGTACAGGTGTTCACCATAAATTACTACACAATAAATTACTTGGGTTTCTCACTCCTTCTTGGAAATATTTAAGCTTAAACACAAACCATAGGACAAAAACATGCAATTTCGGCCATCTTGGCAGCCATTTTACTCCTAAAGGGGGAGCACTAGAAACTTTTTTATTTTTTTTAAATAAGCTACTGATGTGTTAGCTATTCACAGGAAAAGAGTATACTTTTGGTTATTATTTGCATAAAGATATATCCTGCTGATAGTATATGCATGTTTTTCTCTAATACCATATGCTTGTGTTCCCCCTCTCATAGACTTAACATTAAGAAAAAGGAAAAATAATAAGGCATATATTAATAGCTGCACTATCTATACAAGAATTCAAGAAATTTAATATATTAAATTATTTAATAATAATTAAAAAAAAAAAAAAAAATCTACATTTTATAGCAAAATTAGATATTTGATGAAAACAAGAAATAGAATTTTGACGTTGTCCATCCGTAATTATAAAGTACTAAATAATACTTTCTTGAAAAATCAATCAAAATAAAGGAACTATAAATATTTATTTCATAAGCAATTTTATTTGAAATACAGCAGTATATTAAAAATTGATGTGTACAAAATTTTATTCAACTGCAAGCAAAAGTTCCTGTATTTTTTTCACAGTATCATTTGATATTAAAAACATGCATCCTGTGGCTGCTGCTTCTGCTGCTGATGGCATTGGTACTATATCTAACAGGTGCTTATATGAAATCCAGCATGTATCTGGTTTCTCTGGCCAGTAAAAGTTTTGGCAGGGGCCATGAGGATGCATAAATTGTAATTGAACATCACCTTTTTCAAAAGAGTTTTCTAAGACAGCTCCTAACCACCATTTCTTATCATACATGCAAGCAACATAAAAACCTTTAGAAATGTTATTAAGACTAAATTTTTGACATGTTGCTTACCTACTGCAGATACTTCAATCTGATTCGAAATGTTTGTAATGTAGATACAATGCAAACTAAAAGCACAGATTTACTGATAGGAATAAATTTATGATAATCCCTTATACCCCTCAATTCTTACAGCGAAAGTTAGTCTTTCAGAAAGCAATGCTCTTGTTTCTGCTACATATTCTTCAGATGCAAAGAAAAACTTAATATTTTTAAAATTACCTGTGCAATAATGGAACAAATCACGTGGGGAAATTATCTGATCCTTGTAAGGACGTTGCAAGTTGGTTCTGTAAGCAGACCTTTTAACTGTGCCTCCAGTGGCATCACAGGGGCTTTTGCCATGGGAAGTGGCAAAAAAATGTCACTCAGCATTTAGTTTGAAATCATCTTTATGTTGGCATACATTTAAAAAGTTTTTCTTATTTTTGTACTGCGCTGAGCTACCACCACTGAAATAAATTATTTTCTATATGTCTGGATATTGTGATGTTAAATATGGAATTACAGGCCTTTAAAAAGAAACTACTGCCACTGTATCATGTGTCAAACAGTCACCTGATAATACACATAGAAATAACTTTTAGGTTATCATTTGGCCGAACATACGCTAAAAAAGGATGGAATGTAGCGTGTGTGTTTTCCCAGTGATATCCCTGTATTGCATCCTGTACAATAAAAGTAAAATTTTCAGAAAAATCAAGTAATAAAATGCACTCATCTGGTTTTAGTTCTGCTTTTCTTGTTTTTAAATACTCTGATTGAGATTTTGCAATGTAATGGTGTTTTGCCTAGGACTTCATTTTCAATAAAAGTTCCGATTTAAAATCAGGTGCAGACAAAGTAATTTAATGAGTGTTGAATGGACTGTAGTTATACACCGTTGAAACGTCACTTCAGATTCTTCATCATAATCATTCATTAACATATCTAAAAATTCTTCAGATGCAGTTTGGAGTGGACACTGTGAACAAAATCCTAACATACATGCTTCATTGTTAATGTCACACACATAATGAGACAAAAAAATCAGATAGATGGTTTAATAGATTATTTTATAGATGCCATCCTTAGCCTGTCATTTTAGTGAATCATACAGACAGACTGAATGAATTCATGTACTACCAGCTAACACACACCACTTCGGTCGCAAATCAGCGAATTTAGATAATCCAATCTTGTGATTGGGATATTCCTGTTTAAAAAGTGTGTACGCTTCTTTGAGATTACATAAAATGAGGTGCTTCTGTTTTGTAAATATTTTATTTCTTCACTAAATACTAACTTGAATTTTTAAAATATAAAAGGTTTCCTACATCTTTCTTTAAAATATCACAAAAATAGAGTACACATTAGTTTTGTTTTAATACCAGAATATAATAAAATCAGAATGTTGCACCCTTATTCAATGCTTCATTCACCTAATAACACTATTTCTAAAAGTAACTAAGTAACGTTCAGAGGGTAAATAAAGTCTTATACATGTATTAAATCAATATTTATATAATATTTAATAAGTTTTGTTTTTTTACATCTTTTTTTATCAATGTTAAGTCTGTGAGAGGGGAAACACAAACATATGGTATTAGAGAAAAACATGCATATACTATCAGCAAGATATCTCTTTATGCAAATAATAACCAAAAGTAAACTCTTTTCCTGTGAATAGCTAACACATCAGTAGCTTATTTAAAAAAAATTTAAATGTTTCTAGTGCTCCCCCTTTAGGAGAAAAATGGCTGCCAAGATGGCCGAAATTGCATGTTTTTGCCCTATGGTTTGTCTTTAGGCTTAAATATTTCCAAGAAGGAATGAGAAACCCAAATAATTTATTGTGTAGTAATTTATGGTGAACACCTGTATTCTACCAGAAAGTAAGTAAACCTTTGGTTTTATTTTCCTTTTTTTGGAATTGATGTCTCAATTTTAGCAAAATCGGGAAAATCAAATTTTTATGGTTGTAACTTCTAAGGGTACTGTACCTTAACGATTTTCATTATAAACATTGTAATATTTTTTTCTGAATGCCTGGGATATCTAGTTTCCATAGATACCTAACTCTTTCATATTACATGAGCACAATTTTTAAGAAAAAAAAATTAAATAACATCAATTTCTTGGTATTTTGAGGGGGCGGACAAATTTCAAGTACCTGTATATCTATAAATAAGTGGAGTAGGTAGCTAAAAATTTGGACTTTTTCATGCCTCTATAACATCAATCTGTGTACCAAATTTAAAGAAAATCTGAGTCGGTCATGCAACCAACTTTTATTTTTTTAGGTGAGTTGGTATGGAATCACTCATATATAAAGCGATATAAAAGAGTTTCCTTTAAAAATAGTGACCAGCGAAGCAGGCAAAGCCTTCGTTGATTCACTACGTTTATTGATTTCACATTCTGTCATTTTTGACGAGGTTATATGCTAGTTTGTAAATAAAATTGCCATTTAAAAAAGCAATTAATACCTCAATATTAATTATTAATTCATCTAAAATTAATTTAAATTAATAATAACTAGTATCGCCCAGTGGTCAAAACTCGACCATTTTTTTTTTTTTTTGCAAAGCGAGGCAAAGCAAAGTTATTGTCTTGTCCTAAACGGAATGCAATTGCAACACAGCTGCCGCAATTGTTTGCCGATATTCACTCTAACTGAATCAGCAGAGTTTTACTTAATATAACTATTTCTCTCTGTAGATGTTAGCCTTTCCTGAAATGAGAGAAAATCGCATCGTGAAAACGCCCCTTGTTGTGTGATACAGCCCAGAAGCTAATAGGTACCATGTCAAACCAAGGCCCAACCAAGTATCAAATTCTGTTAAATTAATTCGATTGGTTCATAAAGTACAGTGTTTGAACAAAATATATATATATATATATATATATATGTTACCGCTAGAGTGCAGAAATCAGTTAATCTGCAGATTAGCTAGGTAATCTGCACATTAACTAGGGTGATACGTTAAAGTGAGGAAAATTGTTTTATTTCTCAAATTACCTAGGTAATCTGCGGATTACCTAGATAATCTGCACATTACCTACTAGGCACTAGTTAAAGTGAAAATAAGATATCTGGTGTTGTAATTTTATAGCACGCTGTGTTGTATTTGTTTTTTCATTCGGAAAAAAAAAATAGTTTTCTTTTCTTTTTTATTTATTTCTTTACTTATTTTATTTAATCTGTATGTGTTTTAATTTTTACATCTTTTAAAGTTATATTTGTTTTATTTTTTATTTATTTCATCTTTTTTATTCTGTCAATAAGTTTGAAGATGTTATGCATTTTTAATATGAAATATAATAGCTTTAATAGCTTTCAATAAATTCTATTTTATAAATGAATGTTAGAATTGTAATACAGTAACGATTTCTTTTCAAAATAAAAATATTTAACAATTAAAAAAAAAAAAAAAAAGTTTTATTAACATTTTATATTGCTATTACTATTTAAATACTAGAAATATTAAATTATATAAAATATTACTAGAAATATTAAATTAGACAAATCAAAGCATTATTTAAGAAGTACTTCAAATAATTAAAACTGCTTTAATATTTTTTAGAATGCATGAAAATTAAAATGACAGTTTTCAATGCTTTATTAAACTATATTTTGCAGCATACATATATCTGCACAAGTTTAGCAAATATATTAATTTTACAAAAAAAAAAAAAAAACTTTATTAACACTTTTTATGTGATAAACTACAACGAAATTATCTGAAAAAAGCGAACAAAATTTAAAATAAATAAAAATATAATCATGATATATAAAATATGTACAGGAAACTTGAAAAAATGTAATGAAATGCTAAAAAATGTACAGATATTTCATATTAAGTATTTATTAAATGCCATAATATTTTTCAAAGTTAATAATTAATATATCTTTTTTTTTTCAGTAAGTAATAGCAATTTAAATCAATTTTAAAATAAATTAGTTTTAAAAAGTTATGATTTAATAGTTTTAGTTCGGAAGGAAATAATTACTGTAATGTAAATCTAATATTCATAATTCAAAATGGAGTTTCACGAGAGACAGCTTTTAATAAAGATTACATTTCATTAATAAAATGCAGACCCTTATCAAACTTATATTGACAGAATTAAAAAAGATAGAAATAAAATCAAAATCAAAACAATTATAACTTACTTGTTACTTTAAATGTTGTGTTAGTAATAATAATAAACCTAATCATGGCTTCCATTCTCTACATTTTGCGTTTGCCGTTTATCGGTTTATCATCATAGCATAGCGGAAGTGCGGAAGGGAAGGGGAAAAAGTTTTAGTTATGTTTGAAGGTCATTCGCGTATCTGTATCACATGGCTATTTGACGTCATAGTGAATGTAAAAAAAACTAAGGCTCGAAACAAACATTTGAACTTTAACGATACTGAAACCGTTAATCTGCAGATTACCTAGTTAAAATGCGGAAAACTCTTTATTCCGCTCTTTAACGGGTTATTTTAGTTAATCTGCAGATTAGCTAGGTAATCTGCAGATTGACTGATTTCGCGTTTTAACGGTAACATATATATATATATATATATATATATATATATATATATATATATATACATACACAGACACGACATTTTTTCATTATTTAAAACATGAAAATCTGACATTGACAGATTTTAATTTAGTGCCAGAGGCCTACTGCTAAACTTGTTAATATCGACAAATTCTTCTTTAGTTAATTCGTGACGATCTAAATTCCATGATAAAGTTTTCATTAAATCAAACCAATGTGTTTCAGCTGCAGATACTGTAACAAATAACGTTGAAAGTCCAAACTGTCTTATAGCCGCAAAACAACGTTTTTTCTCTTTTTCCTAATGAGGGGGAGGTGTGCCTTGGGGGGGACTCATGTCAAAGTTGGGCCTTGGGGGGACTCATGTCAAAGTTGGGCCTGGGGGGGGACTCATGTCAAAGTTGGGCCTTGGGGAGACTCATGTCAAAATTGTACCTTGGGGGGGGACTCATGTCAAAGTTGGGCCTGGGGGGGGACTCATGTCAAAGTTGCGCCTTGGGAGGACTTCATTCAATAAATCCCCATTCAATAAACCGACTGAAATAGGCCCTTAGCACTATTAAGAGTGACATATAAAAATTCGACAACGCTGTACCGACTGAAATAGGGGTACCTTGGGGGGGACTCATGTCAGAGTTGGGCCTGGGGGGGACTTCATTCAATAAATCCCCATTCAATAAACCGACTGAAATAGGCCCTTAAGACTAATTAAGAGTGACCTATGAAAATTCGACAACGCTGTATCGACTGAAATAGGGGTACCTTGGGGGGGACTCATGTCAGAGTTGGGCCTGGGGGGGACTTCATTCAATAAATCCCCATTCAATAAACCGACTGAAATAGGCCCTTAGCACTAATTAAGAGTGACCTATGAAAATTCGACAACGCTGTATCGACTGAAATAGGGGTACCTTGGGGGGGGACTCATGTCAAAGTTGGGCCTTGGGGGGACCTCATTTAATAAATCCCCATTCAATAAACCGACTGAAATAGGCCTCGAGCACTAATTAAGAGTGACCTATAAAAATTCGACTACTGTACCGACTGAAATAGGCCTCTAGCACCAAAAAAAAAAAAAAAAAAAAAAAAAGATATTTTTCAAAAATGGTCGAATTGAGTTCGGGAAATTTCAAAACGTGTAACTTTATCGAAAACCGAAAATCTAAAACTTTTCTGAATCTTATATTTTCTACTTATATATGCAGAGGAAAGAATAATAAATCCACTTTTTAAAAAATAAAAATAAGTAGTTAATTTCACTTAATTAA
Source organism: Salticus scenicus (assembly GCA_963930645.1). Lineage (NCBI taxonomy): Eukaryota > Metazoa > Arthropoda > Arachnida > Araneae > Salticidae > Salticus > Salticus scenicus. The sequence goes on along the minus strand of CAWVNO010002271.1, from coordinate 219,451 downwards.
AATGCAAGGAAATCTCAAAACGTGTAAATTCATCGAAAACCGGAAATCAAAAGTTTTTATGTATCTTCTACTTGCTTCTTCTACCCACAAAAGCTAGCAATAAAGACACTTCTTTAAAAAATAAGTAGCCAATTTCAGTTAATTGAAACGTAAAGAAAGCTCAAAACATGTAAATTCAGCAAAAAACGGAAATCGGAATCTTTTCCGTATCGTCTACTTATACATGCAGCAGTTAGCATTTTCCTTTTATTTAGTATATTAGTTGAATATTTATTGTCTAAATATCACCCTTTGAAATGAAATGTTTATGTTTACATTCGAAACTGGAAGTTTGCCATTTTTTTTTTCTGGAGTTTTGTGATTTTAAATTAAAATTTTATCAATTTTACAGAAAAAATAACTCAATCAAACACACGTAGACAGTAACTTATATGTAACTATACCCAAATATCGGAATTAAAATCGGCAGATAATTTCCGTTATTCTTTAATAATTTTTTACAAAAAATCCAATGGACGATTAACATAGAAAATCTTTTTCATGGCTCCATAGACAGACAGTGACGTCATCACTTCGCTTGCGTATAGTGATGCTACATTATACAAATTACTGTGTCTATGGTTTTATTTGAGCTTTATAAAATTGCCAGATTTAACAACTTTCTACTTTTAGGTATTTTTTAATGTAAAGGAATACGTGTATAAAAGGGAAAAATGGGGGAAAATGCATAAAAAATAAATGTATTTTTAAATACCTTCTTGACATCGTAAGAAAATAATATTTGTATTCGCACCTTCCGGCTAATCATACCTTTCGAATGATACCATTTTCAACCCTCTACTCCCATAATTAATATGTTAAAAAGGGACAACAAATTTTATGCTTGCCTATTAATATATAGATAAACAGAAATGAAAATTTTCAGACTTTTTTATAGGTTGTGATTTTTTTTTTTTTTTTTTCCCTGTACACTGTAAAAAATGCTGCAGTAAAATTACGGGCAAAGCCCGGCAGCAGAGATTCCAGACATAGCCCGTAAAAAAACATTTATACGATGAATGATGTATCGCCAGTAATTTTACGTTGTGATGAAACATACAACCAACCTGTAGAAAAAGTAGTATTGACCGTAAAATTAAAAGACAACTGAGTGTTAAAATAGTAGTATTGCCCGTAAAATTTAAAAGGCAGCAGAGTATGTTAAAATAGCAGCACTGCCCGTAAAATTAGAAGGCATCTTGGTATGTTAAAACATTAGTGTTGCCCGTAAACTTAAAATAGAGCTTTGTGTGTTAAAATAGTATTGCCCGTAAAATTAGAAGACTGTTCAGTATAGGGGAAAAAAAATCCAGAGTTCCACAATTATACTTTCATAATATCAATTTACGGACTACGACCGTTTAGCTAGCAAAATGGTCATTTCCCGTAAAATTACATGGTTAATTCCTAAATTATGCTTTGAAAACATTAATTTACCGATCGTGACCGTTTAGGGAGCAAAACGGTCATTTACCCGAAAATTATACGTTCAAATACAGTGGTTTTACATTTTTTTTTTTTTTTTTTTTTTTTTAACAGTGTGATAGTAAATAATCTTTAAGAAAATTTGGTTTAAGATGATATTTCTTACTGAAGTAAGAAGAATTATTAATAGATCCTTCTCAGATATCAGTCATTTGAAACTAGTTGACACTTATTTATAAATATACAAGTAAATAAAAAAATACAATTCCACATTATTTGAATAGCATTTAGCAATGTCAAAAAATTCAGTGCATTTCAATTTATAAAAATGTTATATGTTACACTGAATGTGTGAGATATTTTTTTCTTTTTTGAAGGGAGATTTAATTTAAACATTCTTACGAAAAATTTAAACAGCCGCATATATACTGATAATTACATTTACCGTTTAAAGAAAAAGTTATGTTTACTATACTGATGCTGCCTTGATTTTCCTTTCTTTATGTTTCTTTCTCTCTTTACTTTCTTCCCCTTCTCTTTTTAATCTCCAACCCCTTGAAAAAAAAATTCTTTTGCTTCTATTTAAATAAACAACAAAAATAAATAAATAAATAAATAAATAACGAATTTTAGTTTAATTAGATCTAGTGTGAGAGAAATTCATTGCAGATGTGAGATGAGGATTTGGTGCCTCCCTCTTTCTTTTGAGCAGCCTAAAAATAATAAATATTTTTCTTTTCTGTCAGATAATGGTGCCCCACACGACCTTGCTCTCGGATACGGCTGGGACTAAAAGGGGAAAAAAAATATATATATTAAATATATATATATATATATATATATATTTGTGTTTTGTTATTGTAAAAATTGTTTATTTATGCATTGCAAAAGAAATTATTTTGAAGATAAGGAATAAAAATTAGTGGCCAGTTGTTAATTTGTTTAAGTAATCACTTTTTTAATAGGTAAAAATTACCATAAAATGCAAAAAACAGCAATAATTGTTTAGGGTCGAACGAAAACACATGTTGTCAACAACACAAAACAGCACTTGTGCCTATTTTGTTCACCTGACGTCTTTTCGCCTTTCTGTCGTGTTTTCTTTCAACCCGAAACAATTTTTCCCCCCTTGTATTTTATGGTGTTAAATCAAAGTTCTTTACATATTACTTTTCAACGCCTGTTTAACAGCTTCATATTACTTTTTAACACATGTTTAACAGCTAAGATATTACTGCATTTCTGGTTTTCATTTATTTATGTATTTATTTATTTTTTCTGTTTGTATTTTTCATAATACTATTAATTTTTTTTTTTTTTTTTTTTTTATGTTACATTTTTAACCTTCGTTATTTCATTACATTGAAATTAGTTTTCTATTCAGAGATCATGCATGTTTCATTATTAATAATTTCACTCTAAATTTCTTTTCTTTATGTAATTAATTAAATACAATTTTAATATAAAATTAAATATAATTTTAAGGTTTTCATAATTATACTTACTTATTAAAAATGTGTTTTATTCATATGATCTAGAAGTTTTGTTTTGAAGAATTTTATATATTTATTCTTTCCCCCTTCTTCTATGATAATTATTTAATTAACTGTCAGGTAGGGGAGGGGGTGTGCTAGGTTTTTTATTGGTTTGCCAGAATATGTTTTTTACAACTTGTATTTATTTTCTCCTTCAACTACCTATCGTCTTTCGTCTCTGCCCACAGTCATGTAGCTCATCAAATCATCACACCCGAGTTCTTCGAACTCCTCAAGTTCAACCTACCGATGCTTTTGAACATGCACCTCAGCTCCAGGTTTTTCTAATTCTCATGTGGAGGTAGGCGACGGTTGCGACTGCTGTAGGAACTCACTAAAGCTCCGTGATGATGATGATGATCCTTCTATTTCTTAAAAAAAAAAAATCTGAATATTGTAATTTAAATTTAGGGGAAACCGGGGTTAGTTGTACCAGGGGGCAAGTAGTGCCATAGAGCTTTCTGTATGAGCCGATAGGCTGCAGAACCAGTCGAGTCATGTGAGTGAATAGGTTGATTATTGTAGTGTACTGTGTATGTTTGGAAGTATAGCGTTGCGTTTTTTTTCGAAATAAAATTATTTATCTTGTTTTCTATTGCAAAAGTAAATTTTGTGACCTATGTTGGAATCGCCATTGTCACGAGGGGTCGTGAGGTATGTAAACTTTCCTAATATTACTACCAGTCACTACTTGCCCTGGCGTGATTTTTAATGCAGGTTTTTATATTTCAGAAAAAATGCTGCGAAATTACAAAATCATACTGAAAGAGCTAAAGCTACTTTAGAAGATTATGAGAGGGCTGCAACAGAAGTAAGGTGCAGTTTAAGGAAAGCCCGAGAACTGTTTAGTGTAAGCACAATGTCACTTCTTAGTTATATGAATAAAAAGAAGAGTACTAACACGGAAAAATATTGAAATGGGCTATAAAAAACCACGTATGATATTCACACTATAGAAAAAGGCCTAACAGTACATTAAAAAAAAAAAAAAAAAAAAAAAAAAATCCTACGTTATTGAAAAAAATGAAGTAGTAACAATCGGATAGCACTGAAGATGTTGAAAATTGCTTATGTCTAGATCGCCTGGACTAGTACAAAATTTCTAGACCCAGAGAACACTATAAAAAAAAAGGTGCAATGCGTGACATGTAAAAGATGGGCTCATGTCAAATGTACCAAAAATGAACCTTATTATAATTATAGAGAAAGTATTGTTTTAGGATCAAATTTTCGAACGTGAGTTTCTGTTATATTTATAAATTTTGAGGTCCCTTAAATACGAAAATCGTGTTTTTAGCAGTAGGTGCGTGTGTGTGTGTGTTTGTCTGTTATCAGCATATCTCAATAACAAATAGTAGCAGATATTCTAAACTCGGTATTCTAAATGTGTATCATATAGAGATGCTACACTAAGATTTTCGTTGAGCTGAAGCAAATCGTTCGTGTACAAGGACACTCAAGAAAATTCAAATACATTACGTCTACGTGGGAAATTGCAGTTAAGTAGAGTTTAACATCTATAGACTGCACTATACCAAATGAAATGAATATATATATTTTATATGTATAAAAAAATGCCTCATGTAGAATATTGCAGGGAAATCATTCACTGTTCATTTACAGGGTTACACAAAAGAACTAGATTACAGTGCGACATAAGCTGAAAATTGATAGAAGTGCATTTCATGTTGTGCCGTATATTATTTCTATAAGATTGTATTTAGATGCACTATACGGTATGTATATATTCTTCAAAAGATATTCAGGGTTGCAAATATTTAAGAGATATCATTCTTTTTTATTGTTAGGGGAAGTGCTTTTTCTATAATATTTTACCATGTCCAGGAAAGCTGCTCACGAATGGAAATGAATTCCTCATAGACATATGATAGTAAGCTAAATATTCATTGGTTGTTTTTTGTGTATTTACACGTTTTGAGGCTTCCTGATTACCAAAATCAAGTTTTTTAAAGTTTGATCTTTGTCTGTGTCTTTTAGAGTAACTTAAAAACGAATAATTTCAGGAGAACCAAAAGATGTATTTTCAAGTTAATATTAATTTGTTGCTGGAAAAGTTTGATCAAGACTGATAAGTTTCAAGGAATGTTGCATGTAAAAATTTATCTGAATTAAATGAATTAGGTGAACTTTTAATTTAAATAACAGGTTTAAATTCTATGAACTATTTTGTGAAATTAAGTAAACGTTTAATTTTAATAAGAGATTTAAATTCTATATAAATATAGGTGCAGTAATGAAACGGGGCGCGAATGTGAGGGGGCAACAGCCCCCGCTAACACAGAAATAATTACCATATAAAAGTCTTCCTAAGCCTAATTTAAATTGATTTAACATAGGTATGTTACCGCTTAATTTTCAACCTGCATTTATAGTATTAAATTTCAGGGTAAGAGAAAGTCGTGTGAGTGACACACCAGATTATCTTTTTCTTGAATTAGGTATTTCATTCAGAGATTCCACATCGCATGTGGAAATATATATTTAAAAATATTGCTTTTTGTTGTATATATTTCAAATTATAGTTTGTAAATTACGAAAAAATTACCTTCGAATCTTCGAAATTACAAAAGGACTTTCATAATTATTATTATGCACCATTGTTTATATTCTTTTGCTTTAACAGTAAGTAAATGATTTCTGTAAATACAGGAAAATAAGAATATGTATATAAAGAAAAAATAAAAATGTTAACGACTTAAAACTATTTTAAGAAAAAAAAAATAACAATAATAATAATAATATTAATAATAACGCTCCTTTGAAATCTTGAAGATTATAAAAAATTTAGGATGTGGCATATTTCTACAATAATGGATAATTAAAACAAATATATGTACACACACACACATATATATATTCTCTTTCATTTAATAGACAGAAATATTTCCAATTCCTAATTGATTTTTCATACAGAACTATAATTTTTTTCATCCTACTGAAATGAAAACAGACAGGCTGTTATTGATATTAAATAAAGAATTTCTCTGATTTAAAAGTTTATCGTATGTTATACTTCATCATCATCATCATCATCTTCTTCTTCTTCTTCTTCTTCTTCTTTTTTTTTTTTTTTTTTTTTTTTTTTCTGCTGCTTTCATATGGGAGAAGAATTTAATCTCGTAGTGAGATAGACTCACAGGAGGGAACCAATGAAACTGCCCCCCCCCCTACTTCAATAGGAGTACAGTTTGGATAAGTGCCTTCGGGCCTTCGTCGGAAACAAAACAGGAGATTGCAACTGCACCAATGCTATAATAAAAGCGCTTCCTATCTCTTCTCCTATATTATTAAAATCTGTACGCGTGTGTCTGTGTGTGTGTCTGTGTGTCTGTCTGTGAGAAACGGCTTGAAACGGATAAGGCTCCGCCGCTAATGGTCGCACGGACTTCGAACAGGTACCGTCGGACAGAGAATTTATCGCAGATCTGGGTTATCTAATTTGCTAAACGATGCGACCCTAATTAGCGGAGATATTAATTAAAATGTCGACCATTGTCTAACGAAAAATGACCCAGAATTCATGATTAAATGCTTAAAAAGCGACATTTTTACGGAAAAAGTGGAAAATAAATTAGAAATATCAGTCGTATCGTTACAAACAAGATACCATTGGAAAGGGCTTTTTTTTCTCAATCCGATGGTTTAAACGGCTTATCGATCGGACGATTAGATATTTTAAAATTAACTAAACTATAAAAAAATGTTGGCAACGAATCACAAAAAATGTTATCTTTGCAGACGTTAAGTCTCCAGCTGTGTTCAACGGAAACACAGCTGGTATTCATTAAGGTCACCTGATTCGTAGTGCGATTAAAAATTACAATTTTCTATTTTCTTCAATTTTTAAAATTTTACACATTTTATTTAGTATATAATATTTACACCACAAAACAAACTTGCATTTCAAATTTCATCAATTTCCGTCAATAAACAAAAGATTTACATTTTAATTGCAAATTAAATTTTATCTTCACACGCCGGACAATTTTGCAATATTTTAATACGCGTATTTCAATTTCTAATTACGATTGATTTATTTTTTATACATCATACGAAAGATATTTTAAAGTTCTTTTACATAATTCAAAGTTTTCAACAGATTTACGCGTTTTGAGGTCTCCTGAATCAGTGTACTTTCATGGCACTGTAATATTTTCAAATTTCAATATTTCAATTTCTAATTATGATTCAATTATTTTTAATACATCATTCGAAAGATATTTTAAAGTTCTTTTAAATTATCGAAAGTTTTCACCAGAATTACACGTTTTGAGGTGTCCTGAATCAGTTTTCTTTTATGGCGTTGTAATATTTTCAAATTTCAATATTACAATTTCTAATTATGATTAAATTATTTTTAATACTTAATTCGAAAGATATTTTAAAGTTCTTTTATATTATCGAAAGTTTTCACCAGATTTACACGTTTTGAGGTGTCCCGAATGAGTTTTCTTTTGTATCTCAGATACTAATTATAATAATTTCATAAGTACTACATCATTAGAAAGCTTTTTTGATTTGGAATCGAACAGCGGAATACAGAAATTTCTACCGCCAGATGGCGCTGTAATTTTTACAAATTTCAATATTTCAATTTCTAATTCTAATTAAGTTATTTTTAATGCATCACTCGAAAGATATTTTAAAGTTCTTTTATATTATCGAAAGTTTTCACCAGATTTACACGTTTTGAGGTGTCCTGAATTAGTTTTCTTTGTATCTCAGCTACTAATTAAAATAATTTCATAAGTAATACATCATTAGAAAGCGTTTTTGAATTGGAATGGAACAGTGGAATACAGAAATTTCTACCGACAGATGGCGCTGTAATATTTTCAAATTTCAATATTTCAATTTCTCATTATGATTAAATTATTTTGAATACATCATTCGAAAGATATTTTAAAGTTCATTTAAATTATCGAAAGTTTTCACCAGATTTACACGTTTTGAGGTCTCCTGATTAAATTTTCTTTTGCATCTCAGCCAAATGAGTTAGATCGTTCAAAATTGGTATACGCAGGTTAATTAAGAGGGCCTGAAAGGGTGGAGAAGAAATAGGCGTGCACCGCGCGCGTATCCCTTAACTTGTGCGCGCGCAGCGCGCACGCGACTGCGCTGCCGAAGGCAGTGGGGACCCGGTGCGAGTTTTTACACGATCAGAAATGATTTTTTTTTTAGGGGGCACAAAGAGTCAGGGAAGGAATACGCGCACGCAGCGCGTGTATCCCTTCAGTCGTGCGCGCAGCGCGCACGGTACTGCGCTGCCGAAGGCAGTGGGGACCCGGTGCGAGTTTTTGCACGATCAGAAATGATTTTTTTTAGGGGGCTCGAAGGGTCAGGGAAGGAATACGCGAGCGCAGCGCGTGTATCCGTGAACTTGTGCGTGCGCAGCGCGCACGTGACTGCGCTGCCGAAGGCAGTGGGGACCCGGTCCGACTTTGTACCCGATGAGAAATGATTTTTTAAATTTTCTTTTCTTAAGAATAAAAATATGACTTCAGGAAGAATATGTGCGCGCAGCGCACGTATACCTTCACACGTGCGCGCGCATGGGTCTGCGCTGCCGAAGGCAGTGGGGACCCGGCGCGAGTTTTTACCCGATCAGAAATGATTTTTTTAGGGGGCACGAAAGGTCAGGGAAGGTATACGCGCGCGCAGCGCGTATATCCCTTAAGTTGTGCGCGCGCAGCGCGCACGGGACTGCGCTGCCGAAGGCAGTGGAGACTCGGGCCGACTTTTTACCCAATCAGAAATGATTTTTTTTAATTTCTTTTCTTAACACTAAAAGTTACTTTTTGTTTCTGTTACTGTTAGTTTTCTTTTCTTAAGAATAAAAATATGACTTCAGAAGGAATATGTGCGCGCAGCGCACGTATACCTTCACACGTGCGCGCGCATGGGTCTGCGCTGCCGAAGGCCCGGTGCGAGTTTTTACCCGATCAGAAATGATTTTTTTAGGGGGCACGAAAGGTCAGGGAAGGTATACGCGCGCACAGCGCGGGTATCCCTTAAGCTGTGCGCGCGCAGCGCGCACGGGACTGCGCTGCCGAAGGCAGTGGGGTCCCGGACCGACTTTTTACCCAATCAGAAATGATTTTTTTTTTAATTTATTTTCTTAACACTAAAAATTACTGTTAGTGATTCATTAATTTTAGTGATTCCTTTGAAAATACTGACCCGCTAGCGGGCGAAGCCAGCTAGTATATTATTAAAATCTGTGCGCGTGTGTGTGTGTATCTCTGTCTGTCTGTGTGTCTGGGAGAAACGGCTTGAAGCAGCTAAGGCTCGGCCGCTAATGGTCGCAGGGACTTTGGACAGGTACCGTCGTACGGAGAATTTATCGCAGATGTACGATATATAATTTGCTAAACGATGCGACCCTAATTAGCGGAGATATTAATTAAAACGTCGACCCATGTTTAATCAAAAAACGATTCAAAATGGCAGGCGATCGTCATTTTCGTCCGGAACAGCCTACCTCAAAAGAAGAAGCAGAAAGAGGAAATTTCGTGGGTTTCTGTAAACTAGGGCTGGATTATTTATCAATATATCCCCAAGTATCGATATTTTTTAAATATCCCGATAACAATATTTAAGATTTTGCTCAGCCAATATATCCCTTTAACGATATTACCAAATGCGCACCTACCGCGCGATCAACGATATACCGATAAGTACCGTTAAACGCAAACCACGGGTTAATAGAATAATGCTTCCGCGCTAGCGCGCATCACGAATGGAACCCGAATGAAACCCGAGCGAAGGAACCACGATCAGCGAACGAAACCGAAACCCGAACAAAAAGAGCGCGCAATCTTATATCTTATACTAATACCCATTCTCTTATTTTTCTCCCATCCCTCACTGATAAAAAAAAAAAAATATATATAACTCCACCCCAAACGATCACTCCCCTCCCACAATGCAAATACTTCCTCTTCCTTCCTGCGTGCGAAACCTCAAATCTAAAATATCACTGCTTTAATAAGTCCACCGCATAAAAAAATAAAATAAAAATAAACAGTATTTATTGAAAGCCATCTGCTTTTACCACAGTATATTCCATACCTTGAGTATATTGACTTACCACAGTATATTGATACATTCATGCATTTACTGACGCTAAACGATAATATGAAAGAATTTATACTACCGTTAGTATTTGATAATATTGCACATCATTTTTCGTGGATCATAGGTGTAATACCACAGTAACCAAACCACAGACAAGGCAATAACGCTTATTATGACGAATGAAAACAATATCTTTTGTTTTAGCTCATTTCCTGCTATTGGTTCATTGATATTGGTTTATTTCAAAGTATCGATAACTTCTGGCTAATAAGATGCGACCTTCAACATGTGTTTAGGGTCAGTGATGCCAGATTGGGGATTTTGTCCCCATTTTGGGGATTTTTGAGGCTTCTGGGGACTTTTTGGGGGAATTCTAAAATTTTTGAGGACAAATCTGGGGAGTTCTTCAACTTTCTGTCAATGTTGGCAACGTAATGATTTATCCCTACGACCAGGGATTTTCAATAGCTTTATTGTTATTTGGGGATTTTTTTCAAAAATTACCTTCATTTGGGGAAAAATCTGAGCTTGAATCCACTTAAATCTGTTTGATGTTTTCTTTTGTAAAATTATTTTCCCTTTTTAGTAGAAATCAAGTTGGGGATTTTTTCGAAAAATAACCCTGATTTGGGGAAATAATTTTCGACCATCTGGCATCACTGCTTTGGACTGTACTTCAGTCAGATAGCTCTCCCTTTCTCCTTTCCCATGTTATCCAATGGGATTTTCGTTGCTTCGTTTTATAAAAATATCTCATTCAAAAATGAAGTTTTTCGAATTCTGTTTTTTGAATATTACTCTTTGAACGGGTCGCCTTTTAGCTTGATGAACAATTTTTCGAAAAAATTAATTTAAATATTTTATTTCAATAAGTAAATTATGGACTCTAAGTAAAATATTTAAATTTATTTTTTCGAAAAATTGCTCACTAAGCTAAAAGACGACCTGTTCAAAGAGTAATATTCAAAAAACAGAATTTAAGCTAAAAGACGACCTGTTCAAAGAGTAATATTCAAAAAACAGAATTCGAAAAAGTTCATTTTTTAATAAAATATTTTTATAGAACGACGCGACAAAAATCCCATTGGATAACATGGGAAGGGAGAAAGGGTGCTATCTGACTGATGTAAAATAAAGTTTTATCTTCAGTAATTTTACAGTGACAGTTTCTTTATAGAATTATATAATAATGGATAGTTTATTACTTTTTTTTATGTAGCATTTATTTTTTCTCTTTCCTTTTCCTTCTTTCTTTCTTTCTTTCTTTTTTTTTTTTTTTAAGCCGTACATGTTAAATAAAATTGGTTTAAATGCAAAATGAGTTACTTTAAGTAACAAAATGAAACTTTAACATAATTTTGTTTAAATAATATAATTTTTATACTGACAATGTATACATATATATATATATATATATATATATATAATATATATATAATTCAATTTTCAATTGTTGTGAAAGTATTACGAATGTGAATTGAACACATATACATTTTTAAAATATTGCAATGATTTGGTATGCAGATACAAAAATAAAAATGACAAGTAACTGACATTTAGGATGCATATAAGAGTTTTAAGTAAAAAATATTACTCTCTACGACCAAAAAAGGTGTATCCAATGGCATTTCTTAACTATTTAAAATTATTTTCCTTTTTATTTAATACCTACATCTTAAGACAATTTTTCTTAAGCTTTGCTTTTAGTAGAATTATGAATTTTTATATACTTGGTACAAATAAAACACAGAACACATATTAGCTGTGTTAAAATATGATTTTAAAATAATTAAAGCTTAAAACGGGAAGAATAGAGGATAAACTATACAGAGGTATACTAAAAAGCAATAGTATAAGTTATAAGAAACACAAAATATTGATTCACTTTTTATGCATTTTTTTTTTTTTTTATGATAAAGTTATGGTAGTAATATACCAGAAAATACATGGAAAACACTCTATACTTGTATACTTTAAAATTCGTGTGCATATGTCTTTAAAAAATAACAAATGTCTATTTTTTCCTATCTTGAAAGAAATATCGCAATATATCACTAATATCGATATTAACTTGGTGATATATCGCGATATTTAATTTCTGATATCGTCCAGCACTACTGTAAACCCATCGCTGCCGATCTGTTGGAGATATCGAAAATACGCCTGTACCACGAGAAAGAGCATTTATTACCGATTCTTACAGTACAATTTTTTTTTTTTTTTTTTAAGTACGGATTTTTTATATTTTTTAAAAAAGTTTTAAAAAGGTCGAAATTTTCCCTCTTTCTCGATCGTCTTTTTTGAAACGCTCTGTGCGAAAGAATAACGACAGACCAATTTCTTAACAACTGGTATATTTGGAAAGGTCATTTAATCCTCTTTCGAACCATATAAACATTTTTACAAAATACGGATTAGCAATCCATATTTTTAGATTTTACGAAACATCGATTTTTTCGCAAAACATTTTATAACTCAAAATCGTTAAGAGATAAATCATTTCTTTTTTTTTTCCCCTTTCTTTCTTTTTTTTTTTTTTTTTTTTTTTTTTTTTTTGTATATACATCTTGATTTCACAATTCACGTCCCAAAAGATTGAGAGATTTTTTCAAAACTGAATGAGTTATAATTTTTTTTATTTTAGGCATTAAACCATTGAATTGAATACGGTGACCTTCATTTCATAATGATTTCCATAATGAAATCCTGCAGGTGTTCTTGCCGTTGTTACCATGACAACCTAGTTACAGAGGGTCTGGTCGGGAAGAAACATATTTTTTTTCAATTGACATCACGTAATTTTCTACTAGAAATAAAAATTGCAAATTTCAAAGTGCTTCAGTTTTCTTCTAAATTCTTTGAAACTTACTGTGTGCCACTGATTGATTTGAACTGCACACGGGTTAGTTGCAGTTCAAATTTTATCGATTTTGGAAAAAAATTACATTTTATTTGCAAATTAAATTTTATTCTAATACGCGTATTTCAATTTCTAATTATGATTAAATTATTTTTAATACATCATTCGAAAAATATTTTGAAGTTCTTTTATATTATCGAAAGTGGAATTCGAGATTTCACCCGATTTACGTTTTGAGGTGTCCTGAATCGGTTTTCTTTTGTATCTCAGCTACTAATTACAATAATTTCATAAATAATACATCATTAGAAAGCTTTGTTGATTAGGAATGGAACAGTAGATTACAGAAATTTATACCGCCAGATGGTGCCGTAATATCTTAAAATTTCAAAAATTCAATTTCTAATCATGATTAAATTATTTTTAATACATCATTCAAAAGATATTTTAAAGTTCTTTTATATTATCGAAAGTAGAAATCGAGATTTCACCTGATTTACACATTTTGAGGTCTCCTGATTCGGTTTTCTTTTGTATCTCAGCTACTAAATAAAATTATTTCATAAGTAATACATCATTAGAAAGCTTTGTTGATTTGGAATCGAACAGTGATTACAGAAATTTTTACCGCCAGATGGCGCTGTAATATTTTAAAATTTCAAAATTTCAATTTCTAATTATGATTAATTATTTTTAATACATCATTCGAAAGATATATTAAAGTTCCTTTATATTATCGAAAGTTTTCACCAGATTTTCACGTTTTGAGGTCTCCTGATTAGGTTTTCTTTTGTATCTCAGCTAATTGAGTTAGACCGTTTTAAATTGGTATATGTAGGTTAATTAGGAGGGGCTGAAAGAGTGGGGGGAAAAATAGGCGTGCACCGCGTGCGTATCCTCTAACTTGTGTGCGCGCAGCGCGCATGGGACTGCTCTGCCGAAGGCAGTGGGGACCCGGTGCGATTTTTTAACTGATGAGAAATGATATTTTTTTCTTTTCTTTTCTTAAGAATAAAAATTTGATTTGAGAAGGAATATGTGCGCGCAGCTCGCGTATACCTTCACACGTGAGCGAGCAGCACGCATGGGTCTGCGCTGCCGAAGGCAATGGGGACCCGGTGTGAGTTTTTACTCGATGAGAAATGTTTTTTTTTTTTTTTAAGGGGTCCTGGAGGGTCAGGGAAGGAATACGCAAGCACAGCGCACACGGTACTGCGCTGCCGACGGCAGTGGGGACCCGGGGTGACTTTTTACCCGATCAGAAATGATTTCTTTTCTTTTTTTTTCTTTTCTTAAGACTAAAAGTTACAGTTAGTGATTCATTTGAAAATACTGACCCGCTAGTTTAATTGCTAAGAACCGAACGTTATGAAAAGTTCGTTGAACTGCTGATAGAAGCTATCGTACTTCGCTGCAATGACGTACCAACCAAAAAGAAAAAGAAAAAACTATTTGAGGGGAAAATTTAACCCATCAATGGCTGATTATTTTTTAAATCTATTTAAAATTGTTTTATTCTTTCCTCTCTTAAATAAATCACGGGAAAAATACTTTTAAAAATCATACTTTATTTTAACTATGGTTTACAGCTAAAAAGCAATTTGTTACCAATCGGCAAACATGGGGCATTAGAGCTTCAATGTTATTTTAATAATACTTTAGAAGACAAATTTGGGTATGTTTTCGAAAGGGAATTTAAGGGTTAAAAAACTTTAACTACATTTTATCTTTATGCTTGTAAATATTGAAAATTATACAATTGTAAATGTATACTGTATGTAACGTAAGTTTAAAATATTTTTTTTTACAGTAAAATTATACAGAGTGTCCTAAAAGTTCCAGTACTCTAACTTAAAAAACTCATTGTGTCCATGATTTTTTTTAATATTAAATTTTATCGTCTGCTTATTATTGCATCAATTCTTTAATTTTTATCGTTTGTTTCTTTTCTCGCTCAAGTTGTGTGAGATTGAGAATAATGTTTTATGTTATTTTGTTCTTCATAGTGAAATGAGTTTATCACGCATTCAGAGAATTACGTTGTTTGAAGCGTATTTTGAACGTAAATCGTATGAAAGATGCAAAGATGTTTGGCGATATAAATATCCAGATGATGCAATACCGAGTAAAAATATGCTATATCAGCTCGTTCGACAATTTCGTAATATAGGTTCTCTGCAGGTGTGTACAGGTTTCTCTACAAGAAGTCACTCTCAGCATGTTAAAACGCGTTCCTAAACACGTGCGCAAACGAGTTCAGCTTTGCCTCCTAGAAAAGGGTGGACATTTCGAACATTTATTATGAATGTAAGTTCTGTAATTTTTCCTCCGTTATTTTAAATGTGCCTTTTATCATTAGCATAAAAATTATCGTTTTAAGGTTTGTTGTTTTGTAAATAAAAAATAAATCAGCGTCAGTACTGGAACTTTTAGGACACTGTGTAGAATTATTTCTAAGCCTATGACCACATAAAAAATATCAATAGGAATTAGCTTAGAAACTTCATTTTTATAATGAATAATTAGAAAGTTTATTCCCTGAAAAATACGGAATTTGTAGGATTTTAATGCAGTTATTGGCGTTGCTTCACTCTTATAGTTAAAGACTCTTTAAATGTAATAATAATAATAATAATAATAACTTTTTTTTTTTAATATGGAGTTATACCCCTTTTAAATACAATGAATGCCATGTGTGGGTACGAAAAAGTAAAAATGACAAGAGGTTAGGGATCCATTTAATATTGACTGATATTACTGTATTGTATTTCAGTCAAATTTTTTAACCTGAATCTTTGTTATATTTACATGTTTTGAAGTCCTCTGAATCCGAAAATCAGTTTTCTATAGCCACTGGTTTCTCTGTGTGTGAATTATCAGCATATCTCAACAATAAAGTGTATAGCAGGAACTGCAAACTCGCTATTTTAAATCTGTATCATATAAGAAGCCCATGCTGGGATCCGGACATAATATCGCGGGACAAAATCTCGCCGGACAAAATATCGCGTCAAAAAAATAGTATGATCTATTTGAAAATTTGATTTTGTGTCACGTGTGATCTCTGGAGGGGGCCACAGGGCCTTACAAATATTAATTAATTAATTAAAATAAACAATTAAATAAATCATAGAGTTGAATTTCATTATTTTATCTATGTTTATCTTTAAGTTATTTTATGTTTTGCTTTTCACTATTCAAAATACTTTTTAAAAATCGTGTACATCACTGCTGACATTAAAGCTGAACACTGTTCACAAACTTGAATTAAAAATTGTAAAATTAATAAGCACGATTGAATTCACTATGACTAATTTTGACAAAAGTTAATAAATATAGTCTTTAAACTATTTTATGTAAACTTTATAAAAAATTTTGTTGTAGGTTTGTCAGACTGTCAGTGCTCTAACTAAGGTATGTGTTGTCATGAAATTTTATACAACATTACTAATAATTACCAACTCATTTTTGCTTTGTATTCATTTACGTCGGCGATATTTTGTCCTCGCGATATTTTGTCCCGCGAGATTTTGTCCCCAACTCAAGAATGCTACTCTAAACTTTCTGTTGAGATCAAGCAAATGATTCCTGTACAAGGACACACAAGACAATTCAAATACACTATGTCTTTGGGTAAAAATTTATAGTTGGTGTAGTTTAACATGCATAGGCTACGCTTAACAAAATAAAACGAACATATAAATAATATGTTTGTGTTGAATATCAGGGTTGCTACACAAATCAGGAAAAATAATTCCCTGAGTTTCCCCTGTCCCTTTTAGAAGAAAAATAGATGGCACGCAATCACGCAGCATTCGAATCTAACATGTTTACAAATCAATTGAACATATTTAGGATATATCAGTTTTATTTACTTACTATAGTTGGGGAAAAAAATAATTGATTCATTATAAAGCACTAAAAATTTTAAAAATATTTGATTATGAAAAAAATTTCCAATGTTTTCCAAAATAATTTCAAAATTCCCTGAATTTTCCTTGTTTTTGCAATAAATTTTGAAAATTCCCTGAGTTTTCCCTGTTTTTTAATAGATTTTCAAATTCCCTGAGTTTTCCAGGTTTTCCCTGTTTTCCAGGTGCTGTAGCAACCCTGAATATGATGTAAGATTCGCCATTCGCTTACAGGGCTATCCAAATACAAATTCCTTACAGATGCATTTTTTTTTTTTCTTTTTCTTTCTTTTTGTTTTCACTTTAGTAAATGTTATAAAAATATTTTGATCCTAAATGTGTTGGACCACAAAATAATTTTTTATAATGTATGACATTATTCTTTCAAGAAGAAGGGATAATATTTATACCTAATTTGAAATTCTTTTCTTTTTTAGGCAAAGAATCAGTACAGTCTCTGCTGCCAAATGTTCTGTGTAAAGAATCAATCCAATCTCTAGAAGGTTTGTCTAAGGATATTATCCGACTATTTAACAACGGTGAATATACAGATGCCATTTTGAAATGTAGTGATAAAAGCTTTGCTGTTCACAGAAGTATTCTTGCTACAAGATCGAAAGTTTTCTCGGCGATGTTCAAACACGATATGGCAGAAAAAAATAGCGAAACAGTCAGCATTGAGGATTTGGATCCGAATACTTTAGAACAGTTCTTACGATATTTATATTCAGGCTATGTACAGGAACTTTCTAGGGTTACAGCTCTTCATCTGTATATAGCAGCAGAGAAATACGCTGTGTACGATTTGAAAAAAATATGTGCTTCTTTTATTTCGGAAAACATAACAGAAGATGACATCTGCGATGTTCTGTTATTGGCGGATGAAGCTGGAGACGAAGAATTTTTAGACAGCGTTGCACGTTTTGCTGTAAGAAGTAACGAATTTTTGAAATCTGCCGAATGGAAAGATTTTGCTTTGAGTAATACAGATGTCGCTGTTAAAGTATTTTTAAAGTATTTTAATCCTTCCGCTACCAGAGGCCAGGGCCGGATCTAGGGGGGAGGGGGCACTTGCCTCGGGCGGCGAAGACTGAGGGGCGGCAACCACCAGGTCCAGCTAGTCTCGCTATTTGTTATCAACTTTCTAACTATCCTGTTGCATCGTTTAATCGTCAATGCACTTTCGCTACTTGGTCACACAGCCTTCAGACGGAATGGAAAAAAGACAGACACATAGACTAATTGAACTGATATTCACCCTTAAACTTTTTTGTAAAGTGTAAAAACGCTTAACACAAATGAAAAATGAAACACAGCAGTATCCTGTTGTATAACGTATCTGAATATTTCAGTGTAGCTCTGTAAATCTTATCGCCAAACATTTCATATTATGCCAAAAAAAAAAACTCTTTTAGCATCTTAATGACGAATTTCAATTTAATTATAATTTGCGCAGTAAAAGTCCCTATCATAAAACGCAAGGCATTGACATTCTTTTGAGTGTTCCTATACACAAACCAGCTGCGCTACTAATACCATTTTAAAGGGTGAACAACCCATAGTAAACTCGAAAAGATTTTTTTTTAAGAGTGATCATTTTAAAGAAATTCTGAAGATATTTACGGACGCTGGAGGGCGGTTAGAGGGACAGACAGACTAATTCAAAGCATAATCACTCTTAAGCGCTGATTAAAGTGGAAAATGCTTAAACAATGCGAAACTGCAATTGCAGCAAATTTCAGTCATAATCCTTAATTTATCTGAATATTTTTGTGTGGCCTTTGTTTATTTCTAATGTTAATCATATTATATTTTATAGAAAACAATTTTGTGCATAGGAATAATAAATGTCTATTTCATTACGAATGGTGCAAAATAAATGTATTGAAATATGGTTTATAGAAATACCTCTCATAGAACACAATGCTTTGGAATTTTTTCGTGTGTCACTACACACAAACCAATGGCGGTATTTATTCCATTTTCAATTTGAAACATTCCACAGTAAACTTGAATAACATGTATCAATTTCTGAAAATTCCATGAATATTTACCGGAGGTAGAGCGCAGATAAGCAAATTTATGTCGTAAACAGTTTTCAATGTTGTTACAAAGTATTAAAAACACTCAAAGAATAACGTCAAAGGGTCATACATGATAGTCTGCGAAAGGAGAAGCTGTTATCGGTTTGAAAATAAGCTTAAATACGTTTGTGATGCTTCGATAGAGCTAAAAGATGGGGACAAATCACCAAGGTAAACTCAGAATAAAAACGTCTACGAAATGAGGCCAGGAATTTTGAATTTATTTTATAATTAGTCATACAGAATCATGTTTTGAAAGTGTTCAACTGTGTCGATAGTTGGAAAATACATTAAAAGATTTCGTAATACTGGGTTTGATAAATGATTTAAAAAAGCTACTGCCGTTGCCGAGTTGATGTCATAGATACAACCATTAACCCTAACAAGGGTGCTGTTGGCATAATGAAAACGCAAATTTTAATTCTCAATTGCAAAAACTAGCCCCGGATTTTTATTTTTTACCTATAAGGTCGAGGAAGTAATGTTTTAAGGTCAAATTTTCGAACGTGAGTTTTTGTTTTATTTACATGTTCTGAGGTCCCCTGAATACGAAAATCATGTTTTTAGCGAATGGTCTGTGTGTCTGTTATCAGCATATCTCAAGACCAAATAGTAGCAGAAATTCCAAACTCGGTATTCTAAATGTGTATCATATAGGGATGCTACACTAGGCTTTTCATTGAGATGAAGCCAATGGTTCGTGTACAGAGACACTCAAAAGTATTCAAATACATTGCGTCTATGGGGGAAATTGCAGACAAGTAGAGTTTAACATCTATAGACTGCACTAAACCAAATGAAACGAATATATATTTTGTGTAATAGAGATAGTCAACTGGGAAAAACATTTTGTGTATGTAGGAGCCTCCACTCACCCCTGGGGGGGGAAGTCCCCCCTCGAGGGGAGTAAATTTTCATGATGGGTATCTTTCAAAAGAGCGCGCCAATACATTTAAAATGAATGGTTGAACCATTGATCTGCTATAATTTAAAATAAAGTTATCGATTTTTTTCATTTTTAACCAAAAAAAAAAAAAAAAAAATTTTTTCCTTAAATGTAGTATTTAGAAAAAATCAACTTTTTTTGGGATGTTTAGTGTTATACTACTTCTCTAATATGGAAACCATGTGCATTATCATGGAAGATAATTTTTTTAAATAATAATTTTAATAAATTATTTTTACTGAGTCAATTTGTATAGGAAAATATAGAAGAAATTCGTGTGGTGGCCACAACACATTAGTTAATTGTTGTTAATGGATATGCTATACTAATAATATTTTACCATTTGCAGGAAAGCTGTTCGGGAATTGAAATAAATTCCTCATAGAGATATGGTAAATAATGTATGTTTTAAGCTAAATATCCATCGCTTGTTTTTTGTACATTAATGAAACAGGGGGTTGTGGGGGGCGGTAGCCCCTCTCACATAGAACTAATTATCATATAAAACTCTTCCTAAACCTAATTTGAATTGTTTAGTTTGATTTGTTTTTATTTGAATTGGTTTACATAACAGTACTCGTTACCTTACCTCTTAATCTCCAACCTGTATTTATAGTATTAAATTTCAGGGTAAGAGAAAGTAGTGTGAGTGACACACCAGATTATTATTATTAATTTTTTTTTTTAAATAAAATTTTACTTTTATAACTTAGTGGAATATCTTCATTTATTTTCTTTCATCTAATATTGTTGTTGGTGAATTCCAGTGGCATTTAATTTTAAATTGGAAAATTTTCATTCCACTCAAAGAGTTTAAGAACGTAGAGTACCGAAAGGAAAAGATGCCTGGAGAATTAGTCGACGACGAGTTGCAGACACTTGAAACAGAAAAACTACAACCAACAAATGCTATATTAGATCGAATTTTAGTCGAAATTAATCACAGACTTGACAATGCGAGGAAAATAAATTATTATTTTGTATTTTTGACTGACGAAGCATTGCTGAAAATGACTATAACAGATTTTTAAAAAATATATAGACTCAATTTAGCTCTAAAATATGTAAAGAGCTTCAGTTCAGAAAAACGCTTTTCCGAATATGAATTTTTCAAAGAACAAAGACCACTTTTATCGACAAATATTTATGAATTACAACCTGTTTCTTTATGAGAAGTTATATGTAAAAACGTTTTACTGAATGCATTTCCTAATATAAGCATAGTTTTCAGAATTTATGCAACTCTGCCTACAACTTCTGTTTCATGTAAAAGAAGTTTCAGAAAAATGAATCTCACCAAAGATTACGATCCACAATGTCCTAAGAGCACTTGCCGGAATTGGCAATATTTTCGACTGACAAGGAAACATTCAAAAGGTGTCGTCTTCAAAAAATATTGAAAAAAATATATGTGATTCTACTCTTCATAAAACACCAGAAAGTGAAAACATCGGCTGAAATGAATTACAGCGGCCACAAAAAAATTATCAAAATTAAGCATTTTTGGCGATTTAGTGCTGTTAGGTGATAAGTTCGCTAGCACCGTGATTGCTGTGTAGGAACAGAACCGTGTTTTGCTTCTCCGCCAAGTACTCAAAATCAATCGCCTAACAGTGTGAAATCGCCAAATACGCTTAATTTTGGTAATTTTTTGTGGTCGCTGTAATTCATTTCAGCCGATAATTTTTCCACTTTCTGGTGCTTTATGAAGAGTAGAATCGCATATATTTTTTTCAATGTTTTTTGAAGACGACATTGAACGTTTCCTTGTGAGAGTGAAATAGCCAACAATCTCAATTATGACATTTTAACTGAAATAAGGTCGAGGAAAATAAACCTTTAGAATTACGTATAATTTTATAACTAAAATAAATAATTTTGTAAAACTCTCAGTATTTTATTTGCTAAAAAAATTTGCTTAGAGTGCGGCAAATTGGAAGTCTGCACCCGTCTTTTAAAAATTTAGAGCCTAAATGTACTGGCAGAGCCTCAGGAGAAAAACTGCCACCACAGCCCAGACGTCTTATTATTTAAATATGATACGAATTGTCATTTATTTTTGTGGGATGTATCTATAACGTTCTAAGACCAATAACATCCTGTATTTATTTTATTGTTTTATAACATAATCCCGTCTGTGTGCGATGCGATTTGGTGCAAACATTTATCATAAACAGGTAATGAACACTCGTCACATATATGTGACGCTGGTAGCGAAAGGGTTAATTAAGGTAGTCTACTTCTATTATTATTATTACTAGTATATAGCCCCGTCAAAAATGACGGAATGTGAACGATAAATCTTGAAAACAATGTTTAGATCATGAAGATTACCACGTGATCATTCAAATGTATTTTCAGTTTTTGTTTATAAATCAAATGTGTTTCGATATTTTATAATTTTCGTTCTGAAATTAAAAAAATTCTACCCGATCAATAAATATGAATGACAATAAAAAAACTGCTGGTTGACAAAAAATATAGGCCCGAAAACACAACAGCAATAACACATCCCAGTGTTCCGTTAAGTGCATGCTCTATTTAAAGTCCTCATAATAAGAATAATCTAGTGTGTCACTCACACGACTTTCTCTTACCCTGAAATTTAATGCTATAAGTACAGGTTGGAGATTAAGAGGTAAGATAACGTGTACTGTTATGTAAACCTATGTTAAACAATTCAAATTAGGGTTCGGAAGAGTTTTATATGATAATTAGTTCTGGCCCCCCTCAACCCTCCGTTTCATTAATGCACCTACATTTATATAGAACTTAATTCGGTTATTAAAAAATAATTCAGTTTAAAAAGAATAATTTGTTAAAATTATTATTTTAAAAAGTTATCTTGTATGATAATACATACGATTTCCATATTAGAGAAATAGTATAACACTAAATATCTAAAAAAAAGTTGAATTTATTCTCAATATTAAAGTAAAAAAAAAATGTTAAAAATGAAAGAAATCAATAACTTTATTTTAAATTATCGTAGATCGATGGTTCAACCATTCGTTTTAAAGGTATTGGCGAGATCTTTTAAAAGATACCCATCATGAAAATTTACTCCACTCGAGGGAGGACATCCATCCCAGGGGGGGGGGGGGGCGAGGCTCCTACATACACAAAAAAAAATTCCCAGTTGACTATCTCTATTACAAAAAATATGTATTCGTTTCATTTGGTTTAGTGCAGTCTATAGATGTTAAGTTCTACTTACCTGCTGCAATTTCCCCCATAGACCGCCGTAATGTATTTGAATACTTTTGAATGTCCCTGTACACGAACCATTTGCTTCATCTTAACGAAAAGCTTACTGTAGCATCCCTATATGATACACATTTAGAATACTGAGTTTGGAATTTCTGCTACTATTTGTTCTTGAGATATGCTGATAACAGACACACAGATAGACACAGAGACCATTCGCTAAAAACGGGATTTTCGTATTCAGGGGACCTCAGAACATGTAAGTATAACAAAAACTCACGTTCGAAAATTTGACCCTAAAACAATACTTTCTCGACCCTATGGGTAAGAGGAAGTAAATAACGATTCACTTCATTTTACCAAAATACTTTTTTTAAGACTATCGAAGATCCTGTTTCCAAATACGTAAGCGAAATGTGACGTCACTGACCGTCCGTGGATGCAAGAAATGATTCCCTATTTTAATCGTCCATTGTATATTTTGTAAAAAATTATTAAAAATCGAAGAAAATTATTTTCCGATTTTAATACCCGTATTTGGGTATAGGTATGATATCGTATCCATGTGTTAGACTGAGTTATTTTGCTGTCAAATTGACAAAATTTTAAATTTCAAAACTGTGTCATCTTTGGCGTTTTTTGTATTTGGCGATAAAAACATACTACGAAAATATACATGCCAGATGTTTATTTTCGTAATACGTATTGTACGATATATTGTTTCATATAATTCCGTTAAAATAACCATGATTTTTGAAAGGAATGAAATATGTTCGCCAAATAATTTGGCGATATATTTTTTCCGCCAAGGATGACAGATATATTAAATCTATTCCGGTGCAACATATGAGTATCTTATATCAGACACTTTATTTAAACATTTGAAAAGAAATTTGACTTCAAATTATGATAGAATATTTATCATTTTCCTTTTAATTAGTATATTAGTTGGATATTTATCGTGTAAATATCATTCTTTGAAATGAAATGTTTATGTTTTCAATCAAATATGGAAGTTTGCTATTTTATTTTTCTAAAGTTTTGAAATTTAAAATTTAAATTTTATCAATTTTACAGCAAAAACAACTTAATCTAACGCATGCACACGATAACTAATACATATCTATACCGAAATATGGGAATTAAAATCGGGAAATAATTTTCCTCAATTTTTAATAATTTTTTACAAAAAATCCAATGGGCGATTAACATAGGAAATCTTTTTCTTGCATCCACTGACGCCCAGTGACGTCATCACTTTGCTTGCGTATTTTCTAACTAACTATCTAATAATTACAGACACTCCATGCTAACCCAAATTCACCTCTACTCTATACTCCCAACCAGCTATCTCACCCACAACATCGCCAAAATATACAGGATCCAGCTAGGGACTTTCTCATTCTCAACCGAACATTTTATCTTGACTCGATATTATCACCTTAGACTACCCTACTTTCAATACTCATTTCAACTGGTGACCTTTACTTGCCCAACCAAACATTCTATCCCAACTATAACTTTACATTAATTTCAAAACTAAAATCAACTGGCGACATTTACGTACTGAACTCGACGCCAATCATACCATACAATGTAAACAAATAATGAAGCTTGATAAAAATATTTAAAGATTTTAATATGTTTTTACAAATATATTTTAAGATTTTTAAGGCTTTAATATGTTTTAGAAATATTTTAAGCGTTTTTTTTTTTTTTTTTTTTTTTTTTTTTTTTTTAATGAAACAGTCAAAGAGTCGTTCATTTGCAATTAAAGAGTTGTCCATTTGGAATTTGTATTTTCTGAATGGCAACAAATAATGTTTGTTTTTATTTGGCATTGCGTTGTTTATAATCATGAAGTTACATAATTCTATTTATAGGTTCATGTTTATAATAGCCAGTGATCCGTTATATTTAATTAAACATTTAAACATTACTATTGAATAGTTTTTCAAGGTTTTAGACGGAATAAATAACAATATGTGCGATACAAAACATGTATGAAAATGATATGTATGTTTTCGTAAGTTGAATTGAACAAATGGGGAAAAAAAAAAAAAATGGCTGCCAAAAGTCTCTGTTTTGAAACGGTGCAAACCGGAATCGTGAATGACAGATGAGGATGAGGATCATTATATATATTAATTATTAACGGTCAAAAAAATCTTTAAGGTTAGAGAGTTTTGATATTCTGATATTTTGAAATGTCTGTGTATACATTTAGTGTTTTGATAGCATTTTGTACTTAAAAATTGAAATAAACTTGGTCATTATCGTTATAAATTACATTTGTCATTTATTTTATTGTAATCTTACTTTTTAATGACAAAATATTTACTATTTCTTTTGATGCTACAAAACCCTTTTAAATTATAAAACATTGCATTTGTTACATTTTATTTAAAAACATACACAAATTTGTAAGTACACAAATTTATTGTAAATTTTGCTCATGTACAAGGGGGTTACGAATAAACCGACAGTGCTCAGTGTTTGTAGCACGACCTAATTGCTAGAAAGGCGACAAATTTTGTAAGAAGGTTAAAGAAGACAGGGGACAGAAAATTCCGATGGACCAAAAAAAGGAAAAGAAAAAGTTTCAAAAGTCACCGCTAGGGGAATACGTGGCGACATTTTTCTAAATAGAGCTTTAGTCACAAATTGTAATCAAAATTGATGATTGTGCCCTTTATTCAAGTACTGTTTTTCTTCCCGTGTCTTATTTTAAAAGTGAGGCACCGTGCTAATTTGTCATCACTTTTACAGTTTTTAAAACTATTTTCTCTTACATAACGCCATATATTCCCCTAGTGATGACTTTTGGAACTTTTTGTGGAATTCTTTGTGCCTTTTCTTGTTTAATCGTCCCACAAAATTTGGTGCCATTCTCGCAATTAGATTCCGCTACAAAACACTGTGACAATAAAACACTTCCGATATGCAAACAAACTAAATTAGCAAAATTTTACTTAATATACAGGGTGTCTGTAAAATGTTGGACACATTTTGATGCTTAATAATTCATAAGATAATGAAGATAAATTTAAATTGATAATACTAATGCTTAGATAGACTCAAAATGTTTTATGGCCATTATCAATAAACTTCCAAATGTGCGCCGTTTGTCGTACTGCGAATATCAAGAGAATAGCCAATTTTGCACCAGGTACGGACAAACATGTGGGTATTCACATAGGCTATTGCGGCGGTAATCCTGACCTTTAAGTCTTCAACATTTTCCTCCTGTAAACGATGTCCTTTACAAATTCCCAAAGGAAAAAGTCCACTGGTGCTATATCAGGTGATCTGGGAGACTAAGGAATGGTGTACGGCCGCATCATCCCCCCCCCCCCCGCTTTTGTTTTAGTTCCCCATCATACTATAGGTATGGGGGAACTTGGGTAATCGTGAAAAATTTCGACCTCGGTTTTTTGACTTTTTTATACGTTTTCAGGTGTGAGGAATCCGAAAATTACAAAATTTGTATGGTGTCTGCATGTAGGGTGTCTGTTAGTGTGTCAGTCCGTTAGTGTGTTAGTCTGTTTACACGATATCTCACGAACAAATGATCGCAGAGAGGTCAGATCAGTTTTAAAATATTACTTTCGATACTGGCAAGAACCCTATTCATTTGGATCATTCGAATTAAAAAACTTCGTAAGTTATTAGAAATTTACGATTTTCTTAACATGGGAGAATAGGTCAAAAATTCACTTAAACGTGCATTAAATGGAAACTTTTTACTGTAAAAATGTCAGACCAGTTTTAAAATATCAGTTTTGATGCCGGAATCAACATCAGTAACTATAAATATGCTACTTTGAAAATTTCGCAAGTTATTGGAAATTTAGGAATTTCTTAACATGGCAGTATAGGGCAAAATTTCACATAAACGTCAATTTTTAGCGATATTTTCATCGTAAAGATGTCAAACCACTTTCGAAATATTATTTAAAATACTGGCATGAATACCATAGACTATGATTTTTCCAGTTTAAAAAATTCGTAAGTTATATGGAATTTACGATTTACATAACTTGTCAGAAAATGGCAAAATTGAGCATAGACTTCCATTTTGAGGATCATAAAACATTAGACAACTTAAAAATTACATTTATGATGTTTGTTTGAACATGATTGAATACAAATATTCTAATAGGAAAATTTTGTAAATTATTCGTAATTTACGATTTTATCAACGTAGCGAAATTGTAAATTTTTCATATAAATATGAATTTTGAGGATTATTGCATTGGAAATAGTAGCATGAAAACTAAAAAACGGAATCGACCCTGATAAAATAAATTAATAGATTAGAATAAGATAAATATATCGAAATGAACGGTGGATAGCCTATTAGGCGGGGATTTCCTTCTGTCACTGTATCAAGCGTTGGTCAAATTCATTTCTTTTAACATGAATATAATATGTCTGGCACTAGAAATTTTTGAGAACCTATATATGGTGGGGAACTGAGCAGAGTCCACCTATGCCAACTAGTTTTTTCACTGAAAAAACACTCACAGCTGTTTTTGACTTAAACATGTTAGAAAATTTCGTATTTCCACAATTCGAAGCGACCACGTGTCTTTTTACAGCAAGATGGTACATCACCTCACTGGGGTACCATCGTTCATAGCTCTTTGGATGACCATTTCCTAGAAAGATGGATTGGGCGAGGTGGCCGAAATCTTTGGCCACCCAAATCACCTGACATAACGCCACTGGACTTTTTACTCTGGGGATTCATAAAGGACATCGTTTACAGGAGGAAAATGTTGAATGTTCATGATTTAAAGCCCAGGATTACAGCCGCAATAGCCTCTAGGAATATTGTCATGCTCGTCCGTACGTAGCGCGAAATTTACTATTGTCTTGATATTCTTCGTGCGACGAACGGTGCACATGTGTAAGTCCATTGACAGGGACCATAAAACTTTTTTGAGTCTGTCTAACCATTAATTGTGTTATTAATTTAAATTTATCTTCATTATTTTATGATTTATTAAACATCAAAATGTGTGCAACATTTAATAGACACTTGTATATCTCTAAGTTTGGCCCATTGTAGGTGCTGAGTCTTTCCTGGAATGAGAGGAAAACACAACTTGGAAGTGTCCCCTGTTGGAGGGCACTTCCCTGTGACAAAAATCTAATAGGTACCAATTCAAACCAAGGTCCAAATAAATACCAAGTTCTGTTAAATTATGTCCATTGGTAAATGAAGAGATTCAAATAGATAGACATTTTCAAAAATTAGTCGAATCGAGTTCAGGAAATCTCAAAACGAGTAACTTTATCGAAAATCGGAAATCTAAAATTTTTCTGAATCTTATACTTTCTTCTTAGATATGCAAAAGATAGAATAATAAATCCACTTTTTACTTCCATTACCCTACTACTGTAGATAATGGAAGTATTGAATTCGGTCCAAAAATTCGATATCGAGTTTTCACCTGATTTACACGTGTTAAGACATCCTGAGTCCAAAAATTTAGTTTTTGGCAATTGGTCAGTGTGTATGTATGTATGTAATCTTCTGGCTATCATATCTCCGAAACTTATCAAGCTAGAGCTACGAAACTTCAGAATTGATACACGTCTGGTATACAACTGAATTTCCCAAATTTTGGTGAAAATTGGATAACCAGAAGTCGGTCATCGGAAACCGGAAGTGGGATCGTAAGTCCGTATCTAAAAATCGATTTTTTTCAAAATTGTTATATATACACTCTATTAGATGTCTTTTCGAATGATATAGTTGGTTAGTTCAGGAAAATTGTTAGGTATCCTGTATAAATAGCTCAATTTCAAGTTTTGCAAATGAATTCCTTTAAAAATGGCTGCACTAATCTTTTTCAAACTCGCCATATTAACTCCCTTTTAAATATCCTTTTGTATATAATTATTGTTTTCTGGTCAATAATTGAGTAAGCCAAGTTTTAGTAAAAGTTGGTGTTCAAAAAACGGCTCTAACGATTTTCTTGAAAATTGTTAAATAAATCCATTTTAGATATCCCTTTTCATGCATTATATGATTATTACAGAAAAATTAACAGTTCCGATTAGATAGTTCAGTTTTAGATCTTGGAGATTGGTGTTTAAAAAATAGCTCTACCATTATTATTATTTTATTTTAATTTTCTTATTTTTTAACTCGCTGTGTAAACTCTGTTTTATATGTCTTTATACGTGTATCAAGTTTCTCTTACTGGAAAATTAAAAAAAAAAAAAAAAAAATCTGGTGTGAGACAACCACACGACTTCCTTTACCCACTATTACACGTATTATATGCATTTTTGAGAGAATGTGATTATAAAACATAAAAGTGACCTAAAGAGAAAATCGTTAGAGCCGTTTTTGAGATACCAACTTTTGAAAAAAATCAATTATTGACCAGAAAACAATAATTACATACAAAAGCATATTTAAAAGTGAGTTAAAATGGCGAGTTTGAAAAAAATCCGTACAACCGTTTTTTAAAGGAACGCCTTTGCGAGGCCTGAAATTCAGCTATTTATACAGGACGCCTATCAATTTTCCTGAACTAACCAACTATGTCATTCGAAAGGACATCTAATAGAGTGTTTATATAGCAAGTTTGAAGAAAATCGTTAGAGCCGTTTTTGAGATACGGACTTACGGTCCCACTTCCGGTTTCCGATGTCCCACTTCCGGTTTTTCAATTTTCACCAAAATTTGGAAATTTCATCTGTACACCAGACGTATTTCAATTCTAAAGTTTCGTAGCTCTATCTTTATTAGTTTCTGAGCTATAATAGCCAGAAGATTCTCCACATACATATACATACACACACACACACATACATTACACACTGAAAAATTGCCAAAAACCACTTTTTTGGACTCAGGGGACCTTAAAACGTGTAAATCAGGTGAAAACCCGATATCGAATTTTCAGACCGAATACAATATTTCCATTACCTACGGTAGTAGGGTAATGGAAGTAAAAAAGAAAGAAAAAAATGAAAAATGCATAGACGAAGTTTAATAGAGGGTAAGGGAAGTCGTGTGGTTGTTTCACACCAGATTTTTAAAAAATATGCAGTCAATTTCAGTTAACCGAAATTTAAGGATAAAAATATATAAATTCATCAAAATTCTTCAAATTTCCCTTTTTTTAGGGGTGAGGACTATTAGTCTCAATCTACGGATTTTTACGATACCAGTTTTACGATAGTAGGACATTTATCGAAATCGAAAATTTATCGAAAATATAATTGAATTATCTGAAAGCGATTTTATAATTTGATTAAAAAATAAAATAAAAAATAAATAAATAATAATAATAATAAATAATTGTTCTCTGTACTAATCTAAATTCTGCTTTTGCCAGAATTTCATCAAAATCTTTTTATTTTTTTAAGAAAAAGAAAAGAAAATTAATAACAATCAGTTTCGAAACGGATAGTATCGAAAAAGTTTTTCTTTTTTTAACAATTTTGAATTAGGAAATTAAAAGCGCGCGTGCAAAATGAAACAATAAAATGAAATAAGATTTATAAATGGACAATATTTAAGCTCGTGGACTCAGTTCAATGATATAATAAGAAAAAATGACGACATTAGTCTAATGAGATTATCTTTTTATTATTTTAATTTCAAAGTCAAAATAAAATAATTTTTTTTTCAGGTGCATAAGAAATTCTAACTTTTGATAATTTTTTATTAATCACGTGAAAATAATGTCGAAAAATAATTTAACCGGAAAACTTTTTTGGCAACAGTTAAATTTAAAACGAATATTTAAATGGCTATTATTTAATTAATGTTGTTTGACATTTTAATTAATATCTCCGCAACTAATTAAAAAAAAATAATTATATTTTCAGAAGCCCCTCGGGAAGGCTTCTGAGCATCCGTATGTCAATTTTTGTACTTTTGTGTCCAATAGGGCTGAACGTATAGAAGAACACATATACAGACAAACCTTCCTTTTATTGTTATAGGTTATAGATATATGGAAATGTAGAAGCATCGGTAATAATAAGTTGGAGGTGCTTATGAAGTGCTTCTTCAATCTTTTCTTTACAGTGTAGAGGTAAGCTCTCGTTCACTTCGTTATTGCAGGACTCACTCATTTTCAGTAATAGCGAGTTGAATTACACCTTGCATTCTTTGTAGTATAAGATTCGTTGCTGACTTTTAGACTAATATTTGATTATAGATTATTTATTTTCCGGTGATTTTTTTTCTGCGGTTTTTATGTGTTTTGTGGTATCACATGGGATGTAATAAGTATAGTTCCCTAGTGAAATTCAGGATTCGAGATAAAAATTGCATCTTTAATTTAGAAATTTCTTTTTCCTCTCTCAAAGCACGAAGATTTTGTAAGAATATTTCCGTAATATTTAGAAGCGTTTCTATTAATAATATCTATTAAAAGCGTTTCTACTAATATCTATTAAAAGCGTTTCTATTAATATATATATATATATATATATATATATATATACATCTGCGCTGATAAATATAAAGGATTTAAGTCCATATTCTTGATTTTTCAGGAGACGAAAAATAAAGTTAAACTAACTAAAAACAAATCAGAAGAATCGATTAGGAAAAAAGGATTTTGTTGATTTATACCCTTTATACCGTTCAGTGATTGCCAACTTTCATTTAATAAAGGGAAAAAATTGAATTAAATATTTTATTCAAAGATTATTGCTGAATTTCTGACTTGAATCTTTTTTTACCAATGGATTTTCTCAAAGACTAAATGACATGGATTTAAATCCTTTATACCAATCGACAGAGAATTTTTTTCTGGGTCTGACTATGTACTTAACTCAAAATCGACATTTTTGGACTTAAATCCTTTATACTTATCAGTACAGATATTATCTTCTACTTTTTTATATATATATGCAGAAGCAAATAATAAACTAACTTTTAAAAAAATAAGTAGTCTATTTAATTATCTGAAATGCAAAGACATCTCAAAAAGTGTAAATTTATCGAAAACCGGAAATGAAAAGTTTTTCGAATCTTATACTTCTTAGGAGCCGTGCCCTAAGCGTAATCCTTATCCCCCCCCCCCCCTCCTCGATGGCGTGTTTTTACATAAGTTCCTTTAACGTAAATCTGTCATAAATTTAAAAAAAAGTGAACTTTTAAATTTTTCTTCACATTACATCCAGACATAGATTTAGCTATTTGGTTTCAGAAGTAAACTATCGCAAAATAGGGACATTTAAAATTTGAAGGACTATCCTTAGCTGCCACATTCGTACAATAAGATAATCTGGTGTGTCATTCACAAATGTTTCTCTTACCTGCATTTCAATACTATAAACATAAATTGCAGAATAAGTCTTAAAATCAATAAGGTAAGTTAATAACGTTCAATCGACTTTAAAAATAATCTAAAGTAAGTTTAGGAGCAGTTTAACTTAATGTATTAGTCTATGTGTGGGGTACCACCTTCTCAACCTTCTCATTCAATTATAGTACCTACATTTATTATTATTGTTTTGGCGTACATGTAACTATCTTTGTATTCAATAGATGGCGCTACTAGCGCGCAAGAGAAAAGAGTGTGTATGTTTATGTTTTTGATCGGCGATTGCCGGAGAGTAAATAAAGGTGTCCGTGAAGTGAGGCCATGTGTGCTTGTGTTCTTTTAATCATCATAAAAAAAGCAGAGTTTTTCTTAATTCAGTGATTATAGCGAAATATATTGTGAAGAAATTTATTCAAGTGTACTATTATAACAAAAAAATCCAGCGATACAGTCCAAATGGTCCGATGACCCGCCGAATACCGGAAGATTCTTGAGAACAGGTAAGAGCTCTCTCCCTAGCTCTCCTAATTATTTTGAATTAATTGTTTTAATTGTATCTGAGATGGATCAATTAAAAATAAAAAAAAAAAGGTCCTAAAGGCCGCATTAACGCGGCATAAGGACAAAGTATCGAATGAAATCAACGATTTCGATTTCGTCCAGCTAGGCCTGATAGAAACCAAAACTGGTGAGATATCAACTGACATTAAACTCTTATTTAACTCAATCTTTGAAACGTGCAAAGAAACGGAGCTGGACGAATATATAAAGGAAAAGGATAAGATAGACGACGTAATAGATTAATTGAGGGTAGTTATAAATCGTAAGTTGATTACAATGAAAACCGAAACTAAAAATCCTATAGCTTCTGTTACAAATACCAGTGAAAAAACTGTTACTCCTGACGTTAAATTACCGACTTTATCGGTACCGTCGTTTAACGGAAAAATTGATAATTGGATTATGTTCAAAGATATGTTTAGAGCTACCATAATCGAAAATAAAACTATTTCAGAAGCAATGAAACTTCAATATCTCAAGGCAAGTTGCAAAAATGAGGCCTTGAGAATAATAAATTCCATATCCATCTCAGATGCAAATTTTGAAATTGCATGGAATCTTTTATTGGATCGTTTTGAAAATAAGCGAGAGCTTGTCAACTCTATAATTAAAAAGTTATTGAATCAACCTAATGTGAATGAGTCTTCTAGTTCAATTTTGGGTTTGATTGATGTTACTAATGAATGCATTAGGTCATTATCTAATTTAAATTACAAAGTAGAGAATTTATCCGAAACTATGTTAGTATATATAATTGTTGAAAAATTAGACAAATCTACACGTTATTGGTGGGAAAAGGAACTAAAAAATTCTGAGGATTTTGGTTCTCTTGAACAATTACTTTCTTTTCTGCAAAGTCAAGCAAGAATGCTCCAAAATAGTAAGGTGAAAGAAATAAAAATTAATCGTAATTTTCCACATAAAGTGGCGAGTATGATGTCAACATCCAATTCAAAAAATACAAACTTAAAGTGTTTAAAATGTCGCAGAGAAGAATTTCATGGATTATATAAATGTCCAGAATTTATAAATCTTTCCATAAATGATAGGTGTGAATTTGTAAAAAGAAATAAACTATGTTTTAATTGCTTAAAAAATCACGCTGTCAAAAACTGTACTTCTACTTACCGCTGTCAAAAATGTTCCAAGAAACACTCTACATTGCTTCACTTTGAAAATGAAAAAATGAACAGGTGCGAGAATAAACAAAATAATGATTCCTTATTTCCAGAAACTGCACCAACAGTAAGCCTCAATCCCCGTGCTGAGAGTTTCGAATTGTCTAGTAATGTAAACACGTTTACCGGTACATCTATCAGCGGAATAAATAATGAAAAAACTGTCATTCTTTCAACTGCAGATATTTTTATCAGAGATAATTGCGGAGTGCTAAGACGAGCCAGTGCATTGCTCGATGTAGGCTCAATGTCGTCGTTTATGACCATTGAATTTGCAGATTTATTAAAAATTAAAAAAGAAAAAATATCTGTAGCAGTGTCTGGATTAAGTAATGCTAAGGTAAATGTAAAATCAAAGCTGCGTGCTGTAATTTCGAATGGGGTTGACTTTGAGATGCCTTTAGAATTTTTATGTGTTTCTAATATAGCAGACACTATTCCTATGAATCGTATTCACATTCCAGTTAATAATTTACCCCAAAATATCAAGCTTGCAGACCCCCTTTTCGATAAACCAAAAAAGATAAATGTTTTACTAGGAGCCGAAATATTCTATCAACTCATAAAATTTGGTCAAATTGAGATGCCCAATTCAGAATTAAAATTTCAAAATTCTGTATTTGGTTTTATAGCCTATGGTAGTGTTTCAAATTCAATAAGTGAGAACCAGCAAAAAATACATTGTGGATTGGTTTATGATTGTAGGGACTTAGAGAATGACATAAAAAACTTTTGGCAACTTGAGGCTATAGGGATTAAAGATGATCCTTATTTACACGAAACGGATCAATCCTTGGAACATTTCGAGAAAACTGTGTGTTATAAAGGTAACCGTTATGAAGTAGAACTGCCATGGAAGAGAGATTGGAGAGAGCTCAATGATAATTATACAGTTGCAAAAAAGAGATTAAATTCACTTACAAGAAGATTTGAAAAAGATCCAATTCTCCACTTACAATATTGTGAAACCTTGTGTGACTATGAAAAAAGGGGTATTATAGAAAAAGTAAATAATTCACAAAAATCTGTAGAGAACCCTGTTTATTACATGCCCCACCAACCAGTGTTTAGAGACCACAGTTTGACTACTAAAATGAGAATTGTATTCGATGCAAGTTCAAGTTATGATTTTCATCATTTAAGTCTGAATGACTGTCTTTGGTCAGGACAAAATCTAAATTTAAATATATTTGATATACTCGTGAATTTCAGGCTCAACAAGATTGCATTTGTGGCTGACATAGAGAAAGCCTTTCTTCAAATATTATTGGCTGAGAAGGACAGAGATGCTGTGCGATTTCTTTGGAAGGATAATGACACCCTTAAAATTTATAGGTTTACACGAGTTCTTTTTGGTGTTACTTGCAGCCCATTCCTTCTTTCTGCCACTATAAAAAAACATCTGGAAAAATTCCAAGATAAATACCCGAACACAACAGATTGCTTACTTCGAGGCCTCTATGTCGACGACTTTATATCTGGAGCAGATGAATTACAAGAAGCATTAAACATTTCTAAGGAAGCCTTATCTATTATGAGTCAAGCTAGTATGGTGTTAAGGAAGTGGATAACTAACGATAAAGATTTAATGCAATTGTGGAGAGGTGAAAAGTTCGAAACTCAGATACAGGAAGATCATGCCAACTCAAAATCCCATACAACTAAGGTACTTGGCATGTTATGGAATATTAAGGAAGATTGTTTCATAATGGGATTGCAGAACCTAGCAGATGTATTAAAGGAAAATGGAAATACCAAACGCTTCCTTCTGAAGGCAGTAGGAAAAATTTTTTATCCTCTTGGAATGCTCACCCCATTTACAATTCGTGTAAAATGCATTCTTCAAACTTTGTGGATGAAGAGAATTTCATGGGACGAGCAATTACCTTC
This sequence comes from Salticus scenicus, assembly GCA_963930645.1. NCBI lineage: Eukaryota > Metazoa > Arthropoda > Arachnida > Araneae > Salticidae > Salticus > Salticus scenicus. The sequence continues at coordinate 183,409 of CAWVNO010002271.1, read as the reverse complement.
AGATATTAGAAATGTGTGGTTAAAGTGGTGTTCTGAGATTACTGGGCTTTTCGAGCTTCAATTTCCTAGAAACATACTTAATTCTTCGAAGGAAGAATCCACCGACATCATAGAGCTTCACTGTTTTTGCGATGCAAGCCAAAAGGCTTATGGTGCTGCTATATATCTCAGAGTTGTGAAAGATGATAAAATTGAAGTAAATCTCCTGGCATCGAAAGGTCGAGTTGCTCCCCTGAAGAAAATTACCTTACCTCGTCTGGAACTTCTTGGTGCCTTGCTTGCTGCACGACTTGCCAGCAAAGTTAAGGCGGTAGTTGATCACAAAACACCTTCAAAGGCATTCTTTTGGACAGATTCTAAAATCACATTGTATTGGATAAAGGGATCAAGTAAGCGTTGGAAGTCTTTCGTAGCTAACCGAGTGGAAGAGATCCAAAGTCTGTGTGAAACTAGTGCTTGGGCTCATTGTCCCGGGTCTCTTAACCCTGCGGATCTCCTTAGTCGAGGAGCCAGTGTTGACATTCTTCGAAGCAGTGACATATGGTTAAAGGGTCCTCAGTTCCTTGGAAAGAAAATTGACATTTTTCAAGATTATAATGAAACTTCAGTATCACTTGAGGAAGTTTCACAAGAACTCAAAAAAGACTTTTCTCCCCTTGCTTTTCCTCTTTTTAACCACCATGCTTCCTTAATTAATGAAATTCTTAAATTAAGTAATAATTATATGACAATTATTCATATTATGTGCTATATTTTTAGATTTGTAAACAACATCAAGAATAAGGAGAAAATTGCGGGTCACCTTACCAGAGAAGAAATAAAGAGGGCCGAGGTATTCTTAATTAAAAATGTTCAACATGGTGAGTTCGACTCTGAGATTTGCAGTGTTAAGAGAGGTAACATTGTTCCAAATAATAGTAAGTTGAAATATTTAAATTGTTTCTTAGACGAAAATAATATTCTCCGGGTAGGTGGTAGGTTGAAGAATTCTGACCTTGGTGCGTATGAGAAAAACCCAATTGTTTTACCTCATAAACACCCATTCACCATAATTATTGTAAGATATTATCATTTGAAGTATTTGCATGTGGGATCCCATACATTATTATACCTTACAAGACGTAAATTTTGGATTATAAATGGTCGGAATGTCTGTCGAAAAGTTGTATTTGAATGTATTACATGCTTCAAAAACAAACCTGTATTAGAAAATCAAATAATGGGTGATTTGCCCAGAGAAAGGGTTGCCCCTTCTTTTCCCTTTACAAATGTTGGTACTGACTTCTGTGGACCCTTTTATATCAAGTTCAAGGGTCAACGGAAAGGAACATTAAATAAGGTATATGTATGTATATTTGTGTGTCTGAGCACAAAGGCCATACATTTAGATTTTGTAACTGATCTTACTTCAGATGCGTTTATTGCTTGTTTAAGGCGTTTCTTCAGTCGTAGGGGAAGGTGTTCAAAAATATTCAGTGACAATGCAAAGAATTTTTTAGGTGCTAGCATTGAACTGAGAAAACTACATAAATTAGTCAAACATCCAGATGGAACATTAGCTAATTTTTTTTCAGAAGAAAATATTGATTGGAAATTTATCCCTCCAAAATCACCTAACTTTGGAGGTCTTTGGGAATCCGGTGTTAAATCCTTTAAACACCATTTGAAACGTGTCATAGGGAATGCTCATTTGTCTTTAGAAGAATTTCTAACTATAATATTAGAGATAGAGAGTGTTTTGAATTCCAGACCCCTCACCCCCCTTTCATCTGATTTTGATAACTTCGAAACATTATCACCTGGTCACTTTCTGATAGGAAGACCCCCTTACCTCTATTCCCGAACCCCAGATTGTAGAAATTCCTGAAAATCGACTCAACAAATGGAAAAAAATTACCAGGTATAGTCAACAAATTTGGATGTTGTGGAAAAGAGACTATCTAAACAATCTCCAGCAACGTACAAAATGGAGATCCCCCCAAAAAAATGTAAACGTGGGTTCACTCGTGTTGATTAAAGATGATAATATACCTAGTACTAAATGGTTGACTGGTAGAATTTCAGAAATAATTTTGGGACAGGATGAAAGAGTTAGGGTTATTAATGTCATGCTGCCAAATAAGAAAGTACTTAAAAGAAATGTTAGAGATATATGTGTTCTTCCTGTAAAGGCTAATTAGAGTTCCTATTTTTTTTTTAAATTGACTCTCAGCAATGTGGATATAAATTCAAATATGAATGTTATGCTTATATTAAAAAATTGTATTTAATGTTTAATAATGCTGTTTTCAATATTATATTAAGTTGTATATGTGCTATGTTTTAGTGAGTCAAGATTTATGTTGAAACCCTTGGGGTTTCAAGGCCGGGAGTATGTTTCGGCGTACATGTAACTATCTTTGTATTCAATAGATGGCGCTACTAGCGCGCAAGAGAAAAGAGTGTGTATGTTTATGTTTTTGATCGGCGATTGCCGGAGAGTAAATAAAGGTGTCCGTGAAGTGAGGCCATGTGTGCTTGTGTTCTTTTAATCATCATAAAAAAAGCAGAGTTTTTCTTAATTCAGTGATTATAGCGAAATATATTGTGCAGAAATTTATTCAAGTGTACTATTATAACAAAAAAATCCAGCGATACAGTCCAATTATTATTTAAATTTTCAGGGTTATTATTAATTTGTCTTCAGACTTGCCAATCTTGATCAGATTTTCCAAGTGGTAACCAAATGCGAACTTCAAAATTACACAATTTGAATTTCCTGCAGATATTTGTTTTAAGCTATGCTGATAACAGTACAGCTACATACATATCAACCTCTAAAAATTGGACATGCATATTCAGGCCACTTCAAAATGTGATCTTATAATATATATATATATATATATATATATATATATATATAAATAAAATAAATAGTAAATAGAACTTAAAAAATTATAATTTTTACAGTATGGATATGAAAAATTAATTTTCCTTCCTAAGCCACTGTTCGTCGACTTAAAAATGTAACTTAATGTTAGTAAAATGTAGCAAAGCATTTCCATCAATTACATTCAATAGAAAAGAACGTTTAGCTTAATTTTGGGTAGACCGGTATAGTGTCTATGAACTGTATTCACATCACATTTTGTACTTAAAATTTAGTTTTATGTGAAAACCACCTAGCGCAAAAGAAAATGCAGGTATACTTCCAGCAATTTCAAAGTATAGCCCCAGTATAGGACTGGACTTTATATCGATGTAAAATCAAACATCGATTTAACGCTAATATCGTTTATTCGATTTAAATATTTCATCTTCCGTGAAATATCGATGCAGAAACATAAAAAAACGCGAACTTCTGATGCCGAGCTAAACCGATTCAGTAATGCTGGAATAATGCCAGATAGATATTCATTCAGTTGGATACCGGTTTAGTGACAAGCATGCGTAGTTATAAACAGCTAAATCATGAAAATCTTTACTCAATCAAACCGCAAAGAATCAAGAGAGTAGCCGTTTTGATTTAGTGTTGCGCAAGCGTACTGGGAAGAGAATATCGGTTTAAGACCCGACCCGAGAAAGCATATTCTTTCGAATGGATAACGGTTTTAGGAACGCATGCGTAGTAACGAAATGAAAACCGAGAAATGAGATCTATTCATTCATTCATTCGAAATTCGTTTGATTACTGGAGATTTACTTTATCAATATTAGTATTTTCTACGGCTATTTTTATTATAGTTCCTGTTCCTATAATTAAAAAATAAGATACTTCAGTTTCTGTTTATTAGATAAGTGAATAATTAACTATTCTTTATTAATATTTCCTGTAATTAATAATATTCTTTCATTAAATTTATTAATTTCAGTAAAGACTATGACATTGTCATATTGTCAAAAATAAATTAATTCTAACCACAGCGTCATCTTAGATATGATTATTCTAACATTTAATTATCTGATTTCTATTTATTTCGAAATCAATTACTTAACAGTATATAGTATGGGTATTAAAAAATAATTTTAAATACGGTAAAAGTTGATGCTTTTTTTTTTTTTTTTGTCTTCAAGTGAACCAAACTGTTTTTCCTTCTATTACAAATTTTCTTTCTTACACTGAGCCAATTATTAGTCTTTTTATAATTTGTCTTGATGTAATTTAATCTAACATAAGTAAAGATTTTAAACTTCAATAAAACAAGAAAGAAAAATCATGCAGTACGCATTGATTAGTAACACTTTCCAACTGTACGTAATTGTTGTATCGAATAACTTTTAATATTCTTTGCCTACGTTATCACACAACAGACAGAATGACTGAAAAATATACAGATAGATTAATTCATTTTAAAATTACTCTTAGGCATTTTGGAAAGAGTTAAAAAGGCTTAACGCAAAAGAAAATGCAGACATTAGATTATAATTGCAGCTTTTGATATCTCTGGATATTTTAGTGTAGCCCTGTTAATCAGAGAGTTAATCATATCATATTCTATACAAAACATTATTTTAGATTATTAACAATACATTTTAATATTTTTATGATTTTTACAGTAGGAAGATTTTTAAATATAGCTTTCAAAAAATTCTCTCCTTTTTTTTTTTTTTTTTTTTTTTTTGTTGTTGTTGTTGTTGTTGTTGTTGTCCCTGTAAACAAACTAGTTATACAGTACCTATTAATGTCATTTTAAATGGGTAACATTATATAGGAAAAATATTTATAAAAATAACACTCATAGAACACAATGTTTCAAATGCTTTTGGATGTCCCTGTACACAAACCAGAAGAGATATTCACTCCATTTTGAATACGGAACATCCGACAGTGAACGTCAATAAAATATATCAGTTTCGAGAAATTCAATAAATATTTACAGTAGTAGAGCGCGGGCAGAAAGACAGATGGACAGATACACAAACTGAAATCATATTCACACTTAAAAATTTTAGAAAGTGTTAAAAACGCTTAATGTAAACGAAAGTTCAATTCTAGCAATTTTTTATTAATAGCTCTTAATATAAATGGATAATTTTGTATCACCCTGTAAATCTAATGCTAATCATGCTATATTCTATGCAAAGCTTTTTTTTGTACATATAAATAACATATTTCAATTTCCTAAAATTTCGTGGAAAGTAAAGATATTAAAATTTGATTTATTGGAATACCTCTCATAGAACGCAATGCTTTGGAATACTTTTAAGTGTCCCTGTACATAAATCAGTAGTGGTATTTCCTCCATTTTATACAGAAAACATCCAATAGTGAACCTGAATAACATATTTCAATTTAATTGAGATATGTCTACAGTAAAGGTATGAAAATATGGTCTATCGAAATACCTCTCATAGAACATAATGCTTTGAAATATTTTCGGGTGTATCTGTACACAAACCAGTAGAGGTACAAACTCCATTTTCAATAGGGAACATCCAATCGTAAACTTGAATAAAATATATATCAGTTTCAAGAAATTCCATAAATATTTACGGGAGTTAGAGCTCGGACAGGCAGACAGGCAGACAGACAGACGGACAGGCAGATACACCAAACTGAAATCATATTCACACTTAAAAAATGTTAGAAAGTGTTAAAAACGCTTAACGTAAACGAAAGTATAATTCTAGCAATTGTTTATTAATAGCTCTTAATGTAACTGGATATTTTTGTGCCACCCTGTAAATCTAATGCTAATCATGCTATATTCTGTGCAAAGCATTCTTTTGTGCATATAAATAATATATTTCAATTTCCAAAAACTTCGTGGAAAGTAAAGTTATTAAAATTTGATATATAGAAATATCTCTTAGAACACAATGCTTTGGAATAATTTTGAGTATCCCTGTACATAAACCGATGGTGGAAATTCCTCATTTTATACAGGAAACATCCAATAGTGAACTTGAATAACATATTTCAATTTCATTCAGATATGTCTACAGTAAAGGTATGAAATAGTTTATAGAAATATCTCTCATAGAACACAATGCTTTGAAATACTTTCGGGTGTCCCTGTACACAAACCAGTAGAGGTATAAATTCCATTTTCAATAGGGAACGTCTGATAGTGAACTTGTATAACATATATCAGATTCAAGAAATTCCATAAATATTTACGGGAGTTAGAGCGCGGACAGACAGACGGACAGACAGACAGACAGACAAACCGAAGTCATAAATACATTTCAACCTTGTTGGAAAGTGTTAAAAATGTTAGAAAGTGTTAAAAACGCTTAACGTAAACGAAGTACATATCTAGCAAATTTTTTATTACTAGCTCTTAATTTAACTGCATATTTTTGTGCCACCCTGTAAATATAATGCTAATCATGCTATATTCTGTATAAAGCATTCTTTTGTGCATATAAATAACATATTTCAATTTCCTAACATTTCGTGGAAACTAAAGTTACTAAAATTTGATTTATAGAAATATCTCTCATAGAACGCAATGCTTTGGAATACCTTTGAGTGTCCCTGTGTATAACCCGATGGTGGTATTCCCTCCATTTTATACAGGAAACATCCAATAGTGAACTTGAATAACATATTTCAATTTCATTAAGATATGTCTACAGTGAAAGTATTAAAATATGATTTTCAGAAATACCTCTCATAGAACACAATGCTTTGAAATACTTTCGGGTGTCCCTGTACACAAACCAGTAGAGGTACAAACACCATTTTCAATAGGGAACGTCCGATAGTAAACTTGAATAACATATTTCAATTTCATTAAGATATGTCTACACTAAAGGTATGAAAATATGGTTTATAGAAATACCTCTCATAGAACACAATGTTTTGAAATACTTTCGGGTGTCCATGTACACAAACCAGTAGAGGTATAAACTCCATTTTCAATAGGGACCGTCCGATAGTGAACCTGAATAACATATATCAGTTTCAAGAAATTCCATAAATATTTACGGGAGTTAGAGCGCGGACAGACAGACGGACAGACAGACAGACAGACAGACAAACCGAAGTCATAAACACTTTTCAACCTTGTTGGAAAGTGTTAAAAAGAAAATCTCGTGAATTTTGTAAGAAATTGTACTTTAGAAAATTTTAATTAAGATTTACATTTATTAGGAGATTTAAATCACTATAGAAATTTAATATCTTGTGTGAAGCCATTTTGTAATTCGTTTGCATGTAAGTGGAGAATGTAAATATTTTAATGCATTAAAAAGTAATAAGAAGTAATAAAATTCTGAATTTATCAATTAGTTAAAAATTAAATAAATAAATTGGGGTGCTTTATATGTTCTAAAGATTACTCACGAAATGTCACGTCACGAGTCAATGGGAAATATTTCTGTGATAAAAATAATAATTTCGAGGAAATAATTTAATTTTGTCAAACTAATATAATTTTTTTATAGTTCATTGTTGATTTTCGCGTTTTTGCGTTCTTCTGTAGGTATTCATTACAAGAAAGTACTTGTAAAAAATTTTATATTCTGGTTTTCAATGAATTTACACGTTTCGAGAAGTCTAAAGAACGTTTTGACCATTTTTAGAAATTATCCGTCTGCTTGAGTGTGAAAAAAAATTTCCAACGAATTTAGCGCGAAAAATAATGCACAGAATTTTCTAAAATTTTTACATACTTGCACCTTGATATAAATTAGCACTTATTCGCATTTTGTACGCATCAGTATACAAATGGCACTGTCGTCCCGTTTTAGAACATAAGGATATAATAAATACTTTCCAGTATATGATAAATTTTTCTATAAATGTACGAAATAACAGTAAGGAATATTGTGAAACTAAAAAACAATTTTCTGCAATAGTAATAGTCAACTAGGATAAAATTCTTGAATGTTTGAGAAGATGACTCGAGAAGGATTTATTTAACAGAGCAGTATAAAGAGTACTTTTTTTTATATATAGGCATTATTGCTAGCGCTCAAAAACTTTTGCTGCTAACTGTATATGAAGTAAAATAATAAGCAATATCATAAAATGGTTCAACCTTTTTTTTTTTTTTTTTTTTTTTTTTAAGTTTTCTTCTTCTTGCGATTGAATTTAAGTTGCGCCAAAATTTGGAGCTACCATACATCCACTTACAAGGGAAGTATGAATCAGTAAAATTTCTATTGAAATTAAACTAAGATTAAATTAAAGAGTGTGGTCGAAAACATAGGATAAAGGGCAAATTTTGTGCAACAACTCACCCAAAGACCAAGATAAACCTTAGAAAATTTAATCCCTTTTATTAAAATGCTCGAAACTTAATTAGTGGGCAAAAAAGCGTGGGTACAGTGCCAGATTGTTTGATTTGAGACAAGGTTTTCAGTTCAATCCCTGTCTCGGTCGATTTTTTTTTTTTTAGTCCTTACGTGTAGGGACTAATCCCTACAGTTGGTAACGCTACATTAAATCGATATATCCTTATATCGGTATTTAAGATGAACGATATATTGATTTAAGAAATGTCAACATCGCCCAGCACTACCCCAGTATATCCAAAAACTTTGGGTAGCCCTGTAAACAAATGATGAATGATTTCTATACCATAATTTTACACAAAACATGCTTTAATGCATAGAAAATAATATGGTGCGTCACTTGCACGACTTTCTCTTACCTTGCATTTCAATAGTATAAAGATAGATATGCAAACTATACTGATGACACGGCTCCCATGTAAATTGCTTCTGACACCATTTCAGCATATTCTTACGTAAAATGACCCTTTGAATCCGAATATGAAGCCCATTTTGCCCTATCATCCACCATTTTTTCGGAACGGCCCTTTATTTTTGTAATATTTCGGTGATATTATGGCTATAAATTTGATTTTTAGGAGGGGGGGGGGATTATTTTAATCGTTAAATATCTTCTGATGGGTTACAGAGTAGGAAAATTGTAAAACATGGCCATATGCGACAAGGTAAAAATTTGGGGAAGCGAGGGATTTGCCACTGAAATTAAGTATTACATATATTTTTTTTTTATCTGTTATTAATGTTATTTTCTAAACTTTACGTTTTATTATTATTATTTTAATGTTACATTAATTCTTTTTACTTTCCGAACACTATAGTGAGGAAAGTATTGTAATCATGTCAAAAATCCGAATTGGAGATTTTGATGTTTCTATACGTTTCGAGGTCCAATGAGTCCGTTTTCACTATTTTTGCGATGATGTATGTATGTGTGTGTGTATGTGTGTATGTGTGTATGTATGTGTGTATGTCTGTGAGTGAACACGCTAGCGTCTAAACGCTTTGTTCGAATAACATGAAATTTGGTACGTATATTGTAAGTCACCATAGTACGAACCCTATAGATTTTGGTGAATCTAGCACTTATAGTTTTTTTACAGGGACACAAAGAAAAATTCTTTATCATTATGGCCTATGGGAGCAAAATCTTAAAAGTGCGATAGCATCTAAACGCCTTATTCAATTGAGCAAAAAATTTATACACATATTATAGGTCACAAATACTCAATCTGTATAGATTTTGGAGAATCTATCACTTATAGTTTTTTTACAGGGACACAAAGAAAAATTCTTTATCATTATGCCTATGGGGCCAAATTTTTAAAAGTGTGATAGCGTCTAAACGCCTTATTAATCTGAGTAAAAAATTTGTACACGTATTATAGGTCACAGTTGCACCAACTGTATAGATTTTGGTGAATCTAGCACTTACAGTTTTTTTACAGGGACACAAAGAAAAATTCTTTATCATTATGGCCTATGGGACCAAATTTTTAAAAGTACGATAGCATCTAAACGCCTTATTCAATTGAGCTGAAAATTTATATGAGTATTATAAATCACTGTTGCACTAACTATAAGCATTTTGGTGAATCTAGCAATTATAGGTTTTTACAGGGACACAGCGAAAAATTCTTTGTCATTATGATCTATGGGCTCAAAGTTCAGTAGCGTTAAATAAAACATCGTGTAATATGTGGAGAAAAATACTCAAACACTCTATTATGGTTTTCTCTTTTTTGTTTGTTTAACAACTCCTCTTTCTTTACTTTATCTACAAAACTGTTAATTACTCAATGTTCGGAAAGTCGAGTGGAGTCACTCCAGATTTTTATTCTTCAAATCAAATTCATGGTCATAAAATTATCAAACAGGGGGGGGGGGGGGAATCAGGGAAGAGGTGGTGTTTCTAGAAAACTATGGGTGAATGGGCAAAATGGGAGTCATATTTGGATTCAGGAGGTCATTTTACATAAGAATCAGCAAAAATAGTATAAAAACTCAATTTTTTTTTTTTTTTCAGAGCAGTGTTATTAGTGCTCTGACTTTGCCTATATACATTCTATAAATAGAGAGAAATTCTGGGTTTGTCCAACCATTGTTCACCGAAATAGGCGTAAAATTTAGGTAATTATTACTTACGCTAAGGACACGGCGCCTGCTATTCCTCCTTCTTTAATTTCAACCTCTTACGCTAGGGACACTATCGCTAAACGCACGTCACCTCTTTTTATGTATGCAGAAGATACAGTAATAAATCATTTATTTATTTATTTATTTATTATTATTATTATTATTATTATTATTTTATAAGTAGTTAATTTTAGTTAAGTGAAATGCATTTTGTTCTAGTTTAAAAATAGCTCTTGAAATTAAAACGGACGTAAATGAAAAAAAAAAAAAAAAGGGGGGGGGTAAGAAAGAAAGAAACCTTAAATAATAATAATAATAATAATAAAGAACTTTCATAAATCAAAACTTTTTTTAACTAGCGTTTATTTTCAACAGTATAAACTTTCGATCTACCACTCATTTGCTCAAATTTCTGCCATTCTAATGGCTGTTTTCTCTTATAATAAAAAATCTGTAATCGGGAGTACAATTATTTTACATTATACAAATTACTATGTCTATGACGTTATTTGAGTTCGAAAAAATTGCCAGATTTAACAATCTTTTACTTTTAGTTATTTTTTGATGTAAAAAAATACCTATATAAAAGGGAAAAAATCATAAAAAAATAAAGTATAAATTGCCTTCTTTATATCGTAAGAAAATAATTTTCGTATTCTGAAAATCTGGATAATCATACCTTTCGAATGACACCACTTTCAATCCTCCCACACCCATAATTAATATGTTAAAAGTGTACCACAAATTCCATGCTTGTCTATTAATTTGTAGATAATTATTAAAGTACCTGGTTGATAGAGTTTCACTTGGAATCTTTATAAAAATTAGTTGCTGAATGAAAAATGACTTATTTTTGGAAATTATCATTATAGAGACATTTCTTTACTGATTGAATTTTTAGCATGATGTAGTCATATACCAAAAAATCTGGTGTGAAACAAACCCAAGACTTCCATTATCCACTACTACGTGTATTACATACATTTTTTAGAACTATTATGTGCATTTTTTCGAATTTTTCAGTAAGAGTAACCTGATACGCGGGTAAAAACATATAAAACAGAGTTTACACAACGAGATAAAAAAAAAGAAAGAAAGAAAAAAGGATAGAGTGTTTTTTTTAAACATCAGTTTCCGAGATCTAAAACTGAACTACCTAATCAGAATGACCGTTAATTTTCCTGTAATAACCACGTGATATATGTGAAAAGATATCTAAAGTGGATGTAAGTGATAATTTTCAAAAAAATCGTTAGAGCCATTTTTGAGACATCAACTTTTACCAAAACTTGGCATACTCAATTATTCACCAGAAAACAATAATTACATACAAAAGGATATCTAAAAGCAGGTTAATATGGCGAGTTTGAAAAAAATCTGTACAGCCGTTTTTAAAGGAACGCACTTGCAAGACTTGAACCTGAAATTGAGCTATTTATATAGGGCGACTGTCAAATTTCCTGAACTAAACAACTATATCATTCGAAACGACATCTAAAAGAGTGTTTATATAGCAACTTTGAAGAAAATCGTTAGAAACGTTTTTCAGATACGGACTTAGCGTCCCACTTCCAATTTTTCAATTTTAACCAAAATTTGGAAAATTTATCTGTGCTCCAGACCTGTCTCAGTTGTGAAGTTTCATAGTTCTATCGTTATTAGTTTCGGAGATATGATAACCAGAAGATTTCACACATATACACATGCATATACACACAATGACTAATTGCCAAAAACTGCTTTTTTGGTTTCAATAAGCCTTAAAACATGTAAATCAGATAAAAACTCGATATCGAATTTTTTGACAGAATGCAAAGTACACTTCATACGGTTTTGTTAAATAAATCCTTGTCGAATCCTGTTCTTAGTCAGTGTAAGAGCATGATTCGACAAGGATTTATTTAACAAAACCGTACGAAGTGTAGTTTTTTTGCATAGGAATTTTTGCTAGTGTTCGGACACTTTTGTTACTGACTGTACAGTGTAATAATAAACTCACTTATCTTATGTCTTAAACTTCTTGGTATAATTGAACGAGGGTTAGTGTAATTTGGCTATGACTTTTTCGTATTTGGCGAAGAAAACAAACTTTAATAATTTTTTGAGGTTTTCTGTTACAATTCAGCAGTTAAAACTTTTACCAATGAATCAAGTATAATGTGAACTATTTTTAGGTTGATTTCTTTAGAAATCGACCTGTTGCAATCACTTCGTTTATCTATATATATATCTATCTATCTATCTATCTATCTATAATGAAAATTTTGTCATCACGATAACTCCCGAAATAATACTCGAAATCGAACCAAATTTGGACAGTGAACTAATCTTATAAATATCTTGGATGAGTTCGTTAACCAAGTTGCTCCGACTTTTTGTTTTCAAGTGGCAGCCACTTGAAAATTTCAAACCGTCATTGTAAAAAGCATATTTAAAGCAAGATTTGCTTGAATTTTGATATAAATACAGGCCACATAAGGGTCTCAATGAAGTTTATTAATGTACTATATCCGCCATTTTTAATAAAGTGGCAGATATTTTAAGTTAAGCGCGACCACTTGAAATCAGGCTACCACTTGAAAATTTAAAATCACTATAACTTCCGAAATAATACTCCAAATCGAAACAAATTTGGACAGTGTCTTAACTTATCTTATAAATATCTTAGATGAGTTTATTAACCAAGTTGCTCGCCATTTTGTTTTCAAGTGCAGACCACTTGAAAATTTCAAATTCAAATTGTAAAAAGCGTATTCCGAATTTGTTTGAAATTTGATTTAAATATACACCACATAAGGGTCTCAATAATGTTTATTAATGAAATTTTTCCGTCATTTTTACTTTCTTCTATATGTAATATAGAGAAAGTATTGGATTCGCGAAAATTTTCGACCTCCATTTTTTGATGGATTTACATGTTTTGGGATGTCTAGATTACGAATTAATAGTTTTTAGAAAATGTCTGTCTGTCTGTATCATTTTTTTGTGGACGCTGTATCTCACGAACCAATGAATGAAATTTAACCAAACTTGGTATTTAGTTGCACCCTGACATAAACTGGTGCTGATTAGATTTTGGGATCAATCGCTCAATAGGTGGCGTTGTGATCGCATTTTATGCAAATTTTTAACATGGCAGCATAGGACAAAATTCCGTATAAATGGGCATAAAGAGAGTTATTTTGCACTTGTGATTGTAAAATTAATATGAATTATTGATAATAATAGTAGTTAACTAGGAAAAAAGTTTTGTGCATGTGAGGGCATCGGTTCCCCCCCCGGGGAAGTAAATTTTCAAGATGGGTATCTTTCGAAAGGTCTCGTTGATAATAGTAATAGTTAACTGGGAAAAAATTTTTGTGCATGTGGGGGCATCGGTTCCCCCCCCACCGGGGGGGGGGGGGAAGTACCCACCCGGGGGGGGCAAAGTTTCAAGATGGGTATCTTTCGAAAGGTCTCGTCAATACCTTTAAAACGAATGGTTGAACCATAAATCTGTGATAATTTAAAACAAAGTTATCGATTTTTTTTACTTTTAACAAAAAAAAACTTAGAAAAAAAATCGCAATTTTTTTTTTTTTTTTTAACGAAATTTAACCAAACTTGGTATTTAGTTGGTCCCCGACATAAACTGGTGCTGATTATGTTTGGGGATCAATAGCTTAACAGGTGGCGCTGTGATAGCATTTTATCTAAATTTTTAACATGGCAGCATAGGACAAAAAATCGTATAAATGTGCATAATAAGAGTTGTTTTAAACTTGTGATTGTAAAATTAATATGAATTATTGATAATAGTAGTATGTAACTAGGAAAAAAAATTTTTGCATGGGAGGGCATCGCTTCCCCCCCTGGGGGAAAGTCCCCCCCCCCGGGGGGGATAAATTTTCAAGATGGGTATCTTTCGAAAGGTCTCGTCAATACCTTTAAAACGAATGGTTGAACTATAAATCTGTGATAATTTAAAACAAAGTTATCGATTTTTTTTTACTTTTAACAAAAAAAAAAAAAAAAAAAAAAAAACTTAGAAAAAAAAAATTGTACCTTTTTTTTTTTTTTTTTTTTAAATATTGTTACTGATTGAATATGTATAGGTAAATATAGAAGAAAGTCTTGTGGGGGCCACAACATAGTAGTTAATAAAGTGGTAGATATCTTAAGTTAAGCGGGGCCACTTAAAATCACGCTACCACTTGAAAATTTAAAATCACAATAACTTCTGAAATAATACTCCAAATCGAACCAAATTTGGACAGTGTCTTAACTTATCTTATAAATAACTTAGAGGAATTTGTTAACCAAGTTGCTCCACCATTTTGTTTTCAAGTGGAGACCACTTGAAAATTTCAAATTCAAATTGTAAAAAGCGTATTCCCAATTGTTTTTTAATTTCGATGTATACATAGATTATACAAGTGTTTCAAATAACTTTATTAATGAACTTTATCCGCCTCTTTTAATAAAGTGGTGGATATCTTAAGTTAAGCGGGACCACTTGAAATCAGGCCACCACTTAAAAATTTAAAACCATGATAACTTCCGAAGTAATACTCCAAATGGAATCAAATTTGAACAGTGTCTTAACTTATCATATAAATATCTTAGATGAGTTTGTTAACCAAGTTGCACCGCCATTTTGTTTTCAAGTGGGGACCACTTGAAAATTTCAAATTTAAATTGTAAAAAGCGTATTCCGAAATTGATTGAATTGTGATGTAAATACAGACCACGTAAGGATATCAATGAAGATTATTAATAAACTATATCCGCCATTTTTAATAAAGTGGCAGATATCTTAAGTTAAGCGGGGCCACTTGAAATCAGGCTCCCACTTGAAAATTTAAAATCATGATAACTTCTTAAATAATACTCCAAATCGAACCAAATTTGGACAGTGATATTATCATATAATTATCTTGAATGCTTTCACTGGACAACTTGTCCCGACATCTTGTTTCTAAGTTCCAGCCGCTTGAAATCACACTGTCACTTGAAAATATGCCACACGATAACTTTTAAAATACTAAACTGATTCAAATAAAAGTTGGATAGTGAACTTATGGTTCAAATACCTAGGATAAGTTCACTTGGTGACTTGATCCGCAATTTTATTTCCAAGTGGCGACCACTTGAAAATTTGTCATTATGGTAACTTTAGTAATACAGAATCAATTCGCATCAAATTTGGGTAGTGGATTTATCATTCAAATATCTCATTTAAGTTCGCTGGGCATCTCACTCCATTTTTTTTTACAAGTGGTGCCACCTGAAAATTTCTTATGACGATAATTTTTGAAATACTGATTTAATTTAAACTAGAACTGGGCAATGAACTTATCATACAAATATACTGGATGATTTCGATGGGCAAGTTGTTTTGCCATTTTGTTTTCAAGTTGCAGCCACTTAGACTGCCACTTGAAAATTTGCCATAATAATAACTTTTGACACGGCACTGATTTAAACCACAGTTGGACAGTGAACCTATGCTTCAAATATCTTGGATGTGTTTGCTGGGCAACTTGTTCCACTGTATTGTTTCCAAGTGGCGGCCACTTGAAAATTTGTTATCACGGTAACTTTAGAAATACTTAATCAATTCAAATCAAAGTTGAAAATCGGATTTATCATTCAAACAACAAAAATCTAGAAAATTCACGTAACTCATGAACCAATCACGTTATTGCGTCCATTTTTGGTATATTGATAATAAGTATTTTCTCGCCAAAAGTCGCCAAAAAAGTCGCCATGAGGGAACAGTCGCCAAATTTGGCGCCAAATCGATTACCTGCGTTACTGGATCTTTTTAATGCGTTTTTAAGGAAAAATTGGGCTATTTTAATGCTAAAACAAACTAGAAATGCAGAAAACTAACATTTTTATCAGCTTACTAAGCCTCTTTGAAAGAATTTCTACCAAAAAAAAATATTTTCAAATTTGCAACGATATCTTAGATGAGCAACTTTGTCTGTCATTTTGATCGAAGTGGCAGTCACTTAATTTTTCAACACAATGACTTTTGAGATTTTGAATTAATTCAAACTATATGTGTACAGTAGACTTATCTCCCAAATACATTTCATATATTTGTCAACTTAACCCACCATTTTGTTTCCAAGCGCCGGCCTCTTGAAAATTTTAAATTCACATAAAAGTGTATTTATGAACCGATTTGCTTAAAACTTCATATGTCCGTAGCCTACATCAATATTTCTACCAAGTGCATTAATAATTTGTAGCTGCCATTTTGAAACAAAATGACGGCTACTTGATAAGGAAAAAGAAATCAACCTACCCTTCCGAATAAGCCGGAAGGACTTGTTTGTATTTCTTCTTAAAAAACCTGACATTAGCACTTGAAAGATGTTCTCTTGTTAGTCTTTCGGGATGAACATCTCTTGGTCATGTATCGGCGCACAGGGGAGAAGTGAGCAATGAGTTTGCGTATGAAATAGCTAAGGAAGCGACTGAAAAAAAAAAAAAAATAGTGGACACATACCTACCAACTCCACCCTCATATGTCAAAAAAAACTTAAAATCTAAAATAATAGACGTATGGCAATCACACTAGAAACATCAACAAAAGGACATTATACCTTCAAAATCAAGTCAAGAGCCTCACTTTCATCATACAATCTGAATCCAGCGATTACAGCATTCTTCTTCAGTCACGGTTCTTTCCCATCCTGTCTTTACAAATTTCACTTCTCTCGCTCCTTTTTGCGTCCGTGTGGAGAAGAGGGTACTCCACAACACTTTACAGTCAGTAACAAAAGTGTCTGAACACTAGCAAAAATTCCTATGTAAAAAAATTACACTTAATACTGTTTTGTTAAATAAATCCTTGTCGGATCCCGTTCTCAGACTGACTAAGAACAGGATTCGACAAGGATTTATTTAGCAAAACTGTATTAAACGTACTTTTTTTATATAGGAATTTTTTCTAGTGTTCGGACATTTTTGTTACCGACTGTACTGTAATTGTCAATTAACAGCCTCTTGGCACATTCTTCGTCCAATTCCCATCCCAACTAACTAGTTAACTAACAGTACTGACCACAATATCTTCGTAATAAAATTTGCAAAATCTTGACGTTTGCTTCAGAGATATCAAATCTAACATCATAATGTATACTTCTTTTATTATTTCTCGCGGTAATTACTATTATTTTGGCGGGATTTAGATATTCTTCTGACGTCGTTATGTAGAGGATTTGTGATTTTCTATGTTTTTTATTTTTTTCTTTATTTTTTCTTTTCTTCCTTTTTTTTCTGTTTATCTAAGGAGTCTCTCCACATCACTAAATTGTGCTGAGCGCCCTCCTCCCGTCTTTCAAACCTCTAAATTCAACCAACCCAACCCACTCTGCATTTCATTAAGTTGAAAGCCAAATTTCATCCGCCGCCGCTAAACTGTTGTTTTTGATGTCAAAATCAAAATTTGCATGCTCCGAAGCTTTGAGATATGTGCCTACCCTAAAATCGTCGTTTTGGTGAAAATTTTCTAGCCTTTTTTTTATTTGTTCATTTTATAAACCACATATAGTGTAACCACGTTTCCTACGCCTAGCAGTGAGGACGAGTAGAAAATCTTGGAGGGTTTCCAAGTTGACCAACAGGTTTGAATTTAGTAAACATCCAGTCATTCGGTATTCCCTTATCGCTTATTTTCTCTCAACGAAAAGCTTGTCTCCCCTATTTTACTAGTTTACTCGTTGAATCCGCACTTGCGCAGAGGCTTCCATGGTCGCAAGAAATGTAGTTAAAGAGTATTTAGGATTCCAAAAATATTTTATGTTTGTTTTTACGATAACTAGAAGCAAAGTTATAGTACAAATAATAAACCAGAATACAGTTATGTTCGAAAACTACATGGGAATAGACAAAGAGCGAATTCAGAAATCGAAACTCCAATCTCTACAAGCAACAAAGTTATTCAGAAAAAAAACTAAAAGCTAAAAGAAAGTCAAAATTAGTTAAAAATGAAGTGAAAGAGGGCATGACATACAAATATGCCGAGTTTTAAAAGCCTAAAGTGGCTACAACATTTTTTGTACTGTATTAAAATCTTTAAATGCCTTTAAACTGTGTTTTTCGTTATTTTTGTTTGCGATTGCATTCATTTCTCAAAATGTATTTAGAATATAGAACTGAAATGTTGCCAAAATGTTTTATTCATCTTTAGCTATTTTCTGTAGCAAGGTCTAAGCTCTTTGTATTTATTTATTGATTTTACTGACAGTTTTTTGGAGAAGTGAGGATTTTTCTTGTTCTAATTTTGAGCTTTTGTACCAAGTATGGAATATTTTAATAAATTTTATGAGTACAGCAAATCTTTTGCTACAGAACACAGGTAAGTATGTTATTTCTGTACTTTGTAAAGATTATATAACTGTATTCATTAGAACCTGTTACAGGAGATGTGGCGTAAATGAAAATGTTCACTAAAAATTTTCTAAATATTGCCTATATTTTAAAAATTAATAATACTTTCTGTAAAATTTCATTTAAATTCATAGTTTTGTATCCCATCTTAATTAAATGCATATGTGCTTCATTAGAATTTTATGTATTTTTAAAAAAGTGCATCGTATGTAGGCACACACCTTAAGATGAGAAAAATTTGCATTTGTGACTCTTCTTTCATTTTTTGCCCCCCTCCAAAAAAAAAAAAAAAAAAAAGAAAAAAGCTTATATTTTTATTTTATATGACTTACAATTTCCTTTAATTGCTTTGAGCAATGTATTTGTGCATGTTTCAGAATTTAAAATACCTTCAACATACCTTTTTACAAGTATTATTCCTTCCTCTTTCCTTCACAATGCAGTCAGAAAACAAAATCTTCAGTCGAACCCATTGACCAGTTTCTCACTTTGTGTGGTTACGCAGTGCTTTTTGAAATTGTAGGGTGCAGAAGCTGGATGCTCGTCGACTAAAATATTTTACCTAAGCAGTGGCGACCTACAACTATCGAAGCTCGGGGTGGAAGCTCATTGAGGCTTTTTAATAGGAGCCTGTCCCATATTGAGGCCCTCTCGCACTTCTTCACTTAAATTCATTATTATAAAAAGGCATTGAAGTAAATTTAAAAATTTATTCGGAAGCCCAACCCATCAAGAGGGCCAAGGGCTTTGCTTGCCTTGCCTTATTCAGATTTTAGATAAACCAGTTTTTTTGTTTTTGGATTTGTCACCCTGCTACAGCCACTTTTTGTAGGACTTTTGCTATTTTGTGTCACTTTTTGTCCTATCTCTTTAGACAGGAACTTACGGTTTGAAATGGAATTGCACGATAACTTCATCAGATACATACAGTAGTGGACAAAATTGTGGAAACCTTTTGAAAAAAGTTGATTTTAGTGGTTTGATGTCTAATAACACCGCTTTATTTTGTACGAATACTACAAAATTATATATCATTGGAAAGGTAATTTAATCAAGATTGTAAAGCAATATTATTTAAGAATAGTTTTTAATAGAACAGCATTTATAAAAAAGAAAGGTGATATACATAAAAAAATGAGATATACAAAAATTTTCACCATACCAGTTAATACTTAGTTAAGTAACCTTTAGCCTTAATTACGGCCTTACAGCGCTTTCCCATGGAGTGAACCAACTTTTTTAGTTTTGCTGCTGTTATAACATGAAACCAAGCTTGAATTATTGCTTCTGTTAATTGGGTTTTATTGCTGGGTTGCTTTTGTCTAACAAGTTCCTTTAGCCGGCTCCATAGATTTTCGATTGGGTTAAGGTCTAAGCTATTCCCAGGCCATTCCAGCAGTTGAATATGATTATCCTAAAACCACTTCTTGCACACACCAGCAACATGACATGGAGCTGAATCCTGTTAAAATATAAATGATTCATTGAAAAGATCACGTGCAGAAGGCAGCAGCTTGGGCCCAAGTATTTCATTTATGTATCTTTGGGCATTTATATTCCCATCGATCACGCCAATTCTACCCACACCTCTTGATGTCATACAAGCCCAAATCATAATACTAACTGGGTGTTTCACGGTAGATGTAATGCACTCAGGATGGACATCTTCTCCAATTCTTCTCCATACGCATTTTATGCCATCACTACCAAACAGGGAGATTTTGGTCTCATCACTCCAAATTACACTGTCCCATTGTTCTGTTGTCCAGTTAACATGAGCTTTAGCCTAGTTTAATCTTTTCAACCTTTGTTTCAGAGACAAAAATGGCTTTTTTCGTGGAATTCTAGTGTTTAGACCAAATTCATGCAGTCTGCGCCGAACGGTCCTTGCACTTACCGTCACATTGCATTGTAACATTTCCCCATGTATACACCGAGATGATTTTTTTCTGTCACCTAGGCACAGTCTTTTAATTCTTCTATCATCACTTACTGTTGTGCACCTTTTTCTACTTTTATCAGTCTAGTTTTCTAATGACTGAGTCTCCTTGTACCTCTTCAAAAATTTAGAAATGCCACCTTTGTTTAAGTTTCCCCCAATATTCCTTCTAATTTATTCATAACTGTAGCCTTGTTCACTTAATGTTACTATTTTACATCGCTTTCTAGGTGACCAGTCAACTCTTTGCGCCGTTCCTTTAATTTTATATTGATTATTATTTTTTAATTACGTTTCACAAGCTCACTAGAAAATCAAAAAGCACAAAACAAAAAACCAACTTGATAGCAATTACAATACACACTGATAAATGTCCTGTGACCTATTGGCTCATTGTCAAAGCATTGCCAGAACAAGATGACATCTGATTGACCCTGTTAACACTCATGCTCATTGGTTAAAATTCAAATGAAGTACAGCTACTTCCTATAAACGTAAGCAAGCTGTGCTTCTTTTTTCTGGTTATTTAGCTATAACTTTTGATATAATACAGATATCTAAACAGATGCTATTGCTTTACAATCTTGATTAAATTACCATTCCAATGATACATAATTTTATAATATTGATGCAAAAAGAAGTGGTGTTATTAGACATCAAACCACTAAAATCAACTTTTTTCAAAGGGTTTCCACAATTTTGTCCACTACTGTATATTTAAAGGTAAGTTTCTTCAGAGTCCCTCTCATGACCAAAAGTCCAGGGCGGAACGAATTATTCGTCGCACTCTTGGTACGCCCCTGAGCCTAGGGCGGCTAAAAGTGTAGGGACGGCCCTGCTACTTCAACGACTGTACAGTCCCGATCTGTTACTGCTGCTCTTCTTTTCTATTCCCTTGCCTAAAATCCAGCTTAAGAAGTTGTTTTGAGGTTGTTTTTAACTTACAGAGAAACATTACGTGCGTTTTGAACAGCATTCCAATTGAAGACCTCCAAGCGGGAATCAGTGGGTGACATAATTGTCAGCAACGAAGTATTATTGCAGAAGGAAGCTTTTTTAAAAAACGTTGAGTGTCTGTAAAATTATCTTAAAAAAAAAAAAAAAAAAAAAAAGAGTGCAGAATCAGTTTTATTACTACTTGGCTGCGTCGAAAAGTAACACCGGCTGCGGCTGACACTGTAAGTATTATTAGCCGTATAAACTAAGAAAAAACAAAGAAAGCTTGTCTAAAAGTGCCTTTGTCGGCCGATACACTGTAAACGTAAATGTCTTAAATTCAGTTACAAAAGTGTCTTAAATGGATGGTCATTTTTTAAGTGAAAAAAAAAAGTCTTACTTTTTAAGACACCTTTTTGCATCTGAAATTAAGACGTTGCAATGTCTTAAAACGCCGCCATGTTTTAGGCTTAAAAACACCGCCATGTTAGGCTTAAAAACACTGCACCGTTTTTAAGGCTTTTTAATAAATAAATAAATAATTAAATATAGTGCGCGATTATGTTTTTCTGCTAAAAATAGATTTTATAATTGGTTAGAGCATTAATGAAATATTTAATTTATTAAAAAAAAAAGAAAAGTATCATTTCCGGCGTTGGGATTCGAACCTACACTGCCCGTGGAAACCGAAACCTCGAGGTAAGCACGGTCGGACTCAAGCATTTACCAATCACGCCACCGTCGTATATAGTATAATGAGTTTTCATGATAAAATATACTTCAGTATTCGGGAAACAAATCGCAGTGTTATGTTTTAGTTCTGATTTTTTGCTAAAAAACTATTGATAGTATTGATCTTAAAGTTAATAATTATTTATTATCCTAAATTTCGTATATATAGGTATAAAATGTTTTCATAATGCGTAACAAGTATGTGAAGGTTGCAGCCCTCCATGATAACGATTTCTTTCCTTAAAGTGATATTTAAATAAAAACAAACTATAATAATGAATACAAGAAAGTTTATTGTTTTACATTTAGATGCAGGTAAATATGTGAAAGAAAATAGTTTTTAAATTAATAATAATAAGAAGAAAGAAAAAATTATGCACAAATTATTCATGATTGTTCACTTATAAATGCGCTTTCTCATACTTGCTACATCCGTCTTCCCACTTTTTCTTTTAATATAAGAAAGCTTTAAAGACAATTTATTATTATTATTATTATTATTATTATTATTATTTTAACGGAATAAGCTTATGTAATTATGTCGTATGTTGTTTATGAATTATGTTAAAGATAATAACATGCAAATATCATTCACATCTCTAGAGTATTATTCCATAAAAATTTAATTTTATAAATCTACCATAGTTTAAGTAGCTTAAGTGCTTATTATATAAAATAATAATATATTTATTGAATGTGGAAAGAAGTAGGATAACCATATTTTCTTAGATTCCATATGAAAAATTTTCTAAGTAATGCAAGTGTCTGAATTTCTAAAGTGTCTGAAAATTCAAACGCGTTTTTCTGTCTGAAAATTCGTGTATTTACGTGTTTCAGACATTTTTGTGTCTAAATTGGTATTTCAGATATATTTCTGTGTTAAATTAAAATATCTATAATGTCTGATCTATATTTTAAGACATTTATGTGTCTTAAATGCCATTTCAGTTGTTTTTATGTCTTACTTTAAGACCCCTTTATTTGCAGTGTATGCAACTAAATTGAATCAACATAGCATATAATATTGAGCCCACACACACGCATAACATTTCGTGCAATTATACTCTATAGAAGCTAAAAATAGCCTTCCATTAAATGAGAGAAATCACTGCATACTAGCGCCACCTGTTGGGCAGTATGTATCAAAAATTGATGGACACCAGCTTATGCCAATTAGAGACTAAATAAAATGTTTAATGAAATTTTGTGCATTCATTTTTGATCTAGACCTTTAACAAACTTTTTGGACGCAGACGAACATTTTCTAAATGTGGGGAAGAAAATATTCAAGACATAAAATATATATATCAGTCTAATGCCGGTTGGTGAGTTGGTTAGGTTTAGGTTAACATTGTTCTAGTGTGTTAATTGGCGACGGTTTAGGACGCACCCCTAAGACATGCTATTAAAATTTTGATACTCTACGGAAGGAATGGCTTTTCCGTTTCAGTGACCCCCTCCCCCCCAAGTGGTATAATTTGGATGGGAACATGTAGGACACTGTGATCACGACGGATTTTTCTTGCACCAGCTATCTTTACGGTTACATTCAAACGGAACGCTTGCAATGGAACCCATTGCTATTTGCATGACGTCAAAATAGCACTGTCCTCGCAAAATCTCATTCATTCGGATCGCTTGCAAGCAGTGACGTGAGTTTGCAAAACGCCCACCGAATAAATGATTGCGATGAATGATAAACCAAAAGGAAACAGAGAAAATATACATAATCCGAATAATATCCGAATGAAAATTCAATCATTTTCAATTTCAAGATGCTTTTGTTTATTTTCGTTACACTACACCACGGATTTACACGGATTATTTTATTATAAGAAACCACAGTATAATAATGTTATTCAAAGATAGTGCGTTTTTACTGTGAATTGTAATATAGATCATTCAAGAAGTTATTGTAACTACAGATTTAAAAGCTGTCAAATAAAAATAAATACAACAAAGTTTAACAGCACATCTACGTTTTGTTAACGTTTAACAAAACATAGACGTCTGCACGTAAGTATACACACGGATTAAAATCCGTGTGTATATGTTAAACAAGCCGTTAAAAATAAAGAAGTTTGATAAATGTTCGGGTGATTAAAAAAAAAAAAAAATGTTTGAAGAGAAAAGATGGAAATTTTCTAAATGAAGTTTCCTTAGCACTTGAAATTTCATCTAATTTATTGTTAGGTGAACTTGGAAATCGACAGCTTTTTCTTCTTCTTCTTCTTCTTCTTCTTCTTCTTTTTTTTTTTTTTTTTTTGTGCAGATTCGAAATGAATTTTTTATTTATTTTCTTAATGGATAAACACAAAATGATATAAGAATTTGTGGGAGTAAATTTATTCAAGAAATGTTACCAGTAAGAGGTAATCTTACCATCTATGAAGTAGGTTTAATTGCAATTAATATTTTATTTATAACATTTCAGTTTTCATTTTCTATTGCATATAATGAAAAACATTAAAAACTGCTTTTTAATAAACTTCGAGATTTTACAAAATTGAGTATTTAATAATGTACAAATGACTGGTATTTAAAAAAAGTTCAATTGTATTGCAATTTTCTAATGTATTTTCTCATAGTAGTAGACTTATAATAATGGATACTCAAACAAAATGGTTAGAGAGGTAAGAATATACTGAACAAAATTATTAAGAGAAACATATACACCTACCTACGTTCCTCTCCATAATTCCGAAATTGAATGAAATTCTGAGCACAATATTCCCTCCTATCACCTGCATACGTACACATTGCTCACAATAAACAAACAAAAAAAAAAAAAAAAAAAAAAAAAAAAAAAAGCCTCATTGGATGCCTCTTCCTGGTGTGCATGAATCTCAACTCAGTTCCGCAGCAATCACTTCCATGCACATATGCACAAACATCAGAGGTTAATCCAGAACAAATTTAGTGCCGCATTGGGGTACTTTCACAAACTCAACATTAGGCAAAGAAGCACCTTCACAAAATCAACTATCAGCAAAGAAGCACCTTCACAAAATCAACTATCAGCAAAGAGGCACATTCACAAAGTGGATTCTCATCAACAGAGCTGCACACTAAAAATTTCTATAAACTTTGCTGTGTTGAATGCATAATAAATACCCTTAATTTGAACATTTACTGGAGGCAATGGTAAATATCTAAGTAAGCACCTACTTGCGATGTTAGAAATTACTTCCTCCACTTATAAATTTTACAAATGTTCCATTTTATTTTTTTAAACGTATTTTAAAATTAAATAAACAGCTTTGCACATTTTGATTAATTGTGCAGAAGCACTGTTAATTTTCACAAACTTGCTTGAATTTTTCACAAATTATTTTATAAATTAACAAATGGGGTACCATTTTAAAAAACTTGCATGAAACCCTGAATATGCATAAAAATCTGGTGTGGGTAAAAATGTGCTTTACGGTCCTTCTTGGCGATTTTTTGGCGATTTTTTTCCGAACTCGCCGAGTCTGCGCGGTGTCGCGTTTTTCTCTCCCGTCCTTTCCAAAATGGCGGACAGGAAGCACGGTTTCCCAGTTTTTATAACCGTTCCAAGAAGGCCGATTTACGTAAACATAAAGCGTCAGAAATATCTTACAAATACTTGAGTAAAGAAAAATACAAATTTAGCGTCAGAAATATCTTACAAATACTTGAGTAAAGAAAAATACAAATTTTTCCGGACTGGAAGCACGGTTTTCATACCCATCCTTTCGAAAAGGGCCGATTTACGTACTTTAAAGCAATTATGTAAACATAAAGCGTCAGAAATATCTTACAAATACTTGAGTAAAGAAAAATACAAATTTTTAACAATTGTTATCAACTAAATCTAAGAAATATTACAAAACAAAAACAGCACAAGTAACTTAATATACATAAATAAGCATTTAAATAAAAAAGAAAGTTTATTTACTTACCCGTTTCATAATTTCCGTAAAAAGTAGCATTTTCCTCGAAAAAAAGAAATATCCCCTCTGCATATAACGATATAATCATGTACACCAACCACTCTAGCATCACTCTAAACACTAATCCAAAGCTTTTTTTCAGCATAAACATTCAATTGTACAAAACCAATAAACGCTACTCAAAAGCTTTTTTTTTTTTTAAGATACTCAATCTAAATATTCAATTTTACAAAACCAACAAATGACAATTTTACCTAAATAAGAAAAGCGGCACACTGAAACAACATTACTCTTGGAAAAACGAAGAAAATAATCTCTGGAGATTTCGATTTTATCATGTACACCAACCACATCAACACAATTTCAAACCGTACTCAAACGTATTTCTTATGATATTCAACACAAATAATCAATTTAAAATAAATCGCAATTTCTCAGAAGAAAAACAACAAACAACGTATGCGTGCCTTGCCTGACACATGATGCAATGAAACGGCCTACTGTTGCCAAAATTCAAAAAACAAAAGAAACAAATCGAAATACCAGACTCTTTCTGAAAGGACCAAAAAAAAAAAAAAAAAAAAAAAAACCAGAGAATACAACAATAACCTTAAATATAACCCAGATAAGCAGAGTGCATTTAACGTCACACTACTACTGCGTTATGGGCGATAATCTCGGAGATTCGCAAGTAATGTTGCATTTAACATCGCACTAGCACTACCCTTCGGCGACAATCTCGGAGATACGCCAGTAAGGTAAGGTGACCATAATTTCAAACACTGATTTGAGGACAAATTACCGTTTGTCCCCAAATCGAATTAATGTCGAGGACCTTGAAAACTCTATTTGGGGACTTTTTCGAGGACACGATAGACCAATATCTATATGCATTATTAATAAAAAGAACTCTGATTTATACATTACAAAATGCTTTGAATCACTTTTTTCTATGAAAAATTGCTGAGCCTAAGGTAAGTTTATGCAAATTAAACTATCCCAGCATTATTAAAATAATCAAGTCTATAGAACCCATTTACACTTTATTATGAATTATGATGATAGGAGAAAACACAAAATAGCACCATTTCATTTTAATCTTTAGAATCCCCACTCCCTGAAATGCAGAAATTATTCCCGATTATATAACTACAAGAAATAATTTCATTAAGCAAATTTTATTTTTCACTTAACATAAATTGGGCAAGATAGAATTTATATACTGATTAGTAGTGCATGATTCTTTCTCTGCTCATGAAGTATGAGGGTCTTCATTTCAAAGTTCCGTTGATTTTCAAGATAATCCAATTATTAGACTGCGATTTTGATTGGATTGGAATAGATGGGTTTTACGTCTCATTAGTGCTGTACAATGGGCAATTGGCGACAGTCTAGCACTTACCCCCACAGGTAGTCCGGAGACATGCCATCACAATTTTGATCCTCCACGGAATGGACTGTGATTTTGAAAAAATACACGCAAATATTTAAATTTCGGGACATTTAGCGTCCCTGAGTAGTCAAAGAATTTTTGGGGACAAAAAATAGAAAAGGCCAAAATTCGAGGACAGTCCTCGAATTTCGAGGACGTATGGTCACCTTACAGTAAGGTAGCATTTAACTTCGCACTAACACTGCGCTTCGGCAACAATCTCGGAGATACGCCAGTAAGGTAGCATTTAACTTCGCACTAGCACTGCGCTTCGGCGACAATCTCGGAGATACGCCAGTAAGGTTGCATTTAACTTCGCACTAGCACTGTGCTTCGGTGACTTTTCGCAGGAATGAGTAATATGCACGTTTGTACGGTCCGCGTATATGAAAACCAAAAAAAAAAACAAACACTGGATACCACACCCGCATTGTGCATGAATGTATAAAACCTACGAAATTTTGTTTTGCAGCAATCAGTAAAATTAAAAAAATCCCGTCCACTGCAAGCGGGAGGCACCGAGGACGCGGAGGGCCCGCCGGCGAAAAAGCTTTATGACATGAGTAACGAAGCAAAATAAAGGGATTTTTTTAATTTTACTGATTGCTGCAAAACAAAATTTACTGCTTCATAAAGCTTTTTCGCCGGAGGGCCCTCCGGCGAAAAAGCTTTATGACATGAGTAACGAAGCAAAATAAAGGGATTTTTTTAATTTTACTGATTGCTGCAAAACGAAATTTACTGCTTCATAAAGATTTTTCGCCGGAGGGCCCTCCGCGTCCTCGGTGCCAGTCCACTGCAAGCGGGAGGCACCGAGGACGCGGAAGGCCCTCCGGCGAAAAAGCTTTATGACATGAGTAACGAAGCAAAATAAAGGGATTTTTTTAATTTTACTGATTGCTGCAAAACGAAATTTACTGCTTCATAAAGGTTTTTCGCCGGAGGGCCCTCCGGCGAAAAAGCTTTATGACATGAGTAACGAAGCATTCGTTTTGCAGGGAACAGTAATATGCACGTCTGTACGCTCCGCGTACATGAACCCCCCTTCCCCCCCCAAAAAATCACTGCCCCCCCACAAAAAAACATTGCCCCCTTCCAAAAAATTACTGCCCCCCCAAAAAAACACTGCGCCCCCCAAAAAAACACTGCCCCCCCAAAAAAAATTACTGCCCCCCCAAAAAAAAACACTTTGCCCCCCTCCCCCCAAAAAAACTGCCCCCCACCCCAAAAAAAACAAAAAAAAAAATCACTGCCCTCTCCCTCCCAAAAAAAAACACTGCCCCCCCACAAAAAAAATCACTGCCCCCCCACAAAAAACAAAATCACTGCCCCTCCCACCCACCCACACACAAAAAAAAACACTGCCCCCCCCCAAAAAAAAACACTGCCCCCCCCCCCCAAAAAAAAAAAAAATCACTGCCCCCTTCCTCCCCACAAAAAAACACTGCCACCCCCCACACACACAAAAAAAAACACTGCCCCCCCCAAAAAAAAAATTCACTGCCCCCCCCCCACTCCCCCCACAAAAAAAAATTCACTCCCCCCTCCAGAAAATAAAAAATAAATCACTGCCTCCCCCCACACACACACAAAAAAATAATCACTGCCTTAAAAGCACATTTTATCCAAATGATGTCCTCCGGACGAAATGTCGTTTTGCAGCGACCAGTAATATGCACGTATGTACGCGGAGCGTACATGAAAACCACAAACAAAACATCACTCTATACCTCACCCGCATTCTGCATGAATCTCTTAAACATACGAAATTTCGTTTCGCATCGATCAGTAAAGCGTACATAAAAACCAAAGAAATATCACTAAATACGTCTCACACAAACTCCATGAATCTTTAAAACGTAGGAAATTTCGTTTCGCATCGATCAGTAACCCGTATATAAAAACCAAAAAAAAAATATTACTAAATACGTCTCACACAAACTCCATGAGTCTTTAAAATGCACGAAATTCGTTTGGCAACAATAACGTACGCGAAAATGATAGTTTCAAAACATCATGGGGAGGTTACCACATTTCAAACATCGATCGTTCAGCGGCGCATAAACACCGTGGTTACTAAGGTTGGCATCTTTATCCGCGAGTCGCCAAGAAGGACCGTAAAGCACATTCCAACCTTATAACTCTTCATACGTTCATATATTCCTTCAGTTTTTAGATATGTTATAACACCAATTTGTGAATCTTCAGAACATGCTATACTAAAATGAAAATTTTCGCCTTTCTCATATCCTACCCATTCACAACTGATACTAATTTGACAATTTAATCCTTCAAAACAAAAAACAGGACTTTTACGAATTCCCTTTGGATGAGGTAGATGAATATTTCGCCATTTAACATAATTTTTTTTTACGGTAAAGTACTCCATAACATCCGGAATTCTGTTTCTGCTAATAAACGAAATGCTGGCTGATAAACATCACATGTACATGTTCTGTTCTTTGCATTCACTGGCTTTCACCAAGGAAGCGCTTATTTTTTATCTACTCCTCCACGTGACTTGATAAACCAGTCACTGAGCTGCAGCCTGCAGCTGGTGCTGGATGATGCAAAAGGAAACAGCATTTGAATATTATATAAGCTGGGTTTAGAGATGGGAATAATCGAATGATTTTGGTAATCGATCGAGTGATTTGCTTTCGAGTGATTTTAATAATCGAATGATTTTACAATCGATTATCGATGACGTAAGCGTAGAATAAGCGTTTTGTAAATAGTTTCGGTTTCTTCGTAGCTATGAGGTTGCTGTCTGTTTGTATTGTACTTTGTTTTTTCACTCATTGCTATGAAATTTTAAGTCTAATCTTCAACAATTGAGATTTATTTAACTTTTTAAGTCATTATTTGTAATAATGACTTTGTTTTCTCCCCCCTCTTTCTCTGTGGTGTGTATACATATAGTGTGTGTGTGTGTATGCAGTATGTATGTATAATTAAATCAATTGAAACACAAATTCGACAATGCATTTCCCATAGTAATAGCTGAAGTTATTTTGTTGGTTACTTGATCTACAATAAAGTTAAAAAATGGTGGCCATTTCAAAATTTTAAATTCGGATAAGAAACGCAATTTTTAATAGTTTTGCTTAAAATTCGGTATGTAAATAGTTCATATCAAGGTCTCAACCAAGATTATTAATCAACTCGATCGGGTGTTCGTGTTTCAAAGTAACGGCCCCTTAAAATTTTCAAACCCACATAAAAACGTATTTATGAACAGATTTGTCTGAATCTTGATATATGCATAACTCATATGAAGATCTCAACTCAACCAATTTTTTTTTAGTCAACTCGATCCCTCAACTTGTTTCAAAATTGCAATTCCTTCAACATTTCAAACTCAGTTAAAAAATTTATTTATGAATTGATTTGTCTGAAAATCATTATATACATAACCTAAGTTTATTGATAAGCTTGATGTACCATTTTTTTTTTTTTTTTTTCTAAATGGCAGCTACTTCAAAAGAACAAAGAAATCAGATTGAATTATAAGCATTTATTCGCACTGTTTAATTTTGCTGGGTTGCTATCAAAGAAAAGTATAAAAGTAGTGGTATTAGTACAGTACTTGTATTAGCAGAAAACGTATTACTACTTGTTTGCAGAACTCGTGCCTGCTTTATTCGACTAACAAAGGGTCGTGGTTTTTATTATTTACTAGCCGCCTTCGGTGACTAGCCGGTTCGCGATCTCTGAAAAATCTGACTTTATGAAACCCCGGCGGCGCCTTTTTATCGTTTCAGGTCCTACAACTGCTTATTGACATATAGTGAAAATAGCTTTATAGAAAAATTTAATCACAGTGAATTCCCGCTCGGTAGCACCTGCAGCTCCCTTTTCCCGTTTCAATATCTGAAATAGCCTGTTCGCTCACCTTGTTATGATTTTTCAAAATTCTGACTTTAAGACGACCGGAGATTAAAGCGCCGCTTTACGTTCATTATTTAAAACAGCCTCATCAGTTCACTCATCATGTAAAGGACCTTTGAAAATTCTGATCATGGCAAATGTGCAACCCGGTGGGGCCTACTGTCTCCCAATCTTCTCCATATAAGTAATTTACTCATAATCAGAATTGGAGATATTGAATTATTAAAATGTCAAAGCGCCCTCTAGCGACAGAGATTTGCAATATGTACTCTTCAATTACAATTTAAATGACTTTTAAAATAATATTTTACCTATGAAATTATGTTAATTAGAAGCTGAGATACCAAAGGTTATATAAGCATTGTTGTAAAAAAAAAGATGCCTGATTTTTTTGGTGGTTTTCTCTGATACTTGCGTAACTGCGGGCTAAATAGTGGTATAAAAGCCCTTAATACGAAATGTGAATTGAATATCGGAATTCGAAAGCCTGCGTCTTAATTAGAATTGGATATATTGTAATAAAGGTGTTCTGGCTTGTCTGCGGTTTTCTCTGAAACTTCCGTACGGAATTTAACGACTTATATCAGTTTAAAAGTCCGCAATATTTTAAATTATGTGTTATAAGTGATTTAATCATAATTAGAATTCTACATATTGAATTACTAAAATATCAAAGCGCCCTCTGGCGACAGAGATTTGCAACATATACTGTTCAATGCCAATTCAAATGACTTTTAAAATGATATATTACTTAAGAAATTATGTTATTTAGAAGCGAGATACAAAGGTAATGTAAACATTTTTATAAAAAGATTTGTGTCTGACTTATTCATGGTTTTCGCCGAAACTTGCGTAATTCCGGGCTATATAATGTTAAAAATCCTTACAACGAAATGTGAGCGAAAATTGAAATTTGAAACTCTGCAAAATATAGAAGAATAAGAGCGTTCTAGGTTTTCCGTTGTTTTCTCCGAAACTCCCATTCCTTTTCTACATTTTTGACTCTTTGTCCTCCACCTTTTCGTCCCTCCTAATAAATTTACACTTGAAAATATCCGCAATCGATTTATCTTGCCTTAAAACTTAATAATACCAGTGTCAAAGGCTGTAACTCTTTTTTTTTTTTGGCCCTTTCGCCCCCAAACCCCTCTTTAAGGCTGAAGCACTTCCTAATAATTCTACACTTTCAAAAATATTCACAGTCGAATTATCGGGCGTTAAAACCAAATATTACGAAATTTAACGGCATATCTCAATTTAAAATACTACAAAATTTCCTTTTTCATCGCAGACATTTGTCTGGCAGTTGAAATGATGTTGCCACCTAAAATTCATACTTTAGTTAACTAAAAAAAACTAATTGTTGTATAGATAAGCCGCTTGCCCTGTTAGATAAAAAGAAAAAAAAAAAAAAAAAAAAAAACATGCCCCTTTCATTTGGTACCGAATTCGTAACAATCGGACTAATATTTCTAATATATTTTCCACTTTTTCCACTCCGTTAAAATATCTATTTTTATGCAATCTTGGTGAATTCTCAGTCATTGAGATCGTTTTTTGATTAGACATACATCGACATTTTAATTAATATCTCCACAACTGATTAAAATTTTAAAATTATTTTTTCACTATCCCCTCGGGAAAGCTTCTTAGCACCCGTATGTCAAATTTTGTACTTCTACGTTCAGTAGGGGCTGAATGTATATATGCACAGACAGACAGACAAAGAGACAGACAGATATCTTCTTTTATTATTATAGGTTATTCTTTTTCGACCTATCACAGTTATTGCCAGTTTTTTTTTTTTTTTTAACTATTTAAATGGCAACCTTACATGAAATTCAAGATACCAATTTGATTTTTTTGCAATTACTTATTTTTAAGTTATGCTTTTAGCACACACGTATACAGATTAAACATTATAAAAAATTGACTTTCATATACATGAAGCCACAAAACGCGACATTATACAAAAAACAGAGCTGAAAATTGAATTTTAAAAAATACTTTGTCCATTGTATTAATATGACCAATTAATTTTTATTCCTGAGCAGTTTTCGTCGACATTGCAAAATGTAGTAAAACATCTACATGAATTACAGTCAACACATTAAACAATTTCGCTTAATTTTGAGTAGCCTTTCATATTGTCGAAAAGTTATATACATAGTCCATTGTGTAATTTAGTTCTATATAAAAAAGACATGTATTAATTTCTAGAATTTCAAATTATAGCCCCAATATATCCAAATGCTTTTGAGTAGCTCTCTAAACGAATGATCGATGATTTTTATACCATATTCTACACAAAACGTGATTTTATTTATATAAAGAAAAAATAAAGTATGCTCATGTAATTTTGTTAATCGCAAAATATAGATGTTAAATTGCAACTACTAGAAATTTTACCCATATAAGCAAAATGTATTTGAAATTTGAATTATCTTGGTTGTCCTTGTACACGAAACATTTGTTCGACCACAACAAAAAGTTTAGTACACTATATAATATAGA
The DNA here is from genome assembly GCA_963930645.1 of Salticus scenicus. Lineage (NCBI taxonomy): Eukaryota > Metazoa > Arthropoda > Arachnida > Araneae > Salticidae > Salticus > Salticus scenicus. The sequence continues at coordinate 149,310 of CAWVNO010002271.1, read as the reverse complement.
TTTAGAAAAAAAAAATTGACTTCCTGCTACTATTTTTTATTGAGGTATACTGCTAATAAACACACAGACCAACTGCAAAAAAAAACTTATTTTTGGATCCATTGCTCCTTAAATCGTGTAAATATAACAAAAACTCACTTTCGAAAATTTGACAGCAAAATAATACATTCTCTACCATTTATATGTACGAGAAAGTTTAAAAATTGAGCATTAATGTCATTAGTATAAAGCTAAATTTATTTTATTATTTTATATAGTAAATTACCAATTTTGTTAATTTTTTATTTATTTGTGAGTATATGTGAGTGTGTCTTATATCCCAATAAATTGAAATTAATATAAAACTAGCTGGAACCCGTCGAATTCGAGAGTCATTTTACTGACCGTAATGTTTCAAAAATCGTCGCGTCGTTATTTAAATGTATTTCAATCCACTTTCAAACACCAGGGGCGCAGTATGTTGTATACGAACATCACCAATCGCCTTGAATTTCCAAGACCTTTCAAATAAGGTGTCACATCGTTGTGCCAACTGCAAAATCCTTTAGTTGCACTTTCCACCTCCAGGGGGCACAGTTATGTACGAACATCACCAACGGTCAGGAAATGCCAAGAACTTTAAAATAAGGTCTAACATGAAAGGGCCTACTACAAAATCCCATAGTTCCATTTTTCACCACCAGGGGGCGCACTGTATTGTATACAAACATCCCCAATCAACGTGAAATTTGAAGACCTTTGAAATGAGGTACTACATGTGTGGGTCTAGAACGGATTTCCCACTCAAAATAATTTCGCCCCTTTTCCCTGCCCCCCCCCCGGGGGGGGAAGTTCTACTTTTTTTATTTTTCTCTTTTGATGGCTCATCTACAGACCAAGACCTTTTTTTTAGACACCTCAACCAAATTTTTACACCTAGCCGTTCTCTCAATTTAGTTGACACAGACAAAAACATGTTTTAAATTAATAAATAGATGTTCTTATTTATGTATTCTAATAAAACTAGATTGATTTGAACCCTGATTTTCAGACTAGAAAATCAATGTATTTTACTTACTAAAATTTCAGACTAGATTTGAACCCTGAAATTTTTTATATAAACTTGAAAAATTCATGTATGTATAGCCATAATTCATATATGTATGGGAAATTGTATTTCTCAGCTATCATTTCCGTTGTGTGATGTCACTGTGTACGCAGCTACCACGTGTTACTACGTCACTGTTCGCATCATCCTTTCACTGTATGCGCGCGCACCTGACGCGCTCCAGTTAGTTATTGAGTTGACGTCGCGCGGTTGAGTGAGACACAGACGGTGTCTCCGCTCGAAAAATTCATCTATGTTTAGTGTTATGTACTGTCCCCTTTTTATTTCTTAATAAATGTTATTAATGTTATGGTCTGTAGCCGTTTCTCTATATTTATGGGGGCTCGACCTATCCAAAAATTTATACCCCTAGCACAGAAAGACGCTACTTCTGTTTTATAAAACAGTAGCGTGAAAATGTTATTCGTTCTAAAGTGACTGTGAACATTTTTTTTTCTGCGGAAGATATTTTATTTATTATTTTATTGAAATACATTCTGACGTTCTCAAGAAAATTCTACTACAAGTTCTGATCATTAGATATTGATCTATTGTTTCGTCTTGTTCTTCGTATCTCCTGGATGTTTCTTTTGTATTAGACGAAGTTCATTTTTTTTCTGCATTTCAAGTAATTTTGAATTACAGATATTTTAATCTGCTGGACATTACAGATGATTTTCAATATCAAAATCATAGCACTGGACGAGATAGTATAGACGTGCTACGTTTCACACCGAACGGGATTTCTTTGATTTCAATATACATGTGCCTTCTCATGATAATATTTTGGTTTTCCGATCGATAGTTCGATGTAATAATCATCGCATGCATTTTTTTTTCTCTTTGCATGATAGTATATATATAAAAAGGATTTTTTTTTTTCATTTGTAGTTTAATTTTTAATTGAAACTCATTTCTTGCCGTTTTATGCCCGTTTCACAATTATTTATTTGTTCATTTTTGTATAAATAAAGGGTTTTCTTCCCCCCATATTTAATTACTTTTCCTCAATAAAGAGATATTCTGTTCCCCAATATTTATTTATTGTTCCTAAAAATATATATGTTCTGGTTTTAAACCATTTTTTTTTCAATATTTACTTAAAAAAAAAAAGAGAAAAAAACAATTTTTTTTTACTTACTACGGTTTCCTTATTTTATTTTTCTTGCATCCTAAAAATGGCCCTCAAATTAGGCGACCTCCCGCTAGTTGCGAATTCTTTGAAATATTCTAAAACAAATACTATAAAATTACTTAACACGCTGTTAGGATACCCAACTTTTGATCATCAATCGCGTAAACGTATGCGAAATTTTAGTGGTTTTACTGCCGATTTCGACATTAAAAAACATCAAGAACAGAATTTAAAAACATTCACTTTGTCCGATTTCATATCAATCGCTAATTCACTACACTTAGAACCAGTCGGCAGTAAGGAAAATCTGTGTAAAGAAATTTTTAATGCACTTACTAATTATCTGAGTTTCAGAAAACATTAGATACTAGTTTTTTGTCAGACGAAGACGATCTCAGTGTAAATACACATTCTGTTGAAACCCCTTCTTCGATTGTTCCAACTACTTCTGTTTTTCAAACCCAAACCGAAACTTTTCCTTCGGAAGTTCGAAATCGTTCTCCGAATGACGCTACAGACGCGATGTCGGATTTGAGTAATCATTTCTGGTTTCTGCTCCGAGATCTAGCTAGTACGTGCAGAACTTTTTCTGGAAATGATTCCTATTCTATACGTAATTTCTTTAATGACATTGAGGAACAATTCTGTTTATTTCCCAGTCTTACCGATCAACAAAAACTTATTTTTGCTAAACGATTAATTAATGGTTCTGCTAAAACATTTTTATTTTCGCAACGAAATCTTAATACTTATGAGTCATTTAAAGCCGCGTTAATTTCTGAATTTTTGGATACAGTCGGTAACAAAAGTGTCCGAACACTAGCAAAAATTCCTGTGTAAAAAAAATACACTTGATACGGTTTTGTTAAATAAATCCTTGTCGAATCATGTTCTTACACTGACTAAGAACAGATTCGACAAGGATTTATTTAACAAAACCGTATGAAATGTACTTTTTTTACATAGGAATTTTTGCTAGTGTTCGGACACTTTTGTTACCGACTGTACCATACCATCCATTGAAATACATAAACAACTAGAAAACAGAAAAATGCGTCCTAATGAAACTGCTACGCAATATTTTTTAGCGATGCGCGAAATTGCTAAACGCGGTAATGCCATTATTGACGATTCCTCAGTTATCCAGTACACCATTCAAGTTATACAGGGCAACCCCTCTGAAAAAATTCTTCTTTGTGGAGCAAAATCTTTTGCAGAATTTAAAGAAAAATTACGTATTTATGAAACTGCTCTTAATACAATAAACTTAAATCAACGAAATTCAGTTAATTATAAACAAACATATGACAGTCGAAAACGCAGTACTGGTCACACACAACCAGCTTTCACTCGCGAATCCAAATTTAATATTGGTCTGGCATCTCAAAATAAATTACGTTGTTTCAATTGTAACGATATCGGTCACTTATCTAAATTTTGTCCTAACCATTCTCGTGGCCCTAAGTGCCTTGCATGTGGTCTTTTTGGACACAAGTCTACCGATTGCCGCCGAACCGCTGCAAATGAAGGACCTCCTTCCAGAGATAGAGTTAACACTGTACATGAATCGCATGCTTCTCATATGTGTAAACAAGTTACAATTAGTGGTAACGAATTAACTGGTTTGGTTGATACTGGTAGTCAGTTAACCCTTTTGAAACATTCCGCATGGATAAAAATAGGTTCCCCACCGTTGTCAAAAATTAATAAATCCTTAACTGGTTTTGGCTTTGCGCGTATACATGTTATCGGTACTTTTAATTCTTTTATTACTATAGACGATCAAGAGTTTTCAACAACGATTTCAGTTGTACCCGACGTGTCCACATTTTATGACCTTATCCTTATAATTGGATGTGACGTCATCCAACAAGCCAACATTAGCATTTCACCCACCGGTGTTACTTTTTCTAGTTTTTCACAACAAAATGAGTGTACCGCAGATCCAAATTTTATCATGACGATCACTGACGATAATCCCAAATTTGATATTGGTCCTAATGTTTCACGACATATTCGTAACGACATTAACAAACTGTTGTCGGCCTATAAACCTACTAAAATCAGAACTGCGAACATTGTACTTAACATCACTTTAACTGACGATACACCTATTTTTCACACACTCCGACGTCTACCCTTTACCGAACGAGACATTGTAGACGCACAAGTCTCCGAATGGCTTAAAAATGGTATTATCGAACCAGTGTCCTCCCCATATGCCAGCCAAGTGGTAGTCGTTCGAAAAAAAGATGGTAAACACAGAGTTTGCATCGATTACCGGAAGCTCAATCGTAAGTTAGTTAAAGATCACTACCCCCTCCCCCTAATTGATGATATTTTAGATCGACTTCAACATGACAAAATTTTTAGTACGATAGACCTACGTAATGGATTTTTTCATGTACCCGTAAACAAACAGAGCCGCCCTTTCACTAGTTTTGTAACCCATAACGGTCAATTCCAATTTCGCTACATGCCTTTCGGACTTAGCTCCTGCCCTTCAGTGTTCATGAGATATATAAACGCTGTTTTTCGAGACTTGATTGCTGCCGGCATAGTACCCCCTTATATGGATGACCTTGTAATTCCCACGAGTAACGAACTTGAGGCCGTAGACCGTCTAAAAACTGTTCTTCAAACAGCTAGCGAGTACGGACTCAACATAAATTTTAACAAATGCCAATTTTTACATACCAAAATAGATTTCCTCGGTCACATAATAGAAAATGGTAAACTTTTGCCATCCGCTTCCAAAACTAAAGCTGTTTTAAATTAACCAGACCTTAAAAATGCCAAGGACGTACGTAGATATCTTGGCCTTACTGGATATTTTAGGAAATTTATCCCTCATTTTTCTACCATTGAAAAACCCTTAAGTGATCTTCTGCGTAAGGACACCCCTTTTCAATTTCAAAATGAACAAAAAGCCGCATTTAAAAAATTAAAATATTTACTTTCCCAAGAACCAGTTCTCAATATTTTTAATCACAATTCCCCTATTGAGGTACATACAGACGCGTCTATAGATGGCTTGGGGGCAGTCCTGTTGCAGAAAAACATCAATGATAATAAATTCCACCCTGTCTTTTATTTTTCGAAAGAACATCTGATAACGAAAGAAAATACACTAGCTTTGAACTTGAAGTTCTGGCTGTGGTAGAAGCCCTCAAAAAGTTTAGAATCTATCTCCTGGGAACGAACTTCAAAATTATCACAGACTGTGACGCGTTCGTCAAGGCACTTAATAAAAAATAAATAAATTCCCGCATTGCACGATGGGCTATGTACCTTCAAGAATTCCACTACAGTATTGAGCATCGCACAGGTTCCCGCATGGCGCATGTGAACGCTCTAAGTCGAGCTCCACAATTTTAATCATCCAAGATAGCCTTCATTTAAAGCTTTTGAAAGCTCAGCAATCTGATGAAGAAGTTCAGTCATTAAAAACGCTTCTGCAGTCCACACCTCATGATAATTACACTATAAAAAACAACCTCCTCTATAAAACAGTGAACGGTGTCGATTTAGTCGTCGTCCCTAACGACTTGCAGAATAGCATAATTAAAGAAGCGCACGAGCGTGGACATTTTGCAGCACTCCGTACCCAAGAGTTAATAAACAAAGAATTTTATATCCCTCACCTCAAAGACAAAAATCGAAAGTTGCATCAAAGATTGTATAAAGTGCATACTATACAATAGAAAACGAGGTAAACAAGATGGTTTCCTCCACCCAATTGATAAAGACGATGCACCCCTGCACACATACCATATTGATCACCTCAGTCCCCTAGCTTCTACATCAAAAAATATAAACACATTATGGTTGTTGTTGATGCGTTTTCCAAGTTTACCTGGCTGTACCCCACAAAATCTACAGACGCCGCAGAAGTTATCAGCCGACTAGAAAGCCAACGATCAATCTTCGGAAACCCCGGAAGAATTATCACAGATTGAGGTCCAGCATTCACTTTTACTGCATTTGAAAACTATTACCACGACCAAAATATAACTCACATACCAATTACAGCAGGTTTACCAAGATCGAATGGTCAAGTTGAAAATAAAAATTCTACTATTATCGCAGTATTGTCAAAATTATCATCTGACAACCCCGAAAAGTGGTTTTCTCCAACAAATCCTCAACTTGACATTTCAAAGAAGTACAAAGACGACACCATTTCAATTATTATTTGGCACCAAGATGAAGATAAAGATGACATCAAGATCCTGGAGCTTCTCAACGACGAATCTACTAACACATTCCAGAGGCAACGAGAAGAGAGACGTATCGACGCAAAAAACCAGATTCGAATAGTGCAAGAAGAAAATCGCAGACAGTATAACCTTCGAAGACGACCAGCTGCTAAATTCCAACTCAACGATTTAGTCACTGTTAAACGCACCCAGTTCGGGCCAGGCCTAAAACTAAAACAGAAATTTTTATGTCCATATAAGATAACCAAACTTAAACCAAACGACACATATGACGTCGTCAATAGCGATTTCGTAGAAGGCCCATTCAAGACCAGCACATGCGCTGAATTCCTGAAACCTTGGACCGACACTTTTCAGACATTTAATTGACATATTTCTTCAGGACTTTTTATTTATTTATTTTTTTAAAGAACTCTTACTTGGACAATTTTGAGCAAAATGAAACATTTTTTTAAACATCACACGTTGAACTTCAACTTGCCAAAACAAGAAAAACTCTCATTTTTATGAACTATTTTATTTCATGAACATTCCATACAATACCTGCCATTTTTTTTTTCTTTGGATGAAAATTATCTACCTATTTTTTTTTCTACTTGTATGTTATTAACATCTTACCTTATTTTATTTTAGTATTTTGATGATTCAGGTTTTGCCTGTAATAATTGCACAATTTTCCATTTAGTAATATATATACAATTTTTTTTTTTTTTTTTTTTTTTGTAAATGCAGCTATATTATTACTGTATCTATAATTCTATTATGTAGTATTGTATATTGTTTATTTTTTATTTTTTTTATTTTTATTTCTTTTGTTTTTGTTTAATTTAATTTTTTTTTTCTTGTTGTGTTTGATAACCTTCAGGCGAGGCCGCCTGCTTGGTCATGATGGCCCATATGGGAAATTGTACTTCTCAGCTATCATTTCCTTTGTGTGATGTCACTGTGTACGCAGCTATCACGTTTTAGTACGTCACTGTTTGTATCATCCTTTCACTGTATGTGCGCGCACCTGACGCGCTCCTGTTAGTTATTGAGTTGACGTCGAGCGGTTGTGTGAGACACAGACGGTGTCTCCGCTCGTAAAATTCATCTATGTTTAGTGTTATGTACTGTCCCCTTTTCATTTCTTAATAAATGTTATTAATGTTATGGTCTGTAGCCGTTTCCCTATATATGTATATTAAAAAAAAAAAAAAAAAAAAAAAAAAAAAAAAAAACTTAATATAATGTAAAAATTATGACTACTCTTTTTTTTTCCTTTGAAAGAGCAAAATTTTAATTATTTTTTAAAGTATTTTTATGAATAGAAACATTACTAAATCTAAATAACGCGTATTTTGAAAAACAACAGTTCACAAACTACACATAACGTGTGAAAAGCAAGCATTCAAAGAATGGCCACTTTGAATTGCAGCTATATTATTACTGCAGCTATATTGTAAATGCAGCTATACTATTACTGTATCTATAATTCTATTATGTAGTATTGTATATTGTTTATTTTTTTTATTTTTATTTCTTTTGTTTTTGTTTAATTTAATTTTTTTTTTCTTGTTGTGTTTGATAACCTTCAGGCGAGGCCGCCTGCTTGGTCATGATGGCCCATATGGGAAATTGTACTTCTCAGCTATCATTTCCGTTGTGTGATGTCACTGTGTACGCAGCTATCACGTGTTAGTACGTCACTGTTTGTATCATCCTTTCACTGTATGTGCGCGCACCTGACGCGCTCCTGTTAGTTATTGAGTTGACGTCGAGCGGTTGTGTGAGACACAGACGGTGTCTCCGCTCGTAAAATTCATCTATGTTTAGTGTTATGTACTGTCCCTTTTTTATTTCTTAATAAATGTTATTAATGTTATGGTCTGTAGCCGTTTCCCTATATATGTATATTAAAAAAAAAAAAAAAAAAAAAAAAAAAAAAAACTTAATATAATGTAAAAATTATGACTACTCTTTTTTTTTTCCTTTGAAAGAGCAAAATTTTAATTATTTTTTAAAGTATTTTTATGAATAGAAACATTACTAAATCTAAATAACGCGTATTTTGAAAAACAACAGTTCACAAACTACACATAACGTGTGAAAAGCAAGCATTCAAAGAATGGCCACTCTGAATTGCAGCCGAACCACCTAACGAATTATTCATTCGCTATAAACAAGAAATAATTCACTGCAAATAATCGGAATACAGAATGACCAAGTAAACTTTTGCCGTTAAAATCACTCGAAATAAAGTAATCGAGATAATCATTCGCGCACGCGCATAAAGGTTATAAAATCATTCGAAAGAAAATAATCGACAAAATCATTCGCGCACGCGCATAAAGGATATGATGGCAGAGAAAAAAATAATCGGAATGAAATTAACGAATGAAATGATCGAATGAAATTAACGAGTGAAATGATCGAATGAAATTAACGAATGAAATGATCGAATAAAATTAACGAATGAAATGATCGAATGAAATTAACGAGTGAAATGATCGAATGAAATTAACGAATGAAATGATCAAATGAAATTAAGAATGAAATGATCGAATGAAATTAACGAATGATTTTTAGATAATCGAGTTGATCGAATGATTCCAAATAATCGAGTTAATCGATTATTTCACTCGAATGATGGGACATCTCTAGCTGGGTTTCCATTTTCCACACAGCAGTTGGGCGCAGTCTGGCACACGGTGTTGCCAGATTGGCTATTTTGTCCCCATTTTGGGGAATTTTTTGGGCTTCAAGGGACCTTTTAGAGGAATCAAAATCTTTGTGGGCAATTTCATGGCTGTCTGCAATTCTATTGAATCGCAGGGAGCCATGGCAATTTCAAGGGGATTTTTGAAATCTTTGGGGAGAAATCGGGGTAATTTTTCAAGTTTACAGCCAGTGGCGGACTGGGTCCGAAAATATTGGCTGCCAGTAGGTAAAGGGGCCAACCAAATTTAGGGGCCCATTCACACATATAAAATGGTCAGGCCGGCCAGCATAATGTTGTCATTTAATTTTTATATTGAATAAAAGTAATTCATTAAAAAAAAGTTTATAAAATACTGTGCATATATGAATAAAAAATAGTCGGTTCATTTTTCTGAGCCTTTCATTATCAGAACCATTTTCGATTCTGAACAGTTTGAAACTAATGGTCACATACATGTTTTTGGCAGTAAACAGAAACATCAGATGTAAATGTGGATTTTTATAATTCAGTTTTAGATATGTTTTCAAATGTTGACAGTATTACTTTGGAATTATTCTGCCAGTTTAAGAATTTGCCATATAATTGAAAATAAAACGAAGTTGTCTACGAATTTAAATATTTATAATGAATACTTTTTCATGAAACTTTAATTATAAACAGTACAAAATACGCAGTACATTGAATATGCAATTCATTATATTAAGAATAAATTAACAAACGTTTGATTTCGTTAGATGATTTTGCAAATTTGTCAATAACTATATCTGTGTTTAAATCCTCTAGTAATTTTTTTTTCAATCGATAATACTACACAGTATTGTAAGACATTGAATTTCGTAGTCTATTCTTCATAGTTTTAATTTGGAAAATACCTTTACACATTGTACTCGTGTAACAGACAATGTACAATTGTACAAACGACTTTAAAAAGTTCATAAAGCTGATCATATGCTTTGCCCTGAAGTCTATTAGCTGCTAGAATTTGTAATACACATGGCAGGCAAGTGCTGCAAACTTTATAGTTATTGTTACTATAACTTCCATTATTCTGGCAATCTTTAAGCAATAGATTTAATATATCAAAGTTTGAAGCAAAAGAAATCAGTTCCCTTTTTATATCATCATTGCTTTTTTTTTTTTTTTTTGCTTATTTTACGTACATCTCAAAAGAGCTATATAACAACTACACCTAAAGGCCAATGCCAGTATGAAACCAAATGAAATCAGCATAGCTTTTCAAAATAAATATCTTACATAGCAAGTTTGATACACTTATACAAACAGAAACTGAAACACGGCCTTCACGTAAATCGGCCAATTTTCAGCATAGCAACATTATTTTTTAGTCGAGACGAACGAAATTTAATGAAAATGTTTTTTCTTTATTCACAGCTCACGTATAAAATTTATTGCATTTATAGATTATAGAAGATGAGATATATATTACGATTGAAACATTTAGTTGTTTTAACTCTTAAATATCTAACATCCCTTTTATACTCTTTTGACTGATACTATTTTCTTAAAATTTTAAAATAAAATTAAAAATAAAATTTCTCAGCATCAGTGCACTAGCCACTGAGCCACCACAATATTAAATTACTGAACAATTAATAATAATAATAAAAATACAGCAATCAAAGAGTTTGGCCGACATAACATTTTATTTCGTTTAGTGGACACCTATTCAAATAAACAAAATTTATTTTGAATAAGTGTAGTACAATTGCGCAAAACCTGTACTCATCAGAGAGAGCCCAATTTAAAAACATCCAACACAAGAACCATCCACTAAAAGCCCCCAAATTTATTTCTTTATCAGTTTAAATTCTTTGAAGCAAAAAAAAAAAAAATAAATAAATAAATAAATAAATAAATAAATAAGCAGTTGGTGAATATACAGAAACCTACTCAGCAGTAATCATTCGAAAATAACTTTAAATAAAACTTCAAAATTTTAACTTCTCAGATTTTGACCCCATGTCATTACTACACTCACAAAAAATAATTAATAAGCAAAATCACCTTACTCTTAATAATCTGTATATCCTCACAAAATCTCTTAATATAAATTTTCAGATCTGGTGAAAAGCATACAGAATATCATTACCATGGGTGAAATTACTTGCAATATAAAAATTAATCAAATTTAAAATTCAATTGTAAGAGTTAGCAAGAACCATCAAATAACTGATTCTGCACAACCTGGAATTTTTAACAGAACAAATGCATTTAATTTCTTCACCTTAGATTCAATTTTAATTTTCATTCAACTAAATTAAAATTTTCATTAAAATAATTAAACTGAATTATACTCTCATAAGAGATATTCCAAGTTATGCATAAAAGCATATTCTCCACACCTGAAAAATAAATTAAATCTATAGGGCTGAAAGGTAAACAAATAAGAAATTAATTAACTTTAAATTTTGACTACTCCATTCTGATGGTACTTAAATTAATATTAACCCAAGTTCGTTTTGAAGCATACGCTTCAATTTAAAAGAACTTTCTTTTTATTCCTCCCAAAATTAGACCAACCAAAATATTTATCCATAATGGAATAACTCAAAAATTTAGCTAGTAAAAAGGAAAGACTTACAATATAAACAGACAGATAAAATTAACTTTGAAATGCAAATGTATTTAAAAAGCAAATTATACCCTAATTACAAAATCATAAAATACTCTCTTAATTACCATTTCAATAAATTTTGACAGATTAATTTTTTACTTTTCATTACAAATTCTTTTACAAAAATTATCTACTATAAACAAAAATAGTTTCGATTTTCACAAAATATCAAGCTTCACTACATATTGCTGTATAAAATCTATTTTTTTTTTTTTTTTTCTTTTAACACGTACAACATAAATTTTAGGACTTTAAACCTCTGGCGATAACAGATTTAACAACTAATGTTAAATTTAAATAATGGCATTTTTTTTTTTTCACGATACAGTCTCTTAAATCCAAAAAAAATATATATATATGAAACATTACCTTTTTCTTTTTTTTAACAGCAGGAAAAAGAGAGATGAATTACAAACTTTCATGAGGAATCGTGATACAGACATCTAGAAGGGCACCAGGAGAACTCCTCTGTTGAAAAGAATTTCCAAAAGCAAATCACGTCAAACTGATGCAATAAGAAGACGGGCCCACACTGCGAAAAGGGATCTCCTTTCCAGCCAAACAACTCGAATATTTTCTTTCAGGCATTTCGCCTTTTAAACCTAGGCTACAGCGTCTAGAATAAACAGTGTGGCAATCGCCTATAACCGTGATGTTAAAATGATGCTACAAAAATTAAACTTACCCAGATGTCGCTGTGATCGAAGCTATTGCTCAAATCGAAGACCTGATTGGCTTTTCCCAGTTTCGTCAGTTTAATCACGTGATCTAAGCATATAATTAACCAATAGGGAGTCTCGGTTTTGTTGTCGCGACACTAGCTTCGATTACAGTGACATCTGGTGACAGGCTAAATTTTTTTAGTACAATTTTATTCGCCGCTTTCCACACTGTTTATTCTAGACGTTGTACCTAGGCTATATGCAATGGAATCCAACATCTTGATTCCCTGGTCGTTTGCATTCGTGAAAACGGTTTTTCATCTATGGAGTTACGGCAATACAACTACACTGTTTGGGACACGAGCATCATTCGTTCTTTTTCCAATTTTCTGCTCATCGATGCTGAAAATATCAGGCGTACGACTCTTGAAAAGAACAATCCAAGGAGTCAACCATTTTTTTATTGCCGCTGACTAAGTACGAGAGGCTGTCTCCTTACAATAGAAGTCGCAGAGAGGTGCTCGGAAACACGAAAGCTCGCAAGAAGAATGCTCAAAACAGTATGAATTAAAATCTAGGGAAGAGATAGAGAAGGCTTGCCGCCCCTCCAAGTCTCTTCCCCCCACTTTTTTGTTAAATTTCGAACTGCAACAACTCTGAAGCACCAAAAATTCACCTTATTCCAACGAATAAAAAACTTCTATACACACCGCGCGAACCACATCTCTTAAGGGTGGTCCGGAAACATGCCGTCACAATTCTGATCCTACGCAAAAGAATGAAAAAAACAACAACAAAAAACTAAAAAACTAAATAAATAAACAAGATCAGATTTCAGCTTTACACTGTTGAAATTTATTATTAGGACTAAGGACTATTAGTATAGTGACCATATGTCCTTTAGAATCATTTTTCTAAATTTAAAAAAATTGTAGAATGCAAGTTATTTATCATAATTATTACCTTCTGAGTCCTCATTCATTTAGCATAAACTATACCTCTGTAATTGGGTAATTGTAACAGTTATTAATGGTGATATATTATGAAGGTCACTATAACTATTAGTCTCAATCTATGGATTTTTACGATACCAGTTTTACGATAGTTGGACATTTATCGAAATTGAAAATTTATCGAAAATATAACAGAATAATTTGAAAGCGATGTTATAATTTGAAAAAAAAAGAAAAACTAATAGTCCTCCTTACAGTTGGTAACAAAAGTGTCCGAACACTAGCAAAAATCCCTATATAAAAAAAGAACGCAACCTGTCGAATCCTGTTCTTAGTCAGTCTGAGAACGGGATTCGACAAGGATTTATTTAACAAAACAGTATTAAGTGTAATTTTTTTACATAGGAATTTTTGCTAGTGTTCGGACACTTTTGTTACCGACTGTACTAAACTAAATTCTGCTTTTGCCAGAATTTCATCAACATATTTTTTGTTTAATGAATTTAATTGTGAAATTTGAGCTCTTAAAATAAATTAAAAGAATACCTTGATTTTTTTTTCCCGTTAAGGTATTAGGCCATTTTTAGTATAGCTTTGGAGTAAGTGAGAAGGTGGATTTTAATGTCGCAAAAGTGCTACGCTACTGATAAGGGTACGGTCTGGGACACAACAGCATTGCTTTTGAAAAACGCATTTCATTGACAGTAAGGGGTACATACAAATGAAACACTTCCAGTTGCAAAGCCGTTTGCAAGCGTTCCAAATCTATGACTGCAGTCGGCAGCAAAAGTATCCGAGCACTAGCAAAAATTCCTATATGAAAAAAGCACACTTAACACTGTTTTGTTAAATAAATCCTTGTCGAATCATGTTCTTAAACTGATTGAGAACAGGATTCGACAAGGATTTATTTAACAAATCTGCATTAAGTGTACTTTTTTTACATAGAAATTTTCGCTAGGGCTCTGTTACTTTTGCTGTTGACTGTATTTGCAAAAAACTTGCAAAATTTACGTCATCGAAATTGCAAGCGTTCCGTTTGTATGTAACCCTAAAACCACTACTCAACTCTTATATGCTCCTTGGTTGAAAGTTCCTTGACGTGTAATCAATGTTTAGGTTTCTTATTTTCCTGTAGATATGTTTATCTCTAAAGCTAAACTTTAAGTTTCTATTAGATGAAAAAGAAACGCATTTGGCAAGAGAAAATATTTCACATTTTAATAGTTTTCGATAATCTAGGATTATGGAATATTTAACAGTTGAATCAAATTGTGTTAAGTGGAAAAATATTCAGCTGCCTCATCCAAGCCAAACACGTGAAAGTCTCATTTTTTGTTTCGAAGGGGAAAACCTTCAATTAAGTGTAAGGTGTGAGTGGATTTCGCGAACCGAAAATTTTATTTTTTCGGGAAATTTTCCCATAAATACAAATTTTATTGGAATTATATATCTACAAGCAGAGGGAAAATATAAACGCCTATCCAGTTTGCAATTTTATCGGTCATCTTGCCCATCTTGTATAACCGAGGGAGACAAAATCACTGCGCTATTCTTTATATTTCCAACTTCCTTGAGTGAGGAAAAATTAATCTGTTCATCAAAAGAAACCATTTCAGGTAAGAACCGTTTTTTTACTTTCTCTTACCCATAAGGTAGAGAAAGTATTGTTTTTGGCTCAAAATTTCGAACGCGAGATTTTGTCATATTTACACGTTTTGAGGTCCCCTGAATACGAAAATCATATTTTTAGCAAATGGTCTGTGTGTCTGTGTCTGTGTGTGTGTGTGTGTTATCAGCATATGTCAAAAACAAATTATGGCAGAAAGTTAAAACTTGGTATTCTAAATGTGTATTATATAGGGATGCTACAGTAAACTTTTCGTTAAGATCAAGCAAATGGTTCGTGTACAGGGACAATCAAGAGAATTCTAATACATTACGTCTATGGGGGAAATTGCAGGAAAATAGAGTTTAACGTCTGTAGACTGCACTAAACCAAATGAAACAAATATATATTTTTTGTAATAGAGACAGTTAACTGGGAAAATTTTTTTGTGTATGTAGGAGCCTCGCCTCCGCCCCTGGGGGGGAAAAGTCCCCCTCGAGGGGAGTAACTTTTCATGATGGGTATCTTTCAAAAGAGCTCGAAAATACCTTTAAAACGAATGGTTGAACCATCGATCTGCGATAATTTAAAACAAAGTTATCGATTTTTTTTACTTTTAACGAAAAAAAAAAAAAAAAACGTACTTTTTTTTTATATATATTGAGAATAAAATGGACTTTTTTGGGATATTTGGTGTTAAACTACTTCTCTAATATGGAAATCGTCTGCCTTATCATAAAAGATAATTTTTTTAAATAATAATTTTAATAAATTATTTTTTAAAAAGAGAAATATTTTTTAATAACCGAATTAAATTCTATATAAATGTAGGTGCATTAATGAAACGGGGGGTTGAGGGGGGCGGTAGCCCCCCTCACACAGAACTAATTATCATATAAAACTCTTCAGAAGCCTAATATGAATTGTTTAAAATAGGTTTACATAACAGTACTCGTTATCTTACCTCTTAATCTCCAACCTGTATTTATAGTATTAAATTTCAGGGTAAGAGAAAGTCGTGTGAGTGACACACCAGATTATTTTTAAACACTAGGCTGATCTCCCCCTGGTCACTCTGCTTATTAACCCCCTTCCTCCAAAGGAGGCTTCGCCTTCGCCCACTCGCTTCACTTATTAACCCCTGTGGGACTCTGCTCGCATACTCGCTGCTTTGCCTTTCACTGAATTGGAATATTAATAGTGCATAACACAAGACAAAAGCAGAAAAATGTTATAGGAATTCACGTATTAAATGTCAAATTAAATTACATAATATTTAATACTTTTTTTTTTCCCTACGACGGAAGACTATTATTTTCAATCTGGAGTTTTTGTAGACCAGTTTTGTGTGACACCGAAATAAATTATAAATATGAGTCCTATCGTTGCAAATTCGGTACCAAAGGAAAGGGGTGATTTTTCTGAATCCAGGGGTGCAAACAGCTTTTAGACACAAATTTTTAACTAATTAAAGTATGAAAATTAGGTGGTAACGCTTCATTTTAATTCATTTCAATCATCGACGTTTCAATTCACAATTTTTACAAGGAATAATTGTGATTCTACAAATATCGGTGAAACTGGCAGAACAGGTCAAATTAGATTAAAGGAACATAAACGCTCATATAAAACAGGAGATTTAAGATCAAAACACGTAATCCATTCTCTCAATAGTGATCATATTCCGGATTTTGAAAACTTTAAAATTTTAGCTTCTAATGTAAATATCTATCAATCCCGTATTTCTAGAGGGCGCTTTTACTAAAATGCAGCATTCTGCCTTGAACGAGGCTAAAGCTATTGTTCCTGAATATTTAATCTTGCTATGATGTATTATGAATTTTTGTAAATGTTGGTTATGCTTGTATGTTTGACACTGAGGAGGGCTAGTGTTCTAGCCGAAACGTCTGTCTTGTGTTTTAATGTTTTTAATTAAAATGTATTTTTAAAGTTTTAAATTTTTGTATTTTTTATCTCATTGTAAACGTTACATTGGTTTTAATATATTAATGAGACGTATAAATTATGTTTAATTTTATTAAAGTAAGTATATTTACGATGTCTGTTGGTGAAATGTTATTTTATTGAATTTAGGACTGGATTGGGAAATATGGCCGATTGACTGCTGTAGGTCCTAGGCCTGAGGGTGAGTGCCCTTCGTGGAGGTCTTTCCAAGGGGTCCTAGCCCCTATTTACACAAGTTGCGGAGAAAACCGCGGAAAACTCCGAACAGCTAGGCCGAATTCGCGCGACCTTGGTTCGAACCCGGCACCCATGTCTACCAGCTTTGCGCGCAGAACCGCTCGGCCGCTGGTGGGCTCTTATTGAATTTAGGCAGAAAAATATTTTGGAAGAGGATCTGGAACAACTCCAAAAATTTTCTAAACTTTATTCCCCCCCCCCCTTTAATAGAATAAAATAAGTTAATTTACGATTGTTTCATTATTGCAAAGAATAATATTTAGTAAATACGGGGGGGGGGGATCCTCTTAACCTTTTTAACACTTTCTGATAAAGTTGAAAATTGTTTGACTTCGCTTTGTCGATCTGTCTGCTTGTCCGCGCTCTAGCTCTCGTAAGTATTTATTGAATTTTTTGAAACTAATATGTTATTCTAGTCACTATCGGATGTTCCATATAGTGAAAACGGAGTAAATAATACCACTGGTTCGTGTACAGAAAAACTTGAAAATTTTCCAAAGCATTGCGTTCTATCAGTTTTTTCCATAAACCACATTTTAATACTTTTAATTCGCACAAATCTCAATAAAATATGTTATTCAAGTTTACAATCTGATGTTCCAAGTTGAAAATGGAGTAAATATCATCAATGGTTACGGAAACAGCTGGAATTGTATTTTCATTTTTATTAAGCATTTTAATACTAACATTGTTTAAGCGTGAATATGATTTGAATTAGTCCATCTATCCGTCTGACTGTCCGTCTATCTGCAAATCTTAATGCTGTCTGACTGACCGTCTATCCAGCCGTAAGCGTTCGGAAATACCTATTTTCCGAATTTCTTCAAAATGATATATACTATTAAAGTTCACTTTGGAATATTTTGTATTTCAAAAGTGATTAATAAACCCCGATCACGTTTGTGTACAGGGTCACCCCAAGAATGCCAAAGCATTGTGTTTTAAGACAGATATTTTATAAATCACATTTAGGTAATTTTCTACTTCAAAAATCATAATGAAATAGACATTTATTGCTAATATGCTGAAATAACGTTTTGTATAGAATATGCTAATTTTATCATTCAGATTTACACTAAAATATCCAGGTACATTAAAGGCTACAATCGGAAATTCTTTGAATTGGATTCCCGCTTGTGTTAAGCAATTTTAACGACTTCCAACAGTGTTTAACTATGCTTATGAATTCAATTAGTCTATCTGCCGGTTGTGTAAAAACTTGGTCAAAGAACATTGAATATTAAACGAAACAACAACTACGTAGAGTTAGAAAGTATTAATAATCAATGAGGACCGACTCTAGTTAATATTTATTTCTTCATTCATAAAAATTTTCATTTTCCATATTTTTCATTCATTATCACGTCAATGATAATGCAAGAAGTTTTCCTTAAAAGCTTGTTCGAATCTAAATTCACTAATTTAGTTTTTACTTCAAAAGGCATTATTTGTTAATAGAATAATAGATAAATGATTTTTACTTTCTTCTATATGTATATATAGAGAAAGTATTGGATTCGTGAAAATTTTCCAACTCCAGTTTTTGATGGATTTACACGTTTTGGGATGTCCTGAACACGATTTGACAGATTTTAGAAAATGTCTGTCTGTGTGTATGTGTATATGCAAATGTGGAATCTTCTGGCTATCATATTTCCGAAACTAATAAAGATAGAACTACAAAACTTCAGAATTAAGAAAGGTCTGGTAAACAGATGAATTTTCCAAATTTTGGTGAAAATTGAAAAACCGGAAGTAGGACATCGGAGACCGTAAGTGGGACCGTAAGTCCATATCTCAGAAACGGCTCTAACGATTTTCTTCAAATTTGCTATATAAGCACTCTAATAGATGTCAGGTCTTGCAAGTGCGTTCCTTTAAAATCGGCTGTACGGATTTTTTTCAAACTCGCCATATTAACTCAGTTTTAAATATCCTTTTGTGTGTAATTAATGTTTTCCGGTCAATAATTGATTTTTTGTAAAAGTTAGTATCTCAAAAACGGCTCTAACGATTTTCTCTTTAGGTCACTTTTATTTTTTCTGATCCCATTATCTCTCAAAAATGCCTATAATACGTTTAATAGTGGGTAATGGAAGTCGTGTGGTTGTTTCACACCAGATTTTTTTCCCCTATTAATATGTCGCGTGATTTTCTAAGAATTGAGGTTTAGTTAAGTGAATAAGTGGTTGAATTAATTTAGAAAAATTGTAAATAAGAAAATTTTAAAAAGTTACAATTTTAAAGTGTTTCGATTGCCTTTATGTTGTAGGTATAGGGATTGAATTAATTTTGATGATATTTGATTCTGTTGAAAAAACTGAATTCTTTTTTTTTTTCTTTTTAGGGAAAGAATCTGCTGGTTGTCTTTCTTTAAAAGGTCTGTCGAATGATATCCTGCAGCTATTTAACAAAGATGAATATGCTGATGTTGCACTGAACTGTGGCGATAAGAGCTTTACTGTTCACAAAAATATTCTTGTTGCAAGATCGGAAGTGTTTTCAGCAATGTTCAAACATGATACGGCAGAAAGGAACAGCGGGATGGTGGATATTAAGGATATGGATCCGAATATCCTGGAACAGTTTTTACGATATTTATATTCAGGCTGCGTTCATCAAATGTCTATGGATAATGCTCTTTATCTGTATAAAGCAGCAGATAAATACGCTGTATACACCTTGAAAAAATTATGTGCGTCTTTTATTTTGGAAAACATGTCTGAAAATATAGTCTGCAAAGTTTTGTTATTGGCGGATGAAACTGGAGACGCCGAATTTTTAGATGGCGTCGCAAATTTCGCTGCAAGAAATGAAGGATTTTTGAAATCATCCGAGTGGAAAAACTTTGCTTTACGGAATTCAAATGTCGCTGTTAAAGTATTTTTCAAGTGTCATTGTTAATACATTTAAACTTCTTTTTTTAATAATTAAGAACTGAGAAAGAAATTTTTGAGATAATATTTCTTTTAATAATGAATTTTTGTGTTTGTTTAGTGCTTAGTGTACTTTTTTTTTTTTTTTCTTTTTTTTTTTGTAATTAAAAGTTTGAAATAAACTTGTTTATCGTTATTATCAAATCTCTGTTCTTAATTCCGTTATAATGCATATAGAAGTCATTAAAGCGTAATTTCTGACACCGCTTCTTTTTAAAGGAAAGAAAAAAGTACTATTGATTACATTATCGATTTTATTTAAAGCGGTAAATTGAATAAGAATAATGCTATGTACATATTTTACAAGAACTGAAGAATGAATCTCAAAACATCATAAACATCATAAAAATGGATAATCAGTCCATTCTATCTTGAACTTTTGATTTAGATCGCGGAGCGCACATGGTGTAACCTCCCTTCTCTAGGCTTCACTACAATGTCATTATATATTATGACATTGTAATGAGACATTGTCATAATTTATTATGATATCTAGTACAGCATCTGACTGACGCTGTACTAGATTAAACTATAATTAAAATAAGAGGTTGTTAAATAGAAGGAAATGTCTCTTTTGTGGAAATGTCTCGGAGAGGTTGTTCTTTAGAATCTTGTTTGCATGCCAACAGTAGGAAAAGACTGCTGTTCCATTAATCTCCCCATCTATTTAAATTATGATATAATTTGGGTTGGGGACAAAATTTCGCTTGACAAAATATTGCGAGGACAAAATATCGCCTACATAAATTAATAGAAAATAAAAAAGGAGTTGGTAATTATTAGTAATGTTGTATAAAATTTCATGACAACACATACCTTAGTCAGAGCACTGACATACAGACAAACCTATAACAAAAATTGTTGTAAATTTTGTTTAAATTAGTTTAAAGACACTGTTTATGAACTTTTGTCAAGATTAGTCATAATGAATTCCACCGTGTTTATCTATTTAAAAAAATTTAATTCAGGTTTGTGAACAGTGTTCAGCTTTGATCTCAGCAGTGATATACACTATTTTTAAATATATTTTGGATTAGGAAATATCAAAGGTAAAATAATGAAATTCCACTCTATGATATATTTTTTTATTTATTTCAATTAATTAATTTATACTTATAAGGCCCAGTGGCCCCCAACAGATATCACACGTGACACAAAATAAAATTTTCAAATAGATCATATTACTTTTTAACGCGATATTGTGTCTGGTGAGATTTTGTCCCGCGATATTACGTCCGGATCCGTGTAATTTTTACATTTATTTTAAAAAATTTTATACATGATGCATGGCCTGATTATCTAAAAGTTTTGGGAAGGAAGAGCTTCCTCTCTGAAATTTAAGAGGAGCACAAAAAATGACTGAAAAGTAATGCCTCAAATTCGTAGTATCAGGTTTACTTATTGTAACTATTTGGAAAAATTTTACTAAAAGCAACAAAAAATAACACAATTCAATATATGAGGAGCAAACATTCAAATCATGTTTTCTCCTTCGAATTCATTTTTTCAAGAAACACAAAAAACTAATAAAAATAAAATAAAAAATAAACTGAAACAGTAATTATCGTTTGTTTAGAAGTATTACTAGTTACTAGGAAGCAATGGCGTATCGTGAATGGCGTTTTGGGTATGCTCCATGAATTAGTACCACTTGCGCGATTCCCATTTGCGTGAAGGGGTGAAAAATTCCCATTTGCGCGACCAGAAATTGCAGGGCCGGTCATGCAGGTGATTTCTTCCTTTTTGACTTGATAACCTGAGAACGCCCGTAACTCGGTTCCGTGGCAATCACTACCATGCACGTAAAAAAAAAGGAAAAAAAAAAAAAAAAACCATCGCTGGACACCCCTACCTTGTTGTGCATAAATCTGAGAACGTACGTAACTCGGTTCTGTGGTAATCACTACCACCCACGTAAAGAAAAAAAAAACATCACTGGACACACCCCTACCTTGCTGTGCATGAATCTGAAACGCCCGTTGCTCGGTTCCATGGCAATCCCTACCACGCACGTAAAAAAAAAAAAAAAACACTAGACAACCCTATCACGCTGTGCATGAATCTGAGAACGCTGGTAACTCATTTTCGCAGCAATCAGTATCACGCACGTATATACGCTTCGCGCGCATGAAAAAAAAATCACTGGACACCCATATACCTTGCTGTGTGAATCTGAGTAGAAACAGCTCGTTATCATGAAAAGCTCATTCTTCTGACTGACTGTTGAAATGTCGTCGTACCTACGTTGTTTCTCGAAATAAGCGAATTAACAAATAAGATGACTCAATATCCATTTTAAATGTACTGTTTCTAACCACCAGTGTGGAACATACCCACACCGTCATTATCGATACGCCACTGCTAGGAAGATATGTAGGCATATCTAAGATACGTATGCATTCTATTTCATGTAAGTTTAAGTTCATGAAATAAAGTGTTGAGTTCATTTCATTTTAAATTCAAAGGAAAATCCCTAATATGCTCCTATTACACACAAGGATATTTCAGTCAATTTTTGCTCCAGTTTTCGGAAGCCGAAATCCGAAAGAGGTTTACAGTAGTTGAGTCAAAAATTGTTCGATAAACTGGTTTGCACAGTGTACAGTTAAAGGCAAATGAAAGAAAATTCATTAGTGGTCAGTACTGTCAATTTCATTAGTAGCCATTTTTTAAGTTAGAGGCCATATATATATATATATTAGGATGAGAGCGAGAGGACTATTTCTTTTAAACATAAAAAAGCAATTTCATTATTTTGCAGACCATAGGGGAATATATATATATATATATATATATATATATATACAGGGTGATTAAAAAAAAAAACGTTGACAAAATGATATGGTAGATCAGTCATACAACAAGGATAAAAAATCGCATAGGAACAGAGGGTCGCAACTGCGATCCGGAGCCGCTACAGGGCGTCTAAAATAATATATAACACAAAGAGAAGAAACAAAACCATTACAGATCATTTTATTGATAATTACTCAGCCACATGCGACTGATGCAAGCCAAATGTTGAGCCTACAGGAGATGCTCAAAGTTTTTACCAGATGCATCGAGACACGCCTGGCTTTCTACGTTGCATAGAACGCCGCACCTTCTCAAAGATACCAGGTGTATCTCGAACACATCCTGCTGCCACAACGATTCTTCCTACCAAGTCTTCCGGCGTTGCAACAGGTGTTTCATACACAAGTCCTTTTAAAAATCCCCATAAGAAAAAATCCAAGGGAGACAGGTCTAGTGATCTTGGTGGCCATGCGATTGGTCCACCACAACCAATCCAGCCGCCAGTAAAAATAGCCTGCAGATGTTCTCTGGCGTCTGTGCTGAAATGTGCAGGAGCTCCGTCGTGTTGAAATCGAATGCGTTGACGAATAGGCATCGGAACATCATTCAGCATTTCTGGCAGAACCTCTGACAGAATGTTAGATAAATGGGACCGTTAAGTCTTTCTGGGAGAATGTACGGACCAAGTAAACAGTCTCCTACAATGCCAGCCCATACGTTAAAGGAAAATTTTCGTTGTACGCCAAGCGGACGTGTAGCACGCGGGTTTTCTTCCGCCCACCTATGCAGGTTGTGAAAGTTCATCACACCCTCTAATGAGAACGCAGCCTCATCCGTGAAGAGAACACTTGCTGCGAAATTTCGGTCTGCAGCACTTTCTTGCAAAACACACCGCGCAAAATCCATACGATTGTTGTAGTCTCCCGGTTCCAGTGCCTAAACGCGTTGTAAATGATAAGGATGTAGTCCGTTGTGTACAATGCGCCAGACGGTAGCTTAGGGGATATGGGTCTTTCGGGATACAACTCGTGTACTCTTTGAAGGATTACGCTAGAGTTCTTGGACAACTCTTTCTACAGCATCAATTGTCCGAATTATTCATGGGCGACCAGCATCCGGCTTGTGCGCGTCGAACGAGTCGGTTTCACACAATCGTCGATGCAGAGCGGCAAAGAATGAGCGGCTAGGCACCTTTCTACCAGGACATTTCTCACGATACATTCGCATGGCTTCTTGTCCATTGCAGTTGGCCATGCCGTAAATAAAATGCATGTCAGCCATTTCGCGGTGCGTGTAACTAGCCATGTTAAGCTCAACGCATCCACGGCTCGAATGAAGACAATCTCCGTTTGCTCAGCTCCTGTTTGTATCGCGACGCCCTTTCGTGGTTCTAGCGCCCTCTAAAGGCGTTTGCGACCCTCTGTTCCTATGCTATTTTTGATTCTTGTTGTATGACTTGTCTGCCGTATCATTTTGTCCACGTTTTTTTGAATCACCCTGTATATATATATATGACTAATTTAAATACATATAACAATAAAATAAGCAAATGGACAATGAAATTGTAATTTGTTGCAATAACAATACATTACTCAAGTTTTAAAAATAGGCCTCTCCTCTTAAATTAAAATATCTTTAGGGCTGAAATAGTAATAATAATAGTTTTTATCTTTTAGTTAATCAAGTTATATATCACATTATTATTTAAACAAAATAGTATTTTATTTCACACTCCAACATCATCAACACATTACATGCTCCTGTGTAATGACAATTAGCAATTTTATCTTTATTTATTTCTCAAGTCACGTCTTTTTAAATTATTTTATTTCAATTGAGTTAAGGTATTTTCTTTTAAAAAGTATAGATACAGAGAAATTTAAGATAACCTTCATAGCTGTTAGCAATCAGGTGTTACGAGTCATTTTTATAAAAGTTGGACACTTTTGATAGTTGACATCTTCAATTTTCTCGAAACTTTCAGGATATGTTAGTAGTACTGTGATAAGAAAAAGTGAAATTTATTTTTTTCTGAATTTCATTTGTTTGACCTAGAGAGGGCGTCAAAGTTTGAGGCCGTAAATAAACGGTGTCAATTTAATATCGTTTTACTCCTAACGCCATGAGTGACCTATGCCAATTTTTTTAAATACGGACACTACTTGATGCTAAGTACATTTTAGCATAAACAGTTTGGTGGGTCACTCATGGCTACACTCACGGTCACACTCATGGTCACACTCAAGGCCAAGGTCATTCGAAAATGCAGTTTTCGTTGATTTTTTCCATGTTTTCAGCCTGAATATCTGCTAAGGCCATGAGTGTCCCATAGAAATAATTATGGGGTTAATTACACACCTTAGTATAGAACTTAAAAATATTTAAAATAGCATCGGTCATCTTGGCTTTGGTAGTTAAACGGTCTCAAGGTTGAAAATTTTCAAAAAATGGTCAAATTTGATGGTAAATTACTCTATAAGCCATGAGTCAATAACTATGAGACACAGTTTTAACTATTCCCTAGATAATCTAGTTTTAGATCAAGGTTACAAACCTATAGGGCTTGCAAGATTTATTTAGATACAGTCTATTTTATATCGCCAAAGTTCTATGTAGTACAAAAGGCTTGAGACCCAATTTTGTAATACATTAATGCTTGTTTAAAACTTCCCATTTTACATTACAGAGGCCAGCATCAAAATAAATATAAAATTAAAAAATCACACAGGGAAAACCGAGGCAAGTTTAAGTACGGGGTAAGTTGAAACATGGAAATAAAAAATAGAGATTTTAAGTTCTTATTTATTGCCAATAAAGGGAAGTACAGATACACAAAACCTACTTTACAATGTAAAAAAAAATGTGTATGTAAACATCTGTTGATTTTATGAGGATAAAACTGTTTTCGAGTACTGTTTTTTACTGTGAGTAAAAATTCAAATTTTTAAGTGATGTCGCATTTTATGTAGCATACATTAGTGAATGTTTCTGATTGATTCAGTGTTTATGGTGCATAGTTGCAGCTTGCTAATCGTATGATTTGAAACGCCCTGGAGCGTAAGTACTGGTAGCTTAACATCTCGTGAAGTGAAAATTGCGGGCTGGGGCCATCTGAAACAAATATAGGGAAAGCTACTTGAAACGCCTGTTTCAATTAGTCCCATGCGCAATTTTAATTTTAATTTTGTATACAGTCTTGTTTTCACCACCCTATATATGTTTTACATAATATAACAATATGCACATTTCAGATGTATCTTAGGTTATTTTTTACATTATAATGACCATAATTAAATGGACCATATTTAAAATAAAAGTCATAATAGTATCAGATTTAGTAAATAATTACAGTAGAATTTAGCACTTAATGAACTTTTATTTAAAAATAACTATAAGGAGGTTGATAAATTTGTTTATAATAATAGGCGTTGCAGAAGGCTTATGAAAGTTGTTACAGTAATTTAATACAAAAAGAGAGGGGAATTTCAAGTTCACAATTAAAGTAAAGAAATTTTCTATTATTCAATGGACATAATCAGACTTGTAAAATATTATCCAAACTGATATCTCGAATGTCATCTTCTATGGGCCAGGCAAAACAAACATTTTTAGATTTGATTTGTCCCTTTAGAAATTTGATCTTTGCCAGCTTTACAGGCACTTTACCTGTACTATCAAACATCTGTATGATTTGTCCCACATAGAACACCTATCTTGCTTTTTCCCAGAACATGAGACCAACACTCAATTTCCAAGTATCTACTTGTTCTGAAAATTCTGTTTAGCAACTTTCCTCTAATTCTAATGCACTTATATCTTGGAAAATTTTAAAAACCAAGGTAGAAAAAATTATTTTAAACCATAAATAAAGATACAGCCACTGCAGTGTAAGCTATTTTATTATTATTATTATTATTATTATTATTATTAATTTTATAGTGCTTTTGCATTTCTTTTGTGCACGGGGCTAATTGAAACAGGTGTTTCAAGTAGCCCCTCTTATATTTCTTTCAACTGGCCCCTGTCCACAATTTTCACTTTATGAGTTGTTATGCTACCAGTACTTATGCTCGTGGGCGTTTCAAATCATATGATTAGCAAGCTGCAACTATACACCATAAACGCTCAATCAATCAGAAACATTCACTAATGTATGCTACATAAAATGCGACATCACTTAAAAATTTGAATTTTTACTCTCAGTAAAAAACAATACTCGAAAACAGTTTTATCCTCATAAAATCAACAGATGTTTACATACACTTTTTTTTTTTTTTTTTTTTTTTACATTCTAAAGTAGGTTTTGTGTATCTGTACTTCCCTTTATTTGCGATAAATAAGAACTTAAAAATTGTATTTTTTATTTCCATGTTTCAACTTACCCCGTACTTCAACTTGCCCCTGTTTTCCCTATGTGATTTTTAGTTCCCCATCATACTATAGGTATGGGGAACTTAGGTAATCGTGAAAAATTTCGACCTCGGTTTTTTGACTTTTCTACACGTTTTCAGGTGTGAGGAATCCGAAAATGACAAAATTTCTATGGTGTCTGTCTGTAGGGTGTCTGTTAGTCTGTTAGTCTGTTAGTCTGTTAGTGTGTTAGTCTGTTAGTGGGTCAGGCCGTTAGTTTGTTAGTCTGTGTACACGATATCTCAAGAACAAATTGTCGCAGAGAGGTCAGATCAGTTTTAAAATATTACTTTCGACACTGGCAAGAACCCTATTCATTTGCAACATTCGATTTTAAAAACTTCGTAAGTTATTCGAAATTTACGATTTTCTTAACATGGGAGAATAGGACAAAAAATCACTTAAACGTGCATTAAATGAAAACTTTTTATTGTAAAAATGTCAGACCAGTTTTAAAATATCAGTTTTAATGCCGGAATGAACATCAGTAACTATAAATATACTACTTTGAAAATTTCGCAAGTTACTGGAAATTTACGAATTTCTTAACATGGCAGTATAGGGGAAAATTTCACATAAATGTCAATTTTGAGAGATATTTTCATCGTAAAGATGTCAGACTACTTTTGAAACATTATTTAGGACACTGGCATGAATATTAATGACTATGAATTTTCCAATATAAAGATTTCGTAAGTTATTGGAAATTTACGAATTTCTTAACATGGCTGAATAAGAGCAAAATTTCACATAAACGTCAATCTTGAGGGATATTTTCATCGTAAAGATGTCAAACCACTTTCGAAATAATATTTAGGATACTGGCATGGATATCATAGACTATGATTTTTCCAATTTAAAAAATTCGTAAGTTATTTGGAATTTACGATTTATTTAACATGTCAGAATAAAGCAAAATTGAGCATAAATTTCCATTTTGAGGATCCTAAATACGTTAGACAACTTCAAAATTACGTTTATGATATTTGTTTGAACATGATTGAATACAAATATTCTAATAGGAAAATTTCGTAAATTATTCGTAATTTACGATTTTATCAACATAGCGAAATTGTAAATTTTTCATATAAATATGAATTTGAGGATTATTGCATTGGAAATAGTAGCATGAAAACTAAACAACGAAATTGACCCTGATAAAATAAATTAATAGATTAGAATAAGATAAATATATCGAAATGAACGGTGGGGGGCGGGGGTTTAGGCGGGGCCTATTAGGCGGGGATTTCATTCTGTCACTGTATGAAGCTTTGGTCAAATTGATTTCTTTTAACATTATTGCCGAAACGTCAGTGGAGGCCCTCTGTTGAGACTCAAAACGGTTTTGGGCTGTGTCTGTCTGTCTGTCTGTCGCGCGATAGCGGCCGCCAAAAAAGCGCTATTTACTTGAAATTTGGTACACATGTTCATGAGCCCCACGAAATCAGCTGTAGAGTTTTTGGTATGTATTCCATTTGTAGTTCGTATACAGGGACACGCCAAAGTTTTTTCTTATCATTACGGCCTATGGGAGAAATTTATATGTATCACGATAGTGGCCACAAAAATCACGCTAATGACTTGCAATTTGGTACACGTGTTCATGTGCCCCGCGAAATCTGCTGTATAGTTTTGGGTGTGTATTCCATTTGTAATTTGTGTACAGGGACACGCCAAAGTTTTTCTTATCATTACGGCCTATGGGAGGAATTTGTATGTACCGCGATAGCGGCCACAAAAATCAGGCTATTGACTCGCAATTTGGTACACGTGTTCATGAGCCCAACGGAATCAGCTGTATAGTTTTAGGTGTGTATTCCATTTGTAGTTCGTGTACAGGGACACGCCAAAGATTTTTTATGATTATAGGGCCTATGGGAAGAATCTGTATGTACCGCGATAGCCATCGCAAAAATCAAGCTATTGACTTCCAATTTTTGCCGAAATGTGAATGGAGGCCCTCTGTTTAGACTCAAAAGGATTTTGGATTCCGTCTGTCTGTCTGTCATGCGATAGCAGCCGCAAAAAACACGCTATTGACTTGAAATTTTGTACACATGTTCATGATGCCCACGAAATTAGCTGTATAGTTTTCGGTGTGCATTCCATTTGTAAGTTCGTGTACAGGGACACGCCAAAGTTTTTTTTACCATTACGGTCTAGGGGAAAATTTGTATGTACCGCGATAGCGGCCCCCAAAATAACGCTATTGACTTGCAATTTGGTACACATATTCATGAGTCCATTGAGCAAGCATTTGACGAAACTGATATAGATCTGAGACTGACCGCCTTGGCGAAAATAATGCTCCTTTTATACTTTTCTATCGAAAACAGACTGTTCTGGAAAATTCTCGTATCACATCAGCCAATGAGATTAGAGCTTCCATATTTGGTATATCCCTAATAAGGATTTTCTCGCCAAGATCGCCAAAAAAATCGCCAAGGTGGGAAATAGTCGCCAAATTTATTTCTTCCCTTATAGGAGCTTTTTAATGCGTTTTTAAAGGAAAATTTGGCTATTTTAATGCTAAAACGACTATAAAGGCACAAAATTAGCATTTTATCAACTTACTAAACCTCTTTGAAAGAATTTATACAAAAATAAATGCAATTATTTACAATTTCGTAACACTTTATATCATATACAAATAGGTATACAAAGAGAGATACAACGGGGGGTTGAGGGGGGCTCCCGCCCCCCTCAGGAATGTATTTGATTTTGGTAATAAGTCGATCGAATCAATATATACTATTATATAATAAGGAATAAATAAAAATGACCTATTGAATAATGTCTGATGCAAACAGGACGTTGAGGCTCCTGATCTGCAGATCCACTAGTAATATGTCTCGCACTAGAAATTTCTGAGAACATAAATATGATGGGGAACTGAGCAGAGTCCACCTATGCCAACTAGTTTAACTTTTTATTTATTTTGATGCTGGCCTCTGTAATGCAAAATGGGAAGTTTTAAACAAAAATAATGTATTTCAAAATTGAGTCTCAAGCCTTTTGTACTACATAGAACATTGGCGATATAAAATAGACTGTATCTAAATAAATCCTGCAAGCCCCATAGGTTTGTAACCTGGGTCTAAAACTAGGCCATCTAGGGTATAATTAAAACTGTGTCTCACAGTTATTGACTCATGGCTTATAGAGTAATTTACCATCAAATTTGACCTTTTTTTGAAAATTTTCAACTTTGAGACCGTTTAACTACCAAAGCCAAGAGTGACCCATGCTATTTTAAATATTTTTAAGTTCTATACTAAGGTGTGTAATTAACGCCATAATTATTTCTATGGGACACTCATGGCCTTAGCAGATATTGAGGCTGAAAACATGGAAAAAATCAATGAAAACTGCATTTTCGAATGACCTTGGCCTTTAAAGCCATGAGTGACCCACCAAACTGTTTATGCTAAAATGTACTTAGTATCAAGTAATATCCGTATTTAAAAAAAATTGGCATGGGTCACTCATGGCTTTAGGAGTAAAATGATATTAAAATGGCACCGTTTATTTACGGCCTCAAACTTTGACGCCCTCTCTAGGTCAAACAAATGAAATTCATAAAAAAATAAATTTCTCTTTTTCTTATCACAGTACTGCTAACATATCCTGAAAGTTTCGGGAAATTTGAAGATGTCAACTACCACACCTCCATAGACTTTTCCAGCTTTAAGAAAAATGGCTCTTAAAAAAAAGAAAGATTTCTACTTGAAAATGGGAAGGAAAAATGCCGATCGTTAGCGGAAAGGTGGAGGGGGATACAAAAGGGAAAGATATTGAACAATTCTAGTTCTTTAAAGATTCTAGAATCTAATAAAGTAAGTTTAAAAAGAATATTAAGATCTGTGTTGAAAATATAGAAAGATTTGAAGTTGCAAGGCTTCTGCAATGTATTTGACCGCCGATAGTCTGCATGAGGAAGGGGGCGGGGCACAAAACAATTATATGAGAAATATTGAACAAATCTATCTCTCTTTAGATTCTATCAAAGCCAGTTTTAAATGACCATTGATATCTATTCTCTGGATGGAGAAAGATTGAAAATCACGGGGCTTCTGCGAGGCATTTGATCGCAATCTTCGTCGGTAGCATTTAAAAATTTTTATAAGTTACATAAAGTGGCGACTGTAATGGCGATCGATAAATAATTATTTAATAGCCGTCTTTTTTTATTTAGTCGCCATGCGGCGAGTGGTTACCGTTAATTTTGTCCTTTATGTACAGTACATGTCAAGGCACCTACTTATCGCTCTTTTAAAGGGGACGATATCGGAGAGTGAAGAGAACAGAGAACTACGGTGAATGAATTCCCACCGGCGCTGTCTTTTCTCTACACGTAAGGAGCTTTCTTCTCACTGGATTCTCACAGTAGAAGCTGCTCGTACGAACAACTAACTGTTTATGACAAACCAGAAAAATTTGTTCGTATTTCCAATTCTTATTACACTGGGCATTGAGGTGATTTGAGTCAACAAAATTGGCTAAAATTAACAATTGGCTCAATAATTGGGCGAAAACTCGTTGTTGTGATAGGAGCATAACTCTTTTTTTTTTTCTTTTTTTTTTTCTTTTCTTTTTTTTTTTTTTTTTTTTTTTTTTTTTTTCTTGAGAAAACACAGTTTGAATGTTGACTCTTCATATATGAAATGTTTAATACAAATTATATATACTATACATGTACATACACACACACACACTGAGAAAAATTTCGTTTGTAGCATTAACCCTGGTTTTTATTTTACATAAAATTATGTTGAGGAGCAAATATTATGAACTAGCCGAGCTTAGCCCATCTAGGCTGTCGGCGGATCTGAGACTCTGACTTTACCAAAACAATAACAAATATATATATATATATATTTTTTTTTTCTTTTTCTTTTTTTCTTTTTATTTTTTTTTTTTGTTTTTTTTTTTGTGTGTGTGTGTGTGTAAAGCTTGTAGTTCTTTTATAAATACACAAAGAAAATGCTTATCTCAGAATTTAGTAAATTAACAACGTTCCGAAAAATTACTGAATCATTCAAAACAATGATGCATACAAAGCAGAAAAATAAATAAATATGTGCAATGTTTAAACAGGCTAAAACTAAATTTGAGCGAAAAGATGTAAACACGTGCCTAAATGTTCGGAACGTCGAGTGGAAACACTCCAGAATTTTTATGCCTAATTTCCGAAATGCGGATTCATTTCGCCTCTTCATGACTCAACATACATTCAATTTGTGAAGTGAAATAATTTTCAATTAATGAATTTCATGCTTCATGAAAATGTGTAAATATCAATGTATCAAAACTCAGCGGTACCATAAAAATTTTGTAATAAATATCTTACTAATAAAAATAATTTTTAATGAATAATATATACACATATACTTGCACGACAAGAAAAAAACTATCACAGAAAACATCTGAAAAAGACAGACCAAATTAGGCTACTTTTTGCACGAACTTTTTAAGTTAAAAAAAATGACACTCTATGAACTTTAGTATAAATGAAATTATTACGTGCATTGAAATATAAAATTTTCATTAAAAATACTCACATTATGCTTACCATTTAACCACTTTTTGTGCTTAAAACGCCTATAAATATTAATAAATGTATAAATCAAAATATTATGTGCATTAAAATGTAAAAGTTTCATTAAAAATACTCATATGCTACTTGCTATTTAACCACATTTTCTGTTTCAAATGCTTATCATTAATAAATGTATAAATCAAATTATGTGCATTGAAATACAAAAGTTTCATAAAAAATACTCACATGGTGCTTGCCATTTAACCACATTTTGTGTTTTAAATGCTTTATTTTGATTTCAAGATGGGCGAAATACTTTATATGCGCATCAGTTTTTTTTCTTTTTTTTTCCCTTGATAACTATACCCTTGTTTAAAAGTTTAGCAAGATTTTCAAACGATCAGTTTTTTTTCAAATTAAAAACTTATCTCTCAATGAAATGTTTTCAAACATTGGGTATTTAAAGAACTGGGTCTTCCTCATGTTTTTCAGTGAAGATCTGTTTAAGACAACAATTAGGGGGCCGGTAACAAATCGAGCAAAATTAATAATGTTTATGATCACCTTGTATAGTTAAGTAAATGAAATGAGCTGTAACTTTAGGATAACTCAGCATGGGGGGGGGGGGGCACAAAAAATTATATTAGCTAGAAATATTGAACAAATCTATCTCTCTTTAGATTCTAGATTCTATCAAAGCCAGTTTTAAATGACCATTGACATCTATTCTCTAGATGGAGTAAGATTGGAAATCACGGGGGTTTTGCGAGGCATTTGATCGCAATCGTTGTCGATAGCATTTAAAAAATTTTATAAGTCACATAAAGTGGCGACTGTAGTGACGATCAATACATAATTATTGAATAGCATTCTTTTTTTATTTAGTCGCCATGCGGCGAGTGGTTACCGTTAATTTTGTCCTTTATGTAGAGTGCATGTCAAGTCAAGGCACCTACTTATCGCTCTTTTAACGGGGACGATATTGGAGAGTGAAGAGAACTACGGTGAATGAATTCCCGCCGGCGCTGCTTTTCTCTACACGTAAGGAGCTTTCTTCTCATTGGCTTATCACAGTAGAAGCTGCCCGTACGAACAACTGTTTATGACTAACCAGAAAAAATTGTTCATATTCCCAATTCTTATTACACTGGGCATTGAGGTGATTTGAGTCAACAAAATTGGCTCAATAGTTGGGCGAAAACTCGTTGTTGTGATAGGAGCATAACTCTTTTTTTTTTTTTTTTTTTTTGAGAAAACACGGTTTGAATGTTTACTCTTCATATATGAAATGTTTAATACAAATTATATATACTATATATATACATATACACACACACACTAAGATAAATTTCGTTTGTAGCATTAACCCTGGTTTTTATTTTACATAAAATCATGTTGAGGATCAAATATTATAAACTAGCCGAGCTTAGCCCAGCTAGACTGTCGGCGGATCTGAGACCCTGACTTTACCAAAGCAATAACAAATATATGTATATTTTTTTTCTTTCTTTCTTTCTTTTCTTTTTTCTTTCTTTTTCTTTTTTTTTTTTTTTTTTTTTTTTTTTGTGTGTGTGTAAAGCTTTTATTTCTTTTATAAATACAAAAAGAAAATGCTTATCTCAGAATTCAGTAAATTAACAACTTTCCGAAGAATTACTGAATCATTCAAAACAATGATGCATACAAAGCGGAAAAATCAATAAATATGTGCAATGCTTAAACATACTATGCTAAAACTAAATTTGAGCGAAAAGATGTAAACACATGTCTAAATGTTCAGAATGTCGAGTGGAATCACTCCAGAATTTTTATGCTTAATTTCCGAAATGCGGATTCATTTCGCCTCTTCATGACTCAACATACATTCAATTTGTGAAATGCAGAATTTTAAATTAATGAATTTCATGCTTCATGAAAATGTGCAAATATTAATGTTTCAAAACTAAGCGGCACCATAAAGATTTTGATAATAAATATCTTACTAATATAATTTTTAATGAATAATAGATACACATATACTTGCACGACGAGAAAAAAATTATCACAAAACACATCTGAAAAAGACAGACCAAATTAGTCTACATTTGACACGAACTTTTTAAGTTAAAAAAGATAACACTCTATAAACTTTGATAAATGTATAAATAAAATTATTACGTTCATTGAAATATAAAAGTTTCATTAAAAATATTCACATAACGGGCGCATTCGTAAAGTCAAAACTCGTTCAACTGGTGCTGTTAGTTTTTGAACTAGCCGTTCGTAAAGTCTCTCAGTGCATTTAGTGCGTTTCCAAACTATGTTCGTAAACTAAGTTATGTGCATTTAGTTTTCTAACTAAACGCACTGGAGAAAAAGTCAGTTTACTTCGTGTACACTGAAGCGGACGCAAAACATAACTTTGTTTTCTCTATGAGATCGCTTATTTTTGTCAAAAACATTGCATCTACTTTTATTTTTAGTATGTAATAATCTAACTTGTCTTATTAATTTAATTTAACTCTTTTTTAGAAATATTTTGTAAATTTCTTTAAATTTTTTGTAATTATCAAAAAATTGAATTACATTAAAATAATTATTTTGTTTCGTTTTAGGAAGTAAAATTATAAAAAGAGGCTTATGAATGTAGTACTCAGTGATCTACAAAACTTAAATATTTTAATATACATCGACGATATTTGTATAGCCTCCAAAGACATAGAGTCCCATTTTGAAAAATTAGATATAGTATTTAATAGGCTTCGAACCCATAATTTAAGATTAAAACCTTCCAAATGTCATTTTTTCAAATCCCAAATTACTTTCTTAGGGTTCAATATCCAAAATGGTGAGATTTTTTCTGCAGAAAAAAATGTAGAGGCAATTAGAAAAATTAAACGTCCTGCAAATAGAAAGCAGGTTAGATCATTTTTGGGTGCAGTAGGTTTCTATTGGCGCCACATTAGCGACCATGCTAAAAGATCTGTACATTTGACGAATTTGACTAAAGAAAAATCTAAATTTCCATGGTCACAAAATGCGGAGGCAGAGTTTTTAGATCTCAAGCAAGAAATTGCTCGAATTCCATCACTTTGACTTCCTGACATGTCAAAAGATTTCCTTTTGTACACAGATAGTTCTCCGGTAGCTATGGATGCTGTTTTGTGCCAATACGATGAGTCGGGTTTCACTCATCCTGTGGCATTCGCAAGTAGAAAACTAAAAGATGTCGAAAGACGTTATTCAACAACTGAGAGAGAACTATTAGCTTTGGTGTGGGCCACCCAATATTTCAAATGTTACATTTTTCACAGAAAATTTACGGTTTTTACGGATCATGCGGCTCTTACTTACGCCCTAAAACATAAAGATTCTACTTCCAGAATTGCAAGGGGGTTGTGCTCCCTTAGTGAATTTGGGTTTGAATCTAAATATATAAAAGGAAAATGTAACTCTGTGGCAGACTTTTTATCCAGATTTATTGACCATGATTTAGAATTTGTGGATGATACCGTAATGTGTAATGTACTGGAAACTGTTTCGCAGCAAACTTCTTTTGTAAATAGTAATGAATTAATTGATGAAATTAAATGTGCACAAACTAAGGACAAATTTTGTAAATATAATTTGAGGCGTTTATGTAAAGACCTTAGTATTCGACTAAAATCTTTTAATTTTCTGTAAGGGATGATATCATTATGTGTAGGAAAGTAAATGCTAGATCAAAAAGGAAAGATTGTGAAAAAACTGTGTTGCCAAAGTCTTTGATTCCTAAAATTTTTGAGTTAACCCATGAATCACCTATGTCGTGCCATGTAGGTTTTTATAAAACTTTGAGCAGAATTAAACGACATTATTTTTGGCAGGGTCTGTACTTAAATGTTAAACGACTTGTGGCGACTTGCCAGTCGTGTTTAGAGTTTCGGGCACACAAACCAAAACGCTTGGCAGAACTACAGAGACTTGAGGTTCCTATAGCCCCTTTTACCACTATACACTCGGATGTTTGTGGGCCTTATCCCACCGCTGGGAAGGGCAACAAATTCATCATTGCATATGTCAACAGTCGACAGTTTTACTAAATGGCCCGAGGTCTTTGCAGTTCCTACCATAACTGCTGACACTGTCGCTGAAACTTTAGCTGAGTTTGTGTGTAGACATGACACACCAGAAAAATTAATTACGGATAAGGGAACAAACTATATGAGCAAAGCTATAGCTCAGGTTTATGAAAAATTAGGCGTTCAACACATCCAGTTTCCACCCCGCCTCTAACGCGCAGATTGAAAGACCCCACTCAACCATGAATAATGCGCTGGCCCATCTTGTCAACAACCACCACAATGACTGGGACGATAAATTAAAATTTGTTTTGTTAGCACTGCGATCTGGAATTCATTCCACTATTAATGACTCCCCTTTTTTCATTACCTATGGCAGAGACATACGCTTACCTTACAATGCTAACCACCCATAACAATATAAATTACAATGATTGCCCAACTTATTGTGAAAGCTTGATCCCGTCTCTAAGGCAGGTCTTTACGCACAAACTCAAATTTTGTTAGAAGAAGCTGCAGCTAAGCAGGAAGGAATTCGAAAGAAAATTGCAATTGATAAACACTTAAAAATTGGAAATTTGGTAATGTTATACACTCCTGTAGTAAAAGCTTGTTTATGTAAAAAATTCACTAAATTTAATTATGGCCCATTTCGAATAATTAGACAAGTCAGCAAAATCAATTTCGAGATCCAAGAGCTTAAAAATTCAAAAAATATTCCAATTGTACATGTAAATAGACTTTCAAAGATAACAGACAAACCGATTTTTCCTGTATTAGAGAATACAGATCAAGCTGTCGACAATGTAAATGCTGAGTGTCCACAGGAGGATAATGTAGCTCAGTCAGAAAGTTCAGAGCATCCTTGGGTAACCTTTGCTAGGTTGAGGCGCGAAAAACGGAAAGGCGTAAGTAGGTTTAATATGGGATATACTTATGTAACTAACAATATAGTTAATAGGGCTGTTCAGGATGGATCAAAACAATGGTGTTGTACACTCGGGTATTATGCAAGGCAATGCTCCAGATGGAACTATGGTTGATCACCACACGGATTTCCACACCGCCCCCCTGTTCTAGCAACAAATCTCAGAACTTGTGTTTTAAGTTTTTAATTAAAATGTATTTTTTAAATTTTAAATTTTTGTATTTTTTTTTTATCTCATTTTAAATGTTACATTGGTTTTACCTAATACATTTTTCCTCAAATTGAAGGACCATTCGAGGACAGAGTTAAATTATGCTTTGAGGACAAATTTGTAAATTCGAGAACATTTGCCTTCAAATGATTCTCAAATTGCTGAGGACATAGGTAAAAATTTGTGGGCTGTCCTCATGATATGAGGACGTTTAGTCACCTTAGTGAGGTGCCAAACTAATAGCTGTGATTTTACATGGATGGGTAACAAAAAAAAAATACCTAACACATTTTTTTTTCCTAATAAACTAGGGGAGCCTAAAAGACTCTTAAATAGTCAGAAGTAAAATGATAAAAAAGAAATATATATATATTAATTATAAAAAATTATATTAATTATAAGAATACAATGGTGTTTAGGTTAAAATAGTGCTCGTTCAAATAAATTTTCTATTTTTAAAACGCGACTACTGTTTCTGCTTTAATATTTTTCTTTTAAAATATTTTATAATTTATTTATATTTTTGATGCGTTATTTAACTTAAAATAGCTGTTGTTAAATTAAAGATCTAGGCGAAAAATGTTCGGAGTACTTCAGCGCCAAAATATAAAAAATTGCCCAGGAGGATCTACAAAATAAAACTGATAAAATAAATTTTTGATTCATAGAATTTAAAATATTTAAGAAATGCTATGCAGTCGAATGTGACGTCATGGGCAAATTTTTTGAACAACAACTTGACAGTAAAAAAATAAAAAAATGTGTGTGTGTATATATCAGGGTTGGCAAGTTTCTTCCAATGTGGAAAAAACCGGCAGGAAGAAATAGGTTTCTTCCAAGTGGAAGAAATGGAAGAAACTGTTTTTCTTAAAAATTTATCCTATAAATTTCAAATTTGTAAGATACAATGGATGCATTTATCTTATAAACAACTTTAAGTAACTTTAATTATACCTACTAAAATTTAATTACATGTTTAATTAATAATTATGAGACTTTTACCGAAGTAATCTTTGTTATCTGATGATCACGTTCCAAAATACTCAAAATCCAGGGAAAAAAAAAAATCTATTTCAATTTAAACAGTGTAAAGTTTTATAATTTAGACAATTTTATTTCCTTAAATGGTAATAAATAATAGCTTGGATCACTTGCTTATACTTTCTGATAAAACCATAAAACAGCTTTTAACAAACATCCAGTTAATTAAAAGAACCAGTATTCAACAATTACTGTATTACAAAATGTCATAAAAAACTGTATTTTCCATAGCTATATACAGTACAGGCAACTCCCTCGAATCTGCAAATCCTTCTAATCCATAATTGATTTTTTAATGTAAAAGAAATTCACATCTGATATTTTAAAAAAATTCATATTTCTCACATTTTTACTTTTAAAAAAAATAAAATTTTTAGCTTAATCCTTGCTTTGAAACACAATTTGGGGGGGGGGGGGTAACATTCTTGTATTTATTATCCTGAAATTCACACAGACGAGTGCTTAAAACACACCACTATTAATCAATGTTTAACAAAATTAATCAGTGATGAATATTATTTCCGAACTTTCAAAAAATATTTTGTTTTGTATATTTTAAATATATTTGTTTACATTTTATAGGTACCTATTATTTGAATATGCTTAAATTATTTACCATCATATATGAATGTGATCGATTAGTTTGATTAATATTGAAGAAATACTTTTTTCTAAAATTTATTAGAAATCATCTTTCCATTTTGATGTCTATTTATGAATTAATAATAACTGACTTTGTATCTGCAAAAGAAAACTGTAAACACAGGCAATGATCTCTAATCTGCGAATTCCAATAAACCGCACAACCTCTGGACAAAACTTTTGAGAGTTAGAAAAAAAAAAAAAGTGCAAATATTATGGCTAAAAATTCCGTAATTATTATCACTTGTACTGTTTGAACGTGTAATAATATGAGATAGTATCTACGCAAAAAGTTCTTAAAATATTAGCATTGAAAAGTAAAAACCCATCACCTGTATATATTTAGTGTTTGTTATCAAATAACTTATTTTTCTAAAAATATTTTTAATATTAATTAGATTATAGTTTAGATTTGACATCATATTTAAGCTTTGAATTTATATAGTTCATAAATTTAAATTTTGAACATCTCTTTTGTCTTCTGGTTGGTTTCTTCCATTTCTTCCGGTTTTTTCCAGTTTCTTCCAGTGGAAGAAACCTAACCCTGGTATATATATATATATATATATATATAAAATTAATAATAATGATTCATTAAGCGTAGAAAAGCCAGGCAATAGATACAAGATCACTGAAACCACAAAGAATGAAAAAAAAAAATAATAATAATATGTAGAAGAAGCTCAGAAAGGGGAAAAAATTCATCAGGGCATGAAACACACATATTTTAAGCAAACGAACGAAAGTTCAATGAAACAATAAACTAACTCAACAAAATCTTAACAGAAAAACTTAAACTGAAACGAAATTTATGAAAAAATAATTTAAGAAATTTATGAAAGGAAGGAAGGGGGCAGGCGCCAAGACTTGTGACTTGCCTGTGGGGTTAAACTAGTTTCACGTCGGCAACCCCTCCCCCCCCCCTGCCAAGACCAAAATAGGAGTCATATTGATTAAAATAGCAAAATTTCATAGCAGATAAATAATAATGAAACCATGAAGCAACAATGAAATTAATTGATTACTTTGTTTATTAGTTTGATTAGATATATATATAAAGAGAAACCGAAGATTATTTTTGGTTTTTAAGTAGTAAATGTAAAATCATGTGCAAAACAGAATTTAAGACGACTGAACTTTATTTTATCCTTCCATTTAAAGGCATACGACAAGTTTTGCTTCTCTTAGCAACACTAGGATAAAAAAAAAAAAAAAAAAAAAAAAAAAAAAAAAAAAGCATTTTTTAATTGCTCAAAATATTAAAAAGTTTAAAAAAAAAAAAAAAAAAAAAAAAAAAACTGGATTTTTTACCTTAAAACGTGAAGCTGCGTTCCTTAGCGACGGTAACAACATTCATTTCTTAAAATTTCTTTTGCAACTTTTATCTCAATTTTAATTTAATGCTTTTTTTTTTACTTCTTTCTAAAGGTAAAAGACGAAAAACCTTTTTTAGATGCTCTGTTTTGTCCGAAAGCAATAGTAATTCCTGCTCTTCTGATAAAAATATTTTTGTCTGCCTCTTTGGCTTCATAGAATTATTTTTTTCTGCAACCTACATCTACTATAACTTTTCGAACAATGTTAATTTTAAGTTCTTCAACTTATTTAAAGTAGGCTAAAAGTGTACGAGAAATTTCATGTTTGCATGTTAATATATACTGGGTGCCTCATAAATATGTATATATAAATATTAAAAAAAGAAAAAAAAAAATCATTTAAATTGAAGGTAGTAGAATTGAATGCGGTTTATATATTCCCGTGAAGGTTTTTTTTAAGAAAGATTAGGGAGATCTACTCCATACTCACTCCGCTCACCAACCCCTGAGGTGAGGTAGGCTTCGCTTTCTACCGGTTCGTTTCACTTATTGACCCTTGCGAGGCTCTTCCCGCTGATTAGCTGCTTTACATTTCACTGAATACATACTTACTTTTGACTGTATTAATAGTGCATAACCCAAGACAAAACAGAAAACTGTTATAAAAATTCCCAAATCCAATGTCAAATTGAAATACATAATATTTATTACAACTTTATTATTTTTTTAATGAAATATTACGCTACACACACGCGCGCGCACACACACACACATACACACATACATACGTACACACATACAAACATCATCGTAAAAATAGTGGAAACAGACTCAGGGGACCTCGAAACGTATAGAAACATCAAAATCTCAAATTCGGATTTTTGACATGACTACAATACTTTCCTCTCTATAGTGTTCGGAAAGTAATAAAAAAATATGTATTAATAATATCGATAAAAAGTTATTTTCAAAATCTATTAATTTATTATGTCATAATTATAGGTTTATTAACTATCAACTATTTTTGTAAGGCTGTAACGCGCTGGGTTCAAACACCGTACAAAATATGCAAGGCCGGATTAATCTCTAAATCTAGAAGCACAGCAAAAAAGAAAAATCCTTGTCTATAAATATCTTTATCAGGGTTGGCAGAAAGTCCTCCTTTTTTATTTTTATTATTTATTTATTTGTTTGTTTGTTTAAACTTTTTTTTTTTTTTTAACAGGTTTTTATTAGTATAGTTTCCCAGTCACATTGTACATATTATTTATATAATTTGCAAGAGAGATGACGATTCCGGTTCGTACTCATCTATATAGCCAGTTGCTCCTTAATTTTCATAATTTAGTTAATTTAAAAAAATCTAATTGTCCGATCGATAAGCTGTTTAGTCCGACGGATTCAGTAAAAAAGCTCTTTTCATTCGGTATCTTATTTGTAACTAAGTTTTGATTAGATTTTTTTAAATTAACTAAAATATAAAATAATAACCTGGCAATAACTTCAAATTTGGACATTTAAATTTACTAGCAGGCTTTGCCCGCTTCGCTGGCCACTAAATTTAAAGGAAACTCTTTTCTATATAGCTTTATAAAATTAAAATAAAATAAATTACTGAAATTGTTCAAAAGCTCGCTCCAGGTCCCTGCTGCATTCGGCAGCGATTTGGTCATCCACTGCAACCAACGCCCTCTGTAGACTGGAGAATGCGTTGCTGCAACTCGGGCGCTTGTCCCTATTACCGGCGACAATAGTTTACCAATGAGCTTCCATTTAGGTGCTTATTATATAACAGTTTCGAAATAGATAGTATCGAAAAAATTGGAGTTTCCCTTTTATATTTGAATCCCAGTTACATGTGAACAACACTATACTTGTTGTTCACGTGTAACTCGGACTGGACTCAAATGTAACTGGGTTTAGACAACATAATATTTGCTTTTACGTTATTTCATATGTTTATTTTGTTTATCCAATCAACCATTAAATGACAGCAATTTCACGCCAAATATTACAATATGCTGTGACCAGCTACGTCTGTCGCATGAGACAATTAATTTTTTGTGTTCAGGTTTGTAAACCTGATAGTACAGCCTTTATATATAGTTCTCTTTGGCGGCTTTTGAATTTTTGTCGCCATTTTAGACGTAATCCATTGTAACAATAAGACTTAATCCCTTGTAACAATATGCTATGAGCGCTATTTCTGCCGTATTTTAGACAACTAATCTTTTTATGGTTATATATATTTCCCATTAAACATATTTTTATTTATTTATTTAAATATTAATTTGAATTTTTCAAATATTTCTGTTCGACAGCGTGCAAGTGCAGTAACACACAGAGGCTCGTATGTTTGTATGATAAATTTGCATAGTGATTATTATATAAAAAAATAAATAAATAGGTAAACATTATCGTGTTACACAACTTTATTATGTCGCTCCATTGGCGGCTTTTGAATTTTTGTCGCCATATTAGCGATGGATTTTTTTTCTTTTTTCTTTTTTCTTTTTTTTTTTTTTTTTGTATGAAAAGGGAAAGACTATTTTGCTAATAATTTTATCAGACTCTTTTTTGTTTATACGTAAGAATCCTTTATATTCTGCTTATATTTTTAATGGTTTTTAGGTTTAAAATAGTGCTTGTTGAAATAAATTTCCTATCTTTAAAACTGCATTTGTTCTGTAAATTTTGTGTAAAAATAAATCATTTATGTTTTTATATATTTGATG
The DNA here is from genome assembly GCA_963930645.1 of Salticus scenicus. NCBI lineage: Eukaryota > Metazoa > Arthropoda > Arachnida > Araneae > Salticidae > Salticus > Salticus scenicus. The sequence goes on along the minus strand of CAWVNO010002271.1, from coordinate 105,512 downwards.
CGCTACTTAGATTAAAATGGCTGTTGCTATATTAAACTTCTTGTCGAAAACGTTCGGTGTACTTCAACACCAAAATTTAAAAAAATCGCCCAGCAGGATCTATTAATGAAACTGATAAAATAAAAATATGGTTCATAGAGTTTAAATAATCTATTTAAAAAAACTTTTAAAACCCAAATTATTAATGTATCGTATCCCATATATAGATATAGTAATAATATATAGATTGATCATCGGGGAGAAAAAAGTGATTCCTTTTCACTCGGGAAAAGACGGCGATTTTACCAAAATATGGCAGTCTTTCCCCGAGTGAATACACACGAATGTTTTAGCAAATAAAATTCATGAATAATTTATTTACTAAAGGTGAATGAAATGCTCCAGATATAGTTTCAAATTCATTCTTCTTTTTTTCCTTCAATACCACTTAATGGCTGATTCCAAAGCTTTTTTTTCGGCATCAAAAATCTTTGCACGATAATATGGGGATGATAGATATATATTATTATAGCTATGATCACATAAATCTTTTCGAAGATAGAATAAAACTTAATTTGAAAAAAAAAAAAAAAAAAAAAAAAAAAAAAAAAAAACTTTTGTTTATTAACCAAAATAATTGATGAAATTTGAAATGCAAGTTGGTCTTGTGGGGCTGTATATTATATTTTTGTGTTCGTGAGAGAAAATTTATAAGAATTTGAAAACTGCAATTTTTAATCCCACTTAAGAATCATGTGACTTAATGTGAAGCAGATTTTTCATTTTTTTTTTTTTTTCTCCTAACGGTTTCCATACAATATTCCGCTGTTGCCACCTAAAATTCATACTTTAGTTAATTTAAAAAATCTAATTGTCCGATTGATAAGCTGTTTAATGCATCGGATTTACAAAAATTTTCCCTTTCATTTTCTATCTTATTTGTAACGATGCGACTGATATTTCTAATTTATTTTATAATCTTTCTGATTTATTTTCCTCATTTTAAATAAATGTACGGTTTTTTTTTTTTTTTTTTTTTTTTTTTTTAAATTATTAATATTTTGTCGAAAAAAAAAAATTGGCAACAATTAAATTATGGATAAAATTTTAAAATTTAAATGGCTTATTTATCAGAAATTAGAAGGTTAATCTTTTCTCATTTTAATTAATTAAGAAAAAAACTAATCATCCGATTGATAAGCTGTTTAATACATCGGATTTACAAAAAATTTCCCTTTCATTTGGTATCTTATTTGTAACGATGCGACTGATATTTCTAATTTATTTTCTAATCTTTCTGATTTATTTTCCTCATTTTAAATAAATGTACGTGGTTTATTATTATTATTATTATTATTATTATTATTTTGTCGAAAAAAAAATTGGCAACAATTAAATTATGGATAAAATGTTAAAATTTAAATGGCTTTTTATCAGAAATTAGAAGGTTATTATTTTCACATTTTAATTAATTAAGAAAAAACTAATCAAAAATTCGAAAATCTGACTTCGATGTGCACAATGACCCTTCGGGGGGCACATTTGTGTTAAATCTCGTGACTGTCCGAGCTACCGTTTTCGAGAACAGTGAAATATCCGCGTTTGTAATGATCGATAGATGGCGCTCGCTGAACTGCAGTTGTTAGTAAATATAATAGCCACGTGTATTAATAATTGTTCTTTCTCCGCCATTACATCATGGAAAATCCATTGCATAATATGATGATATGCAGTGGTGTGATAATTTCACCTTAGCCCACCAGAGGGCGAGCATTTCATTACAATCGCGGATACAAATATTGCTCACTTAATAGTATAAGATAATTGTTGCCAAAAAAATTTACCAGTCATTTATTTATTTATTTTTTATTTTTTTAGCATAAAATGAAATATGCTTTCACGCGAAAAATAACTAGTATGTTGTGGCCATCACAAGACATTCTTCTATATTTTCCTATATACATATTCAATCAGTAACAATATTTAAAAAAAAAAAAAAAAAAAAAATTACGATTTTTTTCTAGGTTTTTTTTTTTTTTTTTTTTTTTTTTTTTGTTAAAAGTAATACATATTCAACCAGTAACAATATTTAAAAAAAAAAAAAAAAAAAAAAAAAAAAAATTGTTAAAAGTAAAAAAAATCGATAACTTTGTTTTAAATTATCACAGATTTATAGTTCAACCATTCGTTTTAAAGGCATTGAGGAGATCTTTCGAAAGATACCCATCTTGAAAATTCACCCCCTCCCCGGGGGTACTTCCCCCCAGGGATAGGGGAACCGGTGCCCCCACATGCACAAAATTTTTTTCGTAGTTAACTACTACTATTATGAATAATTCATATTAATTTTACAATCACAAGTTTAAAATAACGCTCATTATGTACATTTATACGAAATTTTGTCCTATATTGCCATGTTAAAAATTTAGAAAAAATGCGATCACAGCGCCACCTGTTGAGCTATTGATCCCTAAATGTAATCAGCACCAAATTATGTCGGGGACCAACTAAATACCAAGTTTGGTTAAATTTCGTTTAAAAAAAAAAAAAAAAATAATAACGATTTTTTTTTCTGAGGTTTTTTTTTTTTTTTTTTTTTTTGTTAAAAGTAAAAAAATCGATAACTTTGTTTCAAATTGTCACAGATTTATAGTTCAAGCATTCGTTTTAAAGGTATTGACGAGATCTTTCGAAAGATACCCATCTTGAAAATTTACCGGAACCGGTGCCTCCACATGCACAAGATGTTTTTCGTAGTTAACTACTACTATTATCAATAATTCATATTAATTTTGCAATCACAGTTTAAAATAACGCTCATTATGTACATTTATACGAAATTTTGTCCTATTCTGCCATGTTAAAAGTTTACATAAAATGCGATCACAGCGCCATCTGCTGGGCGATTGATCCCAAAATCTAATCGGACACTTTCCATGTCAGGGTCCAACTATACACCAAGTTTGGTTCAATTTCATTCATCGGTTCGTGAGATACGGTGAAACATACGAAATTTTGCGATCACAGCGCCACCTGCTGGACGATTGATCCCCAAATCTAATGAGCACCATGCCCCGTCAGGTTCCAACTATATACCAAGTTTGGTTGAATTTCATTCATTGGTTCGTGAGATACGGTGAAAAATACGAAAATTTGTCCTATACTGCCATGTTAAAAATTTACATAAAATGCGATCACAGCGCCACCTGATGGGCTATTGATCCCCAAATCTAATCAGCACAATGCCCCGCCAGGGTCCAACTATATACCAAGTTTGGTTGAATTTCATTCATTGGTTCGTGAGATACGGTGAAAACACTAAACCACAGACACACAGACAGACATTTTTAAAAAAACTATCAATTCGTGTTCAGGACATCCCAAAACGTGTAGATCCGTCAAAAAACGGAGGTCGAAAATTTTCGCGAATCCAATACTTTCTCTATATTACATATAGAAGAAAGTAAAAAAAAATATATAAAATACTAGGAAACCCGTGCGAAACTTTCTCACTTTATTACTTTCCTTATTTACCTTTAAAATTTGAAACTCATAAACCATAAGCCAATTTTCCCACCCAATCTTAATTCCTCAGCAGTCAAATTATTATTAGAAACAAATTAATATTGTGGGATGAAATGCTAACGATAATCAAATCAATATCATTCACGAAAGGCTAAACAAAATTCAAGTTTAATGACCTAATTTTCATACTTCGTGAGGCAGGACAGATTTAGTATAAGACCCTTATGGCGATTTTTAAATTTTTGTCACCATGTTGGTGATACATTTTTACTAATTTATTTATTTACTAGCAGGCTGCGCCCGCTTCGCAAGTCACTATCTATTTAAATGATTTTTCAAAAGAATTGGATCAGTTTTTATTTTTTACATCACATTATAAATAAAAACTTAATAATAATAATAATAATAAATAATAATTTAATTTATACATACATAAATAAATAAACATTGAAATTGCTCTAGACCTTGCTTCGAGTACCCGCTGCCTACGGCAGCTCTTTTTCCTCCCGTGCTGCATCGGGTGATCCAGGTTCCCACTGTCTGCAAAAAGGTCTTTCCCGGGAACTTCAATATGAGTATTTATCGACGACATGTGGATCTTCTGTTATTTAAGAACTATGATTTTAAAGATGACTGTATCTCAGCATCTATTATATGTTTTTGTTTTTGAACAATGTGTTTTATAGCCCCCGTTATTTACACTGTATTACGATTTGATTCCAGTATAACAAAATAAAATAAAAAGTCGATTTTCTTTTAAAAGGTATTAAATACATGAGAAACAAATAAATTTTAATCAGTTTAATCTTTTTTCACTATATACTACCATTTCCCCCCCCCCCCCAATAAATATTATTTAAAAAAAAAAAAAAAAAAAAGTATTTTTATTTTAAAGGAATTAATTTAAAATGAAAAATAAAAAGTTGTTATACTATAAAAATTATACGTAAACATAACATTTTATTTATATTGCATTACCATTTGATTTTCAATAAATATAATAATAAAAAAAAAAAAAAAAAAAAAAAAAAGAATTTCGCCTTTAAATGAATCTATATAAATAAAGAGAAGTGTGTGTGTGTGTGTCTGTCTTCGCTCTGGTGCGCACACTATTGATGGCAGAGCTTCCAAATTTAGTATATAGGTACCTGGGACCCTGCAGGTGTGCACCTCATCGAGATTTTTTCGAATTTGAATTTTTTAAATTAATGTTTTTTCGATTTTAAATATTGTCTTTAATGCTTCATTTTTCATAAATTTAATTCTTTGGTTGTAATCGTCTGCGTATCTTAGCAACGGTTATTTCACTATTTTTTTTTTTTTTATTATTTAATGCATTCGTTTAAAGGCGGAATTCTTTTTTATTGTTTGTTTATTTATTTATTTATTTATTATATTTATTGAAAATCAAATGGCAATGCTATATAAATAAATTGTTATGTTTATGTATAATTTTTATAGCATAACAGCTTTTTATTTTTCATTTTAAATTAATTCCTTTAAAATATTTTTTTTTTTTTTTTTTTTTTTAATAATATTTATTGAGTGAAAAATGGTAGTATATAGTGGAAAAGGGTTAAACTGATTAAAATTTATTTGTTATTCATGTATTTAATTCCTTTTAAAAGAAAATCTACTTTTTATTTTATTTTGTTATACTGGTCGGAATCAAATCGTAATACAGTGTAAATAACGGGGGCTATAAAACACATTGTTCAAAAACAGAAACATATCATAGATGCTGAGATACAGTCATCTTTAAAATCGTCGTTCTTAAATAAAAGAAGATTCACATGTCGTCGATAAATACCCAGATTGAAGTGCCCGGGAAAGACCTTTTTGCAGATAGTGGGAACCTGAACCCCCCGATGCAGCACGGGCGGGAAAAAAAGCTGCCGTAGGCAGCGGGTACTCGAAGCATGGTGTAGAACAATTTCAATGTTTATTTATTTATGTGTAAATTATTATTAAGTTTTTATTTATAATGTGATGTAAAAAATAAATACTGATCCAATTCTTTTAAAAATTCATTTAAATATAGTGACCAGCGAAGCGGGCGAAGCCTGCTAATATCTATATAAATAAAGAGAAGTGCCTGTGTGTTTGTGTCTGTCTGCGCTCTGGTGCTCACAAGTAGGGGATAAATGTTCGTTCTGCAACAGTGGGTGGTGCGCAGGCAAGCCGTGCGGGTGTCACGCGGAGCGTGTTCAGTCATGTTCACGGCCTTTGCGGAGCTCGGAGCACCCCCTCTGACTTAATTGTGAAACGTGATGATGGTGTTAATTAATGTTATTTATGAGGAAATTTTAATGAATGGCGTGAAAGATGATGGTTTTTAAAAGAGAATTTTTGTGGGTTTGTACGAAGGCTATTGTTTATGAGTAATGAATTATAAAAAATTTAAAAATTGAGAAATAAATAAAAAAAATATGAATTTAAGAAGAAGAAGAATGAATGAATGATGTTGCAAATATATTATGAAAGAAATAGAGAGGATCGACCGGGATTCGAACCCGACACCTTGCTGTAAAAATATTTCCATTGTGTGTACTCATACATGTGTGATTTTTCTATTATATGTCTGCACAGTTCTTTTTAAACCTATGAATGCGATTGTTCGAAAAGAATTCAATCGTTTAAATGATATTAATTACAGAATAATAATTAAAAAAATATTAATTAAGGATTTCCTTGTAAAAGATTACAAATGTTTTATGAAAAATGACAATGAGAGTAAAAATTAAGTAGAAAAAATGAAAGAAAGCGTAGAAACATAGAGGATGACTGGTATTCGAACCCGGCACGTGTTTGAAGTAAAGAAACAGTAGTTTACAAGTACTTTAACCACTGTTGTTTAGAAATATACCTAGACAGATCTTTTCTAACCTAAGAATGCTATAGACTAAACTAAATGACTTTAAAAAACTTAGTACTTTGGAAAATAAGATGTGTTGTTAACACCAAAATTGTTGACTTCGTGATTATTTTCAAATACCTACAACCTCTTAAGCTTGTAACTTTGTGATTTTATCTTACATTAACAATCTTATTGTCAAAATAAGTTTCTTATATTTTTATTCAAGAATAAGTTATCTTAATTTCTAAAATACTTTGTGCAAAAACATTTTCAGTTTATATACATATGTTTGTAATCTACAACACTTGTTTAAAATATTTTTTAAACATGTTTAAATACACTTTAGAAAACCTAAGTATGCATCTGTGAACATGAATGCATTTATAAAACATATATTAATATTTTTTCAACTCTGATTTTTTTCAAAGTTAGCTTTCATTATTTACAAACTTGCTATCTGTAAAGAAAAACTGAGTGAAAGATAGCTGAAAGGGTGGAGTATTTCACTATGTTAAAGTGGTAGAAAGTAGTGAAAAGTAGTAAAAAAATGTAGTTGGGAAGTCTTTATTTGACACAGATCGTAGAATAATTCTTAGAAAATATAGTTTAAAATAACTAATGTTGGGAATGAATTACAAAAAAATTCAAACGCTGTCATTAGGGATGTGTCAGGTTCGATTCCAGATCACGATAAAAACTAAAAGTGGTAATTTCTAATTATCACTATGTCCGAAAACTTATATTATTTTAAGAATGTTACAAAATTTATTATTTTTAAAGAGTATTGGAAAATTTATAGCAAACTTAAGAAAATTTATAATTAAATACCACTTTGTAAAAATTCTTAAGTATACACGCATGTTCGATGACAGTGATAAGAAGATTCCAAAAAGTTATATCTAAAGTATAACTGCTTTAGGTAGAGAGATTTTTGACGTCAGCTATTTTTTTGCAGTAAAGTAACTTCTGAAATAGATTCTCTCTCTTAGGTAAAATATGGTACAATATGTTACGATATTTTCTTTAAACTTATTAAGACTTCTTTTCAAACAGTGAATTTTTTCAGTTTTTTACATTGATCAAATTATTTTTTATTTTTATTTATTTTTTTATTTTTTTAAAGATGAAATTTACTTCAAATAATTTTTTCTTAAACGAAATTTCCATTTAAAGTTCTTATTTACTTTTAATTTCACATTACATACATTTTTCTTGAACATTATTCTTATACAGATTGAACTGAACATAATTCAACATAGCAGATAATATTTTTACAATTTTCATATTATGATCGGGTGATAAAACTCCACATTCTTTGAAAAATAGATTTCTTTACTTTGGCTTTCATACATTCTTGATGATCAATAATCCAATTACCTAAATACTTCTGGAAGATATTAAAAATTTTTATCCAAGGTATGATAAAGTCCCCAGATCTCTTAAAGCGCTTCGCCATAACCTCACTTGAAAATATTAAGTAAATTACAAATTTGTCCCAATTAATTTCATTTTTTATCATTTCTTTTAAGACAATATCTAAACAGGTGTAAAAATTTTCCTCAGATAACATATCAACATTTTCACAAAGTTGATTGCTAATTTCGGAATTGATAAATTCATTCATTCGAAATTTAAGCTGGTTTATAATCTCTATTTCTGAATTGCATAGATGTGATCTATTGAATATATGAGTAAATGCATTTAACAAAATGATATCTGTTCAGACATCTATCTTGAAAAAAATATTGTGTAGTACCGAATTCAGATTATAAAAAAGCAACCTCACTTCTCAAAATAAATTTGTCAAGTAATAAAATTTTCCTTCACTCGAAATTAATACTAGGTGTTTCTCACCAAATCTGAATTATCTCCAAATACTCTAAAATTTTTGTAAATATATCCTAAAATTGATTTAAAATCCTGCCAAATGCTAAGTGTAGTAGCGGAAATCTAAATAAATTTGTGAAAAAAATCTTCAATCATTGTGAATGCAATAGTGTATAATCTACTTCGAGCATGTAAGGAGGGGAGAAAAACAAGTTCTCTTGTGAGATATGACCTTGGGTGTAACCCCCGTTTCGCCGACAAAATATTTCCTACCCCCCTGTTTTTCCCATTCAAGCTTCCCTTTCCAGCTATTTAGGGATTTGTCCTGTAATTATGGGGAAAACAAGTGGAAAGGAAATTTCAATTCAATGAAATGGCGGGTACTAGTTACGTAAGGAGATTAGTGTCCAGTTCACCCCTTTTTATCAGTTGATACGACGCATAGTCTCAGGTGCACAAACCCATGGTGAATTACAATTTTCACTTGCCATTTTTTACGCCTAATTTATGACCACGTTAATGTCATAAAATTATTTCTCTTTTTACAGTGCACTCCCAGAAATTCATACAGCCTGAGACCAGAGACTGCGCGAATTTTAAAATTTTGTAGATTTTTTTTTTCTTTTTAAAATTAGAATTTTGATATTATAATGCATTGAAAATGATTGTCATTACATAAGATATATGAAATGTGTAGATGGAGGCAAATAAAGAGTATAAATAATGTAATAAAAACGCACATATAAAATTTATAGTATAGCAGCATTTATAATATAGCAACTTTTTATTATCATTATTTTTTAATAATTTCTATTCAAAAGGAATTCTTTTTAAAAGGAAGTGGGCATATCCTGCTAGTATAAGAATTATTGTATAATAAATTTGCGACTTTTATTACAGTTTAGAAATACAGGTAAAGACAAGTAATTTATTTATTTATATTTTTCAATCTATGGATTCTTTTTTTTTTTTTTTCCCCTGTGTGTGTGTGTGTGTTTAAGCACAAATATTATTGAATTAAAAGAATTTAGGTACTTATCTTCAAGACCTAGACCTTGCTTAAAATTAACTTTCCTTATCTCTTTAGACTTCATTTCTAAAATAACACCATTGAAGTAAGTGGCCGTTGCTATTCGGACCATCGGTGCGATTAGTGTGGATGCTATTCGACCGCTTCTTTGTTGCACTGGTCATAATAATGATTTTGCTTGTTTGATCTTGAATTTTCTCTGTAATATACTAATTATTTTGCTTGTTTCAACTGCAAATTCAAAATTTTAACATTTTGAAAGTGTATAATGCGATTGATCAACAATCCATGTTTATTTCAACATTTCTGTTAGAAAACATTACAAAATAAGTACAAAAGTCATTTTCAGAAAAATCATACATATATTTGTATAGAAAATTGAGTTTGGTTTGCATCGAATTATATTGGAATGGTTTAATTGTTTAAAAATAAAGGAAAGAAGGAAAAAAAAAAAAAAAAAAAAACATCTACGTAGTTGAATATGCAGATTTATTTATACATATTCATAAACATATTGCGAAGATTGAAAATACTCATTTACTAAGATCTGTTTTTATGTTGCATTTTTTATTTTTATTATTCAATTTTCAAAATCTTTATTACTGCTCTTTTATGAAGAATTTTAGCATCATTTAGAGTACAAAATTTCTGTGAAAATAATTAATCTCTACCCCACTCCCACACTCAAAAAAAAGTAAAAAAGATAATTTTTCGTGTACGAGGACGATATACATTATATTATTTATGAACTTTACTTTTTTATCAGTGCTAACTTATTCTCCTTGAAAAAGATGGTCCGAATAGCCTGTACACTAATTGCACCGACGGTCCGATTAGCCACTTCGGAAGTAAGTTCTATCATGATTTTCTTCTTTGAACTTTATCATAAATTTCAATGTTTAAATTGGTTGTGATCAGCAGATTTCTGAAGTCTACTGAAATTTTCAAAATCCTTGTTTATTATTATCTTAAAAAAAAAATCTTATATTTTCAGTTTAAACACATCGATACATAAGCTCAATAAAAACCAGCAAGTAAAAAATCACATAAATGCTGTTAAAAAAAAAAAAAAAAAAAAAAAAGAAAAAAGAAAATAAACATAATATTTCAGTTTATTTAATTTATATGTATATATATATATATATATATATATATATATATATATATATTTTTAATTTCCTACTACCTATTGTTATTTCTCAGTTTATTAATACATCACCAAAAAATGATTATCATGATAATTTCTGAAATACTGAATTAATTAACAAACTTTGGGCTTATAAAACTGAAAGTAAAAGTTAATAATTTAAACAACCGAAAAAAAAAAAAAAAAAGTTTAAATGAATGTTTTCTAATAGTTCTCATTTTGTTTGAAGATGTAACATTTGGAATTCGACTAAATTTAAAAATGAGTTGGCCAGCAGGTAATTAAAAAAGAAATTCTACTGTTTCTTCTGTTTTACAGGAGTTTTTATTTTATACTATTTTTTAATTATAAATATATTCATATTAAACTTTTGTGCTTGTATTTATTTAAGTAAATAATAATAATAAACTAAGTCTTATCCTATTAAAAAATTTAACAATTATGACCGAGTAGACAATTTTGGCAACTAAGAAAAAATAATTAAGTGCCATTGACGCCTGTTTTTCACATTCTAATTTCTAACTTTTGGTTTTATTTCTAACTCTCATATATTTATTTCCCAAGTTTTTCTGCATCTTAGTTTCTAAGTTTTTTAGGATTATTGCCTTCAAACTACACAACTATAGTCTTAAATGAGTTTGAAAAATGTATGTTATACCCCCATTTCGCCGACAAAATGGGGGTGAACATTCACTGTCGGCGAAACAGGTGTTAAACCGATATTGTCGATTTTCCCTTCTTTGGGGAATTTGTCAACGAAAAGGGGTAGGAAATTTTCGTGTCGGCGAAATAGTCCAAGCGGCGGCTGCAAAAAATGGACTTGATAAGGTATGAAGCTGATTTTTTTTCTATAGATAGAATTCATTGTTACAATGAAAATCTGATAGGGTTGCCTGGTCAAAGCCGTCAAGTTTAAGAGAAACAACCTCACTTCCGGTCACAATTTAAACGATTTTCGAACCCCAAAAGGTATGAAGATGAAACCGGTGCTAAAATGTAGAGATTAATATGCTCTTTAAAATGGCATGGGGTTGCCTGCACTGCAAATTCACGTGTCTTAAATTCAGACACATAAGCGTCTGAAATGGGTGTCATTATTTTCAGACACGAATTCGCGTCTTAAATTTTAAGACACGTGAAGCGTCTTAAATTAAGACGGGAATGTAACTGAATTTAAGACACGTGAAGTGTCTTAAAAGGCAGCCATTGTTGACCACTTATTTGAGCTGCCATTTTTTACCACTTTTTTTTTTTTTTTCCTTGGCAGCCATTGTTGACCACTGATTTCAGCTGCCATTTTTAACCACTTTTATTTTCCTTGGCAGCCATTGTTGACCACTGATTTCAGCTGCCATTTTTTACCACTTCTGTTTTTTGGCAGCCATTGTTGACAAAATCCAAAAAAAGTATTTAAAAAAATATTATAAGGACCTGCACCATTAAAGTAGGCTTCATATAAAAGCTTACATTTCCATTTAATATTTTTAAGTTTAACTATATTAGATTTGTTCAATGAAACATATTTAAGGAACAATAATTTTTGATACATTTTTTACAGATCTGAAATCCTCAAATTTCGAATTATTAGTTTTCCCTTTTTTTTTTTTTTTTTTTAAGGAATTCATGATCTTCAAATTGCTAAAACCTACACAGATATTTAAGAAAATATGCGTTTTTTTTTTTTTTTTTTTTTTTTTTTTTTTTTTAATGATTAATACAGCCTACTAAAAAGAATTTGGGATGGATTTTGAAATTTATTAATTAGTTTTAAATAAAAAAAAAAAATGCATGTTCATGTAATTTTTTTTTTTTTTTGAGGGGGGGGGGGTAAATATTTATTTTTAATATGGTTTGTTTTTAAAGATATTGCAAAATTCATCCCTGATAATTCTTTTAAGTAGTTTCATATAAACATCCAAAAAAATATTAAGTCTTTCTTAAATATTTGTAGAAGTTTTAGCATTTTGTAGATCACAAATTTATGAAAAAATGCAATTAAAAAATTTCAAATCTGTAATATATATATATATATATATATAAAACCACATTAATTATTCACTAAATGTATATTTTATGGAACAAACAAAATATAGCTCAATTTATTTTAGAAATATTATATGGAAAAATAAGTTTTTTTTTTTTTTTTTTTTTTTTTTTTTTTTTATGAAAACTACTTTAATGGTGCTAAGCTACTTTAAGAAAAGACAATATCTAATCTCACCGACAGCCAAAGCCTATGTTATTCTATGGGGAAATTTGTTTATAAATTGAACTATATTAAGTTTGTTAAATAAAATATGTATTCAAGGAACAATTATTATGGATTTTGATCTATTTTTTACAGATCTGAAATCGTCAAAATTGCACAGTCTCAGTTTTCATATTTCTTTTTTTTTAAAGGAATCATGATCTTCAAAATGCTAAAACATCTACATATATTTAAGAAAAGACTAATTTTTCAGGATGTTTAATAAAACCTAATTCTTTTAAGTAAGTTCTTATAAACATCCAAAAATTATCAACTATTTTTAAATATTTATAGAAGTTTTAACATTTTGAAAATCATGAACTTATGAAAAAATGCAAACTGACAAAAACCATTAAAAGATTTCAAGTCTATAAAAAATGAATAAAAAACCATAATTGTTGCCTGAATATATATTTTATTGAACAAACCTAATATACTCAATTTATAAATATTAAATGGAATATTATATGAAAACTACATCAGTGGTATCAAGTGTTATTAAAACAAACAATACATAATCTCACCAACAGCTAAAACCCATGTTATTCTATGGGGAAAATTTTTTTTCATGAATAATTGTTAATATAATAATGTAATTTTTTTAAAATTCTGTTTTCACATTTTTAACATTTTATCTTGCTGAAAAAATCAAAAAATGCACTTAGTGATTTTTTTTTTAAACTTTAAAAGTGAAATATTAAAAATTTAAAAAATAAACACTAATTTAACAATTGTGAATTTTCTGAATATGAAGAAAGATTTTAAAAAATAAATATATAATACGTTAGCTAATGAGTAATTGTAGACACAAATTTTCCTATAAAATAACATGCACTTTGACTATGAATGAGATTAGATATTATCTGCTCTTAAATGAAAATAAGCAGAGAAAACAATTGAAATGTTGTCATAAGAGAAATTATTGAAAAAAGGGCCTTCGCCTTTCTAAAACCTCAACTAAAATTAATCTTTAGAATTTTCTAGAATGTGCTTTAAAAGATATATTGGAAAAAAAAAGAAAAGAAAAGGATCATATGAATGGAGTTGCACCATCCACCCTCAACAATCAAAAGTTAGAGTTAGTTTCAAACTGGGGAAAAAAAAAAAAAAATCCTTCATACTCTTATTAACTTTATTTTACACACACTATTTAAGGAAAAAAAAAAGACAAGTTTACCTCTTTAAAAATACCTTTTTCTTATAGGACTTATAATTTCCATTTAATATTTTTAAATTGTAAATAATTAGGTTTTGTAAATAAAATATATATTCAGGGAATAATTATATTATGGTTTTTGATATACTTTTTACATATATGAAAACTTTAAATTGCGTATTCCCAGTTTTCATTTTTTTTTTTTTTTTTGGGGGGGGGGGGGGGGGGGGGGGGGAGAATTTATGATCTTCAAAACACTAAAACTTCTACAAGACGACTTATTTTTTTGGATGTTTAATACAACCTCCTAAAAAGAATTAGGGATGGATTTTGAAATTTATTAACAACTAGTTTTTAAGAGAAAAAAAATAATAATAATAATAATGCATGTGTTTATGTAAAACTTTCATTTTTTTTTTTTTTTTCTTTTAATGATACTGCGAAATCCTTTAAGTAGATTCTTATAAACATCCAAAAAAATATTTAGTCTTCCTTAAATATTTGTAGAAAATTTAGCATTTTTAAGATCATGAATTTATGAAAAAATGCAATTAAAAGATTTCAAGTCTCTAAAAAAATGTATCACAAACTACAATAATTCTTGACTAAATATATATTTTATGGAACAAACATAATATAGTTCAATTTATCATATAAATATTACATGGAAAAATAAGTTTTAATATGAAAACTACTTCTGTGGTGCCAAGCTCCTTTAAGAACAGGCAATATCTAATCTCACCGACAAACAAAGCCTAAGTTATTCTATGGAGAAATTTGTTTCTAAAATTATTTGTTATATAATATATATATATTATATTTTTTCTGTTTTCACATTCAGAAAATTCACAATAGTTAGATTAGTACTCATTTAAAAAAAAAAATATTTTTCACATTTTATTTTCTGGCTAAAAACCACAAAAAATGCACTTAGTTGTTTACTTATGCTATAAAAACTGTAGTATGCAAAATTTCTTTCTTTTCTCTGGGCTGTTTAATGCATATTTTGCAGAAAAAATATATATATATATTTCATCAACAGGCATTTCTTTTTAACATTTCACCTTCTGCTGCAAATTATTATTATTATTTACTTTATTTATTTATTTATTTATTTATTTATTGACACAAAACATCAAGTTAAGAGATAATAGATATATCTTTTACATTGAACATATTATCTTAAAAACTCATATATATTTTACTTTAAAGTAATATTTTTAATTTTTTATTAAAACAGTGAATCTGAATAATACAAAACTTTAACAGCATACAGATTAACATGGGGGGGGGGGGGAATGAAAATAATGTTCAAACAAGAACGATTTAAGAAAAATAAATAAATAAAACAATTTATTCAGTAAATTTAAAGATTTATTTAACAATATAAAGTGCTTCTTTTCTAATTTTAGCATTTCTTCATAATATTTCTAGAATCACATTCTTTAAAGTTTCTTTCCTTCTTCTTAAATTCTGATGTGATGGACCTAAAACAGATGAAATAATGATAATAATATGAAATGATTCCACCCGACTTTCCAAACAAACAATAAATGCTTGGTAATTAAATACATTTCAAGCATGGAATATTTCAGTAAATAAGTAAAAAATCACAAAAGAATGTTTAAGTATATATTTTCAACTCAAATTCACATGTTTGTATGGACAATATTTGAACAAACATTCTGGGTATTAATCAGGGTTCATTTTAGAGAGTGAAATTGTGAGAATCCCGAAATGTTTTAAAAAGTCACACTCGAAAATATATTACCCCCAAATTTTTCATATGGTTCAACAAATAATAATACTGGCAATATTGAAATAAAATTGCAAGACGAAGCTGAATAATGTGATAACAACATTAATAAAAATACAAAATCATTAAAAAATTCACACTAAGTTTTTTTTTTTTACCCTCAATATATACAATAAAAATGTAACTGTAACAAAATTATTGAAAAAGCTTCATGATAAAAGTATTAAGAAATACATAAATAAAAGCATTATGATTAAAGCATTAAAAATAATAATAATAAGCAGAAAAAACGATTTATTCAGCATTACTGTTGTGCTTCTTTTTTCTTTTTTTTTTTTTTATCTTGATATTTCACTTTGAATAATTTCTTCTATCATGAGACTTCTTTCAGAGTCTAAATTCTAAAATTAAACCTTTTTCGCTTTTTTTAAATTTCAGGAAAATTGGAAAATTATCATAATAAATTCTATTTCTGTTCAGGATTGTAGTGATATAAATAAACTGATTATTTTTGAAAAAAAAAAAAAAAAAAAAAAAAAGAAGAAACCTTTGATTTAAATCACTTCTTTTTAATATCAAAGTTATTGGTTTTTAATGGCTTGCCACACTTACCACCACTGGAAGCCCAAGCCAATGTTATTCATGCAGAGGTCGATCCAGACAAAAATTGGGACCCTTTTGCTGCCCCTTCACAAAATTCAAATTTCTAAAATGGACCCCTTCGCAAAATTCAAACTCATAAAAATGGGCTCCTTCATGAAAATAAGATTCATAATAATTACAAGATAAAAAACAAAATTTTTATATACCATGTTTCTAAATTTTCTGTTGAATCATATAAACGCTACCGAAGGCAGCAGGAAACCGGAACAATTGGCTAAATGTATTAAAAAAATTCATTGCTATCGTGTTTTGAGATCTTATAAAAGTTTCAAATGTAAGTCGGGAAGTTAGTGAAAAATCGTTTGCAAGCTTTGTACTGGTAACGCTGCCGAAGGCAGCAGAGTCCCGAAGCAGTTGGTTAAAAGTATTTTTAAAATGCATTTTCACCGTGTTCTGAACTAGTCTGAAAGTTTCAAATGTCTAGCTAGTCGGGAAGTTAGTTAAATAAATTTTCCGTTGAATCATATAAACGCTGCCGAAGGCAGTAGGGACATAAAACAATTGACTAAAAGTAGTACAAAAATGCATTGTCACCGTGTTCTGAGCTATTCTGAAAGTTTCAAATGTTTAGCTAATCGAGATATGTGAAAAATTGATTGCAAGCTTTGTACTGGTAACACTGCCGAAGGCAGCAGAAACACGAAACAGTTGGCTAAAAGCATTTAAAAAATGCATATTCACCATGTTCCAAACAATTCTGAAAGTTTCAAATGTCTAGCTAGTTGGGAAGATAGTTGAAGATAGATTTTTTTTTTATTTTTAATACTTTATTTTGAAACAGTATAATGAAAAATGATGAGTGTAATCTATATAATATTTCTCTAACGTGGACCAGTTTCAATTATTTTTTGTCAAAAGGATACAGTATGCGAGAATAAAAAAATAATAATTATACATGGACAATATTTAAGCACGCGGACTTGGCTCAATGGACTAACAAGAAAAGATGACGAGATTTGTCTGATGAGATTATTTTAAGAAAAACAAAGGATTTTTAACAATTGTTTATTCGAAGTCTTTGCAAGTATCATTTTAAACCTAGCAATAATTTAAAGATATATATAGATTATGAGCTTTTGTGTCATAAATTGACACAATCATAAAAAATTATAATCAAAATAGGAATTAGTTTATTGTATTTATTTATTTATTTTTAAACAAAACAACAACAACAAAAAAAAGTATACCAAAATTAATAGAAAGTCATCTCCAACATGATGACAAAAATTTAAAAGGCGTCGTGGGTGTCCTATATTAAAGCTGTACTGCCAATGGAATAATGAAAATTGAGTCATGAACAATGAATTTCATTTGGAAACCTTTCTTTGAATGATTTTGGCTTCCCTATTGTACAATATTAATTTGGTTTCAATAATAATTTGCCTTCTGGTAAATTAAAATTTTAATTAGGTGGTGAAACTGGTATAACATTTATGAGTTTCAACTTTCAAATTTCAAAGATAAATAAGAAAAGAAAGAAAGTGCGAATATTTCCCATGGGTTAGCTAGTATAATATTTTATCCCCCCCCCCCCCATTTGCTGATGATCAGAGATCAAACGTCCTGCAGAAGCATTGTGATTACTAATCTTTCTCCATCTACAATACAAATGTCAATGTTCATTTTAAACTTGCTTTATTAGATTCTGGAACCCATAACGAGGTAGAATTGTTCAATATCTTTCACTTGAATAATTTTTTTGTGGGTCCCTTCACCCTTCCAACAATCGGCGATCAAATGCCATCTGTAATCCTTGCAATTTCTAATTTTTCTCCATCTACAAACAAATGCCAACTTTTTTTAAACTTACCTAATTAGATTCCAGAGAAGAAAAATAATAAAGAAGAAGAATTGTTCAATATCACTCACTCATATGTTTTATCTCCCCCCCCCCCCCACACACACATTCTTCTAATGATCTGCGAAGCACTGCGATTTCTAATTTTTCTTCATATACAATACAACATAAATATCAATATTCTTTTTGAACTAACTTTAATGCATTCTAAAATTTATAATTAGAACTGCTCAATAACACTCACTCTTAAAAAAAAATTGTGCGACCTCCCCCCCCCCCCCTCCTCCTCCATCCCTAACGATTAGTGATCAAACGCTTTACAGAAATTTTGTGCTTTTCAATCCTTCATTCACAGCATAAATAAATTTCGATAGGGATCACATATGACATGAAGTCTTCATACAAAAAAACCTGTTGGTGATCTTTAAAAGACAATACTTGTACTTATTAAGTCACTTATACACACAATTCCAATATCAGAAGCTTCCTGTAAAAGTTGGGACTTAAGATAATGTACAGATGGCAATGACGAACAAACTGGAACTGTTGATAAGAGTGTGTTTATATTTCTTAATGGTTCTACATCTAGTTATAATTTTTGAAAGCTGCATTAATTTCAATTTGGAGTCCCTTACATACAAACATTTTACTAGAGCTATGAACAAAATCATGGACATATTTCTTCTTGTGTGTTATCAAGAATAATGAATAATATCAACACTTTACCGTAACTAAAATTTTAATAATACAATGCGTTGATCATATCTGGTTAACTAACATTAGATAAATACAAACTTGGGATCAAAAATATGTTTACTGAATCTGGCAATATTTTTTTCAGTTAATTATTATTGCAAAATTATGATGCAGATTATTTTCTGATACCTAAATAGCTGTCGCAGATTGGCAGATAAAATTCTGCTACTGGGGGATTGAGCATGTTTTAAAAATATATATATTAGTACATATATAAGAGTAGTATTAAAAATAACTAGGATTTATGAAGGATCCATTTAATGACTGTGTTATAAGTATACAAATATTTAAATTTATTTTAAATATAAAGTGAAATATTTAGCATATTAATAAATATAGAAAAATTCAAGAAAATTTTAAATTATACATAAATACCTATCACTAATATCATTTTTACTGTTTCACTAATTGAAAATTGATGACACAAAAACAAAAAAGGGGGAAGGGGATTAGCTAGCACAAACTGCTAAAGAAAGAGGGGAAGAAAGAATTCAAACAAAAATATTAATAAACAATTGAATACTGATATTAGTGTACCTAGAAATATTGTAATATTCAAAATTTATATTTTGTATTTTAAAAATATATACAGTACACTCCCAGAAATCCGCACAGTTTGGGTCCAGAGATTGTGCAGATTTTAGAATATTGTGGATTTTGGGTATTTTATTGTCTGCATTTTTAAATTAAAATTTTTAAGCTGCAATGCATTAAAAATGATAGTGAAGACATATGAGCAAGCATATAATACACATGAAATATTTAAAAATAAATGAAGGCAAGTAAAAAGTATAAATATAAAATTCTATATAAGTATTTTTCTTTTCACTTAACAAATTAAAAATTGTTCCATAAAGCAAAATACAAAATTGAGTATGTAAACATCTGGTATAATAGCTTATATTATAAACCTATAGTTTTTATTATAGTTTAGAATTACAGGTAAAGACAAATGATTTTATTTATTCATTCATTTTTTTTTTTTTTTTTTTTTTTTTTTCTGTATATGAAATCATTTTTTGTTCAAGCACAAATACTACTGGTTTAAAAGAATTTTGATATTTACCTTGAAGATCTGGATCTTGCTTAAAATTAACTTTCCTCATCTTATTAGATTCAATTTCTAAAATACCACCACTAAAATAAGTTCTATCTCTTTTTTTTTTTTTCCCCTTGTTGAAAACTATAAATTTTATTGCTTACATTGGTTGCGATGTATGGATTACTGGTTTTATTTATATTGAACTTTTCAACATATATATCAGTTTACAACTTTAAATATAGTTAAAATTATTTATAGAAAAATGTAAATGCTCTTTGATTTTTCAAAATTGCTTCAATGTAAAGAAAAACCGACATGTTTGCGCATTTAAAATTTTGTCCCTGATTATGTCAGAAAGTTTAAAATAATAAAAATCTTACCTTGAATTGAGTCTGTAGTATTGCAGAGGATGATGGCTCCTTAATTCAACCACAACATTTACTGTATCTGGAGAAGAATATTGCTAATATTAGAAATATAATAAAAAAAAGTCTTAAGACTTTTGACTTAAAAAAAAAAAAAAAAAAAAAAAGAGATTACCGAACCGTATCACCGTCTATTAAATTAAATAAGGAAATAAAGAATTTAATACTACTTCATTCTTATATAATGTAGCTTGCAAAACAGAAATTTCCTGTCAAATATTATTAAATACAGTCGAACCCTGTTAGCATGAATTACTTTTAATATAAACTGTTTCCATAATCCCTTTCAAAATGAAGATTAGTTTAATTACATAAAGATCAGTTACTGAAGCAGGTACAAATTTTTATTCGCTTTAAAATTCACGTTAACAAGGTTCGACTGTATAACATTTATATAACCATTAACATTTTTCTTGCCTTTTTACAGTTTTAATTTTTATTTTAAAAACTTTCACTGTTTTATTGATACTTAATTTCACATATTCAGGAAAAATATCTACTTTTTATTATACATCATGATTATAGTTTAACTGCTATTTTCAGCAGGGTTGGGTTTTTGACATGACAAGGGTTTAAACCGTCAAACACCTGTCAGAAACCTCTACTGTCAAAAACCTGTATGGTCAAAATTCAAAATCTATGAGGTTAGAAGTAGGATTTAGTAATATTTGCTATATACAAGTGAATATCTAAATATTATGCTGTTTATAAATTAACGATTATAAATTAACAATTTGTAGATAATTTATAAAAAAATTAGGTAAATATACTAGTTTAAAACCTAAGAAATGTACACAAAGTATGCATTATTTTATATGTTTGTTTATTTATATTAATATTTATGAAATTCTAAAATTCCAAAGTTATTTAATGAATTTTCACATAAGCAAGAAACACAGGAATACTGGATTTTTTTTTTTTTTTTCCTTCAAGTAAAACATAACATATGTGGGCAGTAAATTAATATGAATTTGAAAATAATTATATTTATAATCTATATTTATTACACAAATCATTTATCAATAAGTTTTTATCTATTTATTATTATTATTGATTGTATAAATATTCGTACCTGTGTATAGCTTGGGCCATTGTTTGGTGTTTTGGGAGTAAGGCTGATTGACTACTACTCTGGTATCTTAGGCCTAAGGGGGAATGCAATCCATGGGAGTTTTCTAAAGGATCCTAACCCGTATTTATATAAGTTTCGGAGAAAACCAGAAAAAAACTCTGAACGGCTAGGCCGATGAGCGCACTCTGGAATCGAGCCCGACACCTCACATCTACCAGCTTTAAGCGTAGAACCGCTTGGCTGCTGGTGGGCCCTACAGCTCAAGACTAATAATTTTTTTAAAAATCTGTACGAGTAAATATTAAATTTATTACAATTTATACATATGTCCAGAAAGCATTCATATTTTTCTTGTCTCAGGGTAATTATAAGAATTTCAGACACAATTCACGCTTGTTTAACATTCAGAATTATTGCTTTTTCTTAAAAACGTGCAATATCAGCAGTCATTAAAAAAAAAAAAAAGTTCTTCTATAAAAAGTTTAAATATAAAACATTAGGCTATGCATTATTTTACTGGTTAAATACATAATACTAAAAGCACAAGGCTAAAAAAATTGAAATATACAATGTAGTATTGCAAATAAAATGATTTGTCAATCAAAATGCAATAATGATTTATAAATAATAAATTTTTAGAAGCCTAAAGTTTTGTTTTTATATTAATCAAAATGTTATAATAAAGTTTCTCCAAAAACATTAATATATTTACCTTTTAAAACATACTTATAAATAATATCTTATTGAAAACAACTATATTTTTAAAGAATCACATAACTAAGTTCAACATATACTATATTAAGCATAGTTATAAATAAATTTAGTAATATAAAGGTATCAGAGCATATTTTGAATGAACATAGAAATAATTCATGATAAAATTTTAAAAGCCTAAAGTTTTGTTTTTTATATTAATCAAAAACAAAATGTTGTAACAATGTGTTATTTAAAGAACATCAAACTATTTACTTTTGTTTCAGACACTTTAATACCGAATTTAGCTATATATCAAATTTGAGTGATAAGTAGACATATTATAGCATTGTTGGTAATATAGTATCATCCTAAATATATTTATTAAACTTCATTTTGACAAAAGCATATACTAAATGAAATGACAAACAGAAAAAAATAATCTCAAATTTTTTAGCATCAATTGCTGAAATACCAAAAGAAAACGTTTCTTAAACTATTTGATTGTAATTTTGTGACCGGTTGGTACAATGTATAAGCAATATTACATTGCTTGTTTACATTAAGTTACTCCTGTAACATACTAAACTTTGTGCACATGCAACAACGATTAAATCAAGACTCCGATTAAATAATGAAGTAATTATTTAGTGAATTTGTTTATTGAAAACATGTGCATAATATCATAGTTCGATTAACAAGTGTTTCTTATTTGTGTGCATGTATGTTTAAGTTGTAATTATTTACAATCATGTATCGTATTAATCATCTCTGAATAATAGGAAATAAATGTCACTTACCAAAATTTTCCACTGTTGGGATTTGGGATCATAATTCAGATTCAATGACGCTTGTTTTAACCGGCGAAACCATAAACAAACAGGTCGAGGCCGAGGCGGCCGAGGTCACACAGCAGCTAAAGTTGCAGTTGTTTTGTTTGTTGCCAAGAGGAGTTACTAACTAGACCCATAATTTCTCTTTTGAGCAAGGAGTTTACTGATGCTGTCAGTCAATGCGAAATAAAAGAAAGTTCGAAAACTTGTGATTGAGGAGTCCGCCATAACGCTCGGCGATGATGCATTCTGGGTAGGTTGTATTGTAAAAGCGCATGCTCTCAGTCTTGCATATATTTTAAGACACATAGCTGACTGAAATTAAGACGGTATCGTGTCTTACTTATATTTTAAGACACATAAGTGACTGAAATTTTTTCGTTTAAGACACTTTGCTGTCTTAAATCTATTTTAAGACGCTTATATGACTGAATTTAAGACACGTGAATTTGCAGTGTGGTCAAAACCGTCAAGTTTCAGAGGTTGCCTCGATAATAGGGGTCAAATTTAAACGATTTTCGAACCCCACATGTGCGAAGATGAAACAGGTGCTAAAATGTAGAGATTAATATGCTCTTTAAAATGACATAGGGTTGCCTGGTCAAAACCGTCAAGTTTCAGAGGTTGCCTCGATAATAGGGGTCAAATTTAAACGATTTTCGAACCCCAAAAGGTATGAAGATGAAACCGGTGCTAAAATGTAGAGATTTATATGCTCTTTAAAATGGCATAGGGTTGCCTGGTCAAAACCGTCAAGTTTCAGAGGTTGCCTCGATAATACGGGTCAAATTTAAACGATTTTCGAACCCCACAAGTGTGAAGATGAAACCGGTGCTAAAATGTAGAGATTAATATGCTCTTTAAAATGGCATAGGGTTGCCTGGTCAAAGCCGTCAAGAAACAGAGGTTGCCACGAAAATAGAGGACGTATTTTACGATTTATTTATCCAAGTAAAAAGTGATTTACCCAAGTGTAAAGATGAAACCGGTGCTAAAATGTAGAGATTAATATGCTCTTTAAAATGGCATAAGGTTGCCTGGTCAAAACCGTCAAGACCCGGAGGTTGCCTCGAAAATAGGGGTCAAAATTAAACGCTTTTCGAACCCCACAAGTGTAAAGAAGAAACCGGTGCTAAAATGTTGAAAATAATATACTTTTTAAAATGGCATACGGTTGCCTGGTCAAAGCCGTCAAGAAACAGCGGTTGCCACGAAAAAGGGGGGCGTATTCTACGATTTATTTACCCAAGTAAAAAATTATTTACCCAACTGTAAAGATGAAACTGGTGCTAAAATATAGATATTAATATGCTCTTTAAAATGGCATACGGTTGCCTGGTCAAAACCGTCAAGACTCGGAGGTTGCCTCGAAAATAGGTCAAATCTGTCAAGTAAAGCAGTCAACCACAAAAAAATAGGCGAGTTTTGAAGATTTCTTAACGAAATGTAAAAAAATACGAATAGCATTAACAAAGAAAATGAATAAGGATGAAATTATATGAATATTTGAAAGGTGTAGCTGGTTCCAGAATGTATAGCGTAGGAGTTATTTTAAAATGGCATATGTTTGCCTGGTAAAATTCGTAAAGAAATAGCGGTCAGTCTCCAAAAAGCTAACAAATATTAAAGGTGTTTAACACAAAGTGAAACACACATGAAGACTATTTTAAAAAGGTTAAACACGAAATGATTAATATTTAAAAGATGAAATTGCTAGCTAAATGTAGAACATACAACACTTTTCAATTTGCTTACGATTGTGCTTCAAACCTGTCAAGGTATAGCGGTCAGCTTAGAAAAGGAAGCGAATTTCAATATTCGTTTATTTTATTTGTTTAATGATATAAGAGATTTTAAAGCATAGAGAAAATTAAATTATTATGCGTGACCATTCTTTTTCTAATCTGTATAAAACGAATTTAAGCTCACGAGCTCGTTTTTTCCGCATTTTTCAATACTTAAAATATTCAAATTGTGTCAAAGTATTGAGAAGATAATTCCCTGAAGAAATGTATGCGGCTGCTTTGTAAAATTTTATACGAAAATATTGGGTTGTGCCGATTTTGTTATATTAAAAATTTTTCAATTTTAGAAAATTTTCTCAATTATTTTTTTTATATCTAATTAAAATAATCAATAATACCTTCTGCAAATTAATTATGGGTACAAATAAAGCGAAAAACATTTTTAAAAAATTGATAAATTTTTCTCGTTTCTTAATAACAATGAATTAATTTATGAAATTGAAATTTGTAAATCTTGCTGCAAATCTGAAATAAGAGGTTTTTTTTTTTTTTTTTTTTTTTTTTCATTTTATTTAATTATTTATTTTGTAAACGAACAGAATTTTTTATTATGAGTTTCTTGGGCATTATTATCTTCATTTCTGTTAAGTTTTGCGGTCGTATTTTCTTATCTGTATCTGCATGCTACATTTTTAATTTTTACTATTAATTCATTGTTTTTATGGGAAATTTTAGAACAGTTTCATTACAATTTTTTTATTTTTTAAATACTTTTTATATTTTTTCTTCACATTGTATAAAAAACCCTTCAAAATAAGCTTTTTTTTTTTTTTTTTTTTCGAGGTAACCACTATTTTTCAAGATTTTCACCTGGCAACCCTATGATACTCTTAAGAGAATACTATTCTCTATATTTTATAAACGGTTTCATTTTTAAATATGTTAGGGTAAGAAAACCGCGAAAATTCGCCCCCCCCCCACACGCACACAATTTTCGTGGAAACCTCTTTTCTTGGCGGTTTTGACCAGGCAACCCTATGCCATTTTAAAGACCATATTATTCTCTACATTTTAGCACCAGTTTCATCTTTACACTTGGGTAAATTATTTTTTACTTGGGTAAATAAATCGTAGAATACGCCCCCCATTTCGTGGCAACCGCTGTTTCTTGACGGCTTTGACGAGGCAACCCTATGCCATTTTAAAAAGTATATTAATCTCTACACTTTAGCACCGGTTTCATCTTCACACTTGGGGGTTCGAAAAGCGTTTAATTTTGACCCCTATTTTCGAGGCAACCTCCGGGTCTTGACGGTTTTGACCAGGCAACCTTATGCCATTTTAAAGAGCATATTAATCTCTACATTTTAGCACCGGTTTCATCTTTACACTTGAATAAATCACTTTTTACTTGAATAAATAAATCGTAAAATACGTCCCCTATTTTCGTGGCAACCTCTGTTTCTTGACGGCTTTGACCAGGCAACCCTATGCCATTTTAAAGAGCATATTAATCTCTACATTTTAGCACCGGTTTCATCTTCACACTTGTGGGGTTCGAAAATCGTTTAAATTTTACCCCTATTATCGAGGCAACCTCTGAAACTTGACGGTTTTGACCAGGCAACCCTATGCCATTTTAAAGAGCATATTAATCTCTACATTTTAGCACCGGTTTCATCTTCATACCTTTTGGGGTTCGAAAATCGTTTAAATTTGACCCCTATTATCGAGGACTTCTGAAACTTGACGGTTTTGACCAGGCAACCCTATGCCATTTCAAAGAGAGTATTAATCTCTACATTTTAGCACCGGTTTCATCTTCATACCTTTTGGGGTTCGAAAATCGTTTAAATTTGACCCCTATTATCGAGGCAACCTCTGAAACTTGACGGTTTTGACTAGGGAACCTTATGCCATTTTAAAGAGCACATTAATCTCTACATTTTAGCACCGGTTTCATCTTCATACCTTTTGGGGTTCGAAAATCGTTTAAATTGTGACCGGAAGTGAGGTTGTTTCTCTTAAACTTGACGGCTTTGACCAGGCAACCCTATCAGATTTTCATTGTAACAATGAATTCTATCTATAGAAAAAAAATCAGCTTCATACCTTATCAAGTCCATTTTTTGCAGCCGCCGCTTGGACTAAAACGGGGGTATAACCATGACCTTGCTATACCAGTGAGGGGAGTCTGAATGATATTAGCTTTAGCATAAATTCTTCATTAGACGTTCATTAATTAATCGAATTTCCAACATGTTGAAGAATTTTCAATCATCTTTTTACTTAATTTTTACTCTCATTGTCATTTTTCATAAAACATTCGTAATCTTTTACATAGAAATCCTTAATTAATATTTTTTTAATTATTATTCTGTAATTAATATTTTAACGGTTGAATTATTCTTAAACATTAGTACTCTCTTTAAAACTAGTCAAAAATAACCTCTTTTTAAAATCATCGTCATCTCTTTACGATAAAATCATTCATATTTTTGTAATAAAATCCTTAACTAATATTTTTTAATTATTATTCTGTAGTTAATATCATTTAAACGATTGAATTCTTTTCGAACAATAGCATTCATAGGTTTAAAAAGAACTGTGCAGACATATAATAGAAAAATTACACATGCATGCGCACACACAATGGAAATATTTTTACAGCAAGGTGCCGGTTCGAATCCCGGTCGATCCTCTCTATTTCTTTCATAATGTGTTTGCAACATCATTCATTCATTCTTCTTCTTAAATTCATATTTTTTTTATTTATTTCTTTTTTATTTCTCAATTTTTAAATTTTTTAAAATTCATTACTCATAAACAATAGCCTTCGCACAAGCCCACAAAAATTCTCTTTTAAAAACCATCATCATCTTTCACGCCATTCATTAAAATTTCCTCATTAACAACATTAATTAACACCCTCATCACGTTTCACAATTAAGTCACAGAGGGTGCTCCGAGCTCAGCAAAGTCCGTGAACGTGAATGAACACGCTCCGCGTGACACCTGCACGGCTTGCCTGCGCACCAACGCATCACCCACTGTTGCAGAACGAACATTTATCCCCTACTAGCGGGTACCCGAAGCGAGGTATGGAGCAATTTCAGTTTCTTTTTTTTTTTTCTTAATTTTTGTCTGTAATATGGTGTAAAAAAATAAATATTAATTCAATTCTTTCGAAAATTAATTTAAATATAGTGACCAGCGAAGCGGGCGTTGCATGCTAGTGTATTAAATAAAAAATAGTGAAATAACTGTATCTAAGACACGCAAACGATTACAATCAAAGAATTAAATTTATGAAAAATGAAGCATTAAAGCCAATATTTAAAATCGAAAAAACATTAATTTAAAAAATTCAAATTCGAAATTCGAAAAAATTTCAATGAGGTGCACACCTGCAAGGTCCCAGTTACCTATATGCTAAATTTGGAAGCTCTGCGATCAATAGTGTGAGCACCAGAGCGCAGACAGACACACACACACGGACACTTCTCTTTATTTATATAGATTCATTTGAAGGCGAAATTCTTTTTTTTTTTCTTAATTTATTATATTTATTGATAATCAAATGGTAATGCAATATAAATAAATTGTTACGTTTACGTATAATTTTTATAGTATAACAACTTTTTTTTTTTTCTGCAGGGTATTTTAATTTTTTATATTTCACACCTGCAGGGTCCCCAGGTACCTATATGCCAAATTTGGAAGCTCTGCGATCAATAGTGTGAGCACCAGAGCGCAGACAGATACACACACAGACACACACACAGAGACACTTCTCTTCATTTATATAGATTTTTGCATAATTTTGTGTTAAAAAACTTAGTACCTATTTTGATTATACCTTTTATTATTGCGTTTTTTAGCCAATTTATGACAAAAGTTCATATGGGGCTTATATCATTAAAATTTTCCTAGATTTAAAATGACGCTTGCAAAGATTGTAAAAATACAACCTTTAAAAATACATTTTTTTCTATAAAAAGATCTCATCATACAAATATCGTCATTTTTTATTACATCACTGAGTCCGCGTGCTTCAATATTGCTTATGTAATCTTTTTTATCCTCGCGTATTTTATTAAATCACTATCGTATTGTTTCTAAAAAAATAATCGTAACTGGACACCTTAAAAAAAAAATTTTTTGATTAAATTTGCTCATGCATATGAAAACTAGTTAGTTGTGGCCACCACAAGACTTTCTTCTATATTTTCCTATACAAATTCACTCAGTAACAATTTAATAATAAAAAAAAAAAAAAAAAAAAAAAAAATCCAAGTTTTTTTTTGTTAAAAGTAAAAAAAATCGGTAACTTTGTTTTAAATTATCACATATTTATAGTTCAACCATTTGTTTAAAAGGTATTGACGAGACCTTTCGAAAGATACCCATCTTGAAAATTTACCCCACCCGGGGAGGACTTCCCCCAGGGGGGGAAGCGATGCCCCCCACATGCACAAATTTTTTTTCCTAATTAACTACTACTATTATGAATAATTCATATTAATTTTACAATCACAGGTTAAGAATAACTCTTATTATGTACATTTATACGGAATTTTGTCCTATACTGCCATGTTAAAAATTTAGAAAAAATACGATCACAGCGCCACCTGTTGAGATACTGATCCCCAAATCTAATCAGCACCAGTTTATGTCAGGGGCCAACTAAATACCAAGTTTGGTTAAATTTCGTTAATTTTTTTTTTTTTTTTAAATTACGATTTTTTTCGAAGTTTTTTTTTCGTAAAAAGTAAAAAAAAAATCGATAACTTTGTTTTAAATTATCACAGATTTATAGTTCAACCATTCGTTTTAAAGGTATTGACGAGACCTTTCGAAAGATACCCATTTTGAAAATTTACTCCCCTCGAGGGGGGACTTCTTCTCCCAGGGGGGTGGCGAGGCTCCTACACATACAAAATTTTTTTCCCAGTTGACTATCCCTATTGTAAATAATTCCTGTAAATTTTATAATAATTACTAAAAAATAATTCTCTTTATGCACATTTATACAAAATTTTGTCCTATATCACCATGTTAAAAATTTAGAAAAAGCGGGATGGCAACGCAACCTGTAAGACAATTTTTACCAAAAGTTGATAGGCACTAATTTATGTCAAGGTGCAACTACATACCAAGTTGTATGAAATTCTGTGAGGTAGTTCCTGAGATACAGTTGCCACAAAATTTTGTCACACACACACAGACAGACTGACAGACAGACAGACATTTTCTAAAAATTGTCAAATCGTGTTCTACAGCTCTCAAAACGTGTAAATCCATCAAAAACCCGAGGTCGAAAATTTTTACGAATCCAATACTTTCTTCTTTGAATATAGAAGAAAGTAAAAAATGAAAATATGAAAATGGAGTAAAAAAAAACAACCATAACCTTCTTTAATATACTTCAATTTTAGAATTTTTTCTTTTTTGTTTATTTAAATAGTTTTGTTTAAACGTTTTTGGCACGGATGAATCGCGCTTGGCATGAAAGCTAATTCATTGATAATCCTGATAATTTTAAACTTTTGATGCTGATATAGATCGGACATTTTTCGCCAAGAACTCGTCTTTTGTAAAAGCCACTTTAAGCCAAGTTAGCGCATCAAAAATATAAATAAATTATAAAATATTGAAAAACAGAAAAGGAAGAAAATGAAAGGAAAAAGAAAAAAAAGAGAAAGAGAAACTTGTTGGCATAGGTGGACTTTGCTCAGTTCCCCACCATATTTATGGTCTCATAAATTTCTAGTGCGAGACATATTATAATCATGTTAAAAAAATCAATTTGACCAAAGCTTGATACAGGGACAGAAAGAAATCCCGGCCTAATAGGCTATCCATCGTTCACTTCGATATATTTATCTTATTCTAATCTATTAAGTTAT
Organism: Salticus scenicus; assembly: GCA_963930645.1. Classification (NCBI taxonomy): domain Eukaryota; kingdom Metazoa; phylum Arthropoda; class Arachnida; order Araneae; family Salticidae; genus Salticus; species Salticus scenicus. Next base: position 75,051 of record CAWVNO010002271.1, on the reverse strand, counting down.
TTTATCAGGGTCAATTCCGTTGTTTATGTTTCATGCCAATGTTTTCATTTCCAATGCAATAATCCTCAAAATTCATATTTATATGAAAAAATTACAATTTCGCTATGTTGATAAAATCGTAAATTACGAATAATTTACGAAATTTTCCTATTAGAATATTTGTATTCAATCATGTTCAACAAAATATCATAAATGTAATTTTGAAGTTGTCTAATGTATTTATGATATCCTCAAAATGGAAGTTTATGCTCAATTTTGCCTTATTCTGACATGTTAAGTAAATCGTAAATTCCAAATAATTTACAAATTTTTTAAATTGGAAAAATCATAGTCTATGATATTCATGCCAGTAACCTAAATAATATTTCGAAAGTGGTTTGACATCTTTACGATGAAAATATCCCTCAAAATTGACGTTTATGTTAAAATTTGCTCTATTCTGCCATGTTAAGAAATTCGTAAATTTCCAATAACTTACGAAATTTTTATATTTGAAAATTCACAGTCATTAATATTCATGCCAGTGTCCTAAATAATATTTCAAAAGTAGTCTGACATCCTTGCGATGAAAATATCGATCAAAATTGACGTTTATGTGAAATTTTGCCCTACTGCCATGTTAAGAAATTCGTAAATTTCCAATAACTTGCGAAATTTTCAAAGTAGCATATTTATAGTTACTGATGTTCATTCCGGCATCAAAACGGATATTTTAAAAGTGGTCTGACATTTTTAGAGTAAAAAGTTTCCATTTAATGCACGTTTAAGTGAATTTTTGTCCTATTCTCCCATGTTAAGAAATTCGTAAATTTCCAATAACTTACGAAATTTTTAGATTTGAAAATTCATAGTCATTAATATTCATGCCAGTGTCCTAAATAATATTTCAAAAGTAGTCTGACATCTTTACGATGAAAACATCGCTAAAAATTGACGTTTATGTGAAATTTTCCCCTATACTGCCATATGTTAAGAAATTCGTAAATTTCCAACAACTTGCGAAAATTTCAAAGTAGCATATTTATAGTTACTGATGTTCATTCCGGCATCAAAACGGATATTTTAAAACTGGTCTGACATTTTTAGAGTAAAAAGTTTCCATTTAATGCACGTTTAAGTGAATTTTTGTCCTATTCTCCCATGTTAAGAAAATCGTAAATTTCTAATAACTTACGAAATTTTTAAAATCGAGTGTTGAAAATGAATAGGGTTCTTGCCAGTGTCGAAAGTAATATTTTAAAACTGATCTGACCTCTCTGCGACAATTTGTTCTTGAGATATCGTGTACACAGACTAACAAACTAACGAACTAACGGACTAACGGACTTACGGACTAACGGACTAACAGACACCCTACAGACAGACACCATACAAATTTTGTCATTTTCGGATTCCTGACACCTGAAAACGTGTAGAAAAGTCAAAAAACCGAGGTCGAAAATTTTGACGATTACCTAAGTTCCCCATACCTATAGTATGATGGGGAACTAAAAATAATCACATAAATTATGTATTTTTGTCTGAAATGGAGATAAAAATTCAAAAATTGACAAGGGGAGCTATATTAAGGCTGTACTATGATCAGATTTACATATTTATTTATTTATTTTTCTATATACGAACTACTATTAACTAACTCAACTACTATTATAACCACAAAAAATTGTGCAATTCGATAAATATAGCCGATTATAGCATTTTGTAATATTATATTTGGTGTGAAATTGTTGTCATTTTATAGTTGATCGAATAAATCAAATAAATGTAGAAAATAACGTGAAAGAAAATATTATGTACACCACGTATCGTGTTGTTCATATGTAAATGGGGTTTAAAAAAAATTACTACTTCAATTTTTTCGATACTGTCCGTTTCTAAACTGTCATCTGATAGGTACCCAAATGGAAGTCCACTGTCAAGCTGTTGTCACAGGCAGTCGGGACAGGCACCCGAGAATCTGCGAATGAGTGGGTTGCTGCCGAAGGCAGCGGGGACAGGAAGCGAGCTTTTGAGCAATTTCGTGATTTATATATATATATATATATATATATATATATATATATATATAATATATATAAAGCGATATAAAAGAGTTTCCTTTAAAAGTAGTGACCAGCGAAGCAGGCAAAGCCTTCGTTGATTCACTACGTTCATTGATTTCACATTCTGTCATTTTTGACGAGGTTATATGCTAGTTTGTAAATAAAATTGCCTCTTAAAAAAGCAATTAATACCTCTATATTAATTATTAATTCATCTAAAATTAATTTAAATTAATAATAATAAACAGAAATGAAAAATTTCAAACTTTTTTTATAGGTTGTGATTTTTTTTTCCTGTACACTGTAAAAAGTGCTGCAGTAAAATTACGGGCAAAGCCCGGCAGCAGAGATTCCAGACATAGCCCGTAAAAAAACATTTATACGATGAATGATGTATCGCCAGTAATATTACGTTGGGATGAAACATACAACCAACCTGTAGAAAAAGTAGTATTGACCGTAAAATTAAAAGACAACTTAGTGTTAAAATAGTAGAATTGCCCGTAAAATTAAAAGGCAGCAGAGTATGTTAAAATAGCAGCACTGCCCGTAAAATTAGACGGCATCTTGGTATGTTAAAACAGTAGTGTTGCCCGTAAAATTAAAATAGAGCCTTGTGTGTTAAAATAGTATTGCCCGTAAAATTAGAAGACTGTTCAGTATAGGGAAAAAATAAAAATCCAGAGTCCCACAATTATACTTCAATTTACGGACTACGGCCGATTAGCTAGCAAAATGGTCATTTCCCGTAAAATTACATGGTTAATTCCTAAATTATACTTTCAAAACATTAATTTACAGATTATGACCGTTTAGGGAGCAAAACGGTCATTTCCTCTAAAATTATACGGTCAAATACCGTGGTTTTACATTTTTTTTTTTTTTTTTTTTTTACTGTGATAGTAAACAATCTTTAAGAAAATTTGGTTTAAGATGATATTTCTTACTGAAGTAAGAATAATTATTAATAGATCCTTCTCGGATATGAGTCATTTGAAACTCTAGTTGAAACTTATTTATAAATATATGAATAAAAAAATACAATTCCACATTATTTGAATAACAATTAGCAATGTCAAAAAATTCAGTGCATTTCAATTTATAACTAGTATGTTGTGGCCACCACAAGACTTTCTTCTATATTTTCCTATATACATATTCAATCAGTAACAATATTTAAAAAAAAAAAAAAAAAAAAAATACGATTCTTGTCTAAGTTTTTTTTTTTTTTTGTTAAAAGCAATACATATTCAACGAGTAACAATATTTAAAAAAAAAAAAAAAAAATACGATTTTTTTTTTTTTTTTTTGTTAAAAGTAAAAAAAAATCGATAACTTTGTTTTAAATTATCACAGATTTATAGTTCAACCATTCGTTTTAAAGGTATTAACGAGATCTTTCGAAAGATACCCATCTTGAAAATTTATGCGATGCCCCCACAAAAAAGCGCCCCCACAAAAAAAAGCGATGCCCCCACATGCACAGAAATGTTTTCCTAGTTAACTATTACTATTATCAATAACTCATATTAATTTTACAATCACAAGTTTAAAATAACTCTCATTATGTACATTTATACGAAATTTTTTCCTATACTGCCATGTTAAAAATTTAGAAAAAATGCGATATGATCCCCAAACGTACTACTGATACTATATGCTACTGATCCCCAAATGTAATCAGCACCAGTTTATGTCGGGGACCAACTAAATACCAAGTTTGGTTAAATTTCGTAAAAAAAAAAAAAAAAAAAATTACGATTTTTTTTCTGTTTTTTTTTTTCGTTAAAAGTAAAAAAATCGATAACTTTGTTTCAAATTGTCTCAGATTTATAGTTCAACCAATCATTTTAAAGGTATTGACGAGATCTTTCGAAAGATACCCATCTTGAAAATTTACCCCCCCCCCCAGGGGGGGGGGGGAACCGGTGCACCCACATGCACAAAATTTTTTTGGTAGTTAACTACTACTATTATCAATAATTCATATTAATTTTACAATCACAAGTTTAAAATAACGCTCATTATGTACATTTATACGAAATTTCGTCCTATGCTGCCATGTTAAAAGTTTACATAAAATGCGATCACAGCGCCATCTGCTGGGCGATTGATCCCAAAATCTAATCAGACCCTTTCCATGTCAGGGTCCAACTATACACCAAGTTTGGTTCAATTTCATTCATCGGTTCGTGAGATACGGTGAAAAATAAGAAATTTTGCGATAACAGCGCCACCTGATGGGCGATTGATCCCCAAATCTAATCAGCACCAGGCCCCGTCAGGTTCCAACTATATATCAAGTTTGGTTGAATTTCATTCATTGGTTCGTGAGATACGGTGAAAAATACGAAAATTTGTCCTATACTGCCATGTTAAAAATTTACATAAAATGCGATCACAGCGCCACCTGCTGGGCTATTGATCCCCAAATCTAATCAGCACAATGCCCCGCCGGGGTCCAACTATATACCAAGTTTGGTTGAATTTCATTCATTGGTTCGTGAGATACGGTGAAAACACTAAACCACAGACAGACAGACAGACACGCACACACACAGACAGACATTTTCTAAAAACTATCAATTCGTGTTCAGGACATCCCAAAACGTGTAGATCCGTCAAAAAACGGAGGTCGAAAATTTTCGCGAATCCAATACTTTCTCTATATTACATATAGAAGAAAGTAAAAACGTTATATGTTACACTGAATGTGTGAGATATTTTTCCTTTTTTGAAGGGAGATTTAATTTAAACATTCTTACGAAAAATTTAAACAGCCGCATATATACTGATAATTACATTTACCGTTTAAAGAAAAAGTTATGTTTACTTTGCTGCCTTGATTTTCCTTTCTTTATGTTTCTTTCTCTCTTTCCTTTCTTCCCCTTCTCTTTTTAATCTCCAACCCCTTGAAAAAAAATTCTTTTGTTTCTACTTAAATAAACAACAAAAATAAATAAATAAATAACGAATTTTAGTTTAATTAGAGCTAGTGTGAGAGAAATTTATTGCAGATGTGAGATGAGGATTTGGTGCCTCTTTCTTCTTTTGAGCAGCCTAAAAATAATTAATATTTTTCTTTTCTGTCAGATAATGGTGCCCCACACGTCCTTGCTACCGGATACGGCTTGGGCGCTGAAAGGGAAATATATATATATATGTTTTGTTATTGTGAAAATTGTTTGTTTATGCATTGCAAAAGAAATCATTTTGAAGATAAGGAATAAAAATTAGTGGCCAGTTGTAAATTTTTTTAGTAATCACTTTTTTAATAGGTAAAAATTACCATAAAATGCAAAAAACAGCAATAATTGTTTAGGGCCGAAAGAAAACACATGTTGTCTGCAGCACTTGTGCCTATTTTGTTCGCCTGACAAAGGGTCGTGTTTTCTTTCAACCCGAAACAATTTTTTTCCCCTGTTGGTGTTAAATCAATGTTCTTTACATATTACTTTTCAACGCCTGTTTAACAGCTTCATTTTACTTTTTAACACATGTTTAACAGCTAAGATATTACTGTTTTTCTGGTTTTCATTTATTTATGTATTCATTTATTTTTTCTGTTTGTGTTTTTCATAATACTATTTATTTATTTATTTTTAATGTTACATTTTAACCTTCTTTATTTCATTACATTGAAATTAGCTTTCTATTCAGAGATCATGCATATGTTTCATTATTAATAATTTCCCTCTAAATTTCTTTTCTTTATGTAATTAATTAAATACAATTTTAATATATAATTAAATTAAATTTTAATATGAAATTAAATATAATTTTAAGGTTTTCATAATTATATTTACTTATTAAAAATGTGTTTCATTCATATGATCTAGAAGTTTTGTTTAGAAGAATTTTATGTACTTATTCTTTCCTCCTTCTATGATAGTTATTTAATTACTTGTCAGAAAAAAAAAAATAATGTGCTAGGTTTTTTGTTGGTTTTCCAGAATATGTTTTTTACAACTTGTATTTATTTTCTCCTTCAACTCCCTATCGTCTTTCGTCTCTGCCCACAGTCATGTAGCTCATCAAATCATCACACCCGAGTTCTTCGAACTCCTCAAGTTCAACGTACCGATGCTTTTGAACATGCACCTCAACTCCAGGTTTTTCTAATTCTCATGTGGAGGTAGGCGACGGTTGCGACTGTCGTAGGAACTCACTAAAGCTCCGTGATGATGGTGATGATGATCCTTCTTCTTCTTAAAAAAAATATATATATATAAGAATATTGTAATTTAAATATAGGGGACACCGGGGTTAGTTGTACCAGGGGGCAAGTAGTGCCATAGAGCTTTCTGAATGAGCCGATAGTCTGCAGAACCAGTCGAGTCATGTGAGTGAATAGGTTGATTATTCTAGTGTACTGTGTATGTTTGGAAGTATAACGTTGTGTTGGTTTCGAAATAAAATTATTTATCTTGTTTTCTATTGCAAAAGTAAATTTTGTGACCTATGTTGGAATCGTCATTGTCACGAGGGGTCGTGAGGTATGTAAACTTTCCTAATACTACTACCAGTCACTACTTGCCCCGGCGTGATTTTTAATGCAGGTTTTTATATTTCAGAAAAAATGTTGCGAAATTACAAAATCATACTGAAAGAGCTAAAGCTACTTTAGAAGATTATGAGAGGGCTGCAACAGAAGTAAATTCCTAAAGGTGCAGTTTAAGGAAAGCCCAAGAACTGTTTAGTGTAAACACAATGTCACTTCTTAGTCTATATAAATAAAGAGAAGTGTTTGTGTGTGTGTATCTGTGTGTGTGTCTGTGTGTGTGTCTGTGTGTGTGTCTGTCTGCGCTCTGGTGCTCACACTATTGATCGCAGAGTTTCCAAATTTGGCATATAGGTACCTGGGACCCTGCGGGTGTGCACCTCATCGAGATTTTTTCGAATTTCGAATTTGAATTTTTTAAATTAATGTTTTTTTGATTTTAAATATTGGCTTTAATGCTTCATTTTTCATAAATTTAATTCTTCGGTTGTAATCGTCTGCTTATCTTAGCAACGGCTATTGTGCAATTCATTTTTTATTTAATACATTCATTTGAAGGCGATTTTCTTTTTTTTATTATTTCTTTTTTTATTATTATTATATTTATTGAAAATCAAATGGTAATGCAATAGAAATAAATTGTTACGTTTATGCACCGTTTATGTATAAGTTTTATACTATAGCAACTTTTTATTTTTCATTTTTTAAATTAATTCCTTTAAGAGAAAAATCTTTATTATTATTATTATTATTTATAATATTTATTGGCTGAAAAAAATGGTAGTTTATAGTAGAAAGGATAAACTGATTAAAATTCGTTTTTCATATATTTAATTCCTTTTAAAGGAAAATCTACCTTTTTATTTTATTTTATTGCACTGGTCGGAATCAAATCGTAATATAGTGTAAATAACTGGGGCTATAAAACACATGGTTCAAAAACTAAAATATATAGATGCTGAGATACAGTCATCTTTAAAATCGTAGTTCTTAAATAACAGAAAATCCACAAGTCGTCGATAAATACCCAGATTGAAGTGCCCGGGAAAGACCTTTCTGTAGACAGTGGGAAATTGGACCCGATGAAGTACGGGCAGAAAAAAGAGCTGCCTTAGGCAACGGGTACCCAAAGAAGCGAAATCTAAAGTGATTTCAGTGAATTTTTTTTTTAAAGTTTTTATTTGCAATGTGATGTAAAAAATAAATACTGATCCAATTCTTTTGAAAATTCATTTAAATATAGTGACCAGCGAGGCGGGCGTAGCCTGCTAGTTATATGAATAAAAAGAAGAGTACTAACACGGAAGAATATTGAAATGGGCGTATGATATTCACACTATAGAAAAAAGCCTAACAGTGCATTAAAAAAAAAAAAAAAAAAAACCTACGTTATTGAAAAAAATGAAGTAGTAACAATCGGATAGCACTGAAGATGTTGAAAATTGCTTATGTCTAGATTGCCTGGACTAGTACAAAATTTCTAGACCCAGAGAACACTATAAAAAAAGGTGCAATGCGTGACATGTAAAAGATGGACTCATGTCAAATGTACCAAAAATGAACCTTATTATAATTATAGAGAAAGTATTGTTTTAGGATTAAATTTTAGAACGTGAGTTTCAGTTATATTTACAAGTTTTGAGGTCCCTTGAATACGAAAATAGTGTTTTTATCGGTAGGTGCGTGTGTGTGTGTGTGTGTGTGTGTCTGTCTGTCTGTTATCAGCATATCTCAAGAACAAATAACAGCAGATATTCTAAACTCGGTATTCTAAATATGTATCATATAGAGATGCTACACTAAGCTTTTCGTCGAGATGAAGCAAATCGTTAGTGTACAGGGACACTCAAGATTATTCAAATACATTACGTCTACGGGGGAAATTGCAGTTAAGTAGAGTTTAACATCTATGGACTGCACTAAACCAAATGAAATGAATATATATTTTTTATATGCATAAAAACATGCCTCATGTAGAATATTGCAAGGAAATCGTTCACTTTTCATTTACAGGGTTACACAAAAGAACTAGATTACAGTGCGACATTAGCTGAAAATTGATAGAAGTGCATTTCATGTTGTGCCGTATATTATTACTATAAGATTATATTTAGATGCACTATACGGTTTGTATATATTATTCAAAGGATATTCAGGGTTGCAAATATTTAAGAGATAACATTCTCTTTTATTGTTAGTGGAAGTGCTTTACTACAATATTTTACCATGCCCAGGAAAGCTGCTCACGAATGGAAATGAATTCATCATAGACATATAATAGATAAGGTATGTTTGTAAGCTAAATATTCATTGGTTGTTTTTTGTGTATTTAAACGTTTTGAGGCTTTCTGATTACCAAAGTCAAGTTTTTTAAAGTTTGATCTTTGTCTGTACCTCTTTGAGTAACTGAAAAACGAATAATTTCAGGAGAACCAAAAGATGTATTTTCAAATTAATATAAATTTGTTGCTGGAAAATTTGATCAAGACTGATAAGTTTCAAGGAATGTTGCACGTGAAAGTTGTCTGAATTAAGTGAATTAGGTGAACTTTTAATTTTAATAACAGGTTTAAATTCTATAAACTATTCTGTGAAATTAAGTAAACGTTTAATTTTAATAACAGACTTAAATTCTATACAAATATAGGTGCATTAACGAAATGGGGTTTGAGGGGGGAGTGATAGCCCCCCCTCACACAGAACTAATTATCATATAAATGTCTTCCGAAGCGTAATTCGAATTGTTTTAATATAGGTTTACATTACGGTACTCGTTATTTTAACTCTTAATTTTCAACCTGCATTTATAGTATTAAATTTCAGGGTAAGAGAAAGTCGTGTGAGTGACACACCAGATTATTTTTTTCTTGAATTAGGTATTTCATTCAGAGATTCCACATCGCATGTACATATCTTTGAAAATATTGCTTTTTGTTGTATATACTATTTCAAATTATAATTGTTAAATTACGAAAAAATTGCCTTCGAATCTTCGAAATTACAAAAGGACTTTGATAATTATTATTATGCACCATTTTTTATATTCTTTTGCTTTAACAGTAAGTAAATGATTTCTGTAAATTCAGGAAAAGAAGAAGAAGAAATATATATACAGTAAGACCCCGCTTAACGCGGGGGATACGTTCCATCGAAGTAGAGCGTAATGCGAAACAGCGCGCGCACAATTTCAGGGAATCCCCGTACTGCTGCGAGTAATTTCGGGGAAACCACAGGGGAAGTAAAAGAGCGCTAAACCGAAACAGCGCTAGATGAAACAGCGTTAAGCGGGGTCTTACTGTATATATAAAATAAAAAATTTAACAACTTAAAATTATTTTAAGAAAAAAAAATATATAATAATAATAATAATAATAATAATAATAATAACGCTCCTTTGAAATCTTCAAGATTATAAAAAAATTAGGATGTGGCATATTTCTACAATAATGAATAATTAAAACAAATATATACACAAACACACACACATATGTATATTCTCTTTCATTTAATATTATTGTTCTATAACGTTCACTTGCTAGACAGAAATATTTCCAATTCCTAATTGATTTTTCATACAGAACTATAATTTTTTGCATCATCCTACTGAAATGAAAACAGACAGGTTGTTATTGATATTAAATAAAGAATTTCTCTAATTAAAAAGTTTATCGTAAGTTATACTTCATCATCATCATCATCTTCTTCTTTTTTTTCTGCTGCTTTCATATGGGAGGAGAATTTCCTCTCGTAGTGGGATAGACTCATAAGAGGGAACCAATGAAACTGCCACCCCCCCCCCCCTACTTCCATAGACCTTATATAGATAGACCACGCATCCCCCTCATTATCTGTCTGTGACATGAAGTAGCTTCCCCAGCGAAATTATCACGTGATGCAGGCCCGGACAGAGAGATGAGAATGAATATTATGTGATTTATCCGTAGGAAAGAAAGTAGTTTTGAGTTTTTTAATTTCTGTATTGTACACACACTTTTTAAGCCTTTAGATTTACGCATCGTTGGAAAGCTAAAATGTCATAGATTAATTATAAAAAATTTCTTTTGTGAGATACTATTCAGAATGGGAGAATTTTTTGTTTGAATTCTTACAAAAATAAGTGCTTTCTTATGGAAGAATCTCCCTCAACTCTCTGTCACGTGACATACGGTGCTGACCGCAAAGGATGAAGGTTTCAGATTACACTCTCATGTTGAAGACATTCACTATAATGGAAAGTCCTATTGGTGGCGTAGTCTATATATTTATGGTCTATGGATAAACTAATAAGAGGGAACCAATGAAACTGCCCCCCCCCGCCCCCCACTTCAATAGGAGTACAGTTTGGATAAGTGTCTTTCGGGCCTTCGGCAGAAAAAGAACAGGAGATTGTAGCTGCACCAATGCTATAATGGAAGCGCTTCCTAATGACCCTATTTAATTACTAAGAACCGAACGTTATGAAAAGTCCGTTGAACTGCTGATAGAAACGATCGTACTTCGCTGCGATTGCGTATCGACCAAAAATAAAAAGAAAAAACTATTTGAGGGGAAAATTTAACCCTTAAATGGCTGATTATTTTTTAAATCAATTTTAAAATGTTTTATTCTTTCCTCTCTTAAATAAATCACGGGAAAAATAGTATAAATAATCATACTTTATTTTAACTATGGTTTACAGCTAAAAAGCAATTTGTTACCAATCAGCACACATGGGGCATTAAAGCTTCAATGTTATTTTAATAATACTTTAGAAGACATATTTGGGTATGTTTTCGAAAGGGAATTTAAGGGTTAAAAAACTTTAACTACATTTTAGCTTTGTGCTTGTCAATATTGTAAATTATGCAATTGTAAAAGCATACTGTATGTAACGTAAGTTTAAAATAAAAATTTTTACAGTAAAATTATAGAATTATTTCTAAGCCTATGAGCACATAAAAAATATCAATAGGAATTAGCTTAGAAACTTCATTTTTATAATGAATAATTAGAAAGTTTATTCCCTGAAAAATACTTAATTTGTAGGATTTTAATGCAATTATTGGTGGTGCTTCACTCTTATCGTTAAAGACTCTTTAATTGTAATAATAATAATAATAATAATAATAACTTTTTTTTTTTTTTTATATGGAGTTATACCCCTTTTAAATACAATGAATGCCATGCGTGGGTAAGAAAAAGTAAAAATGACAAGAGGTTAGGGATCCACTTAATATTGACTGATATTACTGTATTGTATTTCAGTCAAATTTTTTAACCTGAATCTTTGTTATATTTACATGTTTTGAGGTCCTCTGAATCCGAAAATCAGTTTTCTATAGCCACTGGTTTCTCTGTGTGTGAATTATCAACATATCTCAACAATAAAGTGTATAGCAGGAACTGCAAACTCGCTATTTTAAATCTGTATCATATAAGAATGCCACTCTGAGCTTTCTGTTGAGATCAAGCCAACGATTGCTGTACAAGGACACACAAGACAATTCAAATACACTATGTCTTTGGGTAAAAAATTATGGTTGGTGTAGTTTAACATGCATAGGCTACGCTAATACAACTACGCTAATAATACGCTAATACTACGCTAATACGCTACTACAAAATAAAATGAACATATAAATAATATGTTTGTGTTGAATATCAGGGTTGCTACACAGATCAGGAAAAAAATTCCCTGAGTTTTCCCTGTCCCTTTTAGAAGTAAAATAGATAGCACGCAATCACGCAGTATTAGAATCTAATATGTTTACAAATCAATTGAACATATTTAGGGTATATCAATTTTATTAACTTACTATAGTCGGGGGAAAAAAATAATTGTTCATTATAAAGCACTAAAAATTTTAAAAATATTTGATTATGAAAAAATTTTCCAATGTTTTTCCAAAAAATTTCAAAATTCCCTGAATTTTCCCTTTTTTTGCAATAAATTTTGAACATTTCCTGAGTTTTCTAGGTTTTTCCCTTTTTTCCAGGTGCTGTAGCAACCCTGAATATGATGTAAGATTCGCCATTCGCTTACAGGGTTATCCAAATACAAATTCCTTACAGATGCATATTTTTTTCTTTTTCTTTCTTTTTGTTTTCACTTTAGTAAATGCTATAAAAATATTTAGATCCTAAATGTGTTGAACCACAAAATAATTTTTTATAATGTATGACATTATTCTTTGAAGAAGAAGGGATAATATTTATACCTAATTTGAAATTCTTTTCTTTTTTAGGCAAAGAATCAGTACAGTCTCTGCTGCCAAATGTTCTGTCTAAAGAATCAATCCAATCGCTAGAATTTTTGTCTAACCATATGATCCGACTATTTAACAACGGTGAATATACAGATGCCATTTTGAAATGTAGTGATAAAAGCTTTGCTGTTCACAGAAGTATTCTTGCTGCAAGATCGAGAGTTTTCTCGGTGATGTTCGCCCTTAAAATGGCAGAAAACAATAGCGGAGCAGTCAGCATTGACGATTTGGATCCGAATACTTTAGAACAGTTCTTACGATATTTATATTCAGGCTGTGTTGATGAACTTTCGATGGATACAGCTTTTCAGCTGCATATAGCAGCAGAGAAATACGATGTGTACGCTTTGCAAGAATTATGTGCTTCTTTTATTTTGGAAAACATGACAGAAAATGACATCTGCAATGTTCTGTTATTGGCGGATGAAGCTGAGGATGAAGGATTATTAGACAGCGTTGCACGTTTTGCTGTAAAAAACAAGGAATTTTTGAAATCAGACGAATGGGAAGATTTTGCTTTGCGTAATACAAATATCGCTGTTAAAGTATTTTTAAAGTATTTTAACCCTTCCGATACCATAGGCAAGGTCCGGATCTAGGGGGGGGGCACTTGCCCCGGGCGGCGAAGACTGAGGAGCAGCAGCCACCAGGTCCAGCTAGTCTCGCTATTTGTATTATGCTGGATCCGATTTCCAGACCCTTTTCGTAGTACATTGCATCTTCTGTAACAAGCTCAGAGCAACCTAAACGCCGTCCTCTCCTCTCCTCACACGAGTCCGTGCGTATGACCAAAACAGAGTGAAAACATGAAAACGTAATATTACTTATGAGCGCATGACGCGCGCGAGTGAGTGAGCATTAAAATCTGAACGAGGATGATATACGTATCATTGCGGGTGCGGTACGTGAGAGGTGGCATGGCAGCAGCAGTTGACTTATCCATGTAAAATGAAAAGTATAGGTGGAAAGCGATTCCTCGTATTGTAACTGATGTCATTCTATATTTGGCCACTAATTATTTCTTTTTCCAAGTCTCTACTAAAAATACGAGTTATTATTAACTAGCCGCTTTCAGCGATTAGATGGTTCGCTATCCTTGAAAAATCCGATTGTATGAAACCCCCATTAGGTGGAGCCTGCGCCGCCTTTTTTTCCGTTTCTGGACCTACAACTGCTTATTAACTAATATTGGACCTGGGCCGTTTCTGGACCTACAACAGCTTATTAACTAATTAATGTAAATAGCTTTATTGAAAATTTTAATTGTAGTAAATTTCCGCTCGGTAGCGCCTGCGGCGTCCGCTTCCCGTTTCAGTATCTGAATCAGTCTGTTCGCTTACCACGTGAAAATCTCCATCCTTGAAAATTCTAACTGTAGCAAAGTCCCGCTCGGTGGGGACTGCGGCGCCTTATCCCCGTTTTAGAACTTACAACAGCTTTCTCGCTCATCGTGCAAATATCTTTGAAAACTTTAACTGTAGCAAATTTCTGCTCTGTTACGACTAAGGCGCCATTTTACGTCAGTCTATTAGCTCACCGTGTAAAGGAACATTGAAAATTCTGATCTGGCAAATCCCCAACCCGGTGGAGCCTACGGTCTCCTAATCTACTCTCAAATAATTTAATCGTAATTGGTGATATTGAATTATTAAAATATCAAAGCGCCATCTGGCGACAGAGACTTGCAACAAGTACTCTTCAATTTAAAATGATATATTACAAATGAAATTCCGTTAATTAGAAGCTGGGATAGAAAAGTAATGTAAACATTGTTATAAAAAGAATTGTCTGACTTTTCCGCGGTTTTCTCCGAAACTTGCGTTATTGAGGGCAAAGTAAAGTTAAAAATCCTTAATAAGAAATGTGAGTGGAGTATCGGAATTCGAAGGTCTGCAAAATAAAAAAGAATAAATGTGTTCCGGGTTTTCTGCGGTTTTCTCTGAAACTCCCGTACTGAATTTAATATCTTGTATCAGTTTAAAAGTTCGCAATAAAATTACTGCAAAATATATTTCGAATGATACATTATAAGTAATCTAATCACAATTAGAATTGGATATATTGGAATAAAGGTGTTCTATGTTTTCTGGGATTTGTGCTGAAACTCCCGCAGGGAATTTAATGGCTTATATCAGTTTAAAAATCTCCAATAAAATATATTTCAAATGATGTATTATAAGTAATTTAATCATAATTAGAATTGGAGATATTGAAATTTTAAAACATTAAAGTGTCATCTGGAAGCAGAGATTTGGGATCTCTACTTTTTAATTCCACTTCAAATAAGTTTTAAAATGATATATTACTTATGAAATAATGTTAATTAGGAGCTGAGATACAAACATTAATAAATATAAACATTTCTGTATAAAAACTTGTGTTTGACTTATCCGTGATTTTCTCCAAAACTTGCCTTATTCCGGGCTGTATATCGTTAAAAATCCTTAGTACGAAATATGAGCGGAAACTGGAATTAGAAATTCTGTAAAATATAAAAGAATAAAAACGTTCTAGGTTTTCTATAGTTTTCTTCGAAAGTTTCGGAGAATGTAAAAATTTCGAGAGATTTATTGATTTCATTGAAGTTTATGATAAAAGTGGCGAATGCATGGCGAACATAATTTCTAAAAAGTTAGAGGACGATAAGTTATCCAGTAGGGAATGTCATGGTCAGTCCTACGATAATTCAAATACGTCAGAAGTGTATAGATGCGTCCAAACCAGAATAATAATAATAATAATAATAACACGGTGCTTTCACCATGCATTGCCATTTCCTTAAACTTGTTGGTACATGCTTTCTTTCTGTTCCGTGGCTAAACGTCTATGTGGAGTTAGCTGTTCAAAGAATTTACAACTTTTTTGTTTCATCTAGTTTATGCTGTGATATTATGAAACAAAAACAAAAAATAACATGCGGTTCCCATAGATTATCAACTTTCTAACTATCCTGTTGCATCGTTTAATCGTCAATGCACTTTCGCTACTTGGTATATGGTACATGCCTTCTTTCTGTTCCGTGGCTAAACGTCTATGTGGAGTTAGCTGTTCAAAGAATTTACAACTTTTTTGTTTCATCTAGTTTATGCTGTGATATTATGAAACAAGAACGAAAAATAACATGCGGTTCCCATAGATTATCAACTTTCTAACTATCCTGTTGCATCGTTTAATCGTCAATGCACTTTCGCTACTTGGTCACGCCTTCAGACGGAATGGAAAAAAGACAGACACATAGACTAATTGAACTGATATTCACCCTTAAACTTTGTTGTAAAGTGTTAAAAACGCTTAACACAAACGAAAAATGAAACACCAGATAGTATCCTGTTGTATAACGTATCTGAATATTTCAGTGTAGCTTTGTAAATCTTATCGCCAAACATTTCATATTCTGAAAAAAAAAAAAAAAAAAAAAAAAAATTATACAGACACGACATTATTTTATTATTTAAAACATGAAAATCTGACATTGACAGATTTTAATTTAGTGCCAGAGGCCTACTGCTAAACTTGTTAATATCGACAAATTCTTCTTTAGTTAATTCGTGACGATCTAAATTCCATGATAAAGTTTTCATTAAATCAAACCAATGTGTTTCAGCTGCAGATACTGTAACAAATAACGTTGGAAGTCCAAACTGTCTTATAGCCGCAAAACAACATTTTTTCTCTTTTTCCCAATGAGGGGGAGGTGTGCCTTGGGGGGGACTCATGTCAAAGGTGTGCCTTGGGGGAGGACTCATGTCAAAGTTGTACCTTGTGGGGACTCATGTCAAAGTTGGGCCTTGGGGGGACTCATGTCAAAGTTGGGCCTGGGGGGGGGGGGACTCATGTCAAAGTTGGGCCTGGGGGGGGGACTCATCTCAAAGTTGTACCTTGGGGGCGACTCATGTCAAAGTTGTGCCTGGGGGGGGACTCATGTCAAAGTTGTGCCTTGGGGGGACTTCATTCAATAAATCCCCATTCAATAAACCGACTGAAATAGGCCCTTAGCACTATTAAGAGTGACGTATAAAAATTCGAAAACGCTGTACCGACTGAAATAGGCCTCTAGCACTAAAAAAATAAATAAATAAAAAATAAAAAATTCTTTTAGCATCTTAATGACGAATTTCAATTTAATTATAATTTGCGCCGTAAAAATCCCTATCATAAAACGCAAGGCATTGACATTCTTTTGAGTGTTCCTGTACACAAACCAGCTGCGCTACTAATACCATTTTAAAGGGTGAACAACCCATAGTGAGCTCGAAAAGATTTTTTTAAGAGTGATCATTTTAAAGAAATTCTCAAGATATTTACGGACGCTGGAGGGCGGTTAGAGGGATAGACAGATAGACTAATTCAAATCGTAATCACTCTTAAGCGTTGATTAAAGTGGAAAATGCTTAAACAATGCGAAACTGCAATTGCAGCAAATTTCAGTCATAATCCTTAATTTATCTGAATATTTTTGTGTGGTCTTTTTTTTCTAATGTTAATCCTACTATATTTTATAGGAAACAATTTTGTGCATAGGAATAATAAATGTCTATTTCATTACGAATGGTGCAAAATAAATGTATTGAAATATGGTTTATAGAAATACCTCTCATAGAACACAATGCTTTGGAATTTTTTCGTGTGTCACTACACACAAACCAATGGCGGTATTTATTCCATTTTCAATTTGAAACATTCTACAGTAAACTTGAATAACATATATCAATTTCTGACAATTCCATGAATATTTACCGGAGATAGAGCGCAGATAAGCAAATTTATGTCGTAAACAGTTTTCAATGTTGTTACAAAGTATTAAAAATACTCAAAGGATAACGTCAAAGGGTCATACATGATAGTCTGCGAAATGAGAAGCTGTTATCGGTTTGAAAATAAGCTTAAATACGTTTGTGATGCTTCGATAGAGCTAAAAGATGGGGACAAATCACCAAGGTAAATTCAGAATAAAAACGTCTACGAAATGAGGCCAGGAATTTTGAATTTATTTTATAATTAGTCATACAGAATCATGTTTTGAAAGTGTTCAACTGTGTCGATAGTTGGAAAATACATTAAAAGATTTCGTAATACTGGGTTTGATAAATGATTTAAAAAAGCTACTGCCGTTGCCAAATTGATGTCATAGATACAACCATTAACCCTAACAAGGGTGCTGTTGGCATAATGAAAACGCAAATTTTAATTCTCAATTGCAAAAACTAGCCCCGGATTTTTATTTTTTACCTATAAGGTCGAGAAAGTATTGTTTTAAGGTCAAATTTTCGAACGTGAGTTTTTGTTATATTTACATGTTCTGAGGTCCCCTGAATACGAAAATCATGTTTTTAGCGAATGGTCTGTGTGTCTGTTATCAGCATATCTCAAGAACAAATAGTAGCAGAAATTCCAAACTCGGTATTCTAAATGTGTATCATATAGGGATGCTACACTAGGCTTTTCGTTGAGATGAAGCCAATGGTTCGTGTACAGAGACACTCAAAAGTATTCAAATACATTGCGTCTATGGGGGAAATTGCAGGCAAGTAGAGTTTAACATCTATAGACTGCACTAAACCAAATGAAACGAATATATATTTTGTGTAATAGAGATAGTCAACTGGGAAAAACATTTTGTGTATGTAGGAGCCTCCACTCACCCCTGGGGGGGGGGGGAAGTCCCCCCTCGAGGGGAGTAAATTTTCATGATGGGTATCTTTCAAAAGAGCGCGCCAATACATTTAAAATGAATGGTTGAACCATTGATCTGCTATAATTTAAAATAAAGTTATCGATTTTTTTCATTTTTAACCAAAAAAAAAAAAAAAAAAATTTTTTTTTCTTAAATGTAGTATTTAGAAAAAATCAACTTTTTTTGGGATATTTAGTGTTATACTACTTCTCTAATATGGAAACCATGTGCATTATCATGGAAGATAATGTTTTTAAATAATAATTTTAATAAATTATTTTTACTGAGTCAATTTGTATAGGAAAATATAGAAGAAATTCGTGTGTTGGCCACAACACATTAGTTAATTGTTGTTAATGGATATGCTATACTAATAATATTTTACCATTTGCAGGAAAGCTGTTCGGGAATTGAAATAAATTCCTCATAGAGATATGGTAAATAATGTATGTTTTAAGCTAAATATCCATCGCTTGTTTTTTGTACATTAATGAAACAGGGGGTTGTGGGGGGCGGTAGCCCCTCTCACATAGAACTAATTATCATATAAAACTCTTCCTAAACCTAATTTGAATTGTTTAGCATAGGTTTACATAACAGTACTCGTTACCTTACCTCTTAATCTCCAACCTGTATTTATAGTATTAAATTTCAGGGTAAGAGAAAGTAGTGTGAGTGACACACCAGATTATTATTATTATTATTATTTTTTTTTTAAATAAAATTTTACTTTTATAACTTAGTGGAACATCTTCATTTATTTTCTTTGATCTAATATTGTTGTTGGTGAATTCCAGTGGCATTTAATTTTAAATTGGAAAATTTTCATTCCACTCAAAGAGTTTAAGAACGTAGAGTACCGAAAGGAAAAGATGCCTGGAGAATTAGTCGACGACGAGTTGCAGACACTTGAAACAGAAAAACTACAACCAACAAATGCTATATTAGATCGAATTTTAGTCGAAATTAATCACAGACTTGACAATGCGAGGAAAATAAATTATTATTTTGTATTTTTGACTGACGAAGCATTGCTGAAAATGACTATAACAGATTTTTTAAAAATATATAGACTCAATTTGGCTCTAAAATATGTCAAGGGCTTGAATTCAGAAAAACGCTTTTCCGAATATGAAGTTTTCAAAAAACAAAGACCACTTTTATCTACAAATATTTATGAATTACAACCTGTTTCTTTATGAGAAGTTATATGTAAAAACGTTTTACTGAATGCATTTCCTAACATAAGCATAGTTTTCAGAATTTATGCAACTCTTCCTACAACTTCTGTTTCATGTAAAAGAAGCTTCAGGAAAATAAATCTCACCAAAGATTACGTTCCACAATGTCCTAAGAGCACTTGTCGGAATTGGCAATATTTTCGACTGACAAGGAAACATTCAAAAGGTGTCGTCTTCAAAAAATATTGAAAAAAATATATGTGATTCTACTCTTCATAAAACACCAGAAAGGGAAAACATCGGCTGAAATGAATTACAGCGACCACAAAAAATTATCAAAATTAAGCATTTTTGCGATTTAGCGCTGTTAGGTGATAAGTTCGCTAGCACCGAGATTGCTGTGTAGGAACAGAACTGTGTTTTGCTTCTCCGTCGCTGTAATTCATTTCAGCCGATAGTTTTTCCACTTTCTTGTGCTTTATGAAGTGTAGAATCACATATATTTTTTTCAATATTTTTTGAAGACGACATTGAATGTTTCCTTGTGAGAGTGAAATAGCCAACAATCTCAATTATGACATTTTAACTGAAATAAAGTCAAGGAAAATAAACCTTTAGAATTACGTATAATTTTATTTAAAATAAATAATTTTGTTAAAGTCTCAGTATTTTATTTGCTAAAAAATTTGCTTAGAGGGCGGCAATTGGAAGTCTGCACCCCCATTTTAAAAATGCAGAGCCTAAATGTACTGCCAGAGCCTCAGGAGAAAAACTGCCACCACAGCCCAGACGTCTTATTATTTAAGTATGATAGCAATTGTCATTTATTTTTATGGGATGTATCTATAACATTCTAACTAAGACCAATAACATCCTGTATCTATTTTATTGTTTTATAACATAACCTGTCTGTGTGCGACGCGATTTGGTGCAAACAATTATCATAAACTGGTAATGAACACTCGTCACATATATCTGACGCTGGTAGCGAAAGGGTTAATTAAGGTAGTCTACTTCTATTATTATTATTACTATTAACGTTCAAAATAATCTTTAAGGTTAGAGAATTTTGATATTCTGAAATAATTCTGATATTTTGAAATGTCTGTGTATGATATGTTTTGATAACATTTTGTAATTAAAAATTGAAATAAACTTGGTCATTATCGTTATGAATTACATTTGTCATTCATTATATTGTAATTTTACTTTTTAATGACAAAATATTTACTATTTCTTTTGATGTTACGAAACCCCTTTAAATTACAAAACATTACATTTGTTACGTTTTGTTTTAAAACATACACAAATTTGTAAGTAATTATTTATTGTAAATTTTGCTCATGTACAAAGGGGTTATGAATACATCGACAGTGCTCAGTGTTTGTAGCACGATCTAATTGCGAGACTGACCACAAATTTTGTAGGAAGGTTAAAGAAGACAGGGGACAGAAGATTCCGGCGGACCAAAATGAAAAAAAAAAAAAAAAAGAAAATGTTTCAAAAGTCACCGCTAGGGGAATACGTGGTGATATTTTTCTAAATAGAGCTTTTGTCACAAATTGTAATCTAAAGTTGATGATTGTGTACTTTATTCAAGTACTGTTTTTCTTCACGTTTCTTATTTTAAAAGTGAGGCACCGCGCTAATTTGTCATCACTTCTACAGTTTTTAAAACTATTTTCTCTTACATAACGCCATATATTCCCCTAGAGATGACTTTTGGAACTTTTTGTGGAATTCTTTGTGCTCTTTCTTGTTTAATCGTCCCACAAAATTTGGTGCCGTTCTCGCAATTAGATTCCGCTACAAAACACTGTGACAACAAAACACTTCCGATATGCAAACAAACTGAATTAGCAACATTTTATTTAATATACAGGGTGTCTGTAAAAAGTTTGACTCATTTGATGCTTAATAATTCTTAAAATAATGAAGATAAATTTAAATTGATAATACTAATGCTTAGATAGATTCAAAATGTTTTATGGTTATTATCAATAGACTCGAAATGCGCGCCGTTTGACGTACGGAGAATATCAAGAGAATAGCCAGTTTCGCACCAGGTACGGGCAAGCATGTGGGTATTCACATAGGCTATTGCGGCTGTAATCCTGACCTTTAAGTCATCAACATTCAACATTTTCCTCCTGTAAACGATGTCCTTTACAAATCCCCAAAGGAAAAAGTCCAGTGGTACTATATCAGGTGATCTGGGAGACTAAGGAATGGTGTACGGCCGCATCATTGCCCCCCACTTTTTTTTTTTTCACTGAAAAGACACTCACAGCTGTTATTTACTTAAACATGTTAGAAATTTTCGTATTTCCACAATTCGAAGTGCTTCAACCACGTGTCTTTTTACAGCAAGATGGTACATCACCTCACTGGGGTACCATCGTTCATAGCTCTTTGAATGACCATTACTTAGAAAAATGGATTGGGCAAGGTGGCCCACATCTTTGGCCACCCAAATTATCTGACATAACGCCACTGGACTTTTTCCTCTGGGGATTCGTAAAGGACATCGTTTACAGGAGGAAAATGTTGAATGTTCATGACTCAAAGCCCAGGATTACAGCCGCAATAGCCTCTAGGAATACTGTCATGCTCGTCCGTACGTAGTGCGAAATTTACTATCGTCTTGATATTCTCCGTGCGACGAACGGTGCACATGTGGAAGTCCATTGACAGGGACCATAAAACTATTTGAGTCTGTCTAACCATTAATTGTGTTATTAATTTAAATTTATCTTCATTATTTTATGATTTATTAAACATCAAAATGTGTCCAATATTTTATAGACACCTGTATATCTCTAAGTTTGCACACTGTAGGTGCTGAGCCTTTCCTGAAATGAGAGGAAAACACAACATGGAAGTGCCCCCTGTTGGAGGGCACTTCTCTGTGTTAAAATCTAATAGGTACCAATTCAAACCAAGGTAAAAATAAATGCCAAGTTCTGTTAAATTATATTCATTGGTTCATGAAAAGATTCAAATAGACAGACATTTTCAAAAAATAGTCGAATCGAGTTCAGGAAATCTCAAAACGTGTAACTTTATTCGAAATCGGAAATCTAAAAATTTTCTGAATCTTATACTTTCTTCTTATATATGCAAAAGAAAGAATAATAAATCCACTTTTTACTTCCATTGCCCTACTACCGTAGATAATGGAAGTATTGTATTCGGTCCAAAAATTCGATATCGAGTTTTCACTTGATTTACACGTGTTAAGACATCCTGAGTCCAAAAATTTAGTTTTTGGCAATTGGTCAGTGTGCATGTATGTATGTAATCTTCTGGCTATCATATCTCCGAAACTTATCAAGATAGGGCTACGAAACTTCAGAATTGATACATGTCTGGTGTACAGATGAATTTCCCAAATTTTGGTGAAATTTGGATGACCAGAAGTCGGTCATCGAAAACCGGAAGTGGGATCGTAAGTCCATATCTCAAAATCGATTTTTTTCAAAAATACCATATATACACCCTGTTAGATGTCCTTTCGAATGATATAAGTTGGTTAGTTCAGGAAAATTGATAGGCATCCTGTATAAATAGCTCAATTTCAAGTTTTGCAAATGAGTTCCTTTAAAAATGACTGCAGGAAACTTTTACAAACTCGCCATATTAACTCCCTTTTAAATATCCTTTTGCATATAATTATTTTTTTCTGGTCAATAAGTGAGTATACCAAGTTTTAGTAAAAGTTGATGTTCGAAAAACGGCTCTAACGATTTTTTTTTAAATTGTTAAAAAAATCCATTTTAGATATCCCTTTTCATGCATTATATGGTTATTACAGAAAAATTAACAGTTCTGATTAGATAGTTCAGTTTTAGATCCCGGTGATAAAAAAAATAGCTCTACCATTATTGTTATCATTATTTTATTTTACTTTTCTTATTTTTTAACTCGCTGTGTAAACTCTGTTTTATATGTCTTTATACGTGTATCAAGTTCCTCTTACTGGAAAAAAAAAAAAAGTGCCTGGAAGAAGTTTAATAGTGGGTAAGGGAAGTCGTGTGGTTGTTTCACACCAGATTTTTAAAAAATGTGCAGTCAATTTCAGTTAACCGAAATCTAAGGATAAAAATATATAAATTCATCAAAATTCGGAAAACGATTTCCCTTTTTTTGGGGCTGAGGACTATTAGTCTCAATCTACGGATTTTTACGATACCAGTTTTACGATAGTAGGACATTTATCGAAATCGAAAATTTATCGAAAATATAATTGAATTATCTGAAAGCGATGTTATAATTTGATTAAAATAATAATAATAATAATAATAATTGTTCTCTGTACTAAACTAAATTCTGCTTTTGCCAGAATTTCATCAAAATCTTTTTTTTTTTTTTTTTTTTTAAGAAAAAGAAAGGAAAACTAATAACAATCAGTTTCGAAACGGACAGTATCGAAAAAGTTTTTTTTTATTTTTTTTAACAATTTTGAATTAGGAAATAAAAAGCGCGCGAGAAACATGAAACAAAAAAAAAAATGAAATAAGATTTATAAATGGACAATATTTAAGCTCGTGGACTCAGTTCAATGGTATAATAAGAAAAAATGACTACATTAGTCTAATGAGATTATCTTTTTATTGTTTTAATTTTAAAGTCATAATAAAATCATTTTTTTTTTTCAGGTGCATAAGAAATTCTAACTTTTGATAATTTTTTATTGATCACGTGAAAATAATTTAATCGGAAAACTTTTTTGCCAACAGTTAAATTTAAAACGAATATTTAAATGGCTATTATTTAATTAATGTAGGTTGACATTTTAATTAATATCTCTGCAACTAATAAAAAAAAATAATTATGTTTTCAGAAGCCCCTCGGGAAGGCTTCTGTGCCTCCGTATGTTAATTTTTGTTCTTTTGTGTCCCATAGGACTGAACGTATAGAAGAACACACAGACATACATACAGACAAACCTTTCCTTTTATTATTATAGGTTATAGATATATGGAAATGTAGAAGCATCGGCAATGATAAGTTGGAGGTGTTTATGAAATGCTTCTTCAATCTTTTCTTTACAGTGTAGAGGTAAGCTCTCGTTAACTTCGTTATTGCAGTACTCACGCATTTTCAATAATAGCGAGTTGAATTACACCTTGCATTCTTTGTAGTATAAGATTCGTTGCTGACTTTTAGACTAATATTTGATTATAGAAAATATTTATTTTCCGGTGATTTTTTCTGCGGTTTTTATGTATTTTGTGGTATCAGTTGGGATGTAATGAGTATTTGCCTAGTGAAATCCAGGATTCGAGATAAAAATTGCATCTTTAATTTAGAAATTTATTTTTCCTATCTCAAAACACGAAGATTTTGTAAGAATATTTCCGTAATATTTAAAAGCGTTTCAATATATATATATATATATATATATATAATAAATAATTTAATTCCTTTACAATACTCAGCAAATGAGAGAAAGGTGAAAATACCAACAATGAAATTAATAATTAGATGTATTACGTATAAAGTTATTGTCACAATTACCATTTAAGTAAAATTCACTGATTAGTAAAAACATGTTAAAGTACTTACACAGAAGAGAAATGACGTATATCACTTAAGCCTAAACTATGAGATAGTTGTCATAATCCATTAGTCCAGTAAATTCATGCAACACAAGATAAGAATTGAAAGAAATTAACCAAAAATACTATTGAAATAAAAAGGAATGCATGAAGCAAAAATAGAGTTAAAAATGCTGAAACCCAGTACAGATCTCATCAGGAAACTAGCAGTACTGTCAACATGGAATGCAAGATTTCGAATATTGTATAGCTATTTCAGCAATATACAACACTAGTTTCAATCTTGCAAAAAAAAAAAAAAAAAAAAAAAAATAGAAAGATAAAAGGAAATTGGCTGATAAAATAACTTAACCATAATGAAAATTGGTATTCGTGAAAGGTGATGGCCACATGTAAATCAAATCCAAATCGAATAAAAGTCCGGATATATATATATATGTGTGTGTGTGTGTGTGAACTGGATGATTCACCCAGCTCTCCTGCGTCAAGCACTTAGTAGACTTTCAGCACTTACCTCCGTAAACTGGCAACTGTGCTTCATCCAAGATTCTTTGAGGAATCTGGCAACAACGAAAAAATTAGAAGATCCCGCCAGTTTGAGTAACTCCGTGCCATGCGAGAATACGCATCCGATTAAACCTCTGAGATCTTAGTTATGGAAACTTCTGATATATTTAATAATTCTGAGTCTTTTAAATTCCCCTTATGTAATTACGCCCTAGAAATAATAAATGTTTGATATCCTAAGTAAAAGTTTTAGCCTGTTTTACAAATTATGGGGGCTCGCTGTGTAATGTTCCCGTTCTGTGGATTTAACTCGCTGTGAAATGTTCCCAATAAAACCGAGTTCGCATTTCGATTTAAACAAGCATCTTTTTCTTTCTTCTTTCACGGCACCTGCTGTAATTTCCTGTGGTTTGGAACGCTACAAGTAGTATTTCCTGATCAATTGTTAATTTTTTTTTCTTCTTACAAAGCAAATTCTGTCTGCCGACTCAAATTCTAGAGTAAGTTACTTTTCATAGTAAACGTTTTTCTTTTTATTGGAATAAAAATAAATAAATATAGAATAGACGTTATAATAATTAAAAAGAAGTATATTTATGAAGGATATTATAATTAAATTGTATACAATTGCTTATATAAAGAAAGCTTTTTTTTTTTTTTTTTTCTGTTCTCACGTTGAAATATAATAGCCGAGCTAGGGATGAATTATTTATCAATATATCCCCAAGTATCGATATTTTTTTAATATCACGATAACAGTATTTAAGATCTTGCTCTGCCGATATATCGCTCTAACGATATTACCTAGTTTGCTCTGCGCCATCGTTCGATATGCCGATAAATAACTTTGAACGCCAATCCTACAATGTCTTCTTCAAATCCTGTTTCTCAGCTAGCACGCATCAACGAGCCACCGAACGAAAAACGAACAAAAGTAGACCGCCGAATATCTTATACTAATACCCATTCTCGTTTTTTCCTCCTATCCACTACACAACTCTCTTCCCACTACTCACTCACTAAAGTAGAAAAACCCCAGCCCCAAACGATAAACATACACATACTTCCTTTTCCTTCATTCCTGCGAGAAACCTCAAATCTAAAATCCTCACTGCTATAAAAAGTCCGACGTTGAATAATATCCATCAAATGATTCACATTCGTACATCCACAGATCAATAAATAATATTGTTACAAAATTGTAAATAATTGTGTTTATTTTTGTATAATTTTTTTCAAAGAAGCTTAGTAAGTTGATAAAGTGCTAAATTTGTGCATTTCTATTCGTTTTAGCGTTGAAATAGCCTTATTTGCCCTTAAAAACACATTAAAATGCCCCAATAAGGCAGGTAATAGATTTGGCGACTTTTTCCCACCTTGGCGACCTTGGCGAGAAAATCCTTATGCGGGATATACCAAATATGGAAGCTCTAATCTCATTGGCTGATGAGATACGGAAATTTCTGGAACCTTCCACACTTTTCTACAGGAGTATATAAGGAGCGTTTTCCCGCCAAGGCAAGTCAGTTCAGTTCAGTTTTCAGCCAGCTTCGCTAGTACTTGCATTGCTTTGAACCTCTTTGAAAGAGACTTGCTTCAAGTGTTATTGCTATACAGTTTGTACTGTGGATTTGCTATTGACAGCTGTTGTTTAAGCTGTGTTTACTGGTTGAATTGAAGCTGATACTTGGTTTATAGACCTGTATTTTTCTGGAACTTTCTGTGAATAAATTACTGAATTTTTGTAAGTTTGGCCTTTCATTCTCGGACAACTCACGAACCCCCAAGTACGCAACAATATTCATTGCAGCTGCATGTCTTGTAGATGAAAACGATATCTGGCAGGCGTTTTAGCTCTTCCTGTCATTCATTCACTGACCTTGATATATTTCAAATGATCGATATTTACTGGCAACGAACTTCAACAGCGAGTTATCGATGTTACTTACTTACTAGCTTCAGTAGCGTGTACGCTGATCAAAGCCGAACTGCAATATTTCAAATACCGGTGCCTACAAGAAGATCTCTTCGACTGTTCCTTGCCGCTTATTACTTGCTTTGTTTTCTCATTAATTTTCATCCGTTATCGCAAAACTAGGTTTCTCTAAATGCTAAAATTATTTAAAATGCTTAATCGAAATAGGATAGAATGCCCGAAATATAAAGAAATAATCTCTATATATAAAATCGTTTGTCCCGAATGCGTAAATGGGGGATTCATCATCGCCCAACCCATATCTCAAACGAAAAAACAAATATCCGTAAAATTTTTGCTTTAAAATATAGCTAACACAAATGTCTAAAAATCAATTTCTAGAATTTTAGAAATTCGATCACCAAGGGGGAGGGAAGGGGGCAAAACGTGATTTAACATAATCCCATATATATCTAACAAAGAAACAAAAAAAAAAAAAAAAACATATATACGTGAAATTTTTGCTCTAAAATATAGCTAATACAAATATCTAAAAACCAATTTCTGAAATTTTAGAAATTCAGCCCCCAGATGGGGCGGTAAGGAGGGGGCTATGGGGCAAAAACAAATAGAAATACTGTTAGACCGTTCAAAATTGGTACAGATAGGTTTTAGATGCCTGCATGTCGAATGGGGATATTTTCGAAAGCGTAAAGTTATTAGGAGGGCAGGAAGGGATGGGGGGGGGGTAGGGGCGGGGGGGGGCAAAAAAATAAAAATCGAGTTACGTCGTTCAAAATTAGTACATAGTGGTTTTCGATACCTACAAATCGATTGCGGATATTTTCGAATTTCTAAAATTATTAGGAGGGGCAAAAAATAGAGTTAGATCGTTCAAAACTGATGCATAGAGGTCATTGGTACATACAAATCGATTGTGGATATTTTCGAATTTGCAAAATTATTAGGATAAACGGGAGGGGGTGCGAAGGGGCAAAATAATAGAAATAAGAGTTAGATCGATGAAAATTAGTATTATTAAGTTTTAAGGCCCAGTAAATCGATTGAGGATATTTTCGAAAGTATAGAATTATTAAGAGAGGCGGGAACGGTAGGCGAAGGAACACGCGCGCAGTATATGCTGCCGCCGGCGGTGGGAGGGTCCGGTATGTTTAATGTATGGTCAGGAATAATGTATAATTTATGTTACAATTTTGTCATTAAGAACATTAATGGCAATTAAACAACTAATTACATCAAGAGAACAATTTTTTTTATTAATTTTAATTATGAAGATTGGATGATTTTATTGTTCCTTTTTTACATTTCTAAATAAAGTTCTTATAACTTATTTAATTTAGAAATACTGTTACTTAAAATACAGTCAAATGTGTTAACGTGAACACTGTTAACGTGAATTACTTTAACATGAACTGTTTCCACAATCCCTGTCAAAATTAAGATTAGTTTAGTTATATGAAGATTACTTACTGATAGCATGAACTACTGATAACATGAACAAATTTTTTATTCCCCTTGAGATTTGTTAAGAGGTTCGACAGTATATGTATATATTGCATTATGTTTATGAAAATTTATATTGCTTTTATAACTTAAAGAATAATTTTATGGCTGTTTTGTGTATTTAAACTGTAAAAGGAAAGTTAAATATTTAAATATTGGCTAATGTAAGTTATATATCGTAAAATTCTGATAGTAACCCCCCACACAAATATACCTTTCTCTCTAAATTTTAGATGTTTCCCTTTCCCCAAAACCTTCTGTTCTCTTGGCTGAAGTTTTTCCTAAAATTTCAGCTTTTTAAAAGTTTTCAATAATATCACACCTTCTGATTTTAATGATTTTTATTTATAAAGGAAAGGGGGGGGGGGTTATAATCGGAATTTTACGGTATGTATATATTTTCCTTGTTTCTATTTGTCAATTTTTTTATTATGAACATATCAATATTAGTATTTATATATTAGTTGCAAGCTTGAATTTTAGTTGTGGAAGTTGACTGGTTATATTAAAGGCTTCCCTTTTTGCAACACATTTTGAAATATTATTTTTTAAATTTATTTTATTCAGAAATTGATTATATATATTACATTCCGGTTATTGCATCAAGAACAGTTTTGTGACTGTATTTCTGTACCAGCTTAATATCTAAAATATTTTTGTGTTGAATATATTTCTTGAATCTGTGTTAAGTCTACTTAAGAATATAAATAATGTAAATAGTAGTACTTTATTCTAACTCTCAAGTTTGATTTTTGTCATTTTACTTAAAATTTATTTGTACTGAATATTAAATGCTTTTTTCACCACTCTTAATTATAGCGTTTCATTTCTTTTGCAATCAGTACAATCAATTCTTTTCCTGCGTTTATATATATGTATGTGTGTGTGTGTTAATTCATGAATAAAAAATCTGATGTGGGCACCACATGACTTCCTTATACACTTTTAGAAAAATACATAATGTTAAAAAACATTGACACTGGACCCGAAACAGTTGGCTAAAAATATTTAAAAAAAAAATGAATTATCACCGTGTTCTGAGGTTTTCTGAAAGTTAGTTAAAAATCGATTGCAAGATTTGTACTGGTAACGCTGACGAAGGCAGCAGGGACCCGAAAAAATTGGCTAAAAGTATTAAAAAAAGGCATTTTCACCATGTTCTGAACTATTCTGAAATTTCAAATGTCTAGCTAGTCGGGAAGTTAGTTAAATAAATTTTCTGTTGAACCATATAAACGCTGCCGAAGGCAGCAGGGACCTGAAACAGTTGGCTAAAAGTATTAAAACGATGCATATCCACCGTGTTCTGAACTATTCTGAAAGTTTCAAGTGTCTAGCTAGTCGGGAAGTTAGTTAAATAAATTTTCTGTTGAGCCATATAAACGCTGCCGCAGGCAGCAGTGACCCGAAACAATTTGCTAAAAATATTTTAAAAATGCATTGTCACAGTGTTCTGAGCTTTTCCGGAAGTTTTAAATGTCTAGCTACTCGGGAAGTTAGTTAAAAATCGATTCCAAGATTTGCACTGGTAACGCTGCCGAAGGCAGCAGGGACCCTACACAGTTGGCTAAAAGTATTAAAAAAAATATTTTCACCGTGTTCTGATCTAGTCTGAAAGTTTCAAATGTCTAACTAGTCGGGAAGTTAGTTAAATAAATTTTCTGTCGAATCATATAAGCGCTGCCGAAGGCAGCGGGACTTGAAATAGTTGACTAAAATTATTAGAAAAATGTATTGTCACCGTGTTGTGAGCTGTCCTGAAAATTTCAAATATCTAGCTAGTCGGGAAGTTAGTTAAAAATCGATTGCAAGATTTGTCTATACCGTTTTTTTTTATACATTATGGCCAAAACCTATGTATTTTTGTCATTATGAACCTAATTTTCCTAAATATCTCCAAAACGGAAAAGCATACAAAGTCCAAAAAGGGAGGTGCACAACTAGATGTTATAACAAACCTATGTACCAATTCGCAACTTTCTACGTCCAACCGTTTTTGAGTTATGCGACATACACACACACACACACACACACACACACACACACACATACAGACGTCACGAAAAATCGCGTAAAATCCCTTATATCTCTAAAACGAGAGCTCGTGTTAAGACGACACTTGCAGGTGTGTAACTAGACATCATGACAGTCACATGTATAAATTGGCAACATTCAGCGATCATTCGTTTTCGAGCAATTTGAAATACAAAATCCATTTCGCAAATCGGGATTACTATACTTCCTTATACTTTGTATAAGGAAGTAAAAAAAATAAATAAACTATTTGACAATTGCATCTAATACTAATGGTTTTTAAATTACTTATTACTGTTATTTTTATTATTATTAGTAGTAGTATTCAATTCAAAAGGTATTTTAAACTTTAAAAGTAAACTTCATTCACATTTAAAGAAGTTTAATTGGTTTGTAATTTATTGTTTAATTTTCATTGTTCACGTTTTTCCTACGCAATTCGTGTGTTTAAACTCCATTTTGTTGTGTCAATTAATCATATTGCTTTTCTAAATAAATTTATATGTATGGCTTTTGAACTTATTTTATGCATATTTTCATTCAAAGCTTTTTTAATATTTAGTTATCGCTAACTTACATAAAGTTAAATTGTAGTCAAAAGGTTGATTTGATTATAATGTAATGAAAAACAGCTTTGTTTACACAGCATTGTCGTTGCCGGAGAAACGATGTTTGCGACAAGCGGATAACCACAGAACGACTTCTTGTGTTAAAACTTGGAAAAATTTGAGTACGATTCGAGTGCGTCTTGCGCATGCGTAGAAGGAAAGCTGTGAAGGGATAAATAATAAGTGGTTTATCCCTATTTTGTTGTGTTTACATTTCTACATGTAAATCACGGAGTAAATCACGGAGTAATAAGACAGGAGAAGAAGGTAATGCTGAAATTTTGTGATGTTGTTTTCTAATGTTTACAGATGGCGCCAGCGTGCAATCCTTCCTTCTCTCCAGCTTCCGCAATGTTATTCAATGGGGAAATGTCTCGTTTTAATTATTTTTTTAAAAACAATATTAAGCTGAAAAAATTTCGATTGAAAGCAAATTTCATTAAATAGAGTATTCTAACCAACATGCTTTTTTTAA
Organism: Salticus scenicus; assembly: GCA_963930645.1. Taxonomy (NCBI): domain Eukaryota; kingdom Metazoa; phylum Arthropoda; class Arachnida; order Araneae; family Salticidae; genus Salticus; species Salticus scenicus. The sequence goes on along the minus strand of CAWVNO010002271.1, from coordinate 42,784 downwards.
GAGCCATTTTATACTAATTTTACTTTGAAAGAAAGCTTTTAAAAAATGACGACTCTTATGAAGCGAAGCTAGCTAAAACAGACAATTGGGAAGAAGGAGAATGGATGAAATCTTGTTAAGAAAAAAAATAAACTTACTTTAGGTGCAGAAAACACGAACTCAGACTGTATTTTTCTCCTAGGGCTTTTTTTTTTTTTTTCCTTATCGCTGTCATAGCCTGTTTTACAACTAGGAACGAAGCATTTATTTGAAACATCTGAATTATGCAGTTTTAAGGATTTACAAAGAAATTAAATTGCTTAAAATAAAAAATTTTAAATGTACTCCAGCAAAATTCTATTGAAAACAACAGTATATCCGCGCCGAGGTAGGGAGGAATGACAAGTGGCGCCCTCAATATTTACCAAAAATTTAGATCACAGTTTCGTAGATTTCTCCCATTGGACCTTCAACTTCTATTAATATTACTCCGTGATGTAAATAAATACGCAAATTAAGTACGGATGGATTTGGAATAATTAATATTTAGACATAATCAGAAATAGACAGTTTTATTAGTTATTTTTATTCTGTTAAGCAGTGGTATAGATTTTTAAGGAGATGAATACTTTTTAAATTATCTATCTTATTAAAATATTTAACAAAAAGAAAAGAAATAAAATTTCCAAATTCTTTTTTTCTTTTTAATAATAGCATTTTTCAGTTTATAATGTTAATTGTTTCGATTAATGAGGATATACTGCAGTTACCTATACACCCATCGCAATCTTTTGTCAATGAAAAATCTCATTGATTATTTAGTACTTGTTATTTTCATAACCTTGTGTATATTTTACATCCAGCTTCAGTTGTTATTTATTAATTTATTTTTATTTTTTTTGCCCGTTTATTATTATTTATTTATTTTATATATATACATCACAAGAATAATTTATTTTCGCACAGTAAAACGCGTCAATATTGATCATTGAAAAGAAATTTTACATATACTATTTACATTTGTAACATATCATCTGTGAAAACGTTGGGAATTTTAAGGGAAAGAGGGAGAAAAGTTATACACTTAAACTGGAAATAGGAAAAATTGAACGATTAGCATTAACAGTTAGTTTAATGATTGAATGATTTTACAATTGATTGTCAATGACATGACCATAGTGTATTTATGATTAGTTTCAGTTTGTTTGTGACATTTACACATTTAACTCTGTTTAAACTTTTGTTATGCTGCATTTTACTATGAAATTCCAATTTTTAGCCTATAATATATACATATTTATTTAGCTGATATATATTTTGCGTCTTCTGGTTGCTGAGTTTTTGAAAATTTATGGTACTTTATCTTTTCTTAAAAAATCTTTTCAAATATTGTTTTAAATAATTTAAGAAAATACTGGATGCCGGTGTCTTTCTTCCATGCTAGAAAAGAATCGAATGATTCAAATTCTGGTTCACTTTTAATCAAATCTATAGTGTGCTGCGCACTCAAATGCTCTTCATATTGTTTTTTAGTCTTAAACTTTGAAGTACAAAGAGAGCAATTTATTTGGGATGTTGGGAAAGAAGTTTCAATACCGTGAATATTTCGTAGATGTGTATATAATTTGGAAGATTTTGAAAAATTATTTCCACATTCTGGACAATCATGCAGGGAATTTACTACTGCATCCATTGCAGGAATAAATATATCTTTCTCCTTGCAAATTTGATTTGTAAATAAAATAATAAATTAACTAAACAAAAATAAATAAAAATTTTAAATCTAACAAATGTAATGAAAACAAATTTAAATTATAACAATTAATTAAAACAATAACAAATTAAACTACTATATTGTGGCCACCACAAGACTTTCTTCTATATTTTTTTATACAAATTCACTCAGTCACACTATTTTAAAAAAAAAGAAAAAAAAAAGTTTTTTTTTTTCGTTAAAAGTATAAAAAATCGAAAACTTTGTTTTAAATTATCACATATTTATAGTTCAACCATTCGTTTTATAGGTATTGACGAGACCTTTCCAAAGATACCCATCTTGAAAATTTACCCCAGGAGGGGAAGCGATGCGCCCGCATGCACAATTTTTTTTTCCTAATTAACTACTACTATTATCAATAATTCATATTAATTTTACAATCACAGGTTAAGAATAACTCTTATTATGTACATTTATAAGAAATTGTGTCCTATACTGCCATGTTAAAAATTTAGAAAAAATACGATCACAGCGCCACCTGTTGAGCGATTGATCCCCAAATCTAATCAGCACCAGTTTATTTCAGGGGCCAACTAAATACCAAATTTGGTTAAATTTAGTTTAAATAAAATAAATAAATAAAAAAAAAATTACGATTTTTTTTCTAAGTTTTTTTTCATTAAAAGTAAAAAAAAAATTCAATAACTTTGTTTTAAATTATCACAGATTTATAGTTCAACCATTTGTTTTAAAGGTATTGACTAGACCTTTCGAAAGATACCCATGGCTTCAACACATACAAAAAATTTTTCCCAGTTGACTATCTCTATTATAAATAATTCTTGTTAATTTCATAATGGTTACTAAAAAATAATTCTCTGTATGCACATTTATACAAAATTTTGTCCTATATCACCATGTTAAAAATTTAGAAAAAGCGGGATGGCAAAGCAACCTGTATGACAAATTTTACCAAAAGTTGATGGGCACTAATTTATATCGAGGTGCAACTACATAGCAACTTGTATGAAATTCTGTGCAGTAGTTCGTGAGATACAGTTGCCACAAAATTTTGTCATACACACACACACACACAGACATTTTCTAAAAATGGTCAAATCGTCTTCTACAGCTCTCAAAACGTGTAAATCCATCAAAAACCCGAGGTCGAAAATTTTTACGAATCCAATACTTTCTTCTATTGAATATAGAAGAAAGTAAAAATATAAATCAATGTATGAAAAAAAAAAAAAAAAAAAAATGCCCTCGAGAATGAAATTCGAATCGAGAATGAACAGAAAAAAAAAAAGTTCTTTTTTCTGGTCAAAAGGAGGGAGGGAGGGAAGCAAAATCAAATCAGTTCTTACAGTAAATATAATCAGAATATGATGGTACTTTATTCTAAGCATGATTATTTAAAAATTACAGTGTTATTAGTAAGTATTATTCAGCATGAAAAACAGAACACGTAAATGTATTATCCTAATTAAGTATAAAAATATTTTAATAATACAGAACGATTTTAATGTATATATATTATGTGTAATGAGTAGAGGAAGAAGGAGAGTACTGCTGCAGCGGAGGGACGGAGGGACCGGAAGTGAGGATCCCTCCTCCGTAGATAAGAGTCTGATCCCTCCTCCGTAGATAAGAGTCTGATCCCTCCTCCGTAGATAAGAGCCTGCATCGTAGATAAGAGAGGGTTAGAATTAGGATGTTATCTTGAATGATAAGGAATATTATTTTCTTTAATGATTAATCTTAATTTTAAACTTAGAAAAAAATTATGATTTAAAAAGAGAATTTTAATGAACGATAAAAATTTAAAACAATGAATTAAGTATATTTTAAAATGAATTAAGTTTTAATGAATGTGATTAGAAAACTTGGTAATATGATTTTAAAAGAATTATGATAATTTGAAATAGTTAGAAAAATTATGATTTAAAAAGAGAATTTATTATGTTCGATGAGATTTTTTTAAAAATCTATTTAAACATTTTTAAAAAAATTTTCAAAAAAGAAAGTAATGTACTCACCTTGGAATCGAACCAGCCACCTTCCCTCTTTGAACCTTAGACGTTTGACCTCTCGACCATGACTGCGCCGTTTAGAAATTAAGTTTGAGGGAAATAAATAAAGAGATATACTGACCTTAGAATCGAACCAGGCACCTTTCCTCGGTGGTGCTGCCATCTATTAGTCGATTCAAGAGAATTTATTTTTAAATAAAGATATTTTTTTAGCAAGACCTGGAATTGAACCCGAGACAAAATATTCCCGCGGGGTAGTAATTTACAAACGTCTTAACCACTGTCCCACAGGAATATATTCCAAACAATCGATTTAAGATATAAATAGGCGTTTTTTAGTAGATTTCATTTAGTATTCAACATGATGCCTTCGCGTGAGGAAGCAACCGTTGTTGTCTGTTTATATTTTTTAATGTGTATTTTTTTCACCGTTCTTTATATTTTTAGTGAAGGTTCAAAGTTTAATGTAGATTTTATATTAAATTTAAACGAAACGGGAAATTTATCCTTTTCGATATGATGCGTTTTCGAATTTATGTAAACAACAATCAATTTAATTGCTGCAATGGAACAGACTTATCAAAATCCAGCTCATGTTGCAAGTTTTGGTGGTGTAAATGCTTTATACCGTGCTGCAAAAGGAAAAATACCCAAGAAGAGGATTCAGGAATGGTTAAAAGGTGTAGATGCGTACAGCCTTCACAAACCGATTCGGAGAAAATTTCCAACGAATCGTGTCATAGTGTACACAATCGATCAGCAGTGGCAGACAGATTTAGTCGATTTAAGCAGTTTGCAGAAGTACAATCAAGGGTACCGCTACATTTTAACCTGTATCGACGTTCTATCTAAATTTGCGTGGGCGATACCATTAAAAACTAAAAAAGGGGAAGATATTAAGAAAGCTTTTCAAAAAATTTTTATGTCACGAAAGCCAAAATTACTTCAAAGTGACAGTGGTACCGAGTTTGTCAACAGGGTGTTTCAAAAGTTTTTAAAGGATGAAGGTGTGAGGTTTTTCAAAACTTTTAACAATACGAAAGCATCTGTAGTAGAGCGATTTAATCGTACTTTGAAAACTAAAATGTGGAAATATTTCACTAGTCGACATACTTACTGTTACGTAGACGTGTTAGATCAATTTTTGCATAGTTATAATCATACTTATCATTCAAGTATTAAAAGGGCACCGATCGAAGTGACTTCGGAAAACGAAAGTGACGTGTGGTTTACATTATACGGGGATATGGAAAATGAAAAGAGAAAGCCCTGTATGTTTCAACCGGGGGATACTGTACGCGTGTCTAAACAAAAATTAACCTTTGAAAAAGGTTATGAAACCAACTGGACGGAAGAGTTATTTGTAGTGACCGAATGTGTGTCGCGACACCCGCCTGTCTACCGGATCAAGGACCTGATGAACGAACCGATCCAAGGAACGTTTTATGCCCAAGAGCTTCAAAAAGTACAACCTAAAAAGGACTATGCTATCGAAAAAATATTGAAAAAGCGAATGAGAAAAGGTCAATTTGAATATAAAGTGAAATATAAAGGTTATCCTTCCAAATTCGACCAATGGATACCGGCTTCTAATTTAATCGTTTTATAAATTGCGATGACGTAGATTTTAAGAATCATTTGTCATCATGTCGTTCTACGTGACGTTACCCTCGGACAGTTCTTTAAATTATTACCCGGAAAATAAAATTTCACATTTTATTACGAGATTACCCGCTCCCCTTGACTTAAAAGGGGAATGGGAAGTAGGGATTGTGGAATTGATTTATCCACATATATGGAAAAATATGATGGAGAACGGAAATGAATATGAATATGATACAGGTACAGGTATGATGAAAAAAGCGAGAATACCTCCTGGACTTTACGAAAAACCAAATGAGATTATTAAATGGATTAATTATCAAAATTTTAATGGTAATATTGCGTTTAACTATAGCAAGTATACTAGAAAAGTAGATATTACTTTAAACTCGAAAGCAAGAATAATTTTATATTCAGGACTTGCAGAATGTTTAGGATTTCTACCGGGAGAGGTAGGTGAAAACGATATACCCACATCCGATACTAGGGTTATAGTAAGTCCTTATGTTGCCGACCCGAATGTTGATTTTAAGTTATTATACATATACAGTGATATAGTGGAACCACAAATTGTGGGTCATACGGTTGCTCCCCTGTTACGTGTGATTACCGTGAAAGGACAAGATGGTGAAATGATTCATGAAATGTTTGATAGACCGCATTACTTGCCGGTCTCGCGAAAGAATTTTCAGACTATTGAAACCGTTATAAGAACACACACAGGACGTTTAGTGTCATTTGAACGTGGACAGTTGATCGTGAAACTTCATTTTAGACAAAAATATCTCTCATAATGTTTGTCCCCTACAAGTGTTGTGCAAAATCTTTTGAAGACTATTACTGTCACCAGTCGGGCAGCGGTTTGAACTATTACCAAGGTGCTGCTTTACAAAAAGGATATGGGTTAGGGGGATTGTTTAGATCCCTTTTTCGTGCAGCGGTACCCCTTTTTAAATCGGGTGCGAAAGCGGTTGGTAAACAATTATTTCATACTGGGGTGGATGTACTGAATGACTTGTCACGTGGTGCGGATATTAAAGACGCTGCCAAACGACGATTCAAAGAAGCAGGTCAAAATTTGACCGACAAAGCTGCAACTAAAATGAAAACAATGATTGGTTCAGGACAACGCTATAAAAAGAGAAAGCGTTCTAATAAAACCGTCATTCGTCGCAAAGTGAAGAAAGTGAAAACACATGATATTTTTGCTTCATAATGTCGGGACTGATTCATAAAGATTCCCCTGCCTGTGTTAAATCCGAATTAGACTTGTTTTTGATTCCACCCACGCAGACAGCTATTGAAAAAGGACATTTTGTTGAATTTCACCCTCTAGCAAATATTCGCGATGGGGGACCCGTGGAATTTAACATCACAGGTAATGGGGAAGAATATATTGATTTATCCTCCTCGCACATGTACCTAAAAGTGAAAATTGTGAATGCTGACGGAACTGCTCTGGCTGATAATGAACCTGTTGCACCTGTTAATTTATTTTTTCACGCATTATTTTCCCAGATCGATGTGAGTTTGAATGAAAGATTAATATCCTCTTCGAGTAACACTTATCCCTATCGTGCCTATATCGAAACTTTATTGAATTATGGCGAAGATGCTAAGAAAAGTTTATTGACCTGTGAATGTTTCTACAAAGATAATAATTTAACTGTATCAGATCCTATACCACAAGCCCCACCTGAAAACTCCGGATTGAAAACTCGGTGTGAACTGACTAAAAATAGTAAAATCTTAGATATGATTGGACCTCTACACTGTGACATTTTTCAGCAGAATCGTCTATTATTGAATATGGTTGATTTGAAAATTAAAATGATTCGAAGCCCTCCTCAGTTTTGTTTAATGACTAGACAAGTCGCTGGACAGGATAAGAAGTTTAACGTTGTATTGGAACATGCTTCTTTATTTATTCGTAAAGTGAAAGTGAATCCTGGGGTTTTATTGGGACATGCAAAAGCATTGGAGAAAAATTCTGCGAAATACCCGATCGACCGAGTTTTATGTAAGACTTATACTATTCCTTCAGGAAGTATGTCTTTTATGCAGGATAATGTGTTTCTGGGAGCCATGCCGAAACGCATAATTATTGGATTGTTAGATAATACAGCCATGAGTGGTAGATACGAGTTAAACCCTTTTTATTTTAATCATTATAATGTAAACTTTTTAAGTGTGTATGTAGACGGTCAACCTGTACCTAGTAAACCTTTAGAACTGAATTTCCGAGACAAAAACTATATAAGAGCTTATCATCGATTATTCTCTGGTTTTAATCGCGATGCTGGGAATTATATATCCCGTGAAGATTTCGTAGATGGACACACTTTGTTTGCTTTTGATCTAAGTCCCGATTTGTGTGACGGACCTCACCTGAATTTACAACAACAAGGAAATTTAAGAATTGAGATTAAATTTTCTAATGCTTTAACATCTACCATATCCGTGTTTGTGTATGGTGAATTTGAAAACGTTATAGAAATTACCAAGTCCCGTCACGTTTTATGTGACTTTGCTAATTAATGAAAATGAACTCTTTGCAAATCAAGAATATTTTATCACGTGACAAAGTAACGAAAAAATATTTTTTGGATGTGTTCCCAAGTGATCAATTACCCGAGGAGATTGTGCGTTATCCTACCTGTTTCGTATGCAATACGGATGATTCATCCGAGCCTGGAATGCATTGGTTAGCATTCTTTATACAATCTGATGATGAAGTGGAATTCTTTGATTCATATGGAAACGACCCGAGTTTTTTTAAAGGACCTATAAAGAACTTTGTATCCCGTTTTGCTTATATGAACTATAACCCTCTTATGCTGCAGAGTACTACAACCGCCGTGTGTGGCCAATATTGTGTTTATTATTTGTACTGTAGATGCAGGGGAAAAACCCTTAAAGATTTTTTGTCAATGTTTGTAACCAAGAATGTGTGTAACGACCAGAGAGTCTATAATTTTGTTGCTAAAAGATTTCGTGTGTATGCTAATTTTTATCAATAAATACTTATTTAAACTGTATGTATTTTGTGTCTGTGTTCATTCATCATGGAGTTCCCACAGTTACAACAACCTTTTACTATGATTCTGGCAGGTCCTACCGGATGCGGTAAATCATTTTTTATGCGAGATTTGTTACAATATAAAAAACAAATGTTTCATCCTCCAATCGATAAAGTGATATGGTTTTATGGTATTTATCAAACTTTATACGACGAAATACCTGATGTAACTTTTGTAGAAGGGTTTCCCTCTAATTTTAAGGAATATCTAAGTGGCAACACTTTGTTTGTGATAGACGATTTAATGGCGGAATGCAGTAACGATAAACGATTGACTTCGTTATTTACGAAAGGCAGTCATCATTTAAATCTAAGTGTTGTATTTTTAACACAAATTTTTTTTCAAAAAGGAAGTGAAATTAGAACAGTTTCCTTAAATGCGCAATACATTTTCCTGTTTAAAAATCGACGGGACTTAAGTCAAATCATGCATTTAGGCAGACAGTTGTATCCTAAAAAATCAAAATTTTTTCAAGAAGTGTATGAGGATGCCACAAAGAAACCCTTTTCCTACCTGTTTATTGATTTGAAGAATGAAACGGATGAAGAGATGAGATTACGAACTGGAACTCAAATCCTACCCAATCAAATTCAATTTTTGTATAAATATAAATAATCGATTTACAATTGTGAAACATCAGTTGCTAACATGACTTTGTCAAAGCAACAAGTAAGAGATTTAGAATTGATTCGATCGTGTCCCCAGAGATTACGAAAACATTTTTTAAAAAAATTACCTAATCGTACTGTTAAAACTATTTGCGAGTGTACTCTGAACGTTTTGAAAGGTAACGTACCTCTCACTACTTGTCAGAAACGATCGTTAGCGAAATATAAGACGACTCTTAGAAAAATTGGTACAAAAAAAGGTTCTTTATTCACTAAAAAGAAACTGATTGTGCAACAAGGTGGATTTTTAAACGTTTTAATTTCCGCTGCTATAACTGCACTCAGTACGCTCATTCATGGAATTCGCTAAAAAATATGCTTTAGTACCCGAAGAGGTGTTGAACAAACATACTCCTTCGCAAAGACAATTGAGTGAACTGGATAAAGCATTGCTAAAAATATTAAACAGTTCGTTACCAGATTATGAAAAAGTACGACGTTATTATGAGTTATTACAAAGAAAAATGAATTTGCAAGAAAACAATCTTCCATGGATTCATCGCGCGAATGAAGAGTCTTCGATGAAACCCGAAACCGAATCTGCGAAACCCGAACCTGTGAAACCCGAACCCCAACCCGAACCTGTTTCTGTGAAACCCGAACCCGTGCAAGACTATGAACAACTTGCTTTAACTAGAGTGCCTAAAAGAATGATGAATCAAGCTACGAATTTACTTGGATTTTTTAAAACAAGCCCTCACAAATTGCAATGGGACGAAACAGGCGAAGTGACTTATAAAAACCGTAAAATAAAGAACTCTAATATTGCCGATTTATTAAATTTAATATTTTCTACGAATAAGAAAGTACCTATCAATGCACAGGGCGAATTGTTGCAAGCCCTTAATGATATGCATATGCCTAAAAGTTTTATAAAAAACAGATTTTTGTTATCTTCTGTACCCAAGGAACGAAAACGTTCAAATGTAACCCCCTATTGGCTAAATTATTAATAAAAAATATTTTTAATATAAAACACTGGTCTCTTTATTTATGTTTTAATATATATATTATATAAAAATTGAGCTTACCTCCACACTTAGCGTCCTCTTCTTCCAGTCGCACGAGGTGAAATGAACGATAATGCTATTTCTTATCAAAAATCACGTGATCTTATCAAGACCATGTGGTCTTATCTACTACTACGTCACTTGACATTGCACACTGGAAGGTTTGTGTTATCTGTCACGTAGCCCACTACGTCATACTAAGATAAAATCAGTATAAAAGACCTCATTTCGCTTGTTGTTTCTGCTTGTGTTAGACGTGCTTTTAAATCATGGCTACTACTTTCTTCGAAAACGGATTAAACGTAAGTTATTATGCAAATTTTATTGAGAAGACGAAAGCTGATGCTTATTTTGAACAGTTAAAAATTCTGCCGTTTTATACCCCTACTTTTAAAAATTGGGGTAAGGATGTTGTGCCTAAGCGCCAAGTGTTAGCCTATGGCGATGCTGGACTTTCCTATGCTTTCAGCGGTACGCAAGTAACTGCTCAGCCATGGACTCCCTTAATGACGGAACTGCGAAATCTTGTGGAAAAACATATCGGCTGTACATATAATTATGTGTTATTGAATGTGTATTGTGACGGTCAAAGTTATATTTCACAGCACAAAGACAATGAAAACAGTTTGGATGACACTTTTCCTATCGCTGTGTTAAGTTTTGGTGCGTCAAGAAAAATCGAGTTTAAAAAAGTGAATGCGCCGTCTACAGTCATTAACTTGGAACATGGTTCTCTATATACTATGGGGAAACCCACCAATGAACTTTTTACCCACGGAATTGCTCCTGACTCGTCTATTAAAAATTCAAGAATTAGTTTGACCTTTCGTCATTTAATTTGCATATCTCCACCTCTGAAAAAACCACGATTGAACCTCGAGCCACAGTTTGAAAAAACTCTATTTCCTGATGTACAAATTGAAAAAACTGTGCTTCCTAAAAACAACAACAACGATTTTCCCCAAAACAACAACGATTGGCTTGAAAAATATTATCAAGAGAAAGACAAGCCTAATCCTCTCCTCGCCGAATGGGATATTGGTTGGCTTACCTTTATCCAAGTCATGTTCGAAAATGACGTTTTTCTCCGATTGCATATACGAAGTTTCAAAGAAACCCCTGATGGGAAACGGTACCCTACAAATAACGGTGTGATTCTAACATCGGCGACTTGGGATCATTTTCAAAGTAAGATAAACTCTTTTAATTTTTCTTCAGTAAAAGACAGTTTTATTAGCAATAACCAGTTACTAACAGCATTTTGGGATGAGGATAGTTGCTATTTACAGCAAATTTTTAAAACTAAAGATAATGGTTTTTATTTCAAGCCGAATGGCATAAAACTTGGTAGAAGTCATTTGATGAGGATTAACGAAATAAAATCGCAAATTACTGATTGTCTTATCGAAGGAATTTTAACAAAACAGATTCCTGCCATAGTGTTGAATAAATCTGTGACGTGTGATTCACATATCGATATTCATGAAACAAAAGAACATTATATTAATTGCATTTGTGAAGAGGCAAAAATTAATATTGAGAAGTTATATGTATGTGAAGGTTGTTTAATATCCCATCCATCTCAATTCAGACATGATTGTCTCATGTTAAATGCACAACAAAAATTCAATGTGATGAAAGAAAGTGTCTTATTAAATTTGAATTGTTACAAAATTTGTAAAAATATTTTTTCGAAGTGTTTCTGCAATTATAGTTTATCATTTTTTGAAGAATATCCAATAGAATATTTTGATAAACTGTTTGAAGATTGTTTTTTGTAAGACACTGAATTATCGAAAATGTGTTTGTAATATTTTGCTAAATTGTTTGATGTGAAACATAATAATGTGTACATATGTTGAATCTTTAATAAATAATTTTTGTGTTAAAAAAATTGTCTGTTTTTTTTTTTTTTTTTTTTTTTTTTTTTTTTTAATTATTCTTTAGTATAAATCCAATTGGATAAAAAATCATTAAGAATAATTAATCTATAAAAAGTCTTTTTAAGTAAGCTTGAATCAAAGATTTGATAATGTACAATTTCCTTTAATTATTTTGAATAACTCTTAAAATTAGAAATATCATTTTAAGATAACTTCAATCATCAAATTTGATAATTCCTAACTATCAAAGTATTTTAACGGGGAATTACCAGTTGCTTCTAGAAAGAATTTGTTAGATAATTGCTGACAAAGTTTATCATATATTTACAAAGTAAATGTTTTCCAGGAGCTATATTCAGATTGTCTTAGGGAAAAATAAACTTATCTTTTGGAACACTCAGTACAAATAATCTATACAAAATCAACTTGAATCATTAATGTTGAGAAAAAGAACAAACTATTATCTTTTCTAGAAAATTAACAATTGTTTCTCCAAACTTAAATTATCTATTTACAAGAGATTGTTTTACGATAGTAACAGTACACAAAATAGTCATTTCCGTGTGAAACTATCTGGTGGATAAATAATGAAACATTTCCTTTGTTTAGATTCTTAAAAATTAAGTCTCATTCGATAAGACATTCACTTTAAAACAAATACTCGACTTTGATAGATATCTTAAAACTGATTTGTAATTAAACAAAGTATTTCTAAATTAAGTATCATTTGATAACACGATATACTAACAAAATTTATTTATCGACCCCGTTCACAAACTAAGTTATCGAAATTTTCCCATATGAGGTAGAAAATTCTAGAATATGATAACGTACATTCGTGATGTAACATCACCCGCATGTGATGCAGAGAGATATCTAAAATATTACGACATTCGTAGATAGGAAAAAGGGTTTAAATACCATCACCTAAAGTCATTTCTTATCAGTTCTATTTTGGATACAGTTCCGTTAACTTAAAGTTCTGCAAGGATTTATTCTTCGAAGTTACAATGGATTTTTCCGATAATAATCAAGTAAGTATTTTGGTTTATCTTTTATAATTTTAAATGTATGAATAGTAAATATTCTTATATTTAATATGTATGAATGGAAATACTATTTTAAGATCATATTAGATTTATTTATTTATTTATTTATTTATTTTTTTTTTTTTTTAAGCAGCCATTAATATTTTTTAACTTAAACTATTACAATTTAATAAGCGATAAATAAGCCACTTATTACATGTAAAATTTTTGAGAATTTAGATTCCTACACTTCTATTTTTAAACTTAGACTATTGGGATTTAATAAACGGTGCTTTGTTATTATATGAATGCAAATACTATTTTAATTTTTAAGCAATCATTAATATTTTCCACTTAAAAATATACTTTTTGTTTTACGGATAAAAAAAATATGTCTTAGTTATTTAATGTTTTATAAAATAATAGTTTTTTCCGCTTAAATAAACGATCTATTGTTATTATATGAATGCAAATACTATTTTAATTTTTAAGCAGTCATTAATATTTTCGACTTAAAAATATACTTTTCGTTTTACGGATAAAAAAATATGTCTTAGTTATTTAATGTTTTATAAAATAATAGTTTTTTCCGCTTAAATAAACGATACATTGGTATAATATGAATGCAAATACTATTTTAATTTTTAAGCAGTTATTAGTAGTTTATATTAACCCATTAAAATTTTTTTTTTAAAGTATACTTTTACATGATAAGATTAAAAAAAAAAAAAAAAACTGTATTCCTTTTTTATTTTTGCTTTTTAAATAGTTCTCATTGTTTGGTGATATCGAACTATACGATATTGCAGGATGTAATGAGATCGACTGGGATATTCCCTTTGAGGATTTGGTAGGGGTCTTTCAATAATATTTTTACATCTTAAATTTATTTCAATTAAATATTGTTTTAATTAAAAAATAATATTTATATTTTAGATGGATGCATCGCCATCGGTTGGGGGTTTTAATAATCTAACCGTAACAGCAGAGCCTCTGCAAAATTATAATCAAGCTTTGAACATGGTAATAATTATTTTATATAAACTTTTTTTATACAATTATTTATTAACTATTTTTTGTTTCTTATTTTTAATTATATATATATATATATATTTTTTTTTTTTCCAGGTGTCCCGTTGCCAGGATCCTGGTGAAGGTACATCAACAGGACCACCCAATTTCAATGCTGCACCAATTTTAAATCCATTGTTATGCTGTGCAATTTGTGAAAAACAGTTCGGTGAAAGTACTGATCTGGTTCGACACTTAAAGATACATGTAAGTATCATTTCATACATATTAATTTAAACTTATTTTTGTAAATATTTTTGTGAAAATCATTTATATATTGAAAAATCATGTTTAATTAAAAAATTGATTTATTTCTTTTTTAGTTACCAGCTGCTTCTGCCGCCGTGGCTGATGTCGGTGTCATACCTGCCTACGTTCCTACTATCGCAACCGTGCCTACTGGTGTTGGTCGCATTGAACTTGCTGCTGCTCATGCACCTGTATCTGATGTTACGCCTATCATATCTAGTGATACCTCTTCATCATCTAAAAACAAGGTAGGTGATATTTTTTATTGTTAGATTTTTATATTTGGGTTAAGAAAAATTTTCATTGGGGTATGTAAAATTTTAACTTTGGTAGAATTAAATTTTTGTTAGGGAAAATTTTAACTTTCATTGGTTTGCATTTAAAAAAAAATATATATATACTTCTTAGTTCAATTTAAAGTTAGGTTAATACTTTAAAATAATTAAATAAAATAAAGTTAGGTTTATACATTCAAACAATTAAATATTTAATTTTAAATATTAAGGTTAAAAAACACTTTATTTTAAAATATTTATTTAATTTTAAAATATTTATTTAATTTTTAAATATTATGGTTCAAAAAACTTTATTTTTAAATATTTATTTAATTTTTAAATATTTATTTAATTTTTAAATATTAAGGTTAAAAACACTTTATTTTTAAATATTTATTTAAAAGTATTTATTTAATTTTGATTAATGTTAGGTTAAAACATTCAAATAATTTAATAAAAATTAAAAAAAAAAAAAAAAAAAAACACTTTATTCAAAAGTATTTATTGAATTTTGAATAATGTTAGGTTAAAACATTCAAATAATTTTTTACTTTAAAGCTAGGTTTCTAAAACACACTATTTCTTAATTTTTAGGTTTGTCCTACATGCGGTAAAGAATTTAATGATAGAACAAAACTTAACCGACATCTGAACACTCACAAAAATCAAAAATTATTTATCTGTCTTCACTGCCATAAAGAATTTTCCCGAAAAGATAATTTGAATAGACATTTAAAATTACATAATGAAAATGTGCTTAATGAAGAAAAACATACCTGTACTGTTTGTAACAAACAGTTTTCGAGAAAAGACATTCTTCTAAGACACATACCAATTCATCAGAAGTCGCATTATACCTGCCGTGAATGTCCACATAAATTTTCTTCAAAAAACAAACTTATGGAACATGAACGTATCCACCATTCAAAGCCATTCGTCACAGTAAAGAAACCGAAACCAACAAAACCTCGTCCCCAAACTGAGGCACTTGACACGTTTAAAACAATTTTCATTCAACCTGATGAAGGCAATCAATACGATTTAAAAGTATTTTTTGATTCAATTCATGATGAACTATACCAAAAAATTGAGAATGAAATGTATCAAAAGGGTGGTATAAGATGGTACATGATATTAAAAGCCGTAATGGAAAGAGAAACACCAAATCAAGGTACCGAATTGCTAACTACTTATTTTCATAGTCACCGCTATATACAATTAACTTCTGATAATTTACAAGAACAATTAAACGATGGTTTTTCAACGATTACTCAACGTTTAGAAGACTTTTTAGAACGTGGATCTGGGTGGAAATTAAGAAACATTGAATTATTAGAATTAAAAATGATGGTGTATGATCCACTGCGAGGAAGTAGTTTCATTAATCTCCCACCAAAACTTGCTTCAAAAAAAGCAATTTTAAATATTCAAAATAACGATGAAAAATGTTTGCTGTGGTGTCTTTTGGCACACAAACTTAATTTATCACGATCTCAAAATCCTGAACGTGTATCACATTACATCCCCCATCAACAGGAACTGAATATGAGAGGTATTAATTATCCCGTGCTATTAAATCAAATTTGTAAAATTGAAAATCAAAATAATCTTAGAATAAACGTTTTCGGATATGAAAACGAAAAAATTACTATTTTAAAAATCTCAGATAAAGAGAACTTACCACCAATCAATTTGTTGTTATTAAGTGATGAAGAAAAGCAACATTATTGCCTCATTAGAAACTTTTCCAGATTAATGAATCACCGAACCAATCATAACGGAGCTGAATTTTATTGTTTCAGGTGTTTGCATGCCTTTCGTAGAGAGGACTTGTTACAAAAACATATCCCAAATTGCAAAATTCATACTGCTCAAGCTATTCATATGCCCGATGAGAAAAATAATATTTTAAAATTTACTGGAATTCATTTACAACATCCTATAAATTATATCATTTACGCAGATTTTGAAAGTTTAATATTACCTATAGATTCATCAACGCCTTCTAACCAACATTCCTTCATTCAGCATACGGCTCGTCATGTTGCATCTGGGTATGCCTACATCATTATAAATTCAAAAGGAAAAGCTGAAAAGCCTATACAAGTGTACAGGGGTGAAGACGCCATAGACCACTTTCTTCAAAAAATGATCGAAGAAAAACAAATTCTCGGGGAAAAACTAATGAAAATTACCCCCATGAGACTAAGTAAACAACAAGAAGAAAGTTTTAAAAATGCAGTTGTTTGCAGCATCTGTAAACAACCTTTGTTACCTGGTTGTGTAAAAGTTAGAGACCATAATCACGAAACAGGTGCTTATAGAGGAGCTGCGCACGCATCATGCAATTTAAATTTTAAACAGTGTATGACTATTCCGGTTGTATTTCACAATCTGAAAAATTACGACGGACATATAATCATGTCGAAACTAGGAAAGTATAAAGATTATCAGATAGAGGTTATCGCCTCAACTTTAGAAAAATATATTACTTTCAAGTTAAAAAAACCTCAACATCCAATTCAATTAGCATTTATCGATTCATTCCAATTTCTTCCGACATCCTTAGAAAAACTTGTTAAAAACCTCGATTCCTCGCAGTTTAAAATTTTAAAAGAAAATTTTCCAGTTGGCACACCCTTAGATTTGCTAACACGAAAAGGTGTCTATCCGTATGACTACTTTAACTGTTTTAGTAAATTTGAGGAAACTCAATTACCACCCCCTTCTGCATTTTATAATAGCTTGACTGAGGAAACAATTTCAGATGAAGACTATAATCATGCAAAAACTATATGGAACCAGTTTAATATGCAAACTTTAGGAGATTACCACAATCTTTATGTGAAAACAGATGTGTTGCTACTGGCAGACATTTTTGAAAATTTTAGAAAATTATGTCTTCAATATTACAACATTGACTGTGCACATCTTTTCACAACACCTGGTCTAGCCTGGCAAGCTTGTCTAAAAATGTGCAACACTGAATTGGATTTACTAACAGACATAGACATGCTTTTAATGATTGAGAAGGGTGTACGTGGAGGAGTATCCCAAATTTCCCACAGATTTGCAACAGCCAACAACCCTGCCGTCCCGAATTATAACAAAGAGCTGCCAAACACTTACATAATGTACTGGGACGCAAATAATTTGTATGCTTGGTCCATGGCTCAGTATTTGCCCTGTGGAAAGTTTGAGTGGATTAATGTTGAAAACATTAACGATCAATTCATCCTTTCACTATCTGACGAAGCTAGCATCGGATATATTTTTGAAGTTGATCTAGCATATCCCTCAAATCTTCATGACCAACATAACGATTTCCCTTTGGCGCCGGAGAGACTTATAGTGAAAGAAAGTATGTTGTCACCCTATGCTAAATCACTATTAAAAGAAAACACGTACAAGGGTACTCCCAAACTTATCCCAAACCTTCACGACAAAGAAAACTATGTGATTCATTATCGCAACTTAAAGTTGTATTTACAGCTTGGAATGAAACTTAAAAAAATTCATAGAGGATTAAAATTTCATCAAGCTCCATGGATGCAAAAATATATAAATTTCAATACAGAGAAAAGAAAAAATGCACAAACATCGTTCGAAAAAGATTTTTTCAAACTATTAAATAATTCAGTTTATGGAAAAACCATAGAAAATCTCCGCAAAAGAAAAAACATCGAATAATGTAACAATGAAAACAGAGCCCGAAAGTTAGCAGCCTCTCCTAATTGTCATGACTTTAAGGAGTTTGATAATGAACTAGTCGCAGTCGAGAGATTAAAACCTTCGATTTTGATGAATCGTCCAATTTATGTGGGATTTGTAATCCTCGAACTTTCAAAACTATGGATGTATAATTTTCATTATAACTTTGTAAAAAAGACATACAAAAATAAGGCCACCCTTTTGTTTACAGACACAGACTCATTAACGTATATAATTCAAACGTCAAATATTTATCAAGATATGAAACTATATTCGTCTTATTTTGATTTTTCCGAGTACCCGCAAGATCATCCTCTACATTCAAATCAAAATAAAAAGGTGATTGGTAAATTTAAGGATGAACTCAATAGCGATATTGCCTTAGAATTTGTGGGACTCAAAGCCAAAATGTACTCGCTTAAATCAGCTGCTAGTGAAAAAAAAAGGGCCAAGGGTATTTCCACCCGAATTGTGCGAACAAAACTGCAACATGAAGATTATGTTTCCTGTTTAAAAAAACAACAAGTTACCCACGAGATGCAAACTAGAATAGCACAAGAAAAGCATCGATTATTTACAATAAAACAAAACAAAAAATGTTTAAGCCCGTTTGATGATAAACGATTTCTCTTAAGTGACGGCATCACCAGTCTGGCGTACGGGCATTATAAAATTCCCCAACATATGGATCAAGAATTCTAAAAAACTTGTAAATATAAAATTTGTAAATATAAAATTTGTATATAGAAATTTGAAGAAAAAATAATTTATATCTTGAAGAAAAAAATTAATTTATATCTTGAAGAAAAAATTTCTAGAAGAAAATTAGTAATTTATATCTTGAAGAAAAAAAAAAAAAAAAAATCTAGAAGAAAGTGTGTAAATGGTGTGTGGATGGTGTGTGAATGGTGTGTGTTAACCCACCGATGGGAGGGTCTACAGTCCCTCCATGAAAGAAGCGGGATAGGCACATACCTAATTACTTTCTTTTCAGATATCCAGCGATAGGAGTTTTCTGAAAAACAAATTGGGGCGTCACATTTTTCTATAAATGTGGCGGGTGGATGGTGGGACGCCTTTTAATAAAACTACATCCGAGACCAAAGGTGCCTGGTTCGATTCCAAGGTCAGTATATCTCTTTATGTTTTGAAATTTTTTTAAGAAATGTTTAAACAGATTAAAAAAAAAAAAAAAAAAAAAAAAAACCCTAAGAAATTCTTTTTTTAAAAATTATATATATATATATATATATATATATATTTTTTTTTTTTTTCTAAGTTTTAAATTAATTTTAAAATCATAATTAAATTCTTTATCATATCAACTTCCTCATCAAGGTTCTCTTATCTACGATGCAGGCTCTTATCTACGGAGGAGGGATCAGACTCTTATCTACGGAGGAGGGATCCTCACTTCCGGTCCCTCCGTCCCTCCGCTGCAGCAGTACTCTCCTTCTTCCTCTACTGTAATGGAATAATTAAAAATTTTATAATTCTGAATGAAAAATAAAAGTTGCTCCTACATAACTGAAAAATATTACGGGTTAATATACATTAAATTTGAATAAGATTATTAATAATAATTAAAATTTACAACTTATTCTTTAATTGGATTCCTGTATTACAATTACATTATTCAAAGTATGTGAAAAATATAAGAGCTACATTAAATCCCTTATCATGTGTTACATTCGTGATTAAATAAAAAAAGCTAAATTTATGCTTGATCTTTGAGAAATAGAGATTACTGATTTGAAATGACAATAGCTTGAAACAATCTTGCGAGGCAATCCTGCAAGTGTTTACATTAAAGCAAGAAAATAAATAAAACTTTTTGCTTTTAATGTAACACCAACTGGCTGAAAATCTCCGAAATTAGAAGTAAGAGAGACAAAACATCCATGTCCTACATTTGAATTGCGTCCCATACATACTTCCTCGAAACATTTGACACCTTAGCTTATATTTTAATTACAAAATAATACCGTCATTCAAGACTTCGCCATTTAACGTACAATAACGAATAAAACATTTTAAGTAATGCGATAAAATTATAAAATTTATATTGGTTGGTAATCAATTCCTTAAAACGAGTCAGAAAATTATCAAAGTCAACAAAATGTTAAAGTTGTAAACAAACATAAATATACTTAGAGGGAAAATGTATTTAATTTCTCCCCATACGGTACTTTTTTCCCTTTTCAGCTTTCTTTTTTCGCATGTGCAAGAGACACGAACTCAAGCTAAAATTTTTTCGAAGTTTTAACACAAGAAGTCGTTCTGTGGTTATCCGCTTGTATGTTTGCGCCCTCTGCTGATTTTCATCCAGCTTCGAACTTCGAACGTAATCTCCGTGTCGAACGGAACGGTACACTATTTACTTATACTCACACTCACTATACTTGAAAGTTCGTTGACGGGTAATCAATTTTTACGTTTCTTATCATCACATAGATATGTTTATCTCTAAAGCTATTAGATGAAAAAGAAACGCATTTGGCAAGAGAAAATATTTCACATTTTAATAGCTTTCGAGAATCTAGGATTATGGAATATTTAACAGTTGAATCAAATTGTGTTAAGTGGAAAAATATTCAGCTGCCTCATCCAAGCCAAACTCGTAAAAGTCCTATTTTTTGTTTGGAGGGGAAAAACTACCAATTTAGTGTAAATTGTGAATGGGTTTCGCAGACCGAAATTTTTATTTTCAAGGGAGATTTTCCCAGTGATACAAATTTTAGTACAGTAATGTATCTAAAAGCAGGGGGAAAATATCAACGCTCATCCAGTATGGAAATTTATCGGTCACGTTGGACATCTTGTATAACCGAGGAAGACAAAATCACAGTGCTATTCCTTATATTGCCAAATTACCTGAGTGAGGAAAAATTGATCTGTACATCAAAAGAAACCAATTCAGGT
Source organism: Salticus scenicus (assembly GCA_963930645.1). Classification (NCBI taxonomy): domain Eukaryota; kingdom Metazoa; phylum Arthropoda; class Arachnida; order Araneae; family Salticidae; genus Salticus; species Salticus scenicus. The sequence continues at coordinate 21,556 of CAWVNO010002271.1, read as the reverse complement.
AAGCACATTTTTTTTTTTTTTTTTTTTTTTAAATACTAAGGGGCTTTGCCCCCCTGGTCGCTCTGCTTATAAACCCCCGAAGGAGGCTTCGCCTCCAGCCGAATCGCTTCACTTATTAATCCCTGTATAACTCTGCCCGCATACCTGCTGCTTTGCCTTTCACTGATTAGTAATATTAATAGTGCATAACACAAGACAAAAGCAGGAAAATTTTATAGAAATTATCGTATTCAATGTCAAATTGAAATACATAAAATTTATTACATATTTATTACGACTTTTTTTTTTTTTTTTTTTTTAGGATGGAGAACTATTAATATCAATCTGGAGTTTTTGTAGACCAGTTTGTGTAACACCGAAATAAATTATAAGTATCAGTCTTATCGTTACAAATTTGATCCCCTTTAAGCATAAAATTTGGACGGCAACATTTCATTTTAATTCCTTTCAGTCATTTTAAACTAGTTGGCATAGGTGGACTCTGTTCAGTTCCCCATCATATTTATGATCTCATAAATTTCTAGTGCGAGACATATTATAATCATGTTAAAAGAAATGAATTTGACCAAAGCTTGATACAGTGACAGAATCACATCCCCGCCTAATAGGCTATCCACCGTTCACTTCGATATATTTATCTTATTCTAATCTATTAATTTATTTTATCAGGGTCAATTCCGTTGTTTAGTTTTCATGCTACTATTTCCAATGCAATAATCCTCAAAATTCATATTTATATGAAAAATTTACAATTTCGCTATGTTGGTAAAATCGTAAATTACGAATAACTTACGAAATTTTCCTATTAGAATATTTGTATTCAATCATGTTCAAACAAATATCATAAATGTAATTTTGAAGTTGTCTAATGCATTTATGATCCTCAAAATGGAAGTTTATGCTCAATTTTGCCTTATTCTGACATGTTAAGTAAATCGTAAATTCCAAATAACTTACGAATTTTTTAAATTGGAAAAATCATAGTCTATGATATTCATGCCAGTATCCATGGTCCGTGGAAAGTACGTGGTCCAGTTTTACGGTAAAAAAATGAGATAAAAATTAATGAAAAATAAAAAATAAAAAATAAAAATTTTACAGTTTAAAATTAAATATCCTCCGTACTAAACTGAATTCTGTGTTTGATAGATTTTTAGTTCCCCATCATACTATAGGTATGGGGAACTTAGGTAATCGTGAAAATTTTCGACCTCGGTTTTTTGACTTTTTTACACGTTTTCAGGGGTGAGGAATCCGAAAATGACAAAATTTGTATGGTGTCTGTCTGTAGGGTGTCTGTTAGTGTGTTAGTCTGTCAGTGTGTTAGTCCGTTAGTTTGTTAGTCTGTGTACACTATATCTCAACAATAAATTGTCACAGAGAGGTCAGATCAGTTTTAAAATATTACTTTCGATACTGGCAAGAACCCTATTCATTTGCAATATTTGATTTTAAAAACTTCGTAAGTTATTAGAAATTTACGATTTTCTTAACATGGGAGAATAGGACAAAAATTCACTTAAACGTGCATTAAATGGAAACTTTTTACTGTAAAAATGTCGGACCAGTTTTAAAATATCCGTTTTGATACCGGAATGAACATCAGTAACTATAAATATGTTACTTTGAAAATTTCGCAAGTTATTGGAAATTTACGAATTTCTTAACATGGCAGTATAGGGCAAAATTTCACATAAACGTCAATTTTGAGCGATATTTTCATCGTAAAGATGTCAGACTACTTTTGAAATATTATTTAGGACACTGGCATGAATATTAATGACTATGAATTTTCAAATATAAAAATTTCGTAAGTTATTGGAAATTTACGAATTTCTTAACGTGGCAGAATAGAGCAATATTTCACATAAACGTCAATTTTGAGGGAAATTTTCATCGTAAAGATGTCAAACCACTTTCGAAAAATTATTTAGGTTACTGGCATGAATATCATAGACTATGATTTTTCCAATTTAAAAAATTCGTAAGTTATTTGGAATTTACGATTTACTTAACATGTCAGAATAAGGCAAAATTGAGCATAAACTTCCATTTTGAGGATCATAAATATATTAGACAACTTCAAAATTACATTTATGATATTTTTTTGAACATGATTCAATACAAATATTCTAATCGGAAAATTTCGTAAATTATTTGTAATTTACGATTTTATCAACATAGCGAAATTGTAAATTTTTCATATAAATATGAATTTTGAGGATTATTGTATTGGAAATAGTAACATGAAACATAAACAACGGAATTGACCCTGATAAAATAAATGAATAAATTAGAATAAGATAAATATATCGAAGTGGACGATGGATAGCCTATTAGGAGGGGATTTCTTTCTGTCACTGTATCAAGCTTTGGTCAAATTCATTTTTTTTAACATGATTATAATATGTCTCGCACTAGAAATTTATGAGACCATAAATATGGAGGGGAACTGAGCAGAGTCTACCTATGCCAACTAGTTTTTTTATGAAATATGCTAAAAATCAGTTTTTTTTTTTTTTTTTTTTTTTTTTTTTTTAAAGAATACAAAGAAATTTGAAATATCTAAAACATTTTACGTTACAACTGTAGTGTATGATCCCTTTGGCGACTTTTTAATTTTTGTCACTATTTGCCGATATATATATGAATGATATATATCGTAATAAAATTTAACCTTAAAATTTAACAATTAATAGATTCAAAACAATACCAACACAACAAAAATAGAACTGATTTTAACTTATAGGTAAGACTGACACAAAAATGTTGCGATACAGATTAAGAACCAATAAGACACAAAAACAATTAAAATTACTTACGCCGAGAAGAATGATAATAATAAAAAAAGGAACATTAAACTTAACGACAGAGAAAATAACTAAAGGACCATAGAAATAATAATTGGATAAAAATGCTTAAAATTAGAATTAAAAACGCGTCAGGGGGCATGTACTTCATAAAGCTGGGAAAGCTGCATCGACTTCGTAAAACAATGTAGCTAATCATAGCAATTTATATTGTTCCAGCCCCGATCAAGGTAGAAAAACCAATTTGAATGAGAAATTAAAAAAATTATTAAATCAAATCATCAAGGAATCCATAGAGAAAACTAGAAAAAAGCAGAGTAGCCACATGTAAAACTTTTACACAAACTGGAGAATAGGAAGATGCCAATAAGTTATTGAAATTAAAAATAAAAGCATTGCAAACATCGATAAATCGATAAAGAAATAACGTCTGAGCTGTTTCATTAACGATTAAATTCACTGAGTAATTATTTATTGAGTTAGTGAAATTTTAATATTAATTAGTTAAAGTTTAATCTAGTTAAATTTTTTATTTAAATTGTACGTAAATCAATGAACATTAAAACTTTCATAGAAAGTAAATTAATGTTACAAAACTAGGTCAGCAGTAAGCAGGCCCCATCTAGTGTTTAGCTAGATAAACAATATGTCAGTTAAATTAATTCAAGTTCAAACAAACCAATGCTATAAGGAGTATTTTTAAGAAGTTTTAACTTCAGGAATTAAGAGAATATGTGGCACCATTTAAATAATTAGAGATTTGATTAGTGGATCTTGATAATGTTAGACCTAAAATATTTAAACTAAATAGTTCATCTTATTAATCCAAAAATAATTAATCTTAAATTCAAAGTTATTACTAAGAATTAAAAATTAAGTTGTGAAAAGACACAATCACAAGCAATAATCCCAAAAAGCACACATGTAAGGATAAGCAATACAAGGCAGTCAACAATTATTAAAGTTATTTTATTTATTTTTATTTTTTAATTATTATTTTTTTTAATTATTATTATTGTTATTAAATTGGATTTATTTTTCAGACTAAACATGGGAAGCCACTAATAGCCAAATGCACTCAATTAAATGTAACGAAAAAAAGAGTTCATAATTCATAATATCAACCAGAAAAAATAAGAAGAATGTAACTTGCAATAGCAATAATCCCTCTCCCCCCCTTTTTTTCCCTTTTTTTAATTTTAATTCAACAGCAAACCCTCCCAACGAACCAGCCAAACAATACCACCCATCCTCCTTAATCAAACATCTGCCCACCCATCCACCATTTTTTTTAAAACCTTAAATAGCTTTTTTTGTGTGTGTTAAACAGAGACATTTAATGACAAACAATTGAATAAATAGATTTTTTGGGATAACACATTTTTGTAGCAATATTAATTATGTGAGAGATATTTTTGTTTTTATACTTAAATGGACAAAGATTACGTATGCGAAAGAGGTGATTGAGAATGATATTTCTGTAAACAGAGATATGAAGACAAGAATAAAAATGTGTAAATAAATTTACTTTGAAACAAAAATCTTGTCTTTTGTCATACAGATCAGTATAAGTTTTACTTCCTTCAAGTTTAAGTTTTAAATCTAAGAAACTAATACAGTTGTTGTTAAGGAGATTATGAGTTAATGTAAGGTGAGGAGGATATTCAAATTTGAATAAGTTAGGGGAAAAATTATTGACATAAAAAATTACAATGTCATCAATGTACCGGTAAAAATAGACATTTTCAATACACAATCCCTGTTCAGAATGGTAAAGGTATGAGTCGATAACAAACTCGAGCTACATCCTCCTTGTGGAATACCGACCTTTTGAATATAAATTTTTTATTATTATGTAGAATGTAATTGTTATGAATAATAAAATTTAAAAGCGTCTTAAATGATGTTGCAGAAAAGCATTTGGGAAAAGATATTTGACTTTTAAATTTTTCAAAAAGGTTAAAGATGATACGATGAAGATCAGTTAAATTAATATTATTAAACAGGTCAGCAAAATCAAATGTCATGATATCAGTGACATTGTTCATCGATAAGACATTGATAATAAATTATTTTAAAATAGGATATGAATTTTAAAATTTTCGCCTTTTAACTGAATAAACTGTCTTTTTGTATCAAATTAGAGTGTAAAATGGAATCTATTTCAATATGGATAGCTGCATTTTTTCTTTTTTTTCTAGCAGGTATTTAATTGGAAATTTTAATACATATTGTGTAACATTTTAGGAGGGGCTATCCCCCCCCCCTCATGTTCCTCTTTGATGTTACGGCCATGCATAGACAAAAATCATAAATTATTGTGATTTAAATAAGAGTTAATTATGTTATTTCCATTTTTTTTCAACTTAAACATCTGAGTTTATTGTTGTTCATCATAATATCTTGGGAATTTAATAAAACTGTCAAATATTAATAACCTTTGTTCATAGTGCTATTATTATTGTTATTATTATTTTAGCTTTTAAAGAAAAATAAGTTTTAAATATTTGATTCCAGTGCATAATTAAAACTAGTTATTTAAAAAGATACGTAATGCTAAATCAAATGTTAAGCAAAAAATTATGTACTTCTTTTGGTATGACAAATTTTACAGTTTTATAAACAAAAATGCAGTCAGAAAATTAAATGTACTTATTAAAATAGAATTAAAAGAAAATCTAGTGGATACCACTCGACATTTCGAAATTTAGTATTTACGAGAAGTTTAAACAAACTTAAATGAAATTATAGCTCAGTAAACAAACAGGAGTAAAAATTATAATAGGGTTAATTTGTTGGCTACCTTAAAACACCACTTCCCCTTGCTTTTCACGTGAATTTAGTTTGTACTGAAAATCGTGAATAAGCGCTCCCTTACACTTAGTGGTAGATTTTGACACTCTGAGTACGAGACAGTTTCTTTTACGTTATTTATTTATTTTGTAAGATTGTTTTTATAATGTATATGAACATTGATTTGTTTTATAATAAATCGGGCACAGTAATTATTTGAAAATGGAAACTCTAAGATTCCTAAAATAGCGACCAAGGTTTTAAAACAATTTATTGAAGTGGTAAAAAGGTTTCCAAATTTTTTCCATTAACTAAATGCCTGTGGAATCAAAAGTTTGTAGGTATTAATTTATTTATTTTTTACATTTTTTATCACTGAAACTTAAAAAGATCATATCTTGTTTTTAAATAATTTTTAATAACACTTACTTTTAGGAAAAAATACATGTGAGTTTCAATATTTTTGCCAGTTTTTACCGCTTATCCGCCCTTTTCTAAATATAACTTGATTTTCCCTGAAGATTAAGAGATGGTATTTTATGATACATAGCTTTTCATAAATGTAGAACTTATAGTAGTTCTTTTACAAAGATAGAAAAAAGAATTCTTTTACGTTACGGTTTATAAATCCAAATTATAATGAAGTTCGGTTTACTTATGTCGTACTGTTTAAATAGGGAGGAGGAAAAAATTCATGTGTATATTTGCTTTTTTTTTTTTTTGTTGTTGTTGTTGTTTTATAGAGAAAGAACATAAATAATACGCGCTATGGAAAAAATAATCTGATTTTTTTTTTTTTTTTTTTTTTTTTTTTAAGGGAATGATACTGATATGCTTTTAAGAACTTGCTATAGCACAGTCATTAATGAAAATTCCCAGTTTACCATTTACAGTTCTTTTTCAAGAACGCACGAAAGGAATTCTATACATTACAGTCTACTGTATAAATACATGATGTTAGGGAGAAATATTAAAACGTCTTATTATACTTTTCACTCTTCTTTGTATACTAAATTATTCACTAATTCATATTTTCGGTTCTGGTAACTAAACTACTAAATGTTCAAAAACTAGAGAGGAATCGCACCAGATTTTATATGTTAAATTACAGATGGTCATTCGAATCAGATGATTCACATTTGTCCTTTTCCTCAACTATCTCCTAAGAATTTTACTTGTCATTGATGTGCAAATTTTTTTTTTTTTTTTTTTTTTTTTTTTTTTTTTGTTTAAGGACGGAGGAGAGGATTATTTGTTTCAATATGGAGTTTTCCTAGACCAGTTTTGTGTAATGCCAAAATTAATTAGAAATATTAATCCTATTATTACAAATTCGACATCAAATGAAAGGGGTGATTTTTCTGAATCGTGGGGTGCAAACAGTTTTTCGACACGACAATAAAATTAGTTGAAATTAATGAAAGTATGAAATTTAGGCAGCAACACTCCATTTAAATTAATTTCAGTCATTTTAAAAAGTACGTGGCCCAGTTTTGCGATCAAAATATGAGATGAAAAATAAATAAAAATTACGAATTAAATAATAAAAATAAAAATTTTACATATTTAAATTCATAGTCTTCCTTGCTAAACTAAATTCTGTCTTTGACAGAATTTTTATTTTTATTTTTAATTCTTTTAAATACAGTGAATAGCGAAGCGAGCAAAACCTGCTAGTACTATAAATATTTTTTTTAAGTATGCAATACACAGATTATTTAATAAATAAACAGCTCTAAAAAAAAGGATTTAACTGTTAAATTATTTTTCTTTTAAATAATTTTAGTAATAATAGGAGTTCCTATAAAATAGGAACTTGTGTGAGTGACACACCAGATGTTTTACTTTATTTTACCGATGTATATGGCAGAGAAAATATTGTTTTGGGGTCAAATTTTTGAAATTTATGTTATATTTACATGTATTAATGCCCCCAGAATCCATAAAACAACTTTCAGCGGTTAGTCTTTCTCTCTTTCTGTGTGTGTGTTTGTTATCAGCATATCTAATGAATATGATTTCAGTTTGTGTATCTGCCTGTCTGACTGCCATCTGTCTATCTGTCCAGCTGCCAGCCCTCAGCGTCCATAAATACTTTCAGAAATTTAAAAAAATGATGTTTGTTATTCAAGTTCGCCATGGAATTATCCCTATTTAAAGTGGCATTAGTAGGTCCTATACAACTGGTTTGTGTACAGGGACACGTAAAAAAAAAAAAAAAAAAAAAAAAAAAATGTATTGCGTTCTAGGACAGACATTTTTTATAAATTTATTTAAATAACTTCCCACTGTAAAAATCATAAAGAAATTGAAACTTATTCTTAACATGCAAATGCAAAAATAATGTTTTGTTTTGAATATAATATGGTAAACCTTCATATTTACAAGGTTAAACTAAAATATTCAAATATTGGGTTGTTCGATAAATAATGTCGTTTTTTAAAACCTTCGCTTCTAAAAACCAAGGCTTCTTCGAACGCGGAATTTTTCAACTTACCGAAAGATGGCAAAAGGTCATCCAACAAAATGGTCAATATATCACTGATTAATGTTTGTTGTTAATATAAATAAATTCACTTTGAAAAACATGAAAAAAAAAAAAAAAAACGACATTATTTATCGAACAATCCAATACATTAAGGGCTGCCTTTTTTTTTTTTTTTTTTTTTAGGACTGAGGGCCTATTAGTCTCAATCTGGGATTTTTGCGTTGTCGTTTTCGATAATTGGACATTTGTCGAAATCTAAAATTTATCGAAAATATAATTGAATAATTTGAAAGCGATGTTATAATTTGAAAAAAAAAAAAAAAAAAAAAAAAAACTAATAGTCCTCCGTCCTAAACTAAATTCTGCTTTTGCCAGAATTTCATCCAAATATTTTTTTTTTTTTTTTTTTTTTTTTGTTTATTATTATTATTGAAAGAAAAAGAAAAGAAAATTAATAATAATCAGTACAAGCGATATCGAAAAAGTTTTTTTTTAAAAATAATTTTGAATTAGGAAATAAGAAGTGCGCGAGCAATATGAAATAAAAATAAGTAAAAAAATGAATTTAATGGTTTAATTTTTATATAAAACAAGATCGCGTGCTATCTTAAAAAGTAGATGTAAAATTTAAAGTTTAATTTTTTTAGCAACAATTATAAATTAAAATAAATAATTTATTGAAAGTTTAGAAGTTAGAATTTCTAATTTTATTTTATTACTAGCAGGCTTTGCCCGCTTCGCTGGTCATTATATTGAAATGAATCCCCAAAACAGCATATCATTGATAATAATAAAATATCTTAAAAAAAAAAAAAAAAAAAAAAAAATTATTGAAATCCGTCAAAATCTTATTTTAAGTTGCCCAATGCCTTCGGCAGTCCCTTACCTGCTTTTTACTCCCCCTCCCTCGCGGTTACAGTTGAAAGTTTTACAAAATCTCATCAAAGTGCATATTTCGCACACTTAATTAACATCCACACACCAAAATTCGCCATTCTTAGGTAATTTGGACGGATTTAAGCTTCAAAATGTGGTTTTTGCCCCGCCCGCCCCAAGAGGAAGGAGGGGGGGGGTAAGTTTCCAAAATTACTTTATATTTCATGTTGCATACACATGCCTGACCGACACATAAAAAAATTGAGATCATGAAATTATTTAAAGCTGAGCTATGCTTTAAAACTTTTTTTTTTTTTTTAATCTCTCCTCCCGTTCTTAAAGGAGGGAAGGAGGAGTGAATTTCGCAAAATCTCTTCATACTATGAGTTAGATACGTATAATCGTCCCTTACATAAAAAATGTCCAACCTTAGATAATTTAGTGCAGCGTTACGCATGAATACATGTTTTTGCCCCCCCAATCTCCAAAGGGCGGTAGGGTGGAATTTCATAAAATCCCTTTGTTGTGTGTGTTCAGTTCGATTTCCTAGTGCGTTGAGTACCCTTTTTCCGAAATCTTTTCCCTTCCCTTCCCCCTTAAAAATCCAAAATTCCAAAATCGCAGAAAATAATTTTTTTTGTACTGAAGTCTGGTCTTTTCATCTGCAATTTCTTCACCGTTAAGTAATTTGGAGCCGAGTTAAGCCTTCTGCCCCCCAAGGAGACGGGGGGGGGGTATTTTGCAAAATTCCGTCTTAGTTGGGGGTCAGGCTCCGAAATCCAACCTGGTCACTAAAATTTGTGACCCTCTTTCCCACAGAATCGTCATGGCAGTGTTGAGTCAGTGAATCATTGAGTTTACTCTTTTATTTGTACAGATTTGATTATATTTTTTATGGACTACTTGTCTTAAGGTTGTTGTCACAAAAATAGAGTCCTTGGCGAAAAATGTCCTATCTACTTCAGTATTAAAATTAAAAATATACCCAGGATTATCAACTAATAAAGCTCTTTAATACAGATCTGAATTAGCTTTCATTTTCTTATTATTTAATTTTGATAATGACGTTATGTTGTCATGTGCCTAAGCAAATTTAATATGTATTATTTTTTTTATTATTATTCGCGTGAAATATTCTTTGGCAACAATTAAAAATTAAAATAAATTATTTTAAAATTTTATTATAGAAGAAATATTTATATTATACAGAAGATTAATTTAAAAATTACATTTTTTCCGGTATAAATAGTAGCCTATGTCTTATTCCAGACTATTACCTACCTCTATACAAAATTTCATCCAGATCCGTTTAGCCGTTGTGGTGTGATTGAGTAACAAACATCCATCCAAACTTTCGCATTTATAATATTAGTATAGATTATAGTTATCATGTGCATGTGTTAGATTGAGTTATTTTGCTATCAAATTGACAACATTTTAATTTTAAATTTCAAAACTCTATCGTTCTTGGCGCTTATCGTATTTGGTGATCAAAAACGTAATACGAAAATATGTATGCCAGATGTATATTTTCGTAATATGCATTGTACGAAATATTGTTTCATATTATTCATTACTCTCTTAATATAAGTTGTTAAAATAACCATGATTTTTGAAAGGAATTAAATTATGTTCGCCAAATAATTTGTCGAATTTTTTTTTTTTTTTTTTTTTTTTTTCTGCTAAGGATGACCGATATCAAATCTATTCCGCTGCAATATCGTATCTTATATCAGATACTTTATTTAGACATTTGGAAAGAAATTTGACTTCAAATTATGATAGAATATTTATCATTTTCCTTTTAATTAGTGTATTAGTTGGATATTTATTGTGTAAATATCATCCTTTGAAATGAAATGTTTGTGTTTTCAATCGAATATAGAAGTTTGCCATTTTTTTTCCCTAGAGTTTTGATATTAAAAATTCAAATTTTGTCAATTTTACAACAAAAATAACTTAATCTGACGCATGGACATGATAACTAATACCTATCTATACCTAAATATGGGGATTAAAATCGGGAAATAATTTTCCTCGATTTTTAATAATTTTTTACAAAAAATCCAATGGGCGTTTAACATAGGACATATTTTTCTTGAATCCACAAACGGCCAGTGACGTCATCACTTCGCTTGCGTATTAGCACTTTATCAATGTGTAAAAGAAATTTTTAATTAAAAATGACGTCAATTTTTGTGAGATGCATAATTTTTTTTTTATAATTTTTTATCGTTCACTTTTAGATAAATGTATTTATTTTCCTGTTGAAATAAATAAATAAATTCGTTTTTTTTTTTTTTTTTTGGCAACAATTAAATTATGGATAAATTTAAATGGCTAATTTTTTGCTATTATTAGCTTACAAAATTGCTATTTTATGCATAAAAATCGCAAAAACAAATTTTTTTTGGAATAAAAGGTAGCCAACTTTTTAAGTTAGGGTATAAGCTATCTCCATTACAAATTTCATCGAAATCCATCCACACCTAAACTTTATTGAATAGCAATAAAGTTCAAATTGACTCTAGAAAACGTTTGTATGGGAAATAGAAAAGGGCTGTTTTTAGGGTTTTCCCGGAAATTATTCGATTTTTTCTCGCCTTTTAAACCTTCCCTAGACTTCCACGAACATTTCAAGACTAAGATAAGATAAATCCGTTCAGCCGTTCTCGAGTTTTAGTGAGACTAACGAACAGCAATTCATTTTTATATATATAGATTATTATTATTATTATTATTATTATTATTTTTTTTTTTTTTTTGCCGTTAAACGATACAACAAGTACGTATAATTGAAAAGTAATTAATAATCAATAGGTACCACATGATATTTTGTTCTTGTTTAAAATAAAAATTATATTACTACCTACAATATAATATTTTTATTGTTAAAATATAAAGTAATAGTGTTATTCGTTATTATAAAATTTACAAGTGCTTTTTTTTTTTCCTTTTTCCTTTTTAATATTTTTCATATAATTTAGTATTTAAAAATTTTTTGTTGCCACAAAATAATTATAAAACAGTAAAATACTTTAGTAATAATATGTACAATCATATTTAAAATACGAATCTGTTACAAAACTCATTATAGTGACCGAAAATCTGCAAAGTGTTTACATTACTGAAGAGTCTGTAAATAAAAAACCTTAATTAAAAATAACGCACATTAGGAGGCGCATTTGCCGATAACATGAATATTTTCGTTATCAGCTCAGTTAGACCTTAAGGATGACATGTGACATGTTAAAATACCTTTTGAACTGTTGGTGACACTCCTTTGTCAGTATTCTAAATCTGTATCATATATGGAATGCTACACTAAACTTTTCACCAAGGACGTCCAAGAGAAGTGAAATATATTACGTCTATGAGCGAAATTGTAAATAAGAAGAGTTTAATTTCGATATGCTGTATTAAACCAAATGAAATGAATGTATATTTTTAACACGCTTTTATTAGCTTCACCTGTATGTATGTATGTTTGTAACCGCTCTGGGAGCAAACAAAAAATGTATATTGTAACAAGAAGGTTTTCCTTACGTGAACGCCGTGGCTGTGAGGTAAAGTGTCGCGCTACAAACTTAAAGGTCTAGCGATCGAGCCCAGTCAGGGAAGATTTTTTTAAAATGATTTTTGTTTAATTCTAAATTATTTTAATTAAAGATTTAAATGTATGTAAATATTATGGTGTGTCACTCGCACGATTTTCTCTTACCCTGCATTTTAATACTAAGATAGATATTTTGTGCTTTTTAGTTCACGTTTCTGTAAAAACCTGTTCTTTATTTTTTTAAAACTATAATATTATTTATACACATAAAAGCATGTTTCATGTAAAATATGGTATGAAATTCCTTCATCTTTCGTTTATAGGGCTATATAAAATAGCTAGAATATAGTGGGATAATACATGAAAATTTATAGTAGTTCATTTCAGGTTGTGATGTATGTTATTAATATAAATTATTTTTATGTGGAAGCGTAATGTCATGTGTACATAATTTTTGAAGATATACAGGGTTGCCAATAATTAACCTAAAACTTTTATTATTGTTATTAAATAATAACAGTAGACTTGGCGTTGGAATATTAAAACCCGAATAAACTACTACGTCAGAAACGCCAAAAGAAAAATATTTGGGAAAATATTTTTCTTTTGGCGTTTCTGACGTAGTAGTTTATTCGGGTTTTAATATTATTATTATTATTTATGTAATTACTAGAAGTGATCTACTCTAATATTTTACCATGTCTAGGGAAACTGCTGAGTAATTTAAATTAATTAATCATACCCACATGGTAAAAAATAAAAAATAAAAAATAAAAAAATAAAGCTAAATAATAGCTTTTTTGTGCATTTACGCGTTTTGTGGTTTCCTGAAAACTGAAGTCAAGTTTTTAATGCTTGATCTTTCTCTGTGTCTGTTATCAGAGTAACTTCAAAATAAATAATTTCAGACAATTCAAATGTTGTATTTTGAAGTTAATATAAGGTAACCAAAAACGTTCTTGCCGTTTTGGACAGTCAGAAAGAAAAAGTCATAAAACAAATAATAACCACCGCTAATCCTCAAAATAATCACCATCGCATCCAGTGCCTTTTGCCAACGAGTGGCTAGCTGTGCGATGCCATCGCGGTAAAATTCAGAATTTGTGGACGCAAAGAAGTCCCTGAGGGCCTTTTCGAGGTCTGGCCGGTTGGTGAAGGATTTCCCACGAAGATGGTTGTCCAGGGAATGGAAAAAGTGGTAGTCTGTTGGCGCTAGGTCTGGGGAGTATGGTTTATGAGTTAGTGTCTCCCAGCCCTGAGGGCCTTTTCGAGGTCTGGCCTGTTGGTGAAGGATTTCCCACGAAGATGGTTGTCCAGGGAATGGAAAAGGTGGTAGTCTGTTGGCTCTAGGTCTGGGAAGTATGGTGGATGGGTTAGTGTCTCCCAGCCCAGTCGCTGGATGGTGTCCCTGGCCTCCCGAGCCACATGCGGCCTCACCTTGTCATGGAGGAGAAGTACACCCTTACGAATGACCTCTTTATGCATCAGTGCCAGATGCACACGTTCCAAATGCTGTGAGCACAGGCCTGCCTTGATGGTTTGGCTTACTGGAAGGAGCTCATCGTGCACCACTTGGTGACTAGTCCACCAGACATAGAGCATGATCTTGCGTGGGTGGAGAGAAGGTCTCGCAGTGTGAGGCACAGGATCCTGAGGTGACAACCAATGTCTGGAACGATTGGGTTGGTCATACTGGACCCACTTTCCATCTGCTGGTGAGTACTCGATGAAATGTGGAGGCATTGCGGTGCCGAGTGAGCAATGACAAAAAGGAAGCAACAAGCTGTTGCTTGTTTGCATCGGACAGCGAGTGGGGTACCCACTTGCTCAGCTTGTTTGCCTTTTCTATGCGGTGCAAATGAAGTCTGATCATTTCCTGAGATATCTGGAAGTGTGCAGCAAGCTCACCACATGTTTAGCTGCTGTCACTCTCTATGGCTGCTCTCAGGGCCTCATCGTTTAGCGCTTGTGTCCGACCGCTGCGTGGTGTATCTCTAAGAGGCATATCCCCTGACCTGAACTTCTGATCCCAGTGCCTAGCGGTTCGTTCGTTAACGGCATCATCCCCAAAGGTCTGGCAAATTTGGCGACTTGATTTTGCTGCTGACAGGCCCACTTTAAAATAATACAGCAAACAACTCTGAACAAGCGTCTTTGACACGTCCATTTCAATCAGTCGTTGTGTGAGTTATGTTTGAAGTACCGATGCAATGCACTTTTATACTTTTGGTCAATATCTGGACTCCCATCCTTACCACTTCATCGCCAGATATGGAGACTATTTTTATGTTGGGGTTCATTCGTCCAATGTCAGAAACGGCAAGAATTTTTTTGGTTACCTTATATAAGTTTGTTGCTTTAAAATTTTGATTGCGATTTATTAAATTTCGAACAATGGTACGGGTAACTGTCAGCAACAAGGCAATAGGTTTTTCATTTTAATTCAAACAAGTCAGAAGCAACTGTTTGCCGTGGAAAACATGGCGCAGCTTTCATCAACAGAGGCTCATTGTTAAGAGCTCTGGATGTTTGTTGACAAACAGGACACTTTTTCACATAAGTTATTATGACTTTTTGGGACATACTATGCCAAAACACAATTTTACGAGCTCTACGGAGTAACAGGTTAGTTCCGAAATATCCTTGATGGATAAATTTTAAATACTATTGAAGACTCTTTGAGATAATAAGTCAGATTTAAACAAGAAATTTTCATAAACTGACAAATCATATCAATCGTTCCAATATTTACAAAGTTCTTGGGGAACTTCTTGAATAGTAGCTGACCATCCATTAAGGATCAAAGACTTTAATTGCTGTAATTCTTTATCCTCATTCACCGCAGACAATATTTTCTTGATATAACGATACTGGAAAAGGAACATCAACAGTTTCTTCAAATATTTCTTCATCTAAACACTTTTCAAGAGAATCGATTTCATAGTCACGACTAAAGGCATCACGAATGTCTTTGCTACGTTTGTAAACAATAATTGGAGAATAAATATCGCAATACATCAAAAAGCAAACGTTGTAAATTGGGTGGGGCTGACTGCAATGGCTTTTTAAAAATAGATTCAAAAGATTTGTGATCTGTTTCTATCACAACTGATTTACCATAGCTATAATCATGAAATTTCCTGTAACCATGACGAATAGCTAAAGCTTCCTTTTCTATTTAGTCCAGTCAAAATAGGAAAAATAGAAGAAAAAAATCGTGTAGTTTTGAAATTTTGCATACTCATAGCCGAGGAGGTCCTGAACAACATACTAAAAGTCCCCGCCCGTGGGAGGTGAGCGGGGGGCAGGGGGGGCAATTAAGGGGGGCAATTTTCAGTTTTTATTAAATATCTTAAAAACTATCGCATTTAGAGAAAAAATTTCAATTACAAAATTAATCTACGTAAATTTTCCTACAAAAATGTATATTACATTTTGTTTGTACGATCATTAGTTTAGAAGATATAGGGAGATGAAATAATACATTTTCTTGAAAAATTCTTTTTTGCAATAGTAAAATCAACTAAAGTGTGCAATTAAAAGGGTTCTTGTCAAATATTTTCTAATGTAAAAAACAAATATATACATAGGGAATATGCAAGGATAATACAGCATGTTTTGTAAGTTTTAAATAATTTTAAGGCTAGTAGGCGCAAGTGGCGGTTTGAGTAAAAATCTGGATAAGTCCAGACAAAATAAGAAAAATAGAAAAAAAAAAATCGTGTAGTTTTGAAGTTTTGCACACTCATAGCCGAGAGGGTCCTGAACAACATACTAAAAGTGGGGGGTGAGCGGGGGGCAGGGGGGCATTTAAGGGGGGGCAATTTTCAGTTTTTATTACATATCTTAAAAACTATCGCATTTAGAGAAAAAATGTCAATTACAAAATTAATCTACGCAAAATTTCCTACAAAAATGTATATTACATTTTGTTTGTACGATCATTAGTTTAGAAGATATAGGGAGATGAAATAACACATTTTCTTGAAAAATTCTTTTTTGCAATAGTAAAATCAACTAAAGTGTGCAATTAAAAGAGTTCTTGTCAAATATTTTCTAATGTAAAAAACAAATAGATACATAGGGAATATACAAGGATAATACAGCATGTTTTGTAAGTTTTAAATAATTTTAAGGCTAGCAGGCGCAAGTAGCGATTTGAGTAAAAATCTAGATAACGAAGACCCAAAACCGATCAACATAAAAAAAAAAAAAAATCGTGTAGCTTAGAAATTGAGCACAGTGATAAAGTTAAGTGTTCTGAATAACATACTAAAAGTCCCTAACCATGGGGGGGGGGCATTTAAAGGGGGCACATTTCAGTTTTTATTAAGTACATTTAGAGAAAAAAAATCTCAATTGCAAATTAATCTACGTGAAATTTCCTAAAAAAATTGTATATTCTATTTTGTTTGTATGATCAATAGTTTAGAAGATATAGGGGAACGAAATAACACATTTTCTTGAAAATTTTTT
This sequence comes from Salticus scenicus, assembly GCA_963930645.1. Lineage (NCBI taxonomy): Eukaryota > Metazoa > Arthropoda > Arachnida > Araneae > Salticidae > Salticus > Salticus scenicus. Next base: position 4,557 of record CAWVNO010002271.1, on the reverse strand, counting down.
TTTTTTTTTTGCAATAGTAAAATCAACTAAATTGTAGAATTAAAAGGGTTCTGATAAAATATTTTCTAATGTACAAAACAAATATATGCATAGGGAATATGTAAGGATAATACAGCATGTTTTGTACGTTTTAAATAATTTTAAGGTTAGTAGGCGCAAGTGGTGCTTTGGTAAAAATCCAGATAACGAAGACCCAAAACTGATCAACATTTAAAAAAAATCTTATATCTTTGAGACTTTTTTTTCTCTAAATGCGATAGTTTTCAAGATACTTAATAAAAACTGAAATGTGCCCCCTTTAAATGCCCCCCCCCATGGTTAGGGACTTTTAGTATGTTATTCAGGGCACTTAACTTTATAACTGTGCTCAATTTCTAAGCTACACGATTTTTTTTTTTTTAATGTTGATAGGTTTTGGGTCTTCGTTATCTAGATTTTTACTCAAACCGCCACTTGCGCCTACTAGCCTTAAAATTATTTAAAACTTACAAAACATGCTGTATTATCCTTGCATATTCCCTATGTATATATTTCTTTTTTACATTACAAAATATTTGACAAGAACCCCTTTAATTGCACACTTTAGTTGATTTTACTATTGCAAAAAAAGAATTTTTCAAGAAAATGTGTTATTTCATCTCCCTATATCTTCTAAACTAATGATCGTACAAACAAAATGTAATATACATTTTTGTAGGAAATTTTGCGTAGATTAATTTTGTAATTGACATTTTTTTCTCTAAATGCGATAGTTTTTAAGATATGTAATAAAAACTGAAAATTGCCCCCCTTAAATGCCCCCCTGCCCCCCCGCTCACCCCCACGGGCAGGGACTTTTAGTATGTTGTTCAGGACCCTCTCGGCTATGAGTGTGCAAAACTTCAAAACTACACGATTTTTTTTTCTATTTTTCCTATTTTGACTGGACTTATCCAGATTTTTACTCAAACCGCCACTTGCGCCTACTAGCCTTAAAATTATTTAAAACTTACAAAACATGCTGTATTATCCTTGCATATTCCCTATGTATATATTTGTTTTTTACATTAGAAAATATTTGAAAAGAACCCCTTTAATTGCACACTTTAGTTGATTTTACTATTGCAAAAAAGAATTTTTCAAGAAAATGTGTTATTTCATCTCCCTATATCTTCTAAACTAATGATCGTACAAACAAAATGTAATATACATTTTTGTAGGAAATTTTACGTAAATTAATTTTGTAATTGACATTTTGTCTCTAAATGCCATAGTTTTTAAGATATTTAATAAAAACTGAAAATTGCCCCCCTTAAATGCCCCCCCTGCCCCCCGCTCATCCCCCACGGGCGGGGACTTTTAGTATGTTGTTCAGGACCCTCTCGGCTATGAGTATGTAAAATTTCAAAACTACACGATTTTTTTCCTCTATTCGTCAAATTTTGGCCTTCGTTGCCTGGACTAATTTGTGAATAGCGTTTTTGAGTAGGTGTCAAGGCTGTAGTTGAATAGGCCACAGGTCTACATCCTTGTAAGAGAACTTCTCCCATAGCGGGAGAATTAACAACAGCAGAGATGACCACAGGTTTCTTGACATCATAGTAAGCTAATTTCGGTGCATTTTGGAATGCTTCTTTTCATTTAACAGAAGCATCTTATTGATCTTTAGATCATTCCTATAATACATTCTTTTGAAGTAATCTTCACAAAGGCTCAGAGATTGCCGAATAGTTTGGAACTAACTTTGAAATACAGTTACCATACCAGGGATAGGCTGAGTGGCTGATTTTAAAATATTAATCTTAATCATTAAACCAATCTCTTCCTTAACAATATCTCGCAAAGCATGAGAGATTCTACAAAGTGTGTGTATAGAAAATGTAACATTATTTTCAAATTCAGTGTCATATCCAAAATTTTTAATGTATCTTGTACCTTCAAATATGCTCTATAACAAAAAAATCGACGCACCAAGAAGGAGTTATCCAAATGAAACGAAAATTAGTAGATGTGATGTACATGCGAAGAAAAAAAAAATGATTACAGTTTCAGAAATCTTGGATGGTTTAATCAAGAGAAACGGTCTCACAAAAGTCAACAAGTCAATAACGCATTGGTCCGCTTCTCACCCTTATGTAAGCAGTTATTTGGCTTGGTATTAATTGATAGAGTTGGCAGATATGCTCCTGTGAGATATCATGCCAAATTCTGTCCAATTGGTGTGTTAGATTGGCAAAACTCAAAGCTAGTTGTATTTTCATGATGCTCCAAACGTCCGCAGTAGGAGAGAGATCCGGCGACTTTACTGGACAAAATAACGTTAGACAAGCAAGAAAACAAGCAGTAGAAACTATCTCTGTACGCGGGCGGACATTATCATGCTGAAATATACTGTCAGGATTGCGTGATATAAAGGGAAACACAACGGGACATAGAAGCATACTTGCCAACTTTTCCGGTTTTCCCGGAAGACTTCCGGTTTTTTAACGTATCTTCCGGTCTTCCGGACAAATGATGAAATCTTCCGTTTTCAAAAAAATCGCGGATATCGTTCGTTTTAAAAAGAAGCCCAAATGTTCTACGAAAACTCCTGAATCCCAATCTTTTTCCATCCATAACATAAATGGCAATATTCATTTCAAACTTGCTTTATGAGATTCTAGAACATTTAAAGAAATAGAATTGTTAAATATTTCTTGCTGATGTAATTATTTTTTGTCCCCCCCCCCCTTTATTTATCTACAATTAGTGATCAGCAATCAAATGTTCTGCAGAAGTCTTTTCTTTCCTAATCTTTATCCATCTGCAACATAAATAATAATAATATTAATTTTAAAGTTATTACATTAGATTCTAGAAGTAGAGTTGAAAGAGTTTAAATATTTCTTACTCTGTAATTATTTTTTATCTCCCCCCCCCTCATCCTTTCCTTGGATTGTGATCAATTCTAGAAACAATAAAGCAATGAAAGTGCTCAATATTTCTCACATATGTAATTATTTTTAGATCTTAATTGCTGAATTTAATGAATCTGTTTATTTTTCCTCAATTAAATGAAATATTTGTATGTCATATTTATACCAAATGTGTAAACATGGGGAAAAAATGAAGAATAATTTTTTCAGGTAGGAAAATTTTTCCCAAATCAATTTTAGAATATTAATACTCAGTTGGTTTTATGCATGTTTGAAACGGATAATTAGCTACTGCTACTATTTCTTATATGTATGATTAATGTACATACACAAAAATCATATTCTATATTTATTTAAAAAATTAGTTATACTTTAACTTAACTAAGTTTTTTTGTCTATTGTTAAATAAATTTCTTACAGATTCGATTCTGTTTTGTAGATATTTATATGTTGAAGAGGAATAACTTCATTTAAAACTTTATGTATTTAGTCTAATCAATCTATAGTAAAACGTTTTTATAGATTTCTTCTAAATATTAAAATTGTAAAACTGTATTGTTTAATGCGTCAAAGAGAAAAAAAAAATCTTCCCTTTTTTTATGAAATCTTCTGGTTTTTCAACAAAAATCTTCCCTTTTTTTATCAAAATTGGTTGGCAAGTATATAGAATGTCGTCGACGTACCAATGTTCTGTAAAGATGCCATAGATGACAACCAAAAGAGGTCTTGCTATGAAATGAAATGACATTCCAGACAATCACTCCTGGTTGTCGGGCCATATAGCTGGCGACAGTCGGGTTAGAACCCCCATTTTTTCAAGGCGTCTCCGGACTCGTCTTCGCTGGTCATCGGGACTCATATCGGAGTGGTACTCATCACTGAAGAAAATTCTACTCCATTCAGTGACATTTCAGTTGGAACGATCCTGCTATCACTGCAAATGTACTTGTCGGTACACAAAGTTTAATAGTAGTCCGCACAAGGGGCTCCGTGAGCTCAATCCCATTTCTCTGAACCGTCTATTAATGGTCTTCTAAGTCACTGAACTGCCAGTTGCACGTAGGATCGATGATAATGATGAATTGGGGCTTTAAGTACCGCTCTGACGATTGATCGTTTCTCACGTTCTGGCTTCTGGCTTCTCTCTAGACCAACTGCTTCCTCCCTGACGCTGTGTTCGGCCATTTTTCACCCATTCCTGTCAATATCATCTAATAGTGGTATCGCTTCTATCCAATTGTCAAACAATTCACTGATTAAACCAACTGGTTTCATTGAGCCCAACTACACACCTCTCTCAAATGCTGTCATCTGCACATATTGTTTGCGCACCTGTATGCGAAGCATAGTTACAGTCTGTCTTAGTAAGCGGAAGGAAATTCTCGAAGAATTTATGACCTGGAATCAAAATTTCTCTTTTTTGATATTTTGCCAAGTGCGTAGTTAAGATGCTCTGCAGCGTCACATGCTCATTCGACGGCAGCCAAACTTTAAAATTTTGCATTTTCCATCGAAACCTGTATTCATCTCAATTTGTGTCCAGTTTGCATTACTCCTTCTTCGTGCGTCGCATTTCTTGTTATAGAGTTTATTTCTTTTGGATTTTTTAATATATTTTTTACGTAGATTTGGATAACGTTTATGCTTTCTCGGGTGCGGAGAT